>OW026368.1:59727786-60927786 GCA_932273885.2 Leucozona laternaria | reverse complement strand
CGCACGCCCACTTGTAATGGTGATTAACTGTTATACATTGGCATTTATTTATTTTATTTATTAAGGTAACGGGTGATTTTTTGGCTGGTTTGGTTTTGGCAACACTGGTTTTGACAGCTGACGTGTGTTTAGTACCTTGTGTCACTGTCAAACAGCTTCAATTTGGTTTGCAATTTAACCATGGATCGTCTTACAAATGAACAACGCTTGCAAATTATTGAATTTTACTATCAAAATTCGTGCTCGGTTCGAAATGTTCATCGCGCGCTGCTTGTGTTCAGCGATGAGGCTCATTTTTGGTTGAATGGGTACGTAAATAAGCAAAATTGCCGCATTTGGAGTGAAGATCAGCCAGAAGCATTGCAACAGCTACCAATGCATCCCGAAAAAGCCACTGTTTGGTGCGGTTTATGGGCCGGCGGAATTATTGGGCCATATTTCTTCAAAGATGATGCGAATCGCTACCGAGCGATGATAACAAACTTTTTTTTGCCCGAAATGGAAGTTCTTGACTTGCATGATATGTGGTTTCAACAAGACGGTGCCACATGCCACACAGCACGCGAAACAATGGCGCAATTGCTAGGCGAGTTTGGTGAACAGTTAATTTCACGTTTCGGGCCGGTCAATTGGCCGCCTAGATCGTGCGATTTGACACCATTAGATTATTTTTTGTGGGGGAATGTCAAAGCTAATGTCTATAGGGACAAGCCCGCTTCGATTGACGCACTGGAAGCCAACATCCATGCATTCATTCGTGAGATACCGGCCGATATGTGTGAAAGAGTATGCCAAAATTGGACTCAGCGGATGGGCTACCTGAGACGCAGCCGCGGTCAACATTTGCATGAAATTATCTTTAAACATTAAATTGCAAGGTTCAAACTATCGATTCAAATAAATATTTCATTCATTTTTTCGTATTTTTTGTGTTTTTTTTTTAAAAAAAGTTCTAAATCTCTTAAAAAATCACCCATTATTATCTTTATAAAAGGAATTTGTAAATTCGTAATGAAACGGACAAAATGTTCTTCCGAAACGAAAGTTCAACTACTAATAATACACACAAGTTGTTTGTTCCTACGCGAAAAAAAAACAATCGGTTGTCATGACCACTTATTTTTTTTTGTAAAAGCAAAGGATTTTTTGTAGTTCGAATTTTAAAATTGAAACAAAAAATACGCATACAAATACAAGGGTTTCATGTACGCAAAATGTTCTCCTAGCTTTCTTCATTCCGTGTGCGATTGAAGCAAAAGTTAGTAAGGAGTAAGTCTCGTTCAAAATTGAACCAGTGTGTGATGGCCCCTTGTAAATGAAAACAAAGGTATAATGATAATATGATAATTAGTTTTAATGATAAATAATAAAAATCCACTATAAACTTAATTTAAAGATTAATATCTTTTAGATAATCAAGCTTTTCAATGGTAGATAATTTCTATTTCAGCTATTTAATAAATTAAGAGCAGTCTATTGCTTTAATGACGAGAATATAGAAATGCCAATTTATAACATAATATGTTGGCATTAAAAGAATGAAATATTAAACGGGCTCTGAGCGTCTTGAAAAAAAAAATATGAGTGTCTAAAGTGTGCCCACCGGCGCATTTTAATAAACAAAAGCAGGCGTTTTTTTTCTTCATCTATAGTCTTAGAAACCCGTTCAACAATACAAAAGAGCAATAGCGGAACAGGAACTACGAATATTGAATGTATTCTCTATTCAATCTATGTAAACAAAAAATAGAAATAAATGTTGGTTTGTTCCTAATCGATTATCTCTGAAAGTTCTTAACCGATTGCTTTGAAATTTTGGCACAGAGCGGGATATGTTGGGCATAAAACAACACCCGCTATACTGATATATATACAATACATGAACTTTATTTTTTAGAAAAAAATTTCAGTTTTATTGTAAAAAAATTGAGGAAATAAAATAATAAAGGGTCCGCCAAATAACTTTTTTTTTTTTTTTGAAAATGACGCAAAACATCGAGAGTAGCTTCGGCGTGTAGCACGTAGCGCCGTCCTGTTGAAACCAAATGTTGCCAATATCCTCCTCTTCAATTTTTGTGAACAAAAACTCGTTCAACATGGCCCGATAACGATCGCCATTGACTGTAACTGCCACTCCTTGCTCATTTACGAAAAATGGCCCAATTATGCCTCTGGACCAAAATCAGCACCAAACAGTGACTCGTTTTGGGTGTATCGGCTTTTCAATGTATGCGTGCGGGTTTTCTGTGCCCCAAATGCGACAATTTTGTTTGTTTACTACCAGCCAAGATCAAAATGAGCTTCATCTGAAAAGATGATTTTTTTGGCAAAATCGGCATCTTCTCTAAGTCGATCGCAGACCCACTTAGCGAAGCGTATGCACAACCATATTCGTTCAGCGGAAGGATAAAACTAATTATCTGTCAAATCAGACATGAGGTAAGTGTTACCATTCACGAAATAAACACTAGTTGAAAAAAAACGTTAGATGGCGGACCCTTTATAAGAGAGCTGACAGAAAATTTTGGGTGGTGTAAAAATATACAAAAATTGAGAACGAGGGTTTTTAGGTGGATATGTATTTATATCAAAAACAAAAGCCTGGTAGGTTTTTTTAGCGCCGCCGCCACCCGGCTGGTGGTGGGGATGGGGTGTTGAAAACAGCAATTTTTACAATTTTTTCTGGAGCATTATCGCTTAAATGCATTTTCATTTTTTTCAGGTCGAAAATGTTGATCTGTTGTTTTCCCCAAGTTTTAAAACATTTATACTGACGGTCCAATTAATAGAACTCAAGATATAAGCTTTCTAAGCGAACCTTATCAGATTTGTCTGGGGACTTGTGTTGTTGATATTTTGCTATAAGCATTTATGTAGCATTTATGTACATTAGAGGACTTCGTTCATATGTGAACCTTCATGACATTGGATCTTGCTGCGGACCGAATGTAAATAACCATCAAACAGAGGTATGAAGTGAGGTATAATGTCATATTTTCATTCAAAATAAAAGATCTTCGAAAGTTCTTCATCGATTGCTTTGTAATGTTGACCCAACGCAACGTTGAATTCGCATAAGCGCGTGTTTTCTAAAGGTTTTAAAAACAGCACCATCTGTTGGACGTAAGAGCAATGCACGCTGTACTGAGATCTCAGAAATCTCAATTAAAAAGCGGAACAGGATTCCTGAAGAAAAAAAATGTATTTACATAATCTCTTTCGGCGGAGCAAAATATCTGAAATCTCATTTTTGAATTTTGATTTCGTTATTTCGTGACATTCGTGAGCGGAAGAATTGCTCTGAAATTTAATGGATACAAAAAAGGTATGTGTTCTGCCACCGGAAAAATTAAACTGCCTCAACTTGGCGTTTGCAAAACGTCAAGTATTTATTTGCCTGTCAGTTTATTGTTTGAAATATTTTCTTTGAGAACTAATTTGATTCAAAAATTATTAATGATGGATTCTCATGAAGTTTTCCATTGGTAAAATTAATCAATTTTAATTTGGATCTGTCAAAATGCCTATTTTGGCCATTTTTACCTTTACATATACTAACACTAATATAATTTACAGCAGTCAGTTTCCAAAGCGTTTTTTGATTTGGTTAATTTATTTCGGGTGTGAAAATTGTGTCCAAACTTATGTGAGAAATAATCGTTCATAATAAAAGGAAGCGGGTTCAAATGAACCCGTGACTTCATTAAGCTCATTTTTTTCTTCTAATCAATGGATGAAATTTTTTGAAATATTGACACAGAATCCACGCCACGCAAAAAAAATCAATTTTTAAATTGAAATCTGAATTTACCAATGGAAAACCCCACTACACGACTTCTTTTGCATCGTGCCTTTCCTTCGAATTATTCTTTGAAATTTCAGCCTGTGAGTTGCATCGAAAATCACAGACAAAAGAGCAACGATTAAATTCGCAGTATTCCGTACTATATCTAATCCGAATGACAAGCTCGGTACTATATTTGGCTTCTTCTTTTACTCTCAGAATCACATTTCGCTGAACTGTGAATTTATGTCCTCAGAAATCGCTTGAATAGGAAATCACAGAAAGGGGAAAATATTAAGTCTTTCGAAAAGACTCTTTTCTGTGTAAAACAATGAATTTTTTGAGTACGGCTAAACAAAATTGTGTGGCAGGTATTGTTGTATTTCCTCCTACAAAAACATGTTCGAGGAATGTACAAAGCTTGGATACAACTAAAAAATCAACCCATGCGCTTAGGATGGAACTGAAATTATACTAAATCGCAATTAAATATTGACTACAAAATTTTAAAACTTAATTTTTATATAATACAAAACAAAGTATTGCTAAAGTTAAATTAACGCCAGCGAAGCGGGCGGGTAACAGCTAGTTTAAAATAAAATACTTTAGCAACTAAACAATAGAGCTTAACATAAGCCTGGATGCTTATCAGGGGCCTATTTCACCAAACATTTTCCACTTTTCACTTTGCAAATTAGCAAAAAAAAATAATTTCCTGCAAAGTAAAAGTGCAAAGTGTTTCACAACATTTGCAAAGTGAAAAGACTTTGCAACTTTTCAATTTTGCAGACTATTTTTGAAAAGTGAAAAGTGTTTCACCAATTTAAAATAGAACTTTGCATTTGAATTCGTATTTTGCAAACCTGCAAAGTAAAACTTGGATTGTATTAATTTGGATGTAGGGCAACAAGAAGAACTTTGTGTTACGGCTAGATATAAATTTCCCATGGCACTTGATTATAGTATTTTGATGCCTTGAAGCAACGAGGTCTTATCTACAACGTAACAATAACTCAGAACCTTGTTAGAACCTTGTGAACTTAAGATCAAATAGAATATACGTGTGAATAGAACCCTGTTCCTTACTTTTTCTTTAATTATTTCCGAAACAGTAAGAGATAGAAAGATACGGTTAGTGGCAATCACAAAAGAGCACAGTCATTTTAATACCATTCAATGCATAACTCAATTTTGACAAAAATGTTAATTAGAACCTTGTTGTCCTAAGTTCGCGAAGTATTTATTCATCTGATACCAATACTGTTTTCAATAATTTGAATAGTCCTTGTATGAGTCCAGTTAAATCTCTGTTGCACTGGGTCTTCCAGATTTGTCCTTAGTGGTGTTATTAACCATTTACTCAAAGCATAAGCACTACTTCCTAAGATCAGTGCATTATAAAGGGTCCGCCATCAAACGTTTTTTTTTCAACTAGTGCTTATTTCGTGAATGGTAACACTTAGCTCATGTCTGATTTGACAGATAATTAGTTTTATCCTTCCGTTGAACGAATATGGTTGTGTATACGCTTCGCTAAGTGGGTCTGCGATCGACTTAGAGAAGATGCCGATTTTGCCAAAAAAATCATCTTTTCAGATGTAGCTCATTTTGATCTTGGCGGGTAGTAAACAAGCAAAATTGTCACATTTTGTACACAGAAAACCCGCACGTCACTGTTTGGTGCGGATTTTGGTCCAGAGGCATAATTAGGCCATTTTTCGAAAATGAGCAAGGAGTGGCCGTTACAGTCAATGACGATCGTTATCGGGCCATGTTGAACGAATTTTTGTTCACAAAAATTGAAGAAGAGGATATTGGCAACATTTGGTTTCAACAGGACGGCGCTACGTGCCACACAGCCGAAGCTTCACTCGATGTTTTGCGCCATTTTCAAAAAAAAAAGAAGTTATTTGGCGGACCTTTAGAATGGTCGATATCCCGCATTGAAATTGGCTGCCAAACAAGAATTCCTTACCATACCCTACCTGGCCAGCTTACGTTTACAGCATATAAGGACCGATCTGGGCTACAAACTATCATTATATTTAAGCATTTCCATGCCTATTGACAAAATGTTCTTCATCCATCTACACAAAGAAATGCCCCCTGTGAAAAAAATTGCAAGGCTATTTCTGAAGAATTTTGTTTCCAGCAAATGGTGTTTGGGAGAAATTCATCTATGATTACATTCGACACTCGATGAACTACTCTACAGACGGTTGCTTTGCTTATTTCGCGCATAGATGCAACAATGTTACATTCTCAACCCAATGTAGTGTTCACAAAATTTGTGGCCAGGGACTTTAATACTTAATCCCTTGCTTGTTGAATTGAAATTTATGTCCACTTTTAAACAAAACAAATTCATGGTTGTTTTTATTAATCGAAAACTCTCTTTTGTCGTTAAATTATTTTCGATATCAAAGTTATTTCTAAACTTTACTACCCTTTTTGGTCACTTTTATTTACTTCTTATTATTATTTCAACTTTTCAAAACAAACGCTTATTTGCAAATACAAATTTCTCTTTGCATATTTCTGAAAAAACTTTTCAAAATTCTAAATATAATTTGCAAAGTTTGTTTCTTTGGTGAAACGAAAAGAACAAAGCTTTGCAAACTAACAAAACTTTTCACTTTGCAAATTTGCGTTTGGTAAAACGTATTTTGCAAAGTAAAAGCGAAAAGTTGCAAAGTGAAAAGTGTTTGGTGAAATAGGTCCCAGGTATAATTTTCTTTAAATTTCATTAGACTGAACAGAATATGTAATCAAGTTGAGAACATAAGAACAGGCTTAGGACAAAAGCATTGCTAGATATCATTATCAAAAAGTTCATTACAGTCTCAGTCTCAGTCTCAGTTAAAGTAAAACATTTTGTGTCTAAGCCGAGATTAATTAGAAAAAAGAGTGTTATAAATAAGCATGTCTAAAGTGAAGCAATTATTTTTAAGATTCAAACTTATGGATTTTAATGCACCTTACTCCCATAGATAAATAAGATTTTTTTAAACTCCAATTAAACACGTTAACCAAAGAAATGTAAATAAAAATTGTGTCTTATCATGTTATTCCTCGAAGTCAGGGCCGTAGCCAGGATTTTGTTTCGGGGGGCTTGCTTCCAAGTCTTACGAACAATTCTTTGAACAAAAAATAAAAATGTATAATTATATTCCAATTCAAAGGGTTTTAATAGTTTTTAAATAAATTTTTGTTAAGTATAGGTACACAACTTACATATTAAATTTTTTTTATTACATTTTTTTTTACAGCAGAAAAGCCTTGACTTTTTTTTTATTGAGACCAATCACCTCACCTGGATCTACATCAATATCCGAATGAACAGATATCATAGCAAGTGTGTTAAGCCTTGCATTGCTCATATCGCTTCGAGACACTGTTTTAATCGTTTAAAAGGTTCTTTAAAGATGCTGTTGTCACTGGAAGTGTGCCCAAAACCGTAAGCAAGAAGTACTTGAATGTATCCCGTTTATTCTATATTTCGGTTGAGACAATATCAGAACATGTCTCGAGGATTTCATTTTGTATAGCTGAGCTCAAATAGCCTTTGTTTTTAGAGCTGGTAATGAAGTGATTCTTTAAATTGTTGTCCCAAGATTCAATTCTGAAATGCAGGAGAGCCCTTAGTCTTCCATCTTTTTTTGTGGGCTGAGTAAGATACACAGCTCCACTATCGTCGTCACCTCTTGTTCTGCACAAAATAAAATAGTCTGAATAATAGGTCTTATTACAGCTCTATTTGCAGTTAGAGTTTTTGCATTGGGTAGTAGCATCTTTTTGTTTTCCAGCAGCAACGTTGTCCAGTTTCCCAGGTTTTTATTATTCAAATATCATATAATTTTTGTTATTTTTTTTTTGCAAAATTTAAGCTTATTCTTCTTAATATAAACGAAGATAATAATCATCAAATATACTATACCTAGACAGTCTTCTTATTTTTATAAATTTGTATTTATGCAGAATCCTTTATTCCTTTAAGTTTTTATTTTATCGCAAAGAATTCGATAAAGTACACTGACTGTCATTTATTATAAATCTTACATAATTCTAACACGACGTTACTTTCGAATAACATCCTAACCAAAGGTTAAAAGCTATTGTACCCATCAATATAAAGAGAAAGTATATATATTTAACTATTAATTTTCATCATTCATTGTTGTATTGACATTATCATTCTATTTTGTATCTTTCAGACCAACCTTCGTTGGGACTTTTATATCGATGCATACCAATGGGAATAATCTCCAACGTAATTGCCTCCTAACAAAAGACTCACCCCATTAAGTACCTAAAAGTCAGCAACAAAGGACAAATGAAGCATTCATTCATGCAGTCGGTATTAATAAAAAGGCTTTGAAAAGAATACCTGTATCCTCATTGTAACAGAACTCAGGAACAATAAAAAAGCGGTGTCAGTTGGTGAGATAAAGCTGTGAAAAATGAGGTTGCAAAGACAGTATATCGTATATATAGTGCTAATTTATTTAAAGATTAAAAGCTCAGCAGGATATTATGAAAGTAACCTGGCGGAAGTATCCTTGGATCGAATTGATTATACTAATAGAATAAAATTATTCTCAAGTTTAACTGAAGCAAAACAAAATGCTTTAAGTTCGAACAGGATGCTGATGAATTCGATTGATCCGGATGGAAGTAATGAGAGAACAAAAATCAATGAAGATTTTGAGGAAGTGGCCGTCGCCTACAACGTCAATACCACATCCGTTCTAATGGCAAATGCGTCATTTAGCTATGCGCTGATGGACACCGAAGGTAGAACATCCGTCGAAGAAAACTTCAATCAGTTTGAACAAGCCCGTGGGGAGGAACAGGAAATTCCGATTTTATGCACCGAAGGATATGAGAACAATGGGAACTGCACTGTTGTGAATCAGACGTGTTTTGACGACAATCTCCCTTGTAATGCAACCGAGGCTGAGTATATGCAGTTCCTCTTTGACTATATGTACCCAAAAACATCTGAATGGATACTAATTTTTGCTCATGGACTTGTTTTCACTATTGGACTGGTATGTACAAGACTGTAGAGTAAACATATAAATCTGTTTTATATTTTGTTTCGATGTAGTTGCTGTTCAAGGTATTATTTTTAAGTACATTATTATGTATGTATTATAAACAAGTTTATTTTGTTGAATGCATTGTTATGACTGATTGACGAGTGGATGAAACAAATTTCTACATTTAAAAGGAATGAAATGCACGACTGCTTCGAACGTATACTTAGTTGTTTTAAAAAAATTTATATATGTATTAGAGATAAAGCTTAGAACCTTGAAATGTGATTCGATTGTGTGTTGGTCGGTTCTAAACAAATATCGATAAACTTAAAAGGTTCAAAGAAGAGCCACAGAGTTGACAACTCAGGGCCTCTGGATCCTATTTAAAGCATGTCTTAAGCGTATTCTTGCACTTTTAATTATTGCATCTATACGTGCATATTAACTATTTACTTGACCTTGCAGCGCGTTAGTACTAAACGCATAAAATTGGTGGTTAGCCAAACCCCATGTACTTAA
Organism: Leucozona laternaria; assembly: GCA_932273885.2. Taxonomy (NCBI): domain Eukaryota; kingdom Metazoa; phylum Arthropoda; class Insecta; order Diptera; family Syrphidae; genus Leucozona; species Leucozona laternaria. The sequence continues at coordinate 60,918,441 of OW026368.1, read as the reverse complement.
AGAAGTGATAGGTTTCTGATAAGCGCGTTTGGTAAATGCATTTTATTTCTTTAACAGTGATTTACTGCTGAGCCAAGCATCCTAGCGAGTTAAAAAAGACACATCCTCAATTCTGGAAAAGGCTACCATTTCAAAAATGTATCGCAATACAAAAAAAAATCAAGGTCCTATTTTTTGGACGTTAAAGAAGTGGTAGTACATATTTAAAAAAATTGAATTTTCCCCCATTTTGTACTTCTTTAACAGCGATTGTCAGCTAAACCAAGCATTGTAGTGACCTAAAAATGGCACAGCGTTAATTCTGAAAATTCTACCTTTCCAGTCATGTATCGCAAGATGCAAAAATAAAACCTTCAAAATATTCCATTTTATATGGTATAAACCAAAATGATATAATATTCATCGCTGAATTTTTCTGGCACTCACTGTTTATTGCACTTCTACCATGAGCATCAGTGCGGATTTTAAAATTACATATCCATCCAGAAAGGATTGATAAGATGACATCGTGACGAGAGATTTCGACAAAATTATTTTTATTGCTCGCTCAAAGATGAAGTGTGTTTGTATTTTGTTTCAGGAATATTTTCTGAATCTTTTATATTTATTTTCGAGTACCCAACTTTCCTAGCAGACTTGTTTGGTAATCATCAGGAAAGGATCTGAAATCCCCAAACGGGTTCGGATTAAAACTCTGAATGGGCCAAAGTGGTGTCGTAACATACGGCCAAATATGAGTATGTCATATGACATAAAGCCAAGGAAATAGAATCACATCAAATGCGTTGTGAGGAAACCGCATAATTCAAGATTGGTTGTCAGTACGACGCGAAAGAAGGTAATGAAACACGAGAAACAAACTAAACATCCAAAGATGAAAAAGTTAGCATTATTACGCTTTGTGCAATTTTTAAAACATTATTTAAAGTTTTATTTATTCTTCTTCCATCTCGAGGAATCTTCTTCAGAAAAGTACCAAAAATTATAGGTAATGTGTTCGTCGGCACTGACATAATGAAGACCATCAGCATGTGGTGACTTATAGTGTGAGTGTGAATCTGAGATAAACGCTCAGTATTTGCCACTGCCTTATTGTACAAGTCCAGGACGGAAATATTCTAAGACACTGAGATAACATTTATGTTTTACCGGTCAATTCTATTCTTTTGACTAACCAATAGGGTTAAAAGTAACATATAAAAACATTACACAGACATAAGAATGTAATAATTTCAATAGTAAACCCCTCCCAGAGAACCAGGCGACGGCATACAAGGTTTTGGTCATCCCGTTTCTGTTTTTTTTGGGGCAGAAACATAGAACTAGTCAAGAAAAATTTGCTTGAGTGCTTTGAAGGAAGATTCTTTAGCTGATTATTGGTGCAGCGATTTTGATCAAAAAGCTGAAAATACAGAGACTGATATGGCTGGAACACGTCATTAAGAGTAAGAAGTAAGGTGGCTCCAGTCTTGATAGTTCATTTGAATCAAAAGTTTTCACATTATTAAACTAGACCACTCAGTTTGGGGGCGTTTTCCGTTTTTGAAAAACCTTTGGATAACAAAATAAAAAGAAACTTAAGGGTGTTTTTTTTAGACATGTGGTTTTCAATCTGGCAATACTTTTTTCGGAGTTGGTCTCTTTGACAGCTGTCACTTGATTTATGCTCAGTTTGGTTTGCCATTTCATTATGAATAGACTTACTCCTGAACAACGTTTGCAAATTGTGCAAATTTATTACCAAAATAATGGTTCGACAGAATCGCAAAATCGCATAAATTCGATCAACCATGGATCGGTTTCGCACCACGTTTACTCTAGTGGATAATGCACATCCTCAGAGACGCCGTAAAGTGCGCACGGAAGACGCAATTGCTGCTGTGGAGCAAAGTATTGAAGAAGACCAGAAGCAACAATTGGAGCTGTCGAAAATTGGGCCTCTCGGCTGGAATTTTTTCGAGGCTGGCTCTTGCCCGAAATCATTTTTAAAAATAATGGCAAACCCTTATCTTTATAATAAAGGATAAAGCTAATTTCCTGGCCATAACATTAAATTATATGCGTTTTATTTCTTCTTGAAAACCACACGTCTAAAAAAAAACCCTTTATATGTGTTGTTACCGAAGTGCAACTGAATCATAAATAAACCATATTGTTAAACCTGGTAACGAGCCGTTAATGTGGCCTAGCGTCGCTTATTTAGCCGGTGGTATAAATTAGCCAAGTTAAAAATATTTTTTTGAACGGATTTCTGAAACAGGTATTTGATTTGGAAACATTTTTCGAATCTAAAAATATTCGTCTACGCTAACAATCCATCCAAAAGCAAATTTAAAACCTAAAGGCCCAACTATAATGCGCATAAACTACCTTATGCGCGCATAAGTAAGCTACCGAATGCATACAACCCCTATTCAATAACTATAATGGACTCCAGCTCCGATTCACTTAGTTTCGCTGAATTTAGCAAGCATAAGCAAGAGCGGTCCCAGTCGCTCTGCGCATAAGTAAAATTGAAAAATAAAGAAGAAAAAACAAAGGAGACCACACATTTCACAATTTGAATGGCTTTTTTGAACGCATGTATGAATTAATTTAACATGTATGTGTAATCTTTTAGGTTTGCCGTTTGTTTCAGTTTCACAATTTCACATGTATTTAGAAATGCGAAGCAAGGTATAGCGTCGAAAATCGAGTGTGGGGCGTAAAGGGAAAGGGTCTTTTACTTATGCGCGCATTAGTCAATTATGGCTGGACTGGGAAATTTTGTAAACAAGCTAATTTTGCGCTGGCTTTTCACATTAGCTTATGTTTGCTTATGCCTATTATGTTTGGGCCTTAACTGAGATCGAGGTCGCCCAGCAAACATTTAGGTTTATGTTCATTTAACATCCAGCAAAAATAAAGAATAAATCTATAAATATACTCAAAAAGCCTATAATTTGTACCTTCATTTTTTTTTCAGAATAAAAAATTATCAATATTCGCAGTTTTCTAAAAACTTGTCTTACACCAGAAAATAAATTATTAAAAAAACAACGGTTACACTTACAATGCCAAGATAAGCCTTTTGATAAATTTAAAAAAAAAAACAATTCAAAAACTAATTTTGTTCAAAATTTTACGTCAGCAAGCAGTATTTTTGTTTTTAATATTCAATGCTATTATTAATTTATGGTCAAACATCAAAACAAATCTCTTCTAGAAAATTGAAAATAACAGAAATAAAATTCCATTAATTTGACCCCAATCTGTTGCTTAAGTTGCTATTTCCACTACGTACCTGGTAAAGTAGATTTAGTTATTTTCAATTTTCTCAAAAAGTAAAAGACATTTAACCATCCGGTTTTCTGTTTTTGACTAAAAACTTATAAGAGCATTGAATTTTGAAAACAAAAATAGTACATAATTACGTAAAATTTTGAAAAAAAAATACTTTTAAATTTTTTTTCTCAAAATTTTTAGTTTGAGAATTAATTTTTCAAAAACTACTCTCTAAAACAACTTTATTTAAAAACTCAATAAAAGATGTGCTTTTTGGCCTTGCAAAAAGGTTTATCATGGCATTGTAAGTGTAACCGTTATTTCAAATAATTCTTGGTCTGGTTTAAGACGAGTTTTTAGAAAACTGTCCCTCCCTGCTAAACGGGGGGGAATAGACCGAACGATTTTTTCTTGTCTCGACCCACCCTACACGCTCTAGCTTTTGCTTACCTTACACCTTATGCAAATCACCCTGTATAGAGCAAGTAAAAAACATAAAAGATCATCACTTCTAGCATTTTTCAAGAAGCAGAGGTTCATTTCATACATACATAATGTACATAAGTATTTGTTGTTTGTGTTTTGTTTGTTTGTTGTGTGTTCCGTTTATAATGGTTTACTTTATATTTCTCTTATGGGCTTCTCTTTTTGTAAACTATTGAACTTATTTGTGAATAAAACAGATGAAAACAAATCTACATACATACATATCCATATAGGTACATACCTACATATAACATAAATATTTCACCTATGGTATTATTTTTTTTCAGGTTGGAAATGCACTTGTTTGCGTTGCTGTCTACACAAACTATTCCATGAGAACGGTAACAAATGTTTTTATTGTCAATCTGGCTGTAGCGGATTTTTTAGTAATCCTTGTCTGCTTGCCACCGTCCGTTGTATGGGATGTCACCGAAACATGGTTCTTGGGCCAATCCATGTGCAAGATTGTTCTCTATTTCCAGGTAAGTTGAAGTTTATTTATATAAAAAAAATGCAAACAATCCACAGGATTCAACAAGTGTATACAAAATGTATTCAAATGAAGAGGAATCAGATAAAGCAGTCCCGTAGCTAGGGTCTAGGGTGGCCCATTATTGAAATTGGTTGACCTTTTATGGAGAACTTATTGAAAGACATTTCTGATGCTATACAGTTTTTGTGATAATCCCACAAATGCGGTGTTGAAAATAGTTGATGACCTTGAAAAACTTAATTGATCGATTGAAAATTGTCTATGTCTGACCAAATTCAGTAACTAATTGACCTTTTTACTGACCTTTTAGATGGCATACTTTTTTGCGAATCTCGCGCATATGGGTTGCTAAGATCCCGGAGCCTATATCTCCACTGATAGCCTGTCATTTATTAATGCCATATTAAAACCATGTGACGAATGTATAGCCAACAAAACTTGGCATAAATACCCGGCATACGCAGACATCGTTGGCAATGAAAACGCATTTATAGACATATAAAAAAAAAACATCGCACAACGACAGTGCATACAAAAATGAAGACTTGCTCTGAACTCCAAATATCAAATTAAATGCCAACCAAGCCTGAAAAAGATTTATATGCCATTCACTTACATATAATACTGAAATGATTTAATACTACCTACCTATACATAACACCCAGAATGGGACAAAGATACCAATTAAATTCACAAAAACTTAGGGCAAGTTTTTCAGAGCATGAGTTAACTCCAAGTTAAACCAGACTTAAACCCGAGTTAATTCAGAAGAAGCTTTTCAGAGAAGTCTAACTTTAACACATACGTAGTTGTCAAAAATCTATCTAAATCCAAGTGCGGCAGTATCTATAGAAATCAACATCGCTATGGATTTTAAGATGTTGCCAGTATAAAATTAACCTTTTCCACAGTGTTGTGCCTTACGCATATGTAATGTGTATGATCGACTCCATCTGCCATATCATCTCCAGTAAATCCCTTCAACATTTCTTAACAAACATATATATTACTCGAAGATCTGCTCTGCTGATTACAAAAAAAAAATAACAAAGATAATAAGATATATACATACATATTTACAACCAATTATATTGATATTTTATTAAAAAAATTATCTATTACACATTTGAAGAATTTTTTTCTTAAAACAATCTCTATTCATACAAAGGTCAATATTGAATAGATTTAGAGAACAGGTTATTGGTTCATTTAGACCATAATTACTTCTATGAAGAGGAGGATAAAATAACTCATTTCTGTTGCAAAAACACTCGTGATGGAACATAGAAAGGAATTAATAAAAGCAGTTCCTTAATGAACAAAATACATTGAACTTGCCTGCGACATTTGAGCGTTTTTAAATCAATAAGAGAACACCTTGATTTGTAGTGTGGTAAAGACTCAGCCCAGTTAAGTTTGCGTAGTGCGTAAAGAGTGAACCTTTTTTGAATTCTTTCAATTCTCAAAATATTATTTTCATAAAATGGAGACCAGACGACACAGCAATATTCTAAAACCGGTAGAACTATACACATAAATAAGGTCTTCAAAGTATAGGCATCCTTAAAAGTTCCGTTTCAAAAAACCTAAAAGTGAATTACCTTTCGACACAATGTAATCAACATGAGATCTAAAGTCAAGCTTTAAGTCAAAAATCACTCCAAGATTATTAACTTCAATTACCTTCAGAAGACTAACATCATAGAATTTATATTCAAAATGAATGAGAGATGAAGATTTAGATACATTAAAAATTTTACAATTAGAGTAATTTACCTGAAAATGATTGTAGAAAATTTTTGATATCCAACTGCAGAAACAAGCAATCTTCATATGAGGATATTGCTGTAAGAACTTTCACATCATCAGCATACATCAAGCAGTTACAATATTTAAAAATGGAAGGTAAATCATTTGTGAAGATTATAAAAAGAAGTGGGCCTAAATGACTCCCTTGTGGAAGACCTGACACCACATCTATAAGATTTGAGACACATTCATCTATACTAACAGCTTATTTTCTGTCAGACGGGTATGAATCTAACCAATGTAAAAATGAAACATCCAATCCCAACATCTTAAGCTTTTGTAGGAGAAGACTGTGATGTACGCGGTCAAAAGCTTTAACAAAATCAGTATACAGAAGATCAACTTGTCTACCCTTCTCCACATGATTATTACAATAATTTGCAAATAGACTTAAATTTGTACAAGTTGATCTACCCCTTACAAAACCATGTTGTTTTTGAGACAAGGAATTCTTGACAGCAAAATAAAGTCTTTGGGTAAACATTTTTTTAAACAATTTTGGTATAACTGAATGTTTTCAGATTGGTCTATAGTTCTTCACTAAATGCTTAAAACTACTCTTATAAACTCTCTTATAGACATTTTCCATTCTTAAAGAAAAACACCAGTTTGTAAAGATTTATTAAAAATAAGAGTCAAAACATTACAAAGCGAATAGGAACATTTTGACAAAATAATAGGAGGAATCAAATCAAAGCCAGATTATTTTGAAACATCAATATCTTTTAAGCTTTCCAAAACATCCTGTTCTGAAAAACTTTAAAGTTTAAAATCTATCAAAGGAGTGATATCAGGGTACAAGCCATCAATATTTGTTAAAATATCACAATTATAAGAGGTTTGAAAGAAACGAGCAAAAAGATCACATGAAGACTGAATATCATTTGATTTAAGATCCTCGTATTCCATACTTTGAGGAAAAGCTGAACATTTTCTTTTAATATTCAAAAATACCCAGAAAGATTTCGATTTATGTTTGATATTTGATTCAGTATTGATAATATATTGCCTATACAAAAACTTGTTAAGAAAATCAAATTCTTTCCTCAACTGAAAAAAAAAAATATTATTATTAATATTATTAACACTAGATCAATGTATGAAATAATTTTTAAATTTAAACAAAAATTTTGTATATATGTATAAATCCTTTTTAATAAAAAAATAGCTAAACGTTCTGGTAGCTGATGCTTTTTTTTAATTATTGTACCTACATGCTCACGTATCATGCTGTTTTTATTCCAATAAAGTTTTAATAATAATAAATTAAAACTTTCCAACCAATCAAAATAAGTATATAAATGTATGTATGTACTTGTACATACCTATATCGCCGTAGGTAGATATAGTATGTATGTATAAAGTAAATACCTACTGGTTAATACGAGAAAAGTTATTTTTTCCCACATTTAAAAAAAAAAATTTCAATTACGGCCCTGGGTTTGTCGGTGTGTTGATGGTGGTGCCTGGTGCATTTATATAGGGATATGCAAATTTATGAAAAGGCTTAGCAGGAATGTGAAAACCGTTTTAACTCAAATGTTTGACCCTTCCGAAGAGAATCTGTGTGTGACAATCACTATGTACATTTTTAAAATGCTTTCGACTCGTGCACAACGAACACAGAGTAGATTAAAAATTTACTTTGTTTTCATAGGTACATAGACAAAGAAAAAAGTTTGAATTTTTTTTTAACTAGACGTGAACTCGTAGGAAAATGAACTTTTTTGATTAAAACGTGTTCTGAGACAGTTTATAATTTATATGTACTACATACAAATAAGATTTCTTGATGCCCTTCTAAAGTTTTAATTTGTAACCTTGAGTTTTGTTTTTGAAAATAGATTGAATTAAATATTGAATATTTAGGCAGAAGCGAAAAATTTAGTTTGAACTTTATCGAACAAGATTATCTACTAACAATATTGGGGCATACATTCATAGTAATTTTAACTTGCGATATATGTATATGCAGGTACTATGTGGCAAGTCATGGATTCTTACAAAATATCGAACTCGAGATTTTGATCAAACTTGACATTACGATGATAGGGTAGACGAAAAAAGTGGGTCTTCCAAAAACGTACGTCTGTCTGTTCGACTACAGCCTTAACGGATGGGTTATTTTTATTAATTTCTTTAAACTTGGTAACTAGCTAGCGTGTTTTTTTTTTACTTTTTTTTCCTTTTTTTTAACCTGTCATACAAAATTTTTTGGCCAAAATGGAAAATCCTTTTTTCTCAAAATCGGCCGCACAGATTTTTTTTTAAACTCAATAAATTTAAAAAAGTTAAAAGTTATAAACTGCAGTTAAATAAAAAAAGTGATTTAGAAAAATGGTTATTAATGGCATCTCCCAAAGAACAATTTTTTTTATTTTCGATTTTCTTGAAAACGGTTCACCCGATGTTGATAATTTTTTTTATGAAAAAGGACTAATATATTCTAATTTTATTAACCAATTTTTTTTACAAATAAATGTTATTTTAATTTTTTTAAAAAAAGTTTTTTTTTTTAACTCAATATGTCAAACACGACTTAGGCGGTTTTTATTAAACTCGGTCAAAAGTAGTTTTCCAACACTATTTAGAAGATTTTTAACAAAAATTGTTCTTATAACAAAAATAACGGTTCCTCCCATACAAATGTTTAAAAACCGGTAAGGAAAACTTTTTTTTGTCAAAAACACGACTCATACGATTTAAAAAAAATTTCTTTGTGTAATTCTGTCAATTTTTCAAAAACTATTCTCTAAAACAACTTTATTTAAAAACACAATAAAAGAAGAGATTTTTGGCTTTACAAAAAGGTATATCATGGCACTGTAATTGTAACCCCCTCCCATACGATTTTTTTCTTGCCTTGACCCAACCTCTACACGCTCTAGCTTTTTGTCACACCTTATGCGAATCACCCTGTATATATTGCGGTATAAACTGATTGTGAACTATAATTTCAAAATTAATATTTATATTTTCTAATACCAACGATCGGCTCTCTTTTCCAGAGTCATTGGTGATTGCGATTAATTCGAATTCCTATAGTCACATAAATACTAAAAGTTGATAATTTTTAAATTTGCATTCAAATTGTTATTTCTAAGCTTATATTTAGGCACAATTAAGAAAAGATTTTGGGCTTAAAATGTTTGTAGAACTTTTAACGTTATAAAACATTTTCTCATTTTTGTGAAGTATTTATCGAATGTGTGGGTCAAGCTCAGCAAAAAAGTGGACACACATTTAAGAAAAAATCAATATTCTAATTTAACAAACAAATTGAGTGAACAAAAAAATTGTGTGAGTGCCCGGACTCACGGTTAATATGTGTAAACATCAACGTCCGCGGATCCAAAACGGACTTGTTTTTGCCTGAAGGGGATCTTAAGACTTTTTTCACTGAACGCACCCATCCTAGTATGCAGATCGTAACGTTGCACACCGTAACGTTGCACGACGTAACGTTGCACACGAACGTTCACGTTTTCTTTTCACTCTACCGCCAGCATAGATGTTTACACATCAAAAATATTCTTAAACATTCTTATAAAAAAAAAAATTGTGTGAGTGCCGAGACTCAGGGTAAATATGTGTAAACATCAACGTGCGCGGATCCAAAACGGACTTGTTTTTGCTTGATGGGGATCTTAGATTTTTTCACTGAACGTGTCACGGTAATATTTACCGCAACAAAAGTCACTCTTTCAATTGTCCAAATCCTTGTTCCTTCCTTCTCCATTTCTTCTTTTCCCCTACAGGTGTTCATTTCAATATACTGAGAGAAAGAGAAGGGCAGCCATGGTCCATCAGCCATCGGTTCATTCTCTCAGTATTTTGAAATAACAAAACTGAAATTGTCAAATTTTGACATTTGAAGTGGATGGGTGATCCAATTTACTGCGTCGATCTCGTGTGGGTGACAGATGGTCCCCAGTACAAACCAAGCTATTGACAGACGGATGGTCTGGTCAATCCAAATCCAGAAAATAGCCCGAGCGACACTTGGTCCTCGGTTGCGGAAGTTACTCCTTGTGAGAATGGCTTGCTGCCCAACCTATCATTCAAATATACATACATATATATATTAAATTTATTTGTAAAAGATGGAACGTTAACGGCTAGCCCCACACATTCCCAAAATCTGCGCAAAAGTCCAACGGTTTCGATTAAATTCGCGATATAGGATATTTTATACTGCCAATCTCTCCTTCTCAAAAATTGTGTTTTGAATATCTTTTCACCTATTTTCAGTACAAGTGTTTTTCTAATTGTCGGGGACAAATGAACGCGAAAAAAAATATTGAGTTTCTTTTCAGTTTTCCGAAACTTTCTTTTAAAAAAAGGTTTAGTGGGTGAGAATAGGTGGCTGAATGCACCCATTGAATTGCCGCCCACTGGAAGTCATACAAGTGGTCGGCGAATTCAATGGTGACGGTGCACAAAGCTGGGGTGTAAAGTGCGAGTAGGAAAGGCTGTTGGGTTTCAACTACGTTGGCTCACTCACGCCAATATGCTGAGTGTTGCTGAGTAATGACGTGACCGAAACCCACGTCACTGATTGGCCGAAAGCACTAGGGCATTGGAAAAAAAGGAAGAGGTCGTCCAGGCATGGTGAAAGCCTGGAAGATCACTTTTTACCCAGATTTAGAGCGAACGACAAGTTGAGAAGAATCGAGGAAATTTTTGGAAAGAAAGAAAAGAAATTCAAGTGCGTTTTTTTTGGTGGAAAAAATTTAATTTTGTGAAAAAGGAAGAAGAAGGTTTTTGGAGAACTTTTTTTAAGAAAAGAAGATAGTGAAAGTTGGTGGAGGGAGATTAATCTCAGAGAGGCCGGAGGAGTTGGCAGTTTCGTTTTTTTTAACAGATAAGTATAGTGGTAGTCCCTTTGGACGCAAAATAGTTTTTTTATGAGTTTTATTTCCGTTTTATTTGTGTACGACTTAATAAAGAAGTCTTTATATCGGTTTGGCTTTTGCTTGCGTAAATTTCCGAAATTGCGGAACTCGTGACCCGTTTAGTTTATCCGGTTATTCCTTTCGGGACGAAGTGTTAACGGTCCATCTTTGTTTTAAAGCATTCTTTGTTCTCTTTTGTTCAAAAGATCTTGGGTTTTAGCCCTCCGTTTGCAAGGTTTCCCAAGCAAGTTAAATTCATTAAAATCCCTAATTTTTCCAAACTTAAATTTGTTCTTATTATTTAATAATTGCTTTCACCGTCGGTTTCGCTCCAAAGGTTTGCAATTTCCTTATTTTTCAAAAAAAATTGCTGGCGCCCCTTTTTCTTTTATTTTTAGGTACTTCGCCCCTGTGGCATACAATAAACATCATCTTTTAATTAATTCGTCGAATCAATTTTATTCGGCACAATAAAAATTTAAATCGTGAAAACCCACCCCTAATTGTGACCTAGCCGTGGTGGTAGCATTGGAAGTGCTACCTGTTGCACTTCTTGGAAATCGAACTTGTTTTCGTTTCCCATTTTTCCTTTGGTTGACATTCGTCTAACCAAACGTCGTGATATACTCGTCGCTGCCGGTCGTGTTATTTTTTTTTAGTTCGTTCGTTCGTATGAAAGTAATTAGTTTTAATAATATTTATTTGTTTTGTTCGGTTTCGGTATCGGTCAATAAAAGTGCAACAAATTGGCACCCGAACGTGGGGCTTTGAAAGTGCAGAACATTCCGCCAAAAAAAAAAAAATTTTCGTTGTTGTTTGCAGTGTTTAGGGAAGTTTTCGTTTAATTTGCTTTGTACTTTTTTACTTTCGTTGTTCTTTTTTCTCTTCCCCCAGGAAAATAATCGTGTTGAAAAGTTGTGGAAACTGTGGTTATCTTTTGGAAAAACATATCTATTAATTGAAGCTGGAATAGTTCTTACATGTGAATTTAATAGTGATAGCTAGTGGAATACATACCTACGTACATAACATATACCTACCTACAGTGGTTTGTCTGGTTATTTATTTTCTAAAGAGTGAGTACCTATACCTACCAAATATTTTTTCATTTTCTTATGATTTAATTATCTTTTTTGTGAGTCGGAAATTAATTCCTTCTTTTAAACATACATATATATACATATTTTTTCTATATCCCTTAAGTGTCGCATAAATTTTCGTTGAAATTTTATTTACGGTGCCTATATACTTTATACATACCTATAAAGCCCGTTTGAATTGTTTACCTTAGTGATCGTGATTGATATATTTTTCTCACTCTAACAATCGTGTTGGTTTGAGTTATTTTGTTGAGTCTTTTTGTGGCATTTTTGGATTTCGCTTCGACAAAAAAAAAACATTTGTTTACAATAAATTGAATAGGATTATAATCCTGTGTGACATTATCCCAAGTTCTCTTTGTTTTTCGGTGATTTTTGTTGTTATCTTGCGATCGATAATCTGAGTTTTTTTTAATTGGTGGAAATTACTTTATGTAACATATACCTACAGTGTTGTGTGAAAATTTACTACAGGTGAAATAAATTGATTTAGCAAATAATTTAGTTTTTTCTTTTTGTGATTCTTTTTTTTGTGCGTTGGTTGAGTGACAATAATTTTTTTTGTTGATAAAGTTTTTTTGTTAGAACAAAATCGGCTGGGTGTGGATTTTGTTTGCTTCTTGCAATATTTTGATTTATTCTTCTTTTTAATCGTTATTGGTTTTATTTTTATTGGTTATCGTTTTTTATTGTTATTGGTAGAATAATCAACTGGGTGTTGATTACGATAATTTCGGCGTTACAATATTGAATCGACCGGGTGTTGATTTTAATACTTTTATAATTCGTGGTAAATAAATAATTAATTGCATTTTTGTTTGCTATTTTTGGATTTTAGATTTAGACTTGTTTCATTCTTAGCTAAAGCTTTTGGTTGGTTTCGCGTGTTTTTTTTCAATAGGCAGGGCCTAACAATCAACTGGGTGTTGATTGTGGTTATTTTTTTTTTCTCCAATTTTGAAATATTTACCTTGTTTTTTTGTTATTTTTTTATTTTCGAAGTAACTATGGATGTCAATCGTTTAAGTAAAGAGGAACTAGTTTACGAGTTAGTTGCCCGCGGCTTAAAAGAAGGTACGGTGGATAACATGAGGATGACGCTTAGAGCATCCCGTACTCTAGAGCGTTCGGGTTCTATATCTTCGGAAAGCCCGCATTACCCTTTTTCTTTTGAGGATGATTTGAAGGCTGTTCGAACAAAAGCGTTAGAAATTAGGGATCTTTTGAAAACGCCGCCGAAGAATCCGAAGTCTTCGGAATATTTAAAGATTTTGACCAAGATTGAATGGTCGTTAGGTAGGATTAATAGGGCGAAGGCAGAGTCAACAGATGAGGTCAATGAGGTGGCCGACATTAAGGGGGAGTTGCTGCTACTTATGGCAATTTTAACTGAAGGAGGTGAGGAGACACCTCAGCCTAAAAATCAAGGAGACAAGTCGACAGCAGGCCTGGATGCGTTGCCAACTGCACATGTCGGCCAACGTGCGAGTCCAGGACTCCAGTTACAGGTCGAAGCCTGTGACCGGTTTCCTGAGCGTATCGAAAAGTGGAATTTGAAGTTTACTGGTGAGCGAAGTGACTCCGTAAACTCATTTTTGGAAAGGGTAGAAGAGCTACGAGAATCGCGAGGGGTTTCAAGTTCAAGGCTATTTAGGTCGGCAGTTGATCTGTTCACGGGGAAGGCACTTCTTTGGTTCAGGGCGATGAGGGAAACCATTTCAACTTGGGAAGAGTTAGTTAGGGAATTGAAGTTGGAGTTTTTACCCTCCAACTATGACGACCTCTTAATGGATGAGGTCAGGCGGCGTACCCAGGGTAAAGATGAGTCGATGGGGATCTACATCGCACTCATGCAGACCCTTTTTAAAAGATTTTCGGAGCCTCTGAGTGAGAATAGGAAGTTGTCCATTCTCATGAAGAATATTGCTCCGTTCTACCAGACGCAATTGGGGTTGGCTGATATTAAATCAGTCAACGAACTCGTTGCGTTGGGTAGAAAATTAGAGACGATTAGGACCAACGTCGAATCTTTCATCCCACCTCCTAGCAACCGTTCCAGGCAGTCTTTGGAGCCTGATGTTGCTTATGTTGCTTCCGTTCAGGAAACAAGAGCAACAGTTGCAGTTGATAGACACCCACCACCTCGTAGGCCCACTCGATGCTTCAACTGCAATGGGGAAGGACATTTTTCAAACACCTGTTCCGCTCCTAGGAGATGTTTTGGTTGTGGGGCTACAGGGACAACCCGACGCGATTGTAGACGCTGTTCGGGAAACGGGCAACGGACTCTTGGGCCAGCAGGACAAGAGCGCCGTCGCGTTTAAACGGGTCGCCTGCTGACGACCAGCTGGCGACAAAAGTTAAACTCGGTTTCACGTTAGAGACAAGTGGAGATGATAGGCGGCCATATTTAGGAATCAACATTTATGGGATTAGGTTTTTAGGACTTTTGGATTCGGGGGCTTCCCGAACAATAATATGTAGGGACGTCTGGAGGGTTCTTAAGGATTTAGGTTTAGGATTAGAAGATAGCAATATTAGGCAGGTTCAGTTAGCAGATGGTGCAGGTGTAGGAGTTTTAGGAAAAGTTAACTTACCAATAGTTGTGGAAGATAAATCGGTTTTGATCGAATGTTTAGTAATACCTTCACTCCCACATGCGATGATCCTTGGTGCGGATTTTTGGGCACTATCGGGAATCGTCCCGGATCTTCGATCACGCATGTGGAGCTTTTCAAGCCAAGAGATGGTGGCTTCGATTAATAGCACGTCTATCACAGAAGAGTCTGAGTTAGACGATGAGCAGAGGGCACAGCTAAATATTTTAGTTGAAGATTTGTTTAGGGACATGCCAGAAGGGCTTGGAGTTACAAATAGGGTTGAACACATCATTAGGACGACGTCAGAACCAATTAAACAAAGGTACTATCCGGTTTCACCGGCGATGCAGGTACACATCGACAAATCCCTTAAGGAAATGTTAGATGAGAATGTGATTGAAAAATCAAACAGCCCTTGGGCTTCTCCTATAGTGTTAATTAAGAAAAAGGATGATACCTTTAGGTTCTGCGTCGATTATAGAAAATTAAATCAGGTTACAGAAAGGGATGCTTATCCACTTCCAATAATCTCGGCGATTTTGGATAAGCTTAGGAATGCTAGGTTTCTTACATCGCTTGACATTAAGTCAGCTTATTGGCAAATTCCTATGTCGGAAGAATCTCGAAAGTTTACAGCTTTCACGGTTCCGGGTAGGGGTTTGTTTCAATTTAAACGCATGCCTTTTGGATTGCACAATGCTCCTGCAACATGGCAGAGGTTCATTGATAGCGTTTTAGGACCAGAGTTGGAGCCATTCGTTTTTGTGTATCTGGACGATATTATTATCGTAACAGATACTTTTGAAAAACACTTAGAAATTCTTAACGAAGTTTTAAAGAGACTTCGTGACGCAGGGTTAAAAGTAGGGCGGGATAAATGCAATTTTTGCAGGCCATCCCTTAAATTTTTAGGTTATGTAGTAGATAGGAACGGATTACACGTTGATCCGGAAAAAGTTGAGAGTATGGTTAGGATACCTGCACCCAAAAATGTTAAGGAAGTTAGAAGTTTTGTAGGGACTGTTTCTTGGTACAGGCGTTTTGTACCGAATTTTGCAACAGTAGTTAGGCCTTTAACTGATTTGCTGAAAAAGAGCAAAAAATTCGTCTGGACTGAGGAATGTGAAGACTCTTTTAGGAAAGCCAAGGAATACTTGATCACGGCTCCCATTTTGACCTGTCCCGATTTCAGTCTTCCATTTGTGGTCCAAACAGACGCTTCTGATTACGGTATCGGGGCCGTACTTACCCAAACTTTTGAGGAGGGGGAAAAGGTAATTTGTTACCTAAGTAGGTCACTGAATAGAAGTGAGAGGAACTATTCCACTACTGAGAAGGAATGTTTAGGGGTTTTGTGGGCGGTTGAGAAGTTGCGGCCGTACATCGAAGGAGTTCGATTCACGGTCATAACAGATCATTACTCACTTGTTTGGTTGAGTAACCTCAAGGACCCACAAGGTAGATTAGCGCGATGGGCGGTTCGCCTTCAGCAGTTCGATTTCAAGATCATTCATCGCAAGGGAAAAGACCATGTCGTGCCGGACATGTTATCTCGGGGAGTTCCAGTAGTGGCTGGGATTTCGGATGAGGATTTAGACCCTTGGGTGTCGAAAATGGTTTCGGCAGTTGAGTCGAATCCGTTAGATTATCCTGCTTGGAGAGTAGAAAGTGGCCGACTATATAAGTTTGTCAAATCGACACATATAGTCGTGCATGAAAATAATGAAGAGTGGAAGTTAGTGGTAGGCAAAAGTGATAGGTTAGGGATTTTGAAAGATTGCCATGATAGTCCGTTAGCTGGACACATGGGGGTGCGAAAAACGTTCGCTAGAGTAGGAGCTAGGTACTATTGGCCGAAAATGAGAAGAGATGTTGCAAGTTATGTTAGGAAATGTAGCATTTGTCAGCAAGTGAAACCAGTGAATGATAAACCAGCCGGTCTAATGACTGAGAGGATAGGAGTTTCTTCTCCGTGGGAGATGGTAAGTGTGGATTTAGTAGGGCCGTTACCCAAGTCGAGTAGAGGATTTATGTACATCCTTACAGTTGTAGATTACCTCACTAAGTTTCCGTTGCTATTCGCACTAAGGTCTGCTACTGCAAAGGCAGTATGCAAAGAGTTGGAGGATAATGTTTTCCTGTTATTTGGAGTTCCGAAAGTTGTCATCTGCGACAATGGTCCTCAATTTAGGAGTAGGGAATTAAAACAGCTTTGTGAGGGATATTCAACTAAGATTAGGTTTACACCACACTATCATCCTCAGGCTAACCCTGCGGAGAGGATCAACCAAATTATTAAGACTACGTTGAGAGCTTATGTTTCAGAGAATCACCGAATTTGGGATTCTCAATTAGCTAAGGTAGCTTGTGCTATACGCACCTCTCAACATGAGGTATTAGGAGTTTCACCTTACTACGCCAATTTCGGCAAAGAAATGTCTACGAGTGGTAGGGAAGAAGTTACAATTAGTGATCAGGGTATAGACAGAAATCAAACCATAGAATCAGTAGGAGAAATAGGGGAAAGGTTTAGGAGACTTAGGGCGGATATAGCTGTCAAACTTCGAACAGCTTCCAAGAAATCTGCAGAAGCATACAACCTCAGGAGGAGAGATATTCAATATCTTCCGAATGATGTTGTATGGCGCAGAAATTTTGATTTGTCGAATGCGGCCAACTACTATGCTGCAAAATTGGCACCGAAGTATGTCGGGCCTTTTAAAATTCGGAAAAGGTTATCTCCTTGGACATATGTCCTTGAAGATGACAATGGAAAAGATCGTGGCACTTGGCATACGAAAGATCTCAAACCGTATAATGGTTCTTCTGAAAATGATTGAGTCTAAAAAGTCCCAAGTAAAGTAATTTTTTTTTGTTTGTTTGTTTTGAAGTTTCACTTTTTTTTGGTTTTGATTGGATTTTTTTTTTTGTTTGTTTTAGACTGCCATATTTGGCCTGATGGGTTTCTTTGTTGTTTCGTTTACCAAGCCCATCCGTAGGAAATGGTTTACTTTTGTCAAAAGGTAAACACATTTCCAAGGAGGAAAGGGTGGAGTTTGTCACGGTAATATTTACCGCAACAAAAGTCACTCTTTCAATTGTCCAAATCCTTGTTCCTTCCTTCTCCATTTCTTCTTTTCCCCTACAGGTGTTCATTTCAATATACTGAGAGAAAGAGAAGGGCAGCCATGGTCCATCAGCCATCGGTTCATTCTCTCAGTATTTTGAAATAACAAAACTGAAATTGTCAAATTTTGACATTTGAAGTGGATGGGTGATCCAATTTACTGCGTCGATCTCGTGTGGGTGACAGATGGTCCCCAGTACAAACCAAGCTATTGACAGACGGATGGTCTGGTCAATCCAAATCCAGAAAATAGCCCGAGCGACACTTGGTCCTCGGTTGCGGAAGTTACTCCTTGTGAGAATGGCTTGCTGCCCAACCTATCATTCAAATATACATACATATATATATTAAATTTATTTGTAAAAGATGGAACGTTAACGGCTAGCCCCACACATTCCCAAAATCTGCGCAAAAGTCCAACGGTTTCGATTAAATTCGCGATATAGGATATTTTATACTGCCAATCTCTCCTTCTCAAAAATTGTGTTTTGAATATCTTTTCACCTATTTTCAGTACAAGTGTTTTTCTAATTGTCGGGGACAAATGAACGCGAAAAAAAATATTGAGTTTCTTTTCAGTTTTCCGAAACTTTCTTTTAAAAAAAGGTTTAGTGGGTGAGAATAGGTGGCTGAATGCACCCATTGAATTGCCGCCCACTGGAAGTCATACAAGTGGTCGGCGAATTCAATGGTGACGGTGCACAAAGCTGGGGTGTAAAGTGCGAGTAGGAAAGGCTGTTGGGTTTCAACTACGTTGGCTCACTCACGCCAATATGCTGAGTGTTGCTGAGTAATGACGTGACCGAAACCCACGTCACTGATTGGCCGAAAGCACTAGGGCATTGGAAAAAAAGGAAGAGGTCGTCCAGGCATGGTGAAAGCCTGGAAGATCACTTTTTACCCAGATTTAGAGCGAACGACAAGTTGAGAAGAATCGAGGAAATTTTTGGAAAGAAAGAAAAGAAATTCAAGTGCGTTTTTTTTGTGGAAAAAATTTAATTTTGTGAAAAAGGAAGAAGAAGGTTTTTGGAGAACTTTTTTTAAGAAAAGAAGATAGTGAAAGTTGGTGGAGGGAGATTAATCTCAGAGAGGCCGGAGGAGTTGGCAGTTTCGTTTTTTTTAACAGATAAGTATAGTGGTAGTCCCTTTGGACGCAAAATAGTTTTTTTATGAGTTTTATTTCCGTTTTATTTGTGTACGACTTAATAAAGAAGTCTTTATATCGGTTTGGCTTTTGCTTGCGTAAATTTCCGAAATTGCGGAACTCGTGACCAGTTTAGTTTATCCGGTTATTCCTTTCGGGACGAAGTGTTAACGGTCCATCTTTGTTTTAAAGCATTCTTTGTTCTCTTTTGTTCAAAAGATCTTGGGTTTTAGCCCTCCGTTTGCAAGGTTTCCCAAGCAAGTTAAATTCATTAAAATCCCTAATTTTTCCAAACTTAAATTTGTTCTTATTATTTAATAATTGCTTTCACCGTCGGTTTCGCTCCAAAGGTTTGCAATTTCCTTATTTTTCAAAAAAAATTGCTGGCGCCCCTTTTTCTTTTATTTTTAGGTACTTCGCCCCTGTGGCATACAATAAACATCATCTTTTAATTAATTCGTCGAATCAATTTTATTCGGCACAATAAAAATTTAAATCGTGAAAACCCACCCCTAATTGTGACCTAGCCGTGGTGGTAGCATTGGAAGTGCTACCTGTTGCACTTCTTGGAAATCGAACTTGTTTTCGTTTCCCATTTTTCCTTTGGTTGACATTCGTCTAACCAAACGTCGTGATATACTCGTCGCTGCCGGTCGTGTTATTTTTTTTTAGTTCGTTCGTTCGTATGAAAGTAATTAGTTTTAATAATATTTATTTGTTTTGTTCGGTTTCGGTATCGGTCAATAAAAGTGCAACAAACGCACCCATCCTAATATGCAGATCTTAACGTTGCACACCGTAACGTTGAACGACGTAACGTTGCACACAAACGTTCACGTTTTTTTCCACTCTACCGCCAGCATAGATGTTTACACATCAAAAAATATCAGGGATATCAGTTAAATACTTTGTATGATTACGCGTGACAAAGTAAATATTTGTTTCGTCTTTTTATAATAGTACCTATCCTAATGATATTGACAAGACTTCATGAATATTTAAGCCCAGTAACAATACCTTATCGTCCCTATGATTTCCAAAAAAATACAATTTTTCGCATTATAACAAAATGAATCACCTT
Organism: Leucozona laternaria; assembly: GCA_932273885.2. Taxonomy (NCBI): domain Eukaryota; kingdom Metazoa; phylum Arthropoda; class Insecta; order Diptera; family Syrphidae; genus Leucozona; species Leucozona laternaria. The sequence goes on along the minus strand of OW026368.1, from coordinate 60,898,442 downwards.
TTTAAAGAAACATCGATTAAGAAATTGTATATATTCATTTTTTTACTGCACACCAACCCCTACGGTATCGCCAGATTGAAAATGATATTAATTTGCAGTTAAATATAAGTTGAATTTGGTGAAGAGTTGTCGTGATTTTTATGACGAAGAGTAGGGAAGATTGAGATTTTTGTATTTTGCAATTATAAAAATCCATTGAATGAACTTTAATGTTGGATTCAGTTGGTTCATTGTGTTTGCCTTTTTGATGCCCTCTCTGGTTGCGATGCCCTAGGCCTGGGCCTCTAAGCTTGGGCTTAGTTGGCCTTTGGTGGTCCAAGGCTGCAAAGAAGACACCTCAATATTCTTGGCTTAGTGAGAAATGCCCCGTGCAGATTCTGCAACTCCCATGGGGAATCGCCGGACCGCACATATTGGGTAAATGGTATGCACTTATGCACTAAAGACATAGACATAGGGCAATCAGCAGATTACCCTCTCTAAATGCACACCAAATAGTTGAGTTCCCTAAGGAAACTAATTTGGAAGATGATATTCATATTCGACATTCATAACTATATTCATTCATTTATCGCTATAGTCTGCCATAAGCATTTTTATCAACAACGTTTTAAGTGATTTTGATCTTACTTACAATTAGCGTACCAATTTTGTTTCTTACCAATGTTTACAAAATGATATGTATTTATAAAAAAATATTTATTCATAAATAAATTCAGATTCAGAGAAAGAAATCAGCTGATGTTCAGTACATGCTTCGCTTTGGTGTCAACACAGTTTGAAAGGTCGTTTCATCAATTTATTTATAATTACGTGGATTTAAAAAAAAAAATTCAATTTAACTGTAAGTTGAAAAATGATACTTTCGCTGGGACTTAGGTAAATTAAATTGCGAAAACTACCTTCTCGCCTCCGCATCGGATACCTTTAGGATAATGCGGTGTCGTGACCAGTTCTTACAATCGACCATTTCATTTCATATAGAAATACGAAATACCTACTTGCTTTTTTTAAGAAAAAAGTTTTATTTTTTATTTTTAATTTTAACATTTTATTTGTATCAGAAGCATTTTTGATTGGATTCAAATGGTTGTAAATTTGTGCCTTATTAAATTCTTTTTAAATTTACCTTCTATATCAAAATTTAAAAAGCATTAAGCGCTTGCAAAAAGTAAGCCAGGATATAAATTGAATTATAAGCTAGTGAATAAAAAGCTTTACGCGATTGTTTGAGATTGTAAAATTAAAGTGGATACCAATATTTTCAAGCACTTCTGTTAAATTTCATAATTTAATCAATTATTTATAGTACCTAGTTATTATTACTCAAACGAAATATTAAAAAAAGACAGACAAAATAAATAAAGCTCTTTGGTTCAAGTGATTTTTCATTGAACTTTTTTGGTATTGATTTAATGATACATAATACATACATATGTATGTTTATACGTGGTGGCCAAACATTATCATGCATTTAAAAAAAAACAAATTGGTGGCATGACAGCTCGTGGAGAACCAGGGTCTATACCTAGTGTCTTTCTTTAAAGTTTAATCGATTTGAGGACCACTTTTTAGGCGAACTTTTGGCTGTAACCCGCCAACTTCGCTGGGCTCAAATTTAACTTCTCCAATATGTACTTTTTTATATAGATTTTCTCAAAAAACCTGGAATTCCTAATTTCGTTATGTGATTTTTTTTGAGAAAAAACCTGAAACTAAGTTTTCTTACAATTGACTTGGTTATTATAGGTACGAAGTTTAATTAAAATCGTTGTATTCATTTTGGAGAAAATTTGATAAAACTAAAATATTTGTATTGCAGCTACCCGTTCTAGATGAGCTAAAACAAAAATTCAAATTTTCTCTCTAGGGAATTCAAAAAATTATCTGTACCAAATTTCATGCAAATCGGACCACCCGTTTAGGCTCTAGCTCAAATTACAGTGGACGCACAGACGCACAGACCGACGGACAGTATGACGAATCCCACTTTTTCGGACTTCTCGATTATCGTAGTGTTAGTTTTGATTACAACCTCGATTTTTTTCACACGAAACCAATACTTGCCCTAACGAAAAAGGAAAATAAACCGTACTTACCAATTAATTGATATGGTAAACGACAATGTAGATGTATATCTTTTTCCTTGACAACAATTATATCTTATGTATATACCTATGTACATATGTAGATATATACATATGTATATCTTTTTCCTCCAAAGAGTGATATTTGTATGAAATGTTCCCAGTCTATGTATTCAAAAAAAAAAAAAACGAAATGGTAAGAAAACGAAAAAAAAAACTAAACCGTGCTTACCAATTAAACGCTCTGGTAAACAAATCAATAAATTGGTATTTATTGTTCTCCTTAAAAATTGAATAAATTTTTTTTTCTCAATTTTTTGACAGCATAATTGAGAGTTTTTCTGATAAATAAAGTTCCTGTATTGCTTATATTTCAGTATATAGCGGGTGTTGTTTTTATGCCCAACATATCCCGATGTTTTTTTTTTTTTTAAGTATATATAAACACGTGCATGTTCGGATGGAATGGTGTGCCTAACTTTGAAAGCAATCGGTTAACAACTTTCAGAGATTAGCGATTATTAACAAACCAACATTTACATTTTAATTTATATAGATATCCTGATTAAATTACCATAGGTATTTACATAGCCTCACAGAAGCGTTCTGAAAATCTTGGGCTCTGAAGTTCAAAAGCCCACACCTCGCTTTGAAAATCAAATTGATTATCTCTCGAAAATTACTGGCATGGAAATAGTTTGGTACCTACTTCAGCATATATTGCAATGTTCTATTCGCGAAATTCTGACTGCAGTGCCTTGGTGGTAAACGTTGGGCTTCGAGATTGAAGCCTAATTTAGTTTTTTAGAATAGCTCTGACCATTCCTGAGCCTTATATATATATATTTTTTTCTGGTTAACAGCTTCAGAGAGAGAAGCCGGTTAACAGTTACGTTGCATTGACATTACCCTTGCTTGTACGCTAGGTGTACTTTAGCAGGCCTAAGCATCTGGGCGTGTTCTTTGTATTTCCACACTTGTCGTGAACAATATAGTGCAGTATAGATTTCAAAGCTGCGTCATACACTTTATATTCTAGAAAAACTTTGGCTTGTTCAATAATGTGAACAACATTATAACCTATATGTGAAGATATTGCCAAAATATTTTGTTGCTGCCCGTTCCTTTTCAGACATTTCTAGATTATCAGATAAGTTCCAATCACTGCAATATTTACTGAGGCTTTCTATAATCGCTTATAGTGTAGTAGAACTGTCAGAAAGGAGAACATTGTCCTCCACGTATAGTAGAACATTTATTCGCAGACTACTCAGGATGAGAGGTCATAATGAATATTGTCAAGAAATAGTACACAACGTAACTACACATCTTTGTTTTACTTCTTAGCACGTCTAAAAAATTGAGTAAGTGCCGGGACTCACAGTTAATATGTGTAAACATCGACGTGCGCGGATCCAAAATGGACTTGTTTTAGCTTGAAGGGGATCTTAAGACTTTTTTCACTGAACGCACCTATCCTAGTATGCAGATCGTAACGTTGCACACCGTAACGTAGCACACGAACGTTCACGTTTTTTTTCACTCTACCGCCAGCATAGATGTTTACACATCAAAAACGCTTCATGAACATTTCCCATTTCAAACTATTGCTGGCGTATCCCGGTATAGAGATCTTATAATGAAAACACCTACACCTAGCCTCAACAATTTTTAAAACCACACTTCTCTATTAATTTTGTCAAGCATACATATAATCAGCAGCACTAAAAATCAACTTCGTTGAGTTTTGTTTCGTTCAGCTATCGTGTATTCTCTGGACTGGACTTGGCGTTAGTTTCCGTTTAGTTTTAGATTTTTAATGTGTTTATTTCTATTGCATAGTTGGAAGTTACATATAATATTCTTGAAAAGTTTTTACATAAAATGTGAGTTTTGCAAAAACAATTTCCGATAGATCCAAATGCTTCAATGCTCCGAATGCTCCCAAATAATATATGTAAAAACAAAAGCTGTGAAATAGGTACTAAGTTTTGCCTTCTCCATAAAAAAAAGGATTCTGTTTTCGAGAATCCAGAGTGTGTGAAATCAGCCCCAAATTTTCGCTTTTGCTATTTTTGAAAAATGTTTCCGGTTGTTCCCGATTTGTTCCCCATTGTTTTAAATTCATTTTGAAAAATATTTAAAAATGGGGGTCTTACACTCAAAAACAGTTTTTGACCTTTTTTCGAAAATCGAATTTTTGAAAATTGTTTTAGATTGTTGTAATTTTTCTGAACATTGTTCCAAGTTTTTGGGCATCTATGTTCAAAATTTCAAAATGTATGGCCAAAATTCGAATACAAAATTCTAGTCCCCCTTTTTTCGAAAATCGAACTTTTTATGTTTGTTTAAAGTTTCAAAAAGTCTTCTGAACATTGGTTCCAAAAAGTTAAAGTTGTCAAAGGCCAATTTTTAAGAATATGGCCTTCAAACATTTTTTTAAAAAAAACCCAAAAATCGTAGTAAATTTTTATTATTATTCCGAATTTTTGTGTATTTAATTCACACTGATGATGGCATATAAATCATGCCAAAATGCTTATTTAAACTTTATCGTTTTATCGTTTTGTCGTTTAAATGAATACAAATATTTTACAAATGTTTCGTCGAAAATATATATTTCGTTACGTTTTATGGGTCTTTTAAATATTTTTGCAAAAAAAATTGGAACAATGCCGAAGAAATCGGGAACAGCTTTCAAAATGACAAATTCAATAAAGGGGCTCTAACTGGACACACGCTTGTGTCTTGTGTGTTTGCCGCTTAAGAAAGCTTACACCTTAAATTCTAATAATCGGATCTTTAAAATTAAGTTCTTAAAATGGAGGTAGAATTTCAGGCTACATTTGAAATTAGAAATAATTGTGGAGTTCTATTAAAATGAATGATTTGCACAATCAACACTTGCTTTACTTCTTAATCAATTCGATTGTTTATTATTTATGTAAAGACAGATTTCGAAATTTTTGACAAAAAAAAAAACAGTTTTGAATGTCAACGGATGTTTTAGGGTTCGATTGTCGATTCCTGAATCCCGGTCAGCAATATTATGTCTCTTTTATTACTCTATAATAGTAAATAAAGTAGAACAAACTAATTTTTTAATTTCGACCTTATTTCTCATACTTTTTGCAAATACAGTTGAATCGGAAATATTTCCATCTTCTTTATTTCACGACGCCTTCCCTCTCTATTCTACTAATAAAAACTTTATATCTTACATACATACCTTTATTTTTGAAGAAATCGAAATTGTTTACATACTTACATGTAAATCCACCATAAATCTGTAATGAATCTTTAATTCACAAAATTTTCAGGGGTTTTAAAGATTAAAGTCTTTAAATGTCTAAACCTATCTACTGTCATTAAGACTGGTACGAGATTTAAATTCTTAACATGAAGAATCAAGTCAGCGCAGTGATTGAGAAGGCCAAAACGAAACATTTATATAACTTGAGTTCTAATGTTAAGATCTTGAAGGTTAAGGTCTTTAAATGTAAATAAAATGATAGACTTAATCATGTCAAAAGTCTGCAAGGCGACTGTCAAGGGCACATCGGCTTGTATCACCTAGCTATGTATGTATATGCAACTATCTTTATCTATTAAATAATTGGAGTTACAGAGGATAGGAGTAATAAAACAAAAAAAACTACCACTTGACATTTTCTCAGTTTTCGTATTAGCGGCGTTTATAAATAATAGTTGCTAAGCGAGTTCAGTACAGTACAATACAGTGCTCTCGGGGACTCCACGCTCAATGTAATTTGTAGCGAAACGTTCGGGGTGAGTGCTGTGTGAAGCCAGAACCCCAAACTCAAAATATGGTTTTTGGGGGAGGGGGATATTCAGGTTGCGTTCGTTTGTTCATTGTGTTTCCATCTATTGTCGAGGCAAAAAAATCATCTGTCAACCCTCAGGAAAAAAGCTATTGAGCTTTTCTTTTTTATAGCAAACCCCCAAAAATAAAAAAGTGTATTCGTTTGTCCACCGCTCAATTATGACTGTCCACCAAACAAAATTCGTTTGTCCACCCTTAGAAAAAGAATATTGAACTATAGCACCCAGCATAAAAATTCAAAATTCACTTAGCACAATCGGACCAATGGCAATTGTTTGTCCAGGTTAGGTGGTGCTATAAATTGAAAAGTTGAATACTTCACACAGCTAGGACACCACTTTTTTTTGCGTAACTAATTAGCAATTAATTAATTTTCAACAAATATGCACTTCCGGATGGTTTATATGTATGTATTTTTGAAAAAGCTGTCTTGCTAACTTGACGTCAAGTTAGCAGTGGACACCCAATTTCTCGGAATCCAACAGAGGGATTAATTTTTTTTCTGCGTAACTTATTAGCAACTTAATAGCAGCTAATTACTACATACTTTGAAGTCCAAATTGTGAAAAGTGTCCTGCTAACTTTATAAACCTCTCAACTGCAGTCGTGAAATTAAGTAATACTCCTATAGTATCGTTGGTCCACTGGACTAAGCTAGCAAATGAAATGGAAATAAACATAGAAGTATAAAATATTGTTTATATTTTTATCTCTCCTAAAAACTAAAAGTTGGTGGAAACTCAGTTGTCTCATGTGAAAAGAGACTTCAATTGGCCAGTGGCCACCTACAAAGCATCTTTATAAGGAAGAATCTTTTGATAGTTTTTTCTCGATGCTAAGATAAGCTCGTCCAAAATACTGGGGGGTCATTCCGTAATTTTTAAAACGATAATCGTCTAAACGTCATCAATTTGCTTCACGTAACACAATCACTATCGTCTCGACAATCGTTTATTATAAATCACAGTTTGAGAAGGATTGACTTTTCAATCATTGTCATAAATGACAATTCTGTAATTTATTTTTGTCAGTAACGCCCAAAAAATATCAATTTTCATTTAGAAGAAAAAAAGTGCGGGCAAAACGTGAAGTCGCCTAAACAAATCGGTTATCCATCGGTTATCGGTTTTGACGGTGACATCTATTAAATCTTTTGTTTATTATTTACTGATGCCAAACCATCATGGCAAGTTACACGATTGAACGACACGTCCAATTGAAAGAACTTTAATATAAAAATCTTTTAGGCAACGATACGTGCGTTGCGCCCATTTTAAGGTTTACATGGTTGTATTTCCATGTCTATTATCCCAGGATTAACCGAAAACATCTACGCGCCCTTATTGAAAAACCCCTTCATATGATAAAATGCATAAATTGTTTCGAAAAACAAACAAAACGACGCAAGACGATAGCTAAATAGGTATCGTTCAAACGGTAACGATTTAACGATAACGTTTTGACGATTTTTGAGTTACTGAGAGCAAATTTTCGATCGTCAAGACGATATCGTCCAGTCGATAGTGATTATCGCTTTTACGTGAAGCAAAGCTATCGTCAAAACGATATCGTGTGGCGATAATCGAATTACGGAATGACCCCCCTGAAATACTAATCCCGAAGAAAGTAAGTAAAACTTTGAATGAGTAGGAAAAAAACAAAGGTCACGAAAGAACTAGCTATGTATTTATTTTTGGTATATGAGTGATGACGTCATGTTGATCTATATTCGAGTATTGGGCTGACTGTCATGATGTAGGTACTGTTTTTGATGATGATTCGGTGGGTAATGGTGGGTATTTAGATACTGCTGTTTGCTTGGATGATGATGTAGGATACAATATGTATAGGGGTGTTGGTACACACATATATGTATATCCAGTTGTTGATGATGATTCGGGTGATGGGTGGTTGGCAAAATAAATATCGAAAGGTCGAACTGGCCGAAGCAGGGAGATGATAAAAACCCAATAAATTAGAAGTTTGTCTCTGAAAACACTACGTTTCACTTGAAAGTCTTACGCTTCGCTTAAATATAAATTCAGTTTGTGAATTGTTGCGCAGTACGCATCAGCAGTATTTATTTGTTTTTTTGTTTAATGCATTTAGTGAATTTTATTAGTGATTTAACCACTATTTGGTCAAAATTCAATTTGTCATAAGTATTTACCTAAGTTTAAAGTGACCAGATCCAAAAAGCCAAAATGTGGGACAAAGTTAAGAAATTCACCCGAAAATAATACACATATATATATTTTGTTTTTAAATGTGGGACAGTTTCAATTTTATTAACGTAGGTTGCAGAACATAAAAAAAAACACTTATTTTCTACGAAAAAAAGAGGAACAGAATCTTACCTAATAACTATTAAAAAACGAAATTATTCAATAAATTCTCACAAAAAGTGAAAACATAACATGGCTTAACTAAAAAAATTAGTTCAGTTAAAAAAAAAAAAATTACTAGGTTTTACTTCAATGCGCCCTCCAAAAATCCTTTTTTTTAATTCCACTTGACTTATAATGCTCTGAGCTTAAATCTGCAAAAAATGTGTGTGAGTTCTCTTGTCTTTTGGGGTGGGACGCCCATAAAGTTTCAAAACAGCCTAATGAAATGTTATCAAAAATTAAGCAATGGAGTGTAAAATTATAACACATTCTTTTAATCTAGGAAAATTAATTTCAAAAAATTTTCCACTTCATTTCATTGTGAAACTTTGGGGCGTGCACACACATATTTGCAGATTTAATTTATTGCAATTAATGATTCTTAAAATGCACATCAAAGTGCAAATAATATATTCTATTATGTATTATGTGTGTATAAATTAATAAATTATCCAGCCATATATCTCTGATGAATGAATTTTTTTCAATAAGTTATTATTTTTTGACACTTCCTCTATGAAATTTTCTCAGCTTGAATAGCTCGATCTTACAGCCAATAGCCGTGTTTTTTTTTTGCACGTCCATGTGGATTTGTCGAAAAAAAAACGACATCGGGACTAATAGTTTTACACGTAATTGCAACAACAACTTAAATCCATATAGACTTAGCTAAGTCCAGATAATTATCGTAAGTAGTATACTGTAAGTAAGAAGTTCCTAAGTCCCGATGTCGTTTTTTTCGACAAATCCATATGGACTTGCAAAAAAACACGCCTAATATCGCTTTAATTGTTTCGACAGAGAGTTGTGACTTCTCCTCCGTCCACAAATTGTTCACAATTGAAAATATTCTTTCCGTCGACGCATTAGTCCCCGGCAAATAGAGGGTATAATCAACAAACTTTTTGCAGTTTTGGTAAGGAATATTGCAGTTTTTTAAATGTGAGAAAATTTCCACCCATCTTATATCAGCTGATATTTTTTCATCATTCCAGTTTTGTAATTTATTAGCAGTTGCATTCAGTCGTTATGTTTATGCATCTAATTGTTTGTAATGTTGGTAGCGTTCAGTAATTTATTATGATAAATTATAAAATAAACGATCGAAAAATTCAATTTCGATTTTGTGGGAGAGCGTGGGGCATCTTATAATTTTGTGGGACAATTTTCGCTGTGGGACAGTTTGTGTAAATGTGGGACTGTCCCACGTAATGTGGGACGAATGGTCACTTTACGCTAAGTTTGTAACTGGTGAAAAGTGAGTGATTCTGTCCTTATTATTTTAAATGGAGGCTGTGACCATTAAAAATTGTATTCTTTTATAAATACAATAAACAATACAAAAATTATTTTGAGCGCTTCAATTTGTACGTAGGTAATTAGTTTATCACATAATATTTTATTTGGACTTTTTTTGACTAATGAAGCTGTTCGTAATCAAGTGATAATCAAATTTGCAAAAGATTGGACACTTGGAGCGAATATAAATTCAGCAAAACGTTGTTCATAATGAGAACCTAAACTTTATAATTTTGTTCTCACACCGCGCAGCATTAAGGTATGCCTTGGACCTGACCAGCTCTTACATGCATACTATGTCAGAACTGTTTCTATAATAACCCCCAACATATCGTTTATAAAAAGGAAAAACAAAAAAATCACAAATAATCGCATTGTTTGATATCACCCTCGAATTTTATCTAATGGAACAGAAAAAAATCAATGCTTGAGTGGCAAAAAGTTAATATACAAAACATACATATGATACTCGTTTTGCTGAAGTATTATTTGCTAAGCAAATACGTAGATATATGTGCATATATTTGTGTATTTGAAATTCGCAGGCAGAAAAACCAACTTCATAAAAATTAGTTTTGCTAAATGCATTACGGTGCACTGATACAGCTGTACACATACCATTAACGTTATTTATTTAAATAAATATTAATCATTCGTTCGTTTTGGAAAAAATCGAAATAGTTTTATGTGATTTTAACCCGCTTTGGTTTTTATTTTAAGGTAAGTGAAATCGATTTTTTCTACAAAGCCTTAAAATGTAACTGAAGAATTAAACAAAAATTATATCTCAGGTGTTTTAGTGGTAAATATGGTAGAACGGTATCTAAAATGAAAAAGGTGATAGAGATGTAATGATTTTTCTGTAATAATTTCTCATGGCAAGCATAGTGCGTCCGGACAACTTTATTCGACGATTAAAATATCAAACTTGAACCAAGTTACTGGGCAAAGTAAATTCGCCAAGACATAGTTCGTTGAAAAACAAAATGTCAAATCACTTAATATATTTGAACGTTAAGTGAAAATAATACAACCTCTACTTGGTAGTGGGAGATTTCCAATTTTATACTCTGTTGTGTATTGTCAGCTCAGAGGGACGAAGGCGCAGTTGGTATGCTGTTTTTCAAAGTGTTTCACTAATAAAATATCCCAATAAATGTTTTTGTACATATGTATTTTTGTATCCAAATTATTTAAAAAGTAAAAATTATCGGGATTCTTTTAAAATTTTCAAACTTTCAAATTCACTTTAAATAAGCTGCGCGTTTTCCATAAATGTCCACCTTCAAACTTTTCGTTCCAAGTTAATTTCTTTATTCAAAAAAACATAATAATTTTTTTTTGGAGAGAGCAAGTCATGATGTGTTTTTATAAGTAAAATTGATAAATTATTCTGATGAAAAGGATCAAAAATAGGCGAAGTTATGGAGAATTTTCATTTAAAATCATAAAAATTCATGTCAAAAAAATATAAATATCTTTATTCACTTACATATAAATAACACAAACAAAATTAAAATCAAACAAAACAATGTCGAAAAGGGACATAGGATTTAATTCTCGTAACTAAAAGTGACTCTGCGGACAATAATTGACGAGAAGGACAATTTGCACTGAATGAAAGAATATCGAGCTTATAAAAAAATGTCTAGCCACCTTTTTTCATTTTTTAGAACTCACTTTTATATTCTTCACACTAATTTTTTATTTCCCTTATTTATGTCGTGAAGATGAGGACTTATAAAACGAAGTGACTCTATAGACATGCCAATTTTAACAGGGCCCTCCACCAATCTTAATACTGCAGGACCCAGAGCATTTTTTTTTCAAGTCGCGCGAAGCGCTTTAACGCACGCCCACTTTTAATGGCCAAAAACTGTTATAAATTGGCATTTGCAATAAGCATAGATATTGGGAGGTATAAATAAATGAGAGTACTTGCTCAAAACTCAACTTTTAAGACCAGGTGCTCCATTTGGCATGAATAAATCACCTGAGAAGGTGCTCAAGGATTGAGCATCTACGTGAAATAAGCACCTGCTCCATTATAAGGTATGAATAAAGCATAGCATGTACATCAAGAATAGCACCTGCTCCTATTTGTGAGTTAGCTCCTTTGAAGTAAATAGCTTTTTATATTTTTTTTTCTCCATAAATGCCAATTATAAACCGCAAGGTCAAATTTTATAAAAGGATTTTCACATGATTTTTGCGTTCTATATACAGATTCAACAAAGAAAATGTGCATATCTTGGCGAATCATTTTCTTGGGAATAGTTCAAAAACAAGGGGTTGTGCCTTAACAAGCATTGAAAAAATACGAAAATTCCTTCGCTACATTTTTTTTTCAAACTGCAGTTGGATTATCTATTATTATTGGTCTATAATCAAACTGCAGTTGGATTATAGACCAGTCCACGGTCTCGAAAACTGTTTCCCTTGTAAGTTGTAAGTGCGGCAATAATCCAGAAGCCAAACCATTTTATCAAATTTCCTACGACTACTGAAGAACTGCCAGAATGCAAAACGCGAATGGAAAGAAAAATACAGAAAAAGTTCCATCTCTTACACTTCTAATTCTTAAAGAAAAACTGATTTTCAATCAAAAACAATATCGAATGAAATAAAAATTTACGTTGGTTTTTTTTATAAATCATAGAAATGAGTCGCAAATACAAAAAAAAACAATTGAATTTGATTCGTTGTATGAGAGCACCTAATTCGTATGAAGGAGGAGGTGCTCACTGGTTGGAGTATAATTTTATTCATACGAAACGGGAGCAGGTACTTTTTTTTAGCACCTAGTCTGATTCTTATGGAGCACCTGCTCTGAGTACGTGCTCCGTTTTATTCATATCATCCATTATGTAGGTATACCAAAGATCTAGTTGGAGTTGGATTGAGTTTTTTTCCGCAAAACTCAATGCGTGAATCAAACAAATATTAAATTCATATTTTACCAAAAAGGCCAGAAGAACTAAAGGCTTCTCCAATAAGGACGGGTTGAACAAACGAAGTTGAATTTACGTGAGATATCAACGAATTTTGCATTTTATTTCAACGACATATATCGGGCTTTTCAATAAGAGCACTACAAAAGTTTTTTTTAAATAAAACAAAAACGGTTTTGGATATCAATAAAATTCTTTATTCCTGTGAAAGTATGTTTGATGCCATTATGTATGGAACTCGATTTCTTTCGCATGGCCACCACGGGCACGCTTGCAGAAGTCCAGACGCTGAACCCAACTTTTGACGGTTTTCAAGCATAAATCGGCCGATACTGCTGCAATTTCACGTTCGATATTCGTACGAAGTTCATCAATCGTCGCTGGCTTGTTGGCATAGACCATAGACTTGACGTAGCCCCACAGGACGTCAAATCGCACGACCGAGGCGGCCAAGCGACTGGACCATTTCGTGAGATAACACGTTCTGCAAACTTGGTTTCCAATAAATTGATTGCGACATTCGCTGTGTGGCTTGTGGCGCCGTCCATTTTGAAACCACATGTCCTCCAAGTCCATATCATCCAATTGGGGCCAAAAATATTCGGTTATCAATGAACGGTAGCGATTCCCATTCACAGTAACGTGCCGGTCTTGATCATCACATAAGAAGTACGGCCCAATGACGCCGCCGGCCTATAAACCAAACCGTAATTTTTTCGGGATGCACTGATGAATCATGGAGTACGTGTGGATTGCTGCCTGAAAAATACCGCATATTTTGTTTATTGACGAAGCCAGAAATGAGCCTCATCGCTGTAGATAATTTTTCGATGAAAATCCGAATCATTTATAAGTTGTTGCTCAGCCTAATTCACGAACATACGACGCTTCTGGTGGTCAAGCGGCTTCAGTTCTTGCGTCAATTTAATCTTGTAAGGATGTAACTGTCAACGCAATGTCAAAGTTCATTGAATCAACGGATAAAACATAGACGATCTTGCCCTACAGCAGCGATGGAGGTTATTCTCCATCTGACCCCCTTACACTATATCATCGTAAGTACAGCTGAGGGATCCATAATGAGATTTACAAAGGAGGGAACTGGGACTGGTAAGTGTATAAGTCTTAGAGAAAAAGACAACATTTTAAAGTCGACAGTAACAAACCTTATTGACATTCCCAGAGATTGTATGATTAAAAAATATAACTTCGATAAAAACTTCAAAACGGAGTTAAGTAACAAGGAAAAGTGGGTAGGCGAAACAGTGAACTACACACTCAAAGCAAATACCATCAAGTGGTACACTGATGGTTCAAGAACGACTGAAGGGACTGGAGCAGGAATTTTTGGGCCTAGAACTAAACTTTCTATACCGATGGGACAGTCTACTAGCATTTCCCAGGCGGAAGTACACGCCATAGCGAAATGTGCAGATCGTAATCTTGAAAGGAAATACCGCAACAAAAATATTGCCATCATGTCAGATAGCTAAGCCGCACTCAAAGCACTAAGCTCGTACGCCATCAGCTCAAAGATAGTGTGGGAGTGTGTGCACAGGCTAAACGAACTTGGCAAATACAACAATGTCTCACTCTATTGGGTACCTGGCCATATCGGGGTCCAGGGCAATGAGGAGGCAGACTCCCTAGCAAAAACAGGTGCAACAACCCCCCTAGTGGGACCTGAGCCCTATTGCGGAATAGGAGAAAATGTGATTAAAAACAAAATCAAAAAAAAAGAGGAGGTCAAAAGATCCAAAAATTGGAAGGAACTTCCTAAGCTTAGGCAGGCAAAACTGTTACGTGGGAACTATAACCAAGAACGTTTCAAGAACTGCATCAGCTTAAGTAGTAACAACCTCAGAATAATCACGGGTCTCCTCAGTGGCCACTGCAGACTCAGAAGACACCTAAATGTCATTGGTCTAGAAAGCAGCCCCACCTGCAGATTCTGCAGTATTCATGAGGAAACACCGGACCACATTCTAGGTAGATGTGATGCTCTCATGCATCAGAGGAAAAAACACCTGGGACATTACCATGTAGAAAAGGGCGAATTTCCCTCTCTGAAAGTTCGCCAGATACTTAAATTCATTAGAGGTGTTAAGCTGGAGGAAGAGCTATAAAATGAGCAAGATCATCTAGCTCCGGATGGGGGCACAATAGACCTATAGGTCGCAGTGCAATCACCCCCAATTATTATTCATTCATTCATTCAAGGATGTAGGCCAAGATCTTTTCGCAAAATTCGCCACAACGACGTTACAGAGATGCCCAACGCTTGAGAACGACGTGTGAGAGATACTTTATGGCTTTCTGCAACTGAAGCCTCAGCGGCAGCAATATTCTCGACACTACGGGCACTTCTTTGTCTCGCTGGCACGGGAACATTTTGTACTGTGCCTGTGGATTCAAATTTTTCCACTAGACGCTCAATTGTTGATCTGCTAGGACGATTATGACGACCATAAATTGGACGTAGCGCTCTTAACGTTGAGGCCACTGACTCCGAATTTCGGCAGTAAGTTTTAATAATTTGGACTCATTTTTGGCTCGTATATCTTTCCATCATGAAATGGCAAACCTTACTGAAGAGAAATGTCAAAAGAACGGCAAAAAGTATGGCGTAGTTTGCTGTCCCTGTTGCTCTACTTTTGTAGCGTCCTTGTTGAAAAACCCTTTACATACATATTTCGATGACATAGATCAGTCATTTCCGGCCTGCGAAGAGGCATGGAGCCAGAGGGGATATTGAGAGGCTGAAGGCCTCTCCCATATAGAGAATAAAGACAATACGTTATTTACAAAACTGCATACAAGAAAATGATTCAATAAATTCAAGCTGACTGTAAATGAGCTTGTTAGTTTTGTAACCGGTCTCTCCTACTTAGATAATGGAATATCGTTCTCAGATGTGAAAGCTGAATACACTCTTTGGTGGGAAAACAAAGTGTTTTGCACATGAACCTGCGAGTACGAATAAAACTTCATTATGTTTTATGATAACTCGTAGTTGTCACCGACTACTCAAACTCATGTGAATGAAATATCAAAATTCGCGAATAATTGCAATTCGCAGGTCGTGTCTCATATATGCAAAGCACTTAACTGCACCAACTTTCAGCCTCAGAATAAAAGTTGAACGGGGAACCCATTGCTTAGGAATGAAAACAATAATTAGGTCAAATATATGAGCATTGAATATTATTAATAATAATTAAAAAAATCTGACAATATAATATCTGTTATTTTTAACTAGGTGACTCGGGGAACTTCTTTCCGCCTAACATTGATGTCCCTTTCGAATTCGAGCATTGAATTGTCGTGCATGGACATCACCTAGTAATTTGTCTCCCCTGATGATGATAATTTTGTATGGATTAGAAGGCATGGCTTCCAATGGAGTCTTGAACATTTTAACCAATGCATTGCTATCGTTGCAGTTGTACGATGATATCACGCGTTTCTAATCGCACGAAAATCGAACAACGCTGATTGTGTTCATCATTTGAATTTCCAAGGAAATAAATCTGTCGTCTGACGACATTACCTACATAACATTGTGATGTTCACGCTGTTCATTCGTTCCGTTTCATTCCGCGTAGATTAAAGATTTGCCACCCCCTCATATTTTTATTGCGAGCTCAATGTTTGGTCGGCTTATCGACGGCAATTTTACACTTACACAAAATAGTCCTGAATGGGAAATGTCACAAGCCTCAATCAATTGTATTGAACACGAATTGGTCATTGTCAAAATACCTTACAGAAATTCAATCTCCACAAAATGGTGATAATTTAAATTATCAAACCGCAGAAAAACAGTGGACGGATAAAGGGAATTTGTGTTGATGCAACTCCAGACTCGATGTGCCGATAACCTCAATTTTGCATATAATAATCTTTTATTGAATTTCACTTGGTCTCTGATGACCTTTATTCACTTTGTTAATCACAGAAATAATACTTTCGTCGATCCAAATGTGAAGAAATACAGCAATATAATTTGCGCCCTATATCAAGACACAACCGCTTGGTATCAATCGACAAAGAAGAAAGATCAAATTACTCACCTGACAATCGTAAGTCTGTAAGTCTTTAGGGACGATTGTTAGCACCGTAGTGTTTGTCATTCCTTAGAATCAATAGTTTCTCCATCCCATAACAAAAGGAATTTTCAGATATCCCCACCATTTATGCAATTTACCCGCTTTTCCTGTCAAAATATCCGACTCCTTAGTGTGTTTCTTGTTTCAATTCAATTGGAATCCAACAGAAAACCCACATGCAAATCAGCAGAGTTATTCGCTTACGAACAAAAAACCAATTCATTTTTATATATTTAGATTTCTTTCCATACATTTTCAATTGTATTGAGATCCGGTGACTGCGGTGGAGTTTTAGGCAGTTTGCGCCATCAACACCCATTTTCTTAATATCTTTCCCGTACCATAGCAGCCATAGACCCTCGAGCAGAGATTTTTTTGTCAGCTTCGCATTGGGCTCTATTTATTATTAAATCTCAATTTAATATGCATTGTATTTGGCGTGATCTTGATTGATAAAATGTGCAAAGTGTAAATATGTGGAAATCTAATAAAATTCTAAATCCTTCATTGGAAAAAGGGAAACAAAATGTATTGAATACTTCTGTGCGCCAAGAGTCACTTCTTCACAAAAAACAGCTTCACAAACTAATATTCATAATTATAACGATAGCTATATTGTTATTCTAATAATATAATAGCAAGGTACCCAATGAAAAAAATATGCACGACTGGGTCGCACGAACTTGCTCTTATGTGCGATCACATTGTGGTTCTATGGTCTGAAATAAATTAGTTATGGGAGTCTATATTTTATCCATTTGTCAAAACTTAGTTTAGTTGAAGGTGGTGTTATGTGAGTATACAAAAATTAACAATATAGCCCAGTGTTGCACATATGCAACATGCATGCAAGGAAATTATATTATTTAAACTGGAAAATTGTTTTAAATCAACCAAATTAGATTAAAATTGATTAAAACACTTCTGAAACTGTTTTGAATCGAAAGCGATGTACAACATCTAAATAGTTATGTTAATCTTAATTTATGTGAAAAAAAATTTAAAAATCGTAGGAGCGGTTTCAAAAATAATTAAATTTTTATTTATAAATATTTGTAAACATGGTACGCCAATTTTAAGTATTTATTAATGTGGAGTTAAGAATTGAATTAAAAAAAAAATCATTCACCCGTTTTTGAAATATCGAATTTCCAAAAAATAATATTGGATTCTTTTTTAAAAATCCAAAAATATATTATTTTAAAATTTTGATATACAATATTACCTTAACTGATTACAAGCTTCTATATACAAAATTTTATTTTAATCGGTGAACCCGATAGTGAGATAGTCGAGAATCAAAACTACCGTTCTATGAGACGTACTGTTAATAAAACTAAAATGTTAAATTTAATATTTTAAAAAAGTAGTTCGTACTTATATCAATACACAAAAGAAATTTTATCAAAATCGTAGGAGTCGGTTTTTGAACATTTGTATGGGAGGTACCGTTATTTTTGGATATAAGCACAATTTTCGCTAATAATATGTTAGACCATATTAAAAAACTTTTTTATCATAAGTTTCATATAAAATCGATTGAGTCATTTTTGAAATATTGAGTTTTCAAAAAACAAATTTCAAACGTTTTTCAAAAATCGAAAAATAATTTTTTTGAAAATTTTGGTACACCATACTATTAAGAATACAACAATCCTTCTTCACAAAAAAAATTGTCAAAATCAGTTGAACAGTTTTAGAGAAAATCGAAATTCAAAAAAATGGTTCCTTAGGAGGTACCATTAATAACCATTTTTCAGAACCTTTTTTTTGATTTAACGGCAGCTTATAACTATTTAAATTTTTTGAGTTTTTAAAAAAAAATCTGTTAAGCTGATTCTGAGAAAAATAAGATTTTCTTTTTTGGCCAAAAAATATTGTACGACAGGTACCGTTATTTTTGGTCTTAAAAAAAAAGAAGAAAAAAACGGGTCGGGGGAGTGACCAAAAAACGCTAAGTACTGAGTTTAAAGAAAATCGACCCATCCGTTTAAGCTGTAGTCGAACAGACAGACAAACAGACGGACGTTTTTGCGAGACCCACTTTTCTTGACTTCTCTATCATCGTAATCTAAGATTTGATCAAAATCTCGAGTTCGATTTTTTGTACGAATCCATAACTTCCCATATAGTACCTATATCGCAAGTAAAAAGTATAGGTACTGGGAATTCAAAGACTTAAAATAAACGTAATCCAATCCTTTTGCGACGTAAATAGTTTCGAGAAATAATAAATAACGCTTATTGATTTTTCTTTTTTTTTTTACAGACTGTATCAGTTACTGTGTCCGTTCTTACTCTCACCTTTATATCCGTGGACCGATGGTATGCTATTTGCTTTCCTCTTCGATACAGGACCAAAATTAGTCGAGCAATTGCTTCGGTTTCATTTATATGGATTGTTGCATTACTATCAGGTGGGTTTAATATATTTTTTTAAAATACCTATTGGCCCCCTTAGATACTCTCAAGATGTATTTGGTTCCTATGTAAATTAACTCTTTAGATATACCGGAGTTCTTGGCATTGCATCTGAAGAAACCAAAGCTAAGGTTTGAGTCAGTGCTGTTTACTCAATGTGGTACAACATGGGATCTACGAACAGAGATGAATTTCTATCTTACTCAACTTGTTTTGCTTTATATGTAAGTATAACGTTTGAATGGATTGGATATACAAAGTTATATAATGTGAACACTGCACAGAGTGACCGCACAAATTTATAATAAGCCATCCTCGCAGCACATCCTAAAAATTAGAAGTCAATTTTAATTACTGATTTTTAGTATGAGTGTTGAAAGGATACGATATTTTTTTTGAACGAATGACAAGACAAAAATTATAATTTAAACAATTTTACAGAAAATAAATTTTAACACTTTTTTCAAAAGAGTTTGTCTTGTGTCGTCATTGGCATAGAAAGCTGAATTGATTTATAAAGTTTTATTTTCATTTTGTTTACATTCTTTTGTTTGTATCTTCGAGACAGTGGCGGATAATGACCCACATGACCCACCCAGAAGCCAAGTCCAAGCCCCAGAGCGAAGTATATAAACGCACACAGTAGTATTTATTAGATTTCCTTAGAACACTGTTTTAGAATTAGACATTGACTAAATATTTGCAAATCTTCTTATTTATAAACTTTATAAACTTGAATGTGCAAGGTTAAAAATCTTGGTCTACTTTTCAGTCGTACTAAAGTATTACAGCATATTTTCAATGCAAGCAGTGTTAGATTTAATAATTCCCAATACATTACACATTTTTTTAATACATTTTGTATTGTATATTCAAAGAAGTAATATATTTTGAATTAAATGCTTAATATTTCCCTGATTTATGACAAAAAAGAATAAAATACAACAAATCGATATTATATTTGAAGATAAAATGTCATAAATAGCATTAGTGACAGGATTACTTGAAAATAAATTTCCCAAAAGTATTGCTATAGATTTTAAATTTTATTCCAACCCGTATTCAAAAGAAGAAATATTTTCAAAACAATACAAGTATTGGTTTAAACTTTATAAACTTGAATGTGATGTCTAATTATAAACGCATTCTAGCATTATTTAAATAAATTCTCATATAATTAATCTGTTAATTTCGTGTACTTTTGGATACAATGAACATTTCATTAATAACAATTCAATTTGTAATGAGACTTACATATATATACATTTTGCATATTGAACGCATATTCACTTTAGAATAGGTTTGGACAACCAATTGCAGTGCCTAATTCAGACAATCGATTTAAAATGTTGATTGACATAGTGTGGACACATCTTAACGCCAATCCATAAGAATATATTATTATCTATAATGTATTTATATAGATAGAAATAATTTTGATTTAATATTTATTTTTCAAAGCACCCTGTATATTTATACAAAACCCAATGAAATAATAAACTTCAACAGTCAGAACTGTCCATTCCAAGTTCGTTATGGAAATAGTAACAATGTGTTTTTGTGAGGTTGTTGGGAATATAACGTAGATGTTATGAATATTATATTTAGCTAGAGCACATAAAAATTGACATCAACAAAGGAATAAGTAGGTTGTCTCGAGAACAAATCAATATATAAACTGTTTCTATTCGAAATATTTTGTATTTAACTTTCGTCAAAGGTTTTGCCTTTGTTTAACAAAGACAAATGTATGACAAGTAAAGGGTTTTTCAACAGGGACGCTACAAAAGTAGACCAACAGGGACAGCAAACGACGCCATATTTCTTGCCGTTCTTTTGACATTTCTCTTCAGTAAGGTTTTCCATTTCATGATGGAAAGATATACGAGCCAACAATGAGTCGAAATTATTAAAATTTACTACCGAAATTCGGAGTCAGTGGCCTCAACGTTAAGAGCACTAAAAATCGAAAAATCATCTTCAGCGATGAGGCTCATTTCTGGCTGAATGACTTCGTCAATGAACAAAATATGCGGTATTGGTCAGACAGCAATCCACACGTTCTCCATGAGTCATCATTTTATCCCGAAAAAATTACGGTTTGGTGTGGTTTATGGGCCGGCGGCGTCATTGGGCCGTACTTCTTATGTGATGATCAAGACCGGCACGTTACTGTGAATGGGAATCGCTACCGTTCATTGATAACCGAATATTTTTGGCCCCAATTGGATGATATGGACTTGGAGGACATGTGGTTCCAACAGGACGGCGCCACAAGCCACACAGCGAATGCCACAATCAATTTATTGGAAACCAAGTGTGGAGAACGTGTTATCTCACGAAATGGTCCAGTTGCTTGGCCGCCTTGGTCGTGCGATTTGACGCCATTAGACTATTTCCTGTGGGGATGCGTCAAGTCTATGGTCTATGCCAACAAGCCAGCGACGATTGATGAACTTCGTACGAATATCAAACGTGAAATTGCAGCAGTATCGGCCGATTTATGCTTGAAAACCGTCGAAAATTGGGTTCAGCGTCTGGACTTCTGCAAGCGTGCCCGTGGTGGCCATGCAAAAGAAATCGAGTTTCATACATAATTGTATCGAACGTACTTTCACAGGAATAAAGAATTTAATTCATATCCAAATCCGTTTTTGTTTTATTTGAAAAAAACTTTTGTAGCGCTCTTATTGAAAAACCCGATATATACAATTTTACATTTCTTACTACAGAGAAAAAATATATATTTAACTGCTTCCTTGCTGCTTTAAAACATACAATCATAATATTGTTATTATTTGTTGCATACACACACATAACCACATAAATGACGTACTGAAGTAAACATAATATTTCCTTCTTCGTGACCTTTTTTATACAAAATTTGAACTTCTCCTAAAAAATAAAGTAAAAATAGTGAATATTATATTTACCTACTGAATTATATTATATTTTGGGTCTTCTTTTTAAAAATTTAGGTTTAAATTTTCCAATATCTATTTTACCCTCTAAGAAATCCTTTGTTGGAATCTACTTTGAGTTTGGCATACTAACCATTATAACGTTTCATATAGATTTACATTATGAAAGGTTAAGGTGAAGACTAAGTAACTTATAACTAAGGATTTTTCGGAGAGTTAAGAAGATTATTTAAACCTGAATTTTGGTGAAGAATACTAGTACCTCCTTTCAAGAATCGTAGCAAACTCGTATACAAAAATATCGTATTGTTACAATTTTTTAACTTTCTTACAAGAATATCTTGAAAACCCGAGCTAATGGCGTAAAATGAATGACAAATTTTACGGAGCACCAATCATTACTTTTGAAATAAGTTTAACTCGCTCATGTTCAAGTGTGCAATTGCTTTCAGTTTCTGAGTATGGTGACAGTAACGCTAACGCACAATTTAACTTTTGGCTCTTTATTAACAACAACAATTAGACCATAAGGAAAATTCATCTTTGAGTAATTGTAAATTGCTTTCATCGTAGACAAACTGTAAATAAATATTTGTATTTTCAGACTTCCACTTATTCTGATGATGATTGCTTATTTTAAAATCGTACGAATTCTGTGGAAATCCGACACAATACCAGGTCACAGAGAATCACGAACTCACCAGTACTCGTGCGGATGTAAGTATATCCAAAGGTTTTTTTTTATTAAATACAATAGCATACAGTCGACAAAATGAAAAATTTCTTACCAACCAATTATAAGCTACAAAATTAAAAGTTACTGTTATATTTATTTAAAGAAACGATATTCAATTTGAAACTTATTCAGTTAAAAAGATTATATTTGAAAATATTTGAAAACCTCATAACAATTATTTGCATAATATTACTTAGATACTCAGCTAAAGTTTTCCAAAAAGGAACTCAACGCTGAACACAATTTTTCGACAAACAGCGAATCCAATGCCAGTTGATTTAATATATATAATTGTCTTATGTTAGATAGAACCTACTGGACTGAAAAAAAAAACAACTACAACAAGAACTTCTCTGTCTTTGCTCTAGAAAATAATAATATTTTAGGACCTCTGTTTTATGCTAGTACGAAAAAAGAAAAGCATGAACTTGAAAGGAAAAAAAACCCTGGGTACCTGAAGTATGCCCACAGGTTGAGGTCCCAGGACCTGCGGGGCCGCATAAACAGTACTTTTATAAACCAAAACTGCAATAATTGGCATGCCTAGAATCACTTCCAAGAGCCATTAGCCGGCAGGCTTACAGTATTTCAGCATGATTCATTCAAGAGAAGTCATCCTATTAGATATGCTGAACATGGAATGGGCATTCGAAATCTCATCTGATAGTACCTCTGAGAACGGTGGGGTCACAAAGGTTACAAATTCTGTTAATTTTCAAAAAAATAAATAATCAGTTTTTCTTGAATCAGCATGTCTGCCTCTTTTATACAAGGTGATTCGCATAAGGTCTGACAAAAATATAGAGCGTCTACGTTGGGTCGAGACAAGTAAAAAATCGTATGGGGGGGGGGTCTATTCTCTCCCGTTTAGCCAGGTTGGGCAATTTTCTAAAAAAAATTGACTTAAAACAGAAAATAAAATATTGAGAAACAACAGTTACACATACAATACCATAAAACACCTTTTTGTAAAGCCAGAAATCTCTTTTTTATTGTGTTTTTAAATAAAGTTGTTTGAGAGAAAAGTATTTGAAAAATTAATTTTTAAACTCAAAATTTCGAAAAAAAAATTAAGAAAAAATTTTGTTCAAACTAATTTTGTTCGGAATTTTACGTTATTATGTAGTAGTTTTGTTTTAATATTCAATACCCTTATTAATTTTAAGTCAAACACCAAAAACCGGATGCTAAAATCTCTTCTAGTCCTTTAGAAAATTGAAAATAACAGAAATAAAATTCCCTTAATTTGACTCCAATCCGTTGCTTAAGTGCCTCTAAAGATTCTATTTCCAGTACGTAGCTAGTAAAGTAGATTCACTTATTTTCAATTTTCCCAAAAAGCAAAAGTCATGTAAGCATTCGGTTGTCTGTTTTTGACTAAAAACTAATAAACGCGTTGAATTTTGAAAACAAAATTAGTACTTAATTAGTTTGAAAAAAAGAAAAACTGTGAAGTACATACCTACTGCATTTAGGCTTAGGCCCGTGAGGCCTGGGCCTAGGGCGGCAACATCTTTGGGGGCGCAGAAAAATAATTTATTCTCAAAGTGAGCGGTGATGCCTCTGGGCACTAGTGGGCCGCAGGAGGGCGGCAACAGAATTGAGAATATTTTGTGTTGAAAAAGTAGTTTAGGAGGACTATGGAAAATTTGTTGAGAGAGTTCAATTTTATTGAAAAAATGACAAAATAATATGTTATATTTTATCTCTTTCTTTGGGGGCGCTGAAAAATAATTGATTCTCAAAATGGACAATTAATGAATTGAGTTTGAACTTTCTAAAAAAAAAACAATTAATTGCACATTAAAAATTGCAATTTAATGTATCAACATGTGAAAAGTCGTTGTGAGGTAGAGCGAGCCTACACAACTTTTATTTATTTAAATTATTTTTTTGAGCGTTTTTTTTTATATTATATTCAATAATAAAAACCATAATATATTCATAGGTTTTCCTAAATAAATTCTAGAAAAAAAGGTGTGTTTTGCGTTTTTTTAGCAAAAATCGCAATAGGTACGTACTTTTATATATTTTTTCTAGTGTTATCTACATATATTTTTTTTTCTTTTGTAACTTCCATCTCTAAGCAGTATGAACATGTAAGAAAAAACCCATTGCATGTAAGAATATTTTTACTAGTGATATTAATATAATTATGTAGATACACTATGGCAAGTTATGGATTCGCTAAACAAAATTGAACTCGAGATTTTGATCAAACTTGACATTACGATTATAGCTAAGTCGATTAAATGGGTCTCGAAATTCTGTCCGTCTGTCTGTCCTTTATATTGCAGCCTATAAGCGAGTGGGTCGATTTTCTTTAAACGTATTGCGTTTTTTTGGGCATTCCCCCACACGTTTTTTTCATTTGTTGTTAACTTTAAATAACGGTATCTGCCGTTTTTTAAGCAAATAATAAAAATTTCGTTTTTTGAAAAACATGCCCACAACTAAAAAAAAAATCAGTGATTTTTTTACAATTTTTTTACCATGAAAAAAAATATACGAACAATGCAATAGTTACCTCCCATAGATCATTTTTTTTTATTTCCCATTTTCTCAAAAACATATCAACTGATTTTGATCATTTTTGATGGAGAATGTTACAAAAAGTTGTAAATGAATTGTATACCAAAATTTTAATTTTTTTTTTAATTTAAATTGATTTTTTTTTTGTTGAGAATTATTTAATTCAAATACTACCTGCTTGATGTATTTTTATTAAACTTGACACCCAGAAATTTGCTAAGATTATTTAGCAGATTTGAAATTTTAGATTTTTAAAAAAGTTCAAGGTCACCCTATTCTATTCCTACATAATGTAGCTACATATGTCTAAAAATTAGATATTCATAAATCTCAACATAATAGGTGTACACACCTACAAAGGTTGTTATTGATTTGTGCTTCCCCAATATACCTGCACCTACAGATTATAAACATAATACCTAATTAATAATGTACGTAGGAACCTACACAGTGATGCAATTTTTCAATTTTGTTTAATACTATTAAGTTTTTGTTAACTTTACTATTATTTTTTTGCGCATATAGGTATAAATCTATAAAAAAGGAGAACAAAAAATATCTTCATTTTGTTATTTTTATTTATTTTAAGCATTTTGTGCGGGTGTAGGGAAAGTGTAGTGATTTTTTGTTTATGCTCTAGGTACTTCTTTTGTTTTCATGTTTTTAAAAACTATAATTTATTTTTAAGTCTTAAAAAAAAGATGCTGCCATATAATGTATAGGGGTATCTGACCCCACATTCCCTCCCCTGATGACGGTACATAATATCATATTGTAGGTCATCCTAATAAAAGCGTGTGAAAAATGTTTGGGTGTTTTCTGGCAGCACAGAAAAAAGGCTATGCAAGAACGATTAAGAATAAAGGCAGTTCAAAGAATTTAGTTAAAAAAAATAAGGGGGGGCGGCGTACTCAACCGGGCCTAGGGCGGCAGAAAACCTAAATCCGCCACTGCTTGTTATCGATAGTTTGTATGTAAGCTCCATTTTATTTTTGTAATGGCTCCACTATTCCCCGATTTCCTCCGGTCATGCAGAAAAAACCAGGCTACAATTTCTGGAAAAGAACACATTTTTCGATGGCAAATTTAATTTGATTAACTTTACATATATTTTTTTAAACGAATTGTGTATTCTCACTATCATTTATATTTTATATATAATTGTTATAATTATTTTTGTTTTCTTAATTTATTTAATAATTCTAAATACATATTTATTTCATATAATTATAAATTTTTTATTTATTTATTTATTTATTTCATAGATTTATAAATTTTACAAACAAACGTAAAATTTATAAATCTACTGCTGAAAATTTGGATTCAGTGCGATTTTTTTTCATTAATTTAGTGCAATTTGCGATCTATCAACACCGAAATAGCTAAAGCATTATTCTATTTAGATTGCGAAAAAGTCTGTACTTCTTCAGTATTGTTTTTGTGACAAAGTGTATTATAACATCTGATAGTCATCAACTTTAAAAAATATCCTTTAATATCTTGATTTATTGATTTTTAAATGTTGTTAAATTTCGATTTTTAAACAAATCGTATTGCCTTGTTATTTGCAGATCTCAGAGGAAACAGCACAATGGTTAACTCCAGCACCATGGGCCAATTGAGGGCGAGAAGAAAAGCTGCAAAAATGTTGGTTGCAGTGGTTGTAATGTTTGCCACCTGTTACTTTCCGGTCCATGTTTTTAATTTGTTAAGGTAAGACCAATTTTTTGATCAATTGAGTAACCCTCAGTAAACATAATATTATTATGTGTTCAAATTTGTAACTAATACCTAGGCATGGGATACATTTTGTACTGTAGTGGGCCTTGTCCCACAGTGAATTAGTCCATAGTTTTCAGATTTCCTGTGTATAAGGGAGAAGTGTAGGATAAACAGCTCGTACCACTATCAAAGTTGAAAAGTATTAAAATAGTATAATATAGCGCTGCTAGGATGGGTGCGTTCAGTGAAAAAAATCTTAAGATCCCCTTCAAGCAAAAACAAGTCCGTTTTGGATCCGCGCACTTTGATGTTTACACATATTAACCGTGAGTCCCGGCACTCACACAATTTTTTTTTAAATACAAAGAGATTATCAATTGCCGCGGGTAGATTTTGGAGGCCTGTTGTTTTGGTGACATCTGTCAAATCTGTTGTTTATTATTCAGTTACCAAATCACCTTGGCAAGTAACACGATTGAACGTGTCCAAATGATTAAACTTTAATATCAAAATCTTTTGGGGCAGCGATACCTACATGCGTTGCGCCCATTTTAGGGTTTACATGGTTGTCCTTCCAAGTCGATTACCTATCCAAAGTTTGGTGGGCAAGTTTGAGTCGACACATTAAGTGAACAATCAGCCAATGCCCTTGCGTCATCGAAACGCCAGATCTACCGAAAACATCGCCACTTTTCGTGTCCGTGAGAGCCCGAACATCTTTGAAGACGACGATTTCATTGCCATCACCATCAACGGATAGTGCTACTGACCTATGATAACCAATTTATTTTGCCCCAAACTGGATGATATGGATCATGGACATGTGGGTCCAATCCAACGGCATTACGTACCACACAGCGAACGCAACAATGGAAATTCTGCATGAAATATTTGAGGGAAGAGTTTTCCGCGCGGAGATGACATGAATTGGCCCCCAAGATGATGCGATTTTACCCCGTAATACTTTTATTTGTGCTTGTAAGCCCCAATCAACCGATGCCCTCAAAGTGTTAAACACAGTCCATCCCTCAAATGCCACCGTAAGAAGCCGAGGCAGGTATTTCAACGATGTCCTATTCCATACATAATGGCATACAAGGGCCTTTCAAATAATAATAGGATTTTCTTAATACCTCACACACAGCTTGCTTTATTCCATTTCAAAATCTACCCACCCTTATTGAAAAACACTTAAAAATAGGTAAAACTAAGTTAATTAGAATATACGTGTGCAATATATGGGGATTCATGTATAAACCGTTAAATTTTAGTCCGTCTATGTACAATAGTGGCCGCATATATGTAGAGAGATGGTAATGATACACCAATATAAAATAAAATTCCTCAGCTCTAATACAACTCTGCAAATATAATTCTGGAGGGCCAGCTGAAAAAAAAAAGAATGCCAGTGCGAGTAAAATCTATCACATCATGCATTAATATCACATCATACATAAAACTGGTGGTCCGACAGACTTTTTCGGGGGCGTTTGGACAGAAAATGGGCACTTCCGTACGGGTTTTTGATGTTAGGTTATGGTCATACCATATTGGCTAGGCATAGTTTTAAAGGAATTCGAAAGAGTTTTCGTAGTGGATGTCAAAACTTTTGGTCGGACGAATAAAACCGGGGGCTTTCCGCTGGCCCGACCATAACGGAAAACCGTATTTTTGATGTTGATCCACTTCATCCGGGAGGGGCAGTGGTCAAATGGGGTATCAAATGAAAATTAAGACTGTCCTCTTTGTAAATCCAGTGGACAAACTTTACTTGGCCCTATTCACTTGTCCGACCACTTTAAACCAAAAAAAAATCATTAAAATACTTTAATTTTTTCTTCCCTTCAAACAAAATAAGTGCCACTCTTATACTTTTGTATTTTATTGTCATTGTTGAGTCAAAGTGACTTTTCGATAGTTAAACATTCTTTTTTTGTATTTAATTATTTCCTTTTTCGCTATCAGTACAACCTGTAAACGCATTTAGCTTATAATGCCTCTATTCAAAGATGCATAAGTTTTATAAATAACTTATTAACGTTTAGAGACATTATAACAAGTGTATAACTCTATGCTCTCGATTTAATGCGTTTATAAATTAGGGCCTGTTTATGCATGGTGGAGCTTCGATAAACGATTTGAACAGCGATGCGAGCAAAGATGAAATTGAAGCTTGAGTCGAAGCGCTATTTTCTCATATAAATTGTTATTTTCGTTTGTAATTATTGAAGTTCATTATTAATTTTTTTTTAAATCTATCCCCCATTAGAGCTTCCAAAATAAAAGTGATGATTTTCTTTGTTAGGATCGATGTCCGAACCGTAAAGCTCCAATATAAACAGCAATACAGGAAAAACAATGTTAAGATTTCGAAGCTCTAGTCACATCGCTTCTCGAATCGAATATCGCGAAGCTCCAACATACACACACCCTTAGACTGTGTATAGTTGTAATAGTAAAACAAACACGGCGAAATTTTAAAATCGATTTTCTATGGTTTTTTTAATTATTTGTTTATGGTATTCCATATAGAAAAAGATTGTTGTATTCGGATATCTTAGGACATTAACATCATATTTAAAATTTATCTTTTTAGTTATTTTGTTTCAATAACTTATGTAATATCAATATCCGTTTCAGGTACACTGGAAATTTGCACGGTGGTGAAATAACAACAATATTTTCTCTTTGCTCGCATTGGCTTTGTTATGCGAACAGTGCAGTCAATCCTGTCATTTATAATTTCATGAGTGGTAAGTAAAGATTAAAATGTGTAGATTAGTACATATACATACGTGAAAAGATTTTTAGTGGCCGAATGCATCTACTAATTTTGATGAAAAATATTTAAAAACTTTAACCTTTAGGGAACTGTTAAATGATGCTACAGAACAAGCGTTAAAAAAATAAACAAAGCTCAATATTAAGAAAAAAGGGCCAAGTGATTCCTTCCTGTATAGGTACGAGTAGGTATATTTTTTATTCTTGGATTGAAACCATGCTATCTTCTTATTTTTTTTTTAATTTGTAAGTGACGGGACTCACGGTTAATATGTGTAAACATCAACGTTTGTCCAAGCGCCTAATTGAAAGTTCGGTACTGAAAGATCCTGCTTCGTAATTCACTCTTAACTTTAAGGTGACTCAACATTACACATGCTAATTGTTTATGATCATGACTCAACACCAACAATTCAATTGGAACGAACTCTGAACATCGACAAAACCAAGCAACTGTCAGCGGAAAACACTAAAATCGTGGTTTCAATCAAATGACACCGTAGCCAACTTCCAATGAAATTTAACACTTAATGGTTTGACA
The DNA here is from genome assembly GCA_932273885.2 of Leucozona laternaria. NCBI lineage: Eukaryota > Metazoa > Arthropoda > Insecta > Diptera > Syrphidae > Leucozona > Leucozona laternaria. Next base: position 60,868,111 of record OW026368.1, on the reverse strand, counting down.
GATTATTTAATTTGAACTGTCAACGAACATGCACCCCTTATTCGACTCCATATCTTTCCTTCGACTAAAATGTACACAAATTTCAGTCTTAATTTTATACTGAACGAAACTCCAATGAATGTCACTTCGTATTTTTAAAGATGGCCGGCGAATTATATATTTTGACGTTTATAGAATATTAAGTTGCAATTGTCAGTGGAAATCACTAAAATCGTGGTTTTATCTTAAGTCGAATTTGAAACTTAATGGTTTGACGGATAGGGGCCGGACGCATTTTAATATTTAGTTCGAACTGTCAACCAAGTTGCAACTCCATTTTTCGATTCAGTAATACATACACAATAATTTCAAACTAAAATGTATACCAATGAAATTAACCACTTTGTATTTTGAGAGATAGCCGGCGAATTGTGTATAAATTATGAGGTTGCAATTGTCAGTGGAAATCACTAAAATCGCAGTTTGCAACCCATTGACACTGCAGGCAACCTCCAATGGAATTTGACGCAAGAGAAAATGAACATGAGCGTGAAGTTGGCATCGCCATTTTTGATTTAAAAAAAAAGTTTTGCTGTAACGTGCTGAACTTGTGCCGCCCTGTGCCGAATTTATAAAAAAAATCGTAATAAGCGTTTAGATTTTAGAGGCTAGCCGTTTTCTTAGCGTGAAAAGTTGTGCTGTAATATCCGCAACTTGTGTTGGGTTGTGCCGTAAATATTTTTGCAAAATTCACAACTTTGTTGCAAAATCAAGATTTTTTTAAATTTCAAAGTGTGCAAATGAGAGTTATTTTTATAAAGTCAAAAGTCTCACACAAATTGTAAGCCCTAAATCTTTTCCATCTTATATTTACATATGTAGGTACATTCATATAGGCTGAGAAATAAATTTAAATGCAAATTTTAAAATTATCAACTTTAATATTTATGTGAATTCGATTTAATCGCAATCACTGAGGGTCGCTGCTTTGTTCCATTTCATTATCATTCCGGAGTTTCAGTATTTTCTCTTCCTCCTATGTCTATCTTTATCTCAATTCCACTCAATTGTTCTTTGTGCCACTTAATTGTTGATTTTGATTTTTACTTGCGTGCGATAAAAATATATAGGACCATTAATTAGGGCAACTAATGAATTCGTAAAATATATCAAATGAGAAGTTACAATCAAACATGACATTACTGTGATTAAATAAGAACACGAAAAAGTGGGTGGCTAGATTCTGTCTGTCAATCGACTCTTGATTGCCAAAAAAAAAGCTATATTTCGTATTGATGTTTACTCAAAAGTTTAATATTTCTTCCTCTGCATTTGTATACTGATTTTATGCATAATTTGAGTTCAAGCGAAACACTCGAATAAAAATTGGGTGAGTGAAGGGATGCACATAGAAGATTGAGGGAAAAATATTAGTTAAAAGCAGTGTTCCCAGTTCAAAATTCCAAATCCGGTCAAATCTGACTTGTTGACTGGATTTTTTTCTTCCGAATCCAGTAAAAAAAAAACAGTCAAACATAAGGACATTTTTGTTCAAGTCAAAAAAACAGTCAAATATGGAAATACAGTAGTCCCTCGATAATTTGAACTAATTAAAACAAGGCTTTTTCGGATTTTAGAGGGATTCACATTTCTGGAACATTTTTCAGTTCTTACTAACTGATTGGAACAACTTTCGTATTCATTTATAACAACGCAAAATAATTTCCTAAGGCACAGTTTCAACATTTATAAAGCTTAGGAAAAATGAAAAATAAAATAATGATCATAAAACATCATAACAAAAGCATGGCAATGTAAAATGTTTCTTCACAACTCGCAGGACACACTGTCTGGCCTGCAGTTGCAGTAAAAACCTTGTAATATGTCTAGAAAAACAACGGTTAATTAGTTCTTCATATCGCATGCAAGACTTACAAGTGAAAAAAGAGAAATGTAACAAGAAATTCGCATTTTAGAGTTCGAAAACTTCAGAAGTTCACATTATAGAGATGACAACGTAAAGTTTTGCCGGTTCACATTTTAGAGAAATTCACATTATCGGTAATTCACATTTTTGAGGGGCTACTGTACCAATTTTTTTCTAACGAAAATAAAAATATGTTTTATTAATATTGGATAGAACAACCAGCAAGCAGAAGTTCAAAACAAAATTTAACACAAAAAAAATTTGCCATTTGCATTTAGCGGTACTATTTGTTGTTTTCAACTCAGATGTCTTGTCAGAAAGATTCAAAAATGGGTGTGTTCGTTGATTTCACTACATAATTACTCGTTTACACTTGGTTAACACTGACCTGGAAGTGTATTTAAACATTTCTTTTTAGGTTCAGGTGCAAATTGAATTATTAAATCCAGTCAAAAAAACAGTTGACTGGATTTGTTTTTCATTTCCAGCTAACGGCGATAAAATCCAGGATAAAATCCAGTCAAATCTGACTGGAAACCAGTCAAAATGGCAACACTGATTAAAGTTAGAAGCATCGTTGTCCTTGCTTTGTTTTATTTAATTTCGCTGTTTTGTTTTAATTTCTCACGCATATCCTTCCCATATTCTAAGCTGTGTGGTTCCACTCAATTCTTTACTTTTTACTTGCTCTATATGTATAGGGCAAGTATTGTTATCGTATAAAAAAAAAAATTTCGAGGTTATAATCAAAACTAACACTACGATAATCGAGAAGTCCGAAAAAGTGGGTTTCATCATGACGTCCGTCGGTCTGTGCGTCCGTCGGTGCGTCCACTGTAATTGAGCTAGAGCCTAAACGGGTCAACCGATTTGCATGAAATGTGGTACAAAACAATTTTTGTGTAATTTCCTAGAGGGGAAATTCGAATTTATGTTTTAGCTCATCTAGAACGGGTAGCTGCCATACAAATATTTTGGTTTGTTCAAATTTTCTTGAAAACGGCTGTAACGATTTTGATTAAACTTCGTACCTGTAATAACCAAGTCAATTTTAAGGAAACTGCATTTCAGGTTTTTTCCCAAAAAATTTACATTACGGAATTAGGTATTCAACGTTTTTTTGAGAAAATGGTCTTATTTTTGGGTTATTCGCGTATATCTCTGCTATGGTTAAATCGATTATGTTATAATTTTGCAATCTAATGCTTCTCAATAATTTAAACAATAACACATTTAAAGTTTTTTAAAAACATTATTGTATAAACAAAAAAAAATCAAACGAAAAATCAATTTTTTAGTGCTTTTGACTCTTTTAATATTTACCCATTCAATGTTGGGTTACATACAGTATTTAACCACAACAGCAAGTTCGTGCGATCAAGTCGTGCATACTGCACAGTAGGTAATCGGTATACGTTACGTATGTACGAATTTATTTTCTTTCTAAGTGTAATTCATGCATTCAAAAAAAAATTTAACGAGATGTAATAATCGCATTAGGATGATAGAGAAAATAAGGAAGGGGGCACTGAGATTCTGTTTGTCTGTCGACCCTGAAATTTATCAAATTAAAAAAAAAAAACACCGTAAAAAACTTTCCATTATTAATAAATTGATTTTTGCTCAAAACATAATTTGGTAGAAATTGCAACTAGCCCTATTGAACACCACGTATTTTGGTATATAATTTGATGTGTCACTATTTAGTTAAACAAATTATTTTTAAAATTTTCCGAAGCAACGCGAGAATTTTCGGATAATTCGACTTAAACAATTTGACTAAAAAACAATTCGACTCTAATAAATTAATACTTAAAATAAAAAACTATACGTTCCGGTGAATTTTATTCTATTTATATTTAAAAAAATATAGTCGAAATGTTTTGAGTACAATTATTTTTTAGACGAATTGTTTTAGTCGATTTGTATTTGACGAATTGTTTCAGTCGAATTTTTCGTAGACGCAACTCGAGCACGGGTCTGTTAGTATATGGTTGATTCAAACTAAACGCAAGTATAATTACGATGAATATTGTTGGTTAGTGGAATGCATGTGTATATATGTGAACACGGGTTCAGAGCAGGACATAATATGCAATACTAAGAATATTCAAACAAAGAAATGATGATTTCTGTTGATCCTATTTCATAATAAAAACCATGTAGACGAGAAAAATTTGATAATTTGTTCCCAAGGGTGTAACCTGTAAACAGTCAGTATTTGACCACTTGGTCGGAGTAGGGGGCACACACATTATTCCGGAAGATTACTGGAATGGACCATAAAATTAAAATATTATGCTCAAAGTTCAAGAGAGCTCAATTACAAAATTGATGTTAAATATACGTAACATTTTAAAGGAAAGTAGGTGTGACGGGATTTTCTAAATAAATAACAATAATTGTTTTTGTATGGTTGAATCAGACAAATCCATCGTTCAAATCGTGAGTTATGGTCGTAAGCTCATACAAACATTTCATGAAAGAAAGCTCTTCAGTTTTTCTCCAGTACCTACTTCGGTTTTTCGGGTAACTTTTTCAATTTGTCTTACCTGATTCGGAGCCAAATCATTCTATAGCAGTTGTCGAGTGACATTCGCTTACCAACGAACAGCATTTTATTTTTACTGTATAGATATGTACATATATATTCAGCTCAATTTTGTCGTGCACTCGGGCGTATGCGTACTTTTTATACATATCGTTTTATGACGGATTTTTAAATTCAAAAATGATTAAATTTCATATTAAAACTGTTAGATTTATAATTTAAGCATCTGAATATGTAAATATGGTAAAAAAAAGTAATAATTAAGTAAGTAGTCATTATATATTTGAATTTATTTGAAACTCTTTTAGGAAAACTTTAATCCTCTAGGGTACCTAAGATAACTTTACAATACTCAAAGTTATAAATTCACTTCAATAATGTTGGCTTATTTACCACTTGAAGAAAGCTGAAACAACAACCACTTAAGTGAGCTATCACCAATTTTTTATGTTGAAGTTATAGTTTACTCGAACATAAACCAAGCGTCTTCAGAACCATATACAGCTTCGCGTTGCGCTACCTAAGTTACGGGACCAGGTTCATCCTAGTTTTGAAATTAAAGTAAATACAAAATACTATATAAGCACTACTAAAGGAGTCTGATGATTGACCTGGTATACTTTATATTAAGTGTACCTCCCATAGAACAGTTTTTTTTTTCTCTCGACTTTCTCATTATTAAAAATGATTAAAGTTAAATTTTTCATATATAGGATTCTAAAAAGAAATTAATATTGCTTTCGTTAAAATTGAAAAATATCAATATCGTCTGCATATGGATGTTTTATGTATACATAACTTTATCCTCGTCTCGGTCACGTTTCAATCTGGAAGCATGTTTTTTTTTTTAATTTTTAAAATTCTCTGCCGAAAATTTCAGTAACTACTAAAAAATGCTCTCGTCTCTGCCTTATCGGATGCTTTGTTAATAGTACAAAGTGGGGCAAAGTAATGACATAGATTTGTGTTTTAAAATCTCCACCGTTGCTCGTGATGTGCGAGCGGTTGCTCTGTCCTGCTGGAACCAACAATGTATTTCAAAAAGAACACAAATTATTATTAAAAATCAACGGCAACACTTGCAATGCTAAAATTTGTGAAACCAAAAACGCATCCGAAATTTTTTTCAATCCAATTGTTGTAGTGAATATTTTTTTAAGACTTTAAATTCAACTTCAAAATTTTGCGGAGAAAAATCAAGTACTGTTTTTGTTTTTAATATTCAATGGTCTTATCAATTTTTAGTAGAACACTAACAGATTTCTAGTTTTTGAGAAAATTGTAAATAAAATAATCTTCTTTTCTAATAAGTGGAAATACTGGCGTTAGACAATGACGACCATGGAAATAACTCGCAAATAGTTTTTTTAGAAGTAGGAAATATTACCCAAAACAATAATGGAAGGCAAAATGAAAAAACACCCAAATAAAAGAAATATCGCCCAAAAGCCAATAACTTTATGTATTTTAAATTTGAGATAACTACCCCAAAAATAAAAATGATATAACTTCTTGCAGTGTGAAGTGCTCGTATGTCGTATCAGCTGGAAACGGCGCGGAGGCGCCAAAAAATGAATTTCTTTATTAAATAACTTTTACTTATATTGTTCTTTAAACTGTATGATAATCAGTTGTATATTTAAACAAATACCTGAATGAATATTGTCCAGAACACTTTCCTGCAGTATGGGCATAAGCAGTTGTCCTCATTATTCACAAGCATACTGATCAAAACAAACCAATACTTCTTTTATTTTTTTTTTTACAGTAATACTTAATTGAAATTATGAATTTTTGTCATAAAACAATTAATTCCCAATTTTGTAACCGTTCCTTGGAATATAAAAACGTTTTGAACTACATAACATACATGATATTTCCTTTTTATAATTTGGGTGACATGGAGTTTTGGGGGTTCAGCTAATTTCGTTGGGCCTTATTTCATTTTTGTTTTTTAATTTTGGACGTTATTTCCAAAAACCATTTAAATGTTTTTATTTTCTGGAGATAGGATCTTTTTCTATTGAAGCCAAAACTTATTTTCAATTTTCTCAAAAGCGTTTAAGCAAAAAAAAAGCTAGTAAAGTGAAGTTTTGAAAAGATGACGAAGGAAGAAACTAGATCCTCCCTCCGTATAATTATTTTTATTGCTTCGACCCAATTTACACGCTATTTGCCTTTTGTCGCATCTTGCTCTTTGCAAAGCACCCTGTATATAATACTTAATTGTGTACTCAAATCCATATGATTATTAAGATTTGGCGTCTTTTTCTACTCCTTTCTTTCAAAATTAGAAAGAGATATGAATATACAGTAGTCCCTCGATATTGTGAATTACCAATAATGTGAATTTCTCTAAAATATGAACAACCAAAACTTTACATTGGCATCTCCATAATGTGAACTTCCAAAATGTTCGAACCTCTAAAACGCGAATTTCTTTTGTAAAAGTTTTTATTTTTCTCTTATTAGTTTTGCTTGCAATATTAGGAACTAATTAACTGTTATTTGTCTAGATATATTTCAAGGTTTTTAATGTAGCTGCACTCTAGAGAGTGTTTCCTGCCAGTTGTGTAGATACATTTTACATTGTTACGCTTTTTGCTATGATGTTTTATCATCATTAGTTAATATTATTTTATTTTTATTTTTTCTAAACTCAATAAATGTTGAAACTGTGCCTTAGGAAATTATTTTTTGTTGTTATAAATGAAAACCAAAGTTGTTGTAATCAGTTGATAAGAACCAAAAAAAGTTCCAGTAATGTAACGCCTTGTTTTAATTAGTTCACATTATCGAGGGACTATACTGTTATGCAGTTTCGGGAAACGACTTAATGCTCCAAAGTACTAAAAATAGCAAGCAGTCAGTAATTTTTATGATAGTAATAGCAATCATTTTAGGAAAGCTTTATTGTTTATAGCATCTCAACTATTAAATTACGTCTTATAATTTTCAATGATTAATTTTTCTAGGTAAATTCCGTCGAGAATTCCGCAATGCACTGGAAAAATGCCGATGTGGTCGCATTCGTGTGGAAGATCGATCATTTAATCAAAGCAACCCCCTATCCAGACTTCACAACATCAGTCCCAGTATGAGAAGCAATTACAATTTAACGAGTGTAAGAGACATCACATTGACGAGAGAAAGTTCGCGGCAGGTATCTATTTTGAGATTTTATATTTTTGAATGCTTTTAACTTTTATATTTTATATTAAATCAAAATAGACAATGCAAACAACATTCGTAGAGAACAATGGTAACAGCCATTCAACTGTCACACCAATGCTAAGCTCGAACAAAAATCTATGACGCGAACGACTGCGTGTGTCATGGTCGAAAGTTGTTCCTCCAAGAGACTGTAACATTTCACCTAGTTGTAAGGATATAGTTGAATAAGTTTTCACCTCAGTTTATCACATGAATATCACAAAATTAAATATTTAAGGGTCTGTTTCACAATGTCTGAGTAAAGTTCTAATCAGGTGTTCGACACATGAATATTATTATGTCTCAGGGGCATAAATCCACAATCCAGAAAAAACATTTTTAGATTTATAGCCTATTCAGGTGGGTCAAATGACCACTGTGATTTTTCTCCTGTGGACTTGTGACCCTGTGTTTATATTTATGTATAGACTAATTAATCACAATTTTATTAAGATATTGTGAAACAGGCCCTAAATCTTGTAAATACAAAACTGTTTGAGACAAATTACAAAAGTGTTAGTCAGTAAGAAATTTAAATCTCTTTTTGAAATATAATCTTAATATTGTACACAAAATTCGTGTTGTTATTGTATTATACTTTTGGCTGCAAGGATGTATAGAAGATTAGAATTGCCTTTTTTAAATCTCAACTGAATAATTTTTATAATAATGTCTATTATCGATTAATTTCCCAATTTGTAGGTACCACTATTACAAGTTCATGACAAAATTATTTCTGTACCCGGAAACAGTAGTATCGAAAAGTAATTTTTGTAAACTGCATCTGCAGATCTCTAATGTCTTATTCGAAAACATTCGGAACAGAATAGTATATAAAAATAGTATAAACTGTTAGCGTTGGTAAACATTTTTTTTTTGGAAACTGAAAAACTTCTACCATTTTCTTGATTCAAAAACCGAAATAAACGTCTGGGGCCGCACGTATTTACACGTATTTACACTATCTATTCAGACTCACTAAATTTGCCTATATGTGTACACGTTATTAAATTGCACCTCACTCTTGCGGAATCGCAAAATTTGATGTGTACACAGGTTTAGGTACACAAATAAAACTCATTCTTGTGGAATTGGCCGCTGAAATGTAGTTTTCTCAGTTTCTTTTTTTCGATTATAGACTTAAGCTTAACATCCACGAGAATTCTACTAAAGGCCAACGAATTTCAAGTCAAGACTTACCATTGTTCCTAGACTTCAAAGTCACAAAAATAAAATAAAAAAGAACTCTGTATGAAGGCGATGGCTGATCGAGCTGTGTCCCGTTGTATTGCAAAATACGTAACGCAATTCGGTACAAAAGAAAAGCTTCTTCAAACATTACTAAATATGTACAGGGCCGCGGTAAGGAGATCATGTGATTTCTTCAATCTCTTTCAGGGGCCGATAGTCCCCATACCCATCAAATACTAGGGTATGCAGACGATATCTACATCATCGGCTGGTTCTAACGGAATGAAGAACACACGACAATTTTTGGTATTGAAGAAAACGAAGACCAGACCAAGTAGGTACTTGGTGTCAAAAAATTACCAAAATTTTGTCCGAGGACGAAATATAGATAGATAGTTGTATTGAATCACTATTAATAGTACCATCTTCAAAGTAGCTAAAGAGTAGACACTAACTCCACAAACGACATCTTAGTGGAGATCCGACAGAGAATTATCCTAGAAAACCGTTGCTACAAAACGCGCCTACAGTCAGGCAAGTTTAAAAAGACAACAGCCTTTGATCCAATTATTTAGTAGATCTAACTGTGGTGCATATAGCCCTCTTAATCAATTAATAGCAATTTTTAATAAATTTTACTTCCTTTCTGTAAATGACAATTTTAAATGTATAAAATTTAAAGCATTGTTTTATAACACATAATAATATACATTTTGAATTTAATTATTATGTAAGAATTTTTTGTACATATTATATCATTATAAAAAATATGTAACGTAAGTATTTAACGGTTTGTTAATAAATAAATTAATTTTCTCTGTGCACTATGAGTAACACTGCTGCCGCCGTTACCGCCACGACCAAATCCATCTCAGCCGCAACTACAGCCGCTGCTTCCACTGCGATGAATACCACTGCCACTTCCACCGCTAGTAAGCCCGTACCATATAACCATCACCACTCCCACGAACACTACCACCGCCAATGGCAAGACCGTGTTTGTTAATTCACCAGACGAAAGTGAATTTGGGTGTTCCATAATTCGTTCGAAATGCTAATAACATTTTGAATTTGAACATCGAAAATGAAAATAGATATATTTTACAATAAGGTTCATCCCATTTTATGTACGTATTAAATCCACTTAGTTTATGTTTAGTGTATTTTTTGTGAAATTAGTGCAGTTATTTATTTATTTTTTTTTATTTATTGGTGCAAAATCTTAAATCAAAATTTATATATTTTTGTTCTTTTTAGTATTTATTTTCTTTAATATTTTAAACCTAGTACTCACTTCCCGTAAATGTTCGTTTGAAAGTTCTTAACCGATTCCTTTGAAATTTTGAGACACCATTGCATTCGAATACGCGCGTTTATATATACTTAAAAAAACAGCGGGATATGTTTGGCATAAAAAAACACTATATACTGATATATGTATAAGTAATACAGGAACTTTATTTTAAAAAAAAATTTCTCAGTTTTGTTGTCAAAAAATTGAGGAAAACTAATTTTAATTCAATTTTTGAAGGAGAAAATTAAATAAGAAATAATTGGAGTCATTTACCATAGCGTTTAATTGGTAAGTAATATTTTTCCTTTATTTGTTTTTACCATTTCTTATTAATAGACTTTTGACCCACTTAGGTGGGTATGGAAAACCTCATTACAAGACTAAACTGTTGTATCGTGTCGTGACACTTCGTCGAATTCTTCTTTGAAATGTCATCCTTTGAGTCGTACATACCAGGGTTGCCATGTCTTGAACTAGTTCGATAGCCCAATTTAAAAAATTTTGTAGCCCAAAATCGGAGCCGAAAAAGTAGTCCAAATAGTAGCCCCATATAGCAATAAAAACAAATTTCCGATCACAATTTATTTAAAAAAAAAACAACAAAAAATAAAATATATTTTATGTTCATAAAAAAGAAGAGTTAACAATATTATCATATTTAACTGCGTTGAAAATCAGTTTGAACGGATATACTCATCAGAATCATTGTCATCCTCGTAGTCATTGTCATCACATTAGTACCAAACAATGGTTAAATTTACTTATCATTTGAAATGAGGGTGTATGTTTAGGGGGAGAAACGTATGACACGCTCGGAACTTTATTTGGCTTTCGTTCTTTTACTGTTTGGTTGAAAAAAAAGACATCGAGGATTAGCGACGCCATTACAGAAATATAATACAGTTTCCATACAAACCCTCGATAACAAGTATGCAATTCACGCCAATAACACAGTTTCTCCCGAAGGGGATTAGTCGTTGTTGCATTTGACATGTAAATTGCTTAGCCCTGATGTCGTTTTTTTTTCGACCAATTTCCTCGTGGCTTGCAAAAAAACATGGCTAGTGACATTTTGCTGAACTGTGAATTTGTATCCACAGAAATTGCTTGAACAAAAAATCACAGATAAGTAGGGGTAATTTTTAAGATTCTTGAGAGGAATCTTTCCACACAAATACAGAGGAAATCAAATTTGGAAGTACTATTTTAATTTTATTTGGGTTTAGATATTTTTAATGTTCTCTATAGTAGAAATCAAATCATAGAAGCGATTTACTAAAATATATTTCCAACAAGAAAAAAAATAATGTCAAAAATGACTCAAAGAGCAATCTTTCTTTTATTTTCCAAACATTATACCTATTCGAAAAAAAGTCATTACTCCAAAAGTCAAAGTTGTCATTTAGTAGCAGACTTACAAATTGATTGTATCGTTTCTGAGAAAAGGCTAAACAAAATTGTATGGCAGGTATTGTTTTATTTGGTCCTACAAAAAAAGATGAATAAACGTGTCGGGGAAATGTACAACGCTAGCATCCAACAAGAAAATCAACTTATGCGTTTAGGCTGCAGACAGGCGAACGGAATTTCGAGACACACTTTTTTCCTTTAATTTGATTTAAATTTGATCAAAATATCGAAATAATTTTTTTTTCCATAATTGGTCATTATGTAGATACATAATATGTGCATCAGTAGAACTTTTATCGAAAGTAAAACTAAGAGAAGATTAAATTTGGGATTCTAAAGTTATGGTCGTCTCGGAATTTTGACTTCCTGAAATGAATTGAATGGAAATGAAATTACCAAATCGCAATTAAATATTGTTCACCAAATTTTAAAACTAAATTTTCGTATCATTCAAAATCCAATAATGGCTTAAGTTAAATTTACGCTATTTTTAAATTATTAGCTATAATTTAATTATGTGTCAAAAAGTAGCCAATAGGTAGGTATGTATAGTATGATAAATTTTTAATTCATTTTCCTTTAAAAAACTCTTTTGATAAACTCGTGCTGTGTATGTGTTGTGTGCCCCTAATCCATCGGAATAGGATAGGGTGCGTTCAATCTGAAACACAAATTTGTGTGCGTCCGGACGTTCACACTGACGTGGTTCTTTGCATGTACACAAATATTTGCGCCGAAAACAATGCACAGTGAAAATTTTATTGATATGGACGCCGCTTAAGTCTATAGGCTCAAAAGGGCGCAGATGAAACTTTCAGTTTCATACAAGTTTTAGTTGCTTAAGTGACTACCATGGTGTCCATGGGCAAGGGCTTGTATGAGAGTGCGCGCACAAGCAGAAACTGTTCAGACGAGCAACTAACAAATTTGTGTTTTGTTTAGACATAATTGGAAAGAAAGAACAAAAAAAAAACAATTGGGCAAATGCGATGCATTTATGAAAAAAGAAATATCATTTTATAATAAAAACACCTTTTAAAAAAAGATTGAAGCATTTATTTACTAATTCATTGCACTTCTAACTCTCTGCAACACAAAAATAAGGTTTAAGATTTTTTTGTTAAATTTTTATAACTTATGTAATTTAAAAGATAATATTAGAGACTAGATTTCTGCCTTAAATCGCAACTTCCATTATTTTTGGAGCTAAAAAATCATCTTTAATTATGCAGATAGCGATGAAGTACATATGTTTTTTTTTTTTTAAATTATAATTTCAAAATTTGGTTTGCCCCTTTTCATGTGCTATATAAAAAACTGCCGTTACTGAAGGACTGCCATACTTACTTCACATTGAATTCGGAGTATTATTTCAAATCAAATTGATAGTTAGCTGGTTATTGAAAAAACAGCATGTACTGCTAACTTCACTACTTACTACTAGTGGTGAGCCAGGTCCTATAGTAACTTACAACTCTCAACCATACATGTGTACATGTTGTTTGTAGGAATGGAGGCGACGTACAATTTTCAACCGAATCCGAGAGGCTAAAAAATGCGAGGCCCTTATTCAATTACAAAAGATACTTTTGGATAATTTTTCACTTCCTCCCAAGAGGTAGTAGAAGCTCTTTTTTTTATTTTTGGTGAGCGAGGTAGGGAGTCGAACCCAGACCTCCGACATGACAGTCCTACTCACTAACCATTACACCATCGGCTACTACACACTCACTATTTGATGAACTGTAAGATACGGAATGTTGAAATTAATGCAAAAAATAATGCATAAAAAAAGCAAATTCCTGTGTTGGCCCCATTTATCTAGGTGAAAATTGTTATGCTAACTTCACAGACGTTTATAAAAGGACAACCGGACACAGTTTTTTCATGTACACTATGATATTTTCCATATTTGTTTAAAAAATCGATTTTTTTTAAACGAATGCACTACTATCCCCACAATTCCTATATGAAAAGTAAAAATCATGAAAAGGACTATACATTTATACATCACCACCTATCTTCGGAAAAAAAGATAAAAGCATAAATCTCTATCGAAATTGAGCAAAACGAATCATTGAAACTGAACTACATGATAGAGGTTGAGCTGACTTTTGGATTAAACATACTCTCTGTTTTCGAACACATAAATAGAAATAGATACAACACAACAAGCTTTATAAATCGTTTTTTATTCTTTTGTTGAAAACAATTCTTAAAAATTTGTCATTCTTATTTTTGTTCCGAAGTACAAATGTAGATGTTATTGTATATGAAGGTTTTGCTAATACAAATTCTATATACTACTGAAATACATCAACCAAGAAGAAGACTTAGCACTATTTAATTGGACTTGTTGAATTATTGATTCAAAATAGCTTTTAACGGCCTTTAGACAATTTGTATGGACTAAAGGCCGTTAAAATCTATTTTGAATAAGTAGATGTTTATTATTTCTTTAATTCTGGTAAGCAATTAATATAAAGGGTGATTTTTAAGCTGGTTTGGTTTTGGCAACACTGGTTTTGACAGCTGACGTGTGTTAAGTACCTTGTGTCACTGTCAAACAGCTTCAGTTTGGTTTGCAATTTAACCATGGATCGTCTTACAAATAAACAACGCTTGCAAATTATTGAATTTTACTATCAAAATTCGTTCGGTTCGAAATGTTCATCGCGCGCTGCTTGTGTTCAGCGATGAGGCTCATTTTTGGTTGAATGGGTACGTAAATAAGCAAAATTGCCGCATTTGGAGTGAAGATCAGCCAGAAGCATTGCAACAGCTACCAATGCATCCCGAAAAAGCCACTGTTTGGTGCGGTTTATGGGCCGGCGGCATTATTGGGCCTATTTCTTCAAAGATGATGCGAATCGCAGCGTTACTGTCAATAGTGAACGCTACCGAGCGATGATAACAAACTTTTTTTTGCCCGAAATGGAAGTTCTTGACTTGCATGATATGTGGTTTCAACAAGACGGTGCCACATGCCACACAGCACGCGAAACAATGGCGCAATTGCGAGGCGAGTTTGGTGAACAGTTAATTTCACGTTTCGGGCCGGTCAATTGGCCGCCTAGATCGTGCGATTTGACACCATTAGATTATTTTTTGTGGGGGTATGTCAAGGCTAATGTCTATAGGGACAAGCCCGCTTCGATTGACGCACTGGAAGCCAACATCCATGCATTCATTCGTGAGATACCGGCCGATATGTGTGAAAGAGTATGCCAAAATTGGACTCAGCGGATGGGCTACCTGAGACGCAGCCGCGGTCAACATTTGCATGAAATTATCTTTAAACATTAAATTGCAAGGTTCAAACTATCGATTCAAATAAATATTTCATTCATTTTTTTGAATTTTTTGTGTTTTTTTTTTTAAAAAAAGGTCTAAACCTCTTAAAAAATCACCCGTGACCTACCTATTAAGTGTTAATTAATATACTTATTAAGTGTTTATAAGCAGTATAAATGTTATGTGGAATAAAGATAAATATTTGTAAATAGTTTTCATCAAAACAAAATATACATACCTCGATACAACCCCTTTGACTACACTCCTGGAAGAAAAATTAATTAGCTCGAAAAAAATCATTATTTTCGGTGATTTAAACAGTAATAGTTTGTTGGTAAACCATGTTACTGAAAGTATGAAATCATTTAACTTATTCCCAGTTAACACTACCTGTGCCATACACTTTTTCAATCACTTTATTAGATGTTTTTTTCTTTAGCGACATAAGTAGTGGTTTGATTTATAATCAACTTTCTGCACAAGCTTTTTCAAAACATCATCTGATTTATCTAACCTTTGATTTTCATTTAATCTGCCCCGTTACCACTTGTACGATTTTAGAGATTTTAAAAACATTGATTAATTAAATCATTTTCTTTTCACAAAAAAAAAAAAAAAAAAACAAAAATAACGATAATCTTACTTAAGGTGATTCTAAGGCCTGGAGTAAAAAAGAGGGCCTCAATCAACAAGCTTCTTTCACCCGGCTCGGTCCCTACCTAGCTGTATCCAGTTTCATACCAAAAAATTGGTTGAGGTCCTCTTTTACTTGCGTGCCGCACTTGAGTCGCGGTCTTCCTCTATTGCGCCATCTCTCAAAGAGTTTTCGGACAGGTACAGGTATTGTTTAGTGTTCTTTATTCAGAATTTAATATTTAATGTGGTACAAAGTAAAATAAATACTTAACTTAGGTAGGTTATGAATGAAAGTACCTATAGTTTAATACAAAGCTAAATACAACCACATAACAGGTACATACATATTACAAATCTAATTATATTTTTAAAAGTTAATTTTCTAAACATTTTGTATAAGAACGCAACAAAACTTTTATAACTTAATGTGTGTAAGGCTATTCAATATATACATAGGTAGATAGGTACTATGCATAAATGTAGATTATAAAGGCTTAAATATATTCAATAAATATAATTTTTATGTTCATAATTCGAATCAAGAGCTTAATATTTATTTTCATTACCTAGCATTTCCTTCCAATACACCCATCACAACGCCAAAACTATTACCCCATTAAGAAAACCAATCAAATCCAAACGATAAAATTAAAATCAATATTTATTATTTTCAAACAACATCCTCTTTACTCTTTCCGGTCTGGTCTTTAAAGGCAAACAAGGAAATCATAAACCTTGTCCATTATATTGATGGAATAAGTACGGCAATAAAGAAATAATGAGAGATATTTTGAAATGTGTATAAAGTGACATACATACATACATATATTTACAAATACCACAGTTTTCAGAAAGAAGGTCACGATTTCTCATTATCTATGAAACATCATCAAAAAGTAAAGATGACAGAGTGGCATCCCTCAATTAATATGTACATAAATACAAATAAAATTAGGATGGCAAGCGAAAAACAGAAAAGGATACGTCTAAAACTTTTTCGTTGGGGCTTAGGTGCTTTTCTTAATGAAAGAATATTAATTGAACTCATAATAAAAAAAGGCGACTTAAAGCTATGAATAAGAAAATCAGTTAAAGATTGACATACAAAATGGATACATTAAATTTATTGTGGATGTAAGCATTTGATGGATACTTAAATTACCATGACGATGAAAAAATTTACATCACGCACTCACAAGAGCGTACGCAGGATTTTTATCAGGGGGGGAGGGGGGTGAGTTTGGAAAACTCATTAACGTTATAATCTAGGTGACTTTTTTTATACATTTTTGTTGGTATTATAAATCCTATAGGTAGGTAATTCTTTTTTACTTTTAACTAGCAATTTTTTGTTATGAAAAATGATTTATATAGATCATTAAAAAACATGGATTACAACAAAAACACGAGATCATGCTCTCTACTGGGATCACGTTTCATGAAAAAGAGATAAGTAGGTATACAACGATAGTTAACAGATTGCATTATTTCAAAAAGTAACTTTCAGTTTAATAATTTGTATGTAATAGAATATGAAGAAAATTTGAAAAGAAAAATTCTTCTGTTTAAGTGGAGCGATTGAATAAATTCAAGTTAAAAGTTAAAAGTTGAGCTCACTTGAACTTTTTACTTGAATCATAACTTTTAAGTTTATTTCTTTAATGAATTAACTTTTATTATAAGACGTCTATGTTACATAAATGTTCCATCTATATTAACGCCAAACGGCGCACGTGGATCTTTAGGGAATTTTTCCAATACTTCTTTTATTACTTCATTCTTATTTTCCATGACCGTTTTCCTGTGAATACTCAGCAGTCAACATACATAATCCTGTAAATTTAAGCATTCAATCACATGCATATCTTGCACCTATAGTTTTTAAATTATGAAATTGCCGTTTCGACGATTTTCGATCATGATTCTTCTTCTTAAGGTACTAAACGTCCTTTTAATCGAACCGGTGGTACAAGGTAACGCTACGGCAATGTGAAATAGAACGCAGAAAGTTTTTTTTTTATTCGTTTATGTTGGTTTTCAACATATTCGCTGGATGCAAAATAAATAGATAATAATGACAATATGGGTTTGCATCTGAGAATCTAAGTAACTACGTTCAAGTAGGGTTCGGACTGGAGAAATCGCAACTCACAGTAAATTACATCACGCAAGAACATCACGATGATTTTAATGTGCGTTGCGTGATGAAAAAATATGCACGACTGGGTCGCACGAACTTGCTCTTATGCGCGATCACATTGTGGTTCTATAGTCTGAAATAAATTAGCTATAGGAGTATATATTTTATCCGTTTGCAAAATTTTAGTTAAGTTTCTGGTGGTATTATGTGAGTATACAAAAATTTAAAATATAGCCCAGTGCTGCGCATATGCAACATGCATGCAAGAAAATTATATTATTTAAACTGGAAAATTGTTTTAAGTCAACCAAATTAGAAAAAAATTGATTAAAACACTTCTGAAACTGTTTTGAATCGAACACGATGTACAACATCTAAATAGTTATGTTAATCTTTATTTATGTGGAAAAAATTTTAAAAATCGTAGGAGCGGTTTCAAAAATAATTAATTTTTTATTTATAAAATTTTGTAAACATGTGTGAAAAAAAAATAGTACGCCAATTTTAAGTATTTATTAATGTTGAGTTAAGAATTGAATTAAAAAAAAACCATTCACCCGTTTTTGAAATATCGAATTTCCAAAAAATAATATTGGATTCCTTTTTAAAAATCCAAAAATATATTATTTTAAAATTTTGATATACAATATTACTTTAAGTGATTACAAGCTTCTATATACAAAATTTTATTTTAATCGGTGAACCCGATAGTGAGATAGTCGAAAATCAAAACTACCGTTCTATGAGAGGTACTGTTAATAAAACTAAAATGTTAAATTTAATATTTTAAAAAAGGAGTTCGTACTAATATCAATACACAAAAGAAATTTGAACAAAATCGTAGGAGTCGTTTTTGAGAAAAAAAAAATTTTCCTCAACGGTTTTTGAACATTTGTATGGGAGATACCGTTATTTTTGGATATAAGCACAATTTTCGCTAATAATATGTTAGACCATATTAAAAAACTTTTGTATCCCAAGTTTCATAAAAATCGATTGAGTCATTTTTGAAATATTGAGTTTTCAAAAAAAAATTTTAAACGTTTTTCAAAAATCGAAAAATAATTTTTTGAAAATTTTGTTACACCATACTATTTAGAATACAACAATCCTTCTTCACAAAAAAAATTGTCAAAATCAGTTGAACAGTTTTAGAGAAAATCAAAATTCAAAAAAAAGGTTCCTTAGGAGGTACCATTAATAACCATTTTTCAGAACCTTTTTTTTGATTTAACGGCAGCTTATAACTATTTAAATTTTTTGAGTTTAAAAAAAAAATCTGTATAGCCGATTCTGAGAAAAATAAGATTTTCTTTTTTGGCCAAAAAATATTGTACGACAGGTACCGTTATTTTTGGTCTTAAAAAAAGAAAGAAAAAACGGGTCGTGGGAATGACCAAAAAACGCTAAGTACTGAGTTTAAAGAAAATCGACCCATTCGTTTAAGCTGTAGTCGGACAGACAGACAGAAAGACAGACAGACGGACGTTTTTGCGAGACCAACTTTTTTTGACTTCTCTATCATCGTAATGTAAAGTTTGATCAAAATCTCGAGTTCGATTTTTTGTACGAATCCATAACTTCCCATATAGTACCTATATCCCAAGTAAAAAAAAGAAGCGATGGAAAAAAGTAGAACTAAACATCCATAGAAGAAATTAAAATTTGTATTAAATCTTTGAAATTTGTTCTACCTACATTTACTTCTTTGACCAGCGCTGTTACTTGAACAAAATCAGAAAAAATCGCAGTAGATTGTAGGAAATGCACAGTGGTGCAGTAGATTTAAAAATTTAGGATAAAAACGAAGTAGATTTTTCAGACGATCGAGTTTCGCAAAGTGCCCCCCCCCCCTTCGTACGCCCTTGCGCACCTAAGCAAAAGCTACAGAGTGCGTGAGAATAGTTGATTCAGAGCTCAGAAGGCACCACTGAACTCTCCTTAACTTCACTAAAACAACCGTGCCCTTAACTTGGTAACTTTTTCTTAAAAGTATATCAAATTAAATTCTTAAACAAATTACTTGGTATGATTCAAACCAAAGGAAGCTCTCACTTCTTTACTTGAGATATAGGTAGCTAGGTACTCTGGGGCAGGTTTCAGATTCCTTTTACAAATATTCTATACACAAATTGTTGACATTCTTTACCACGTATTATTTGAAAATAGTACGTTTATAGGCCTAATAATTGACTATTCATACTGTAACTTAATTTTCATTTAAGAAAATGTTAAAAGAGCTCCTTCTATAGATTAAACGCTAATTTAATTGGTTATTACTGAGAAAACAAGCATGTGTTTTACTATTTTGGAGAGAACATTAAAAAAAAATTATTGGCCGCCTATGGTCTCATACATTTTTATTTCCTTAGAAATGGTCAAACTTGGGTGAAAATCTTATCATTTTTGTATTGAAACATTAATTTTTGAAATTAAAATATGCAAATTTGGCTGCTATTATCATACATATTTTGGAATATTATTAAAATTAAAAATCAAAAAGAATCATTCACTTGTATTTGCAGTGTTCAGATATTTAAGTAAAGTCGTAATAAAGTCGAAAAAAACATTAACACAGAGAGGCCACATTGGAAATATTTATGTTATATTTTTTTTCTGAAAGGTCTTAAGGCCAGTTTTACCCGGTTGCAAGGTTATCCATTATTTACAGAACACCCTGTTTAAAACGGTCTACATTTTTCAGTTTGTATGACTATGTAGTCTCTGATTGTGTTATACAGCTTGTTTTCTAACTACCTCTGTAACCATTCTCACGACTCACGATGTTAATCGCTATTTCTTATATTACATAAGTAGAATTTATTATTCCACGGAGAACTTTGTTTAGGAACTTTTGGTGGTTTCTTACACAGGAACCAAAACATTTGTCATTCCATTTTAGCTTCGAATTCAAGGTCATTCTAAGATATTTCGGTGTATTCATATAAGGTAGAGCTTTACCATTGATAAAAATGGCAACATTTTTAATCTTTCGTTTGTAAAGTTTGCGTGGGTTGATTTTGTTTCATTGAGATTGATACGCCATTGTTACGTCCACTCACTTACGTAAGAGTCTTGCTTTATCGAATACATTTTGCAATTTTTCTGTTGCCTTCACAACGCATTTATTAGGCACTTATTTCGCAACATCACTTGAAAAGGTGGTGATGATCCACTTTATTATCCCTTGTAAAGGTCCAACCATAATGCACGATGTTAGTTGTGAGTCACACCTTAACGTCAAGTTATTTGACCAACTTAATTTGACATTTCTTTGTTTCAGTGTTTGACAAAATCAACCATGGAGAGGTACACAATTGAGCAGCGCGTTAAGATTGTTGAAGCCTTTTACGAAAACGGACTTTTCGTGATTTGATGATTTTTTTGGTCAGCATAATCGACCAAATATGCCCACACAGAATTGTGCGCACATTTCTGCAAACCGGGTCTGTAGGAAATGTGAAAACACTTGAGCATGCTCGCCCAGTTCGAAAACATTGCTGTTGTACGCGATAGTGTGTACTGTGTACTTCTTTGAAAATGAGATCGGCCAAGCAGTTACCGGCGATAAGATGTTAAGATGATAACGGACTTCTTGTGGCCAAAAAATGAGCATATGGACCGAGACGATATGTGCTTCCAACATCAGGATGGTGCCACTTGCCACACAGCCAACGAAACAATGGCTCTTTTACGCGAGAAATTCAATGGCCGTGTTATCTCACGTCGTGGCGATGTTAATTGGCCACCACGGTCATTTGATTTGACACCGTTGGACTACTTTCTTTGGGGATATTTAAAAGAAAAAGTGTACGGTAATAAGCCAAGAACAATTCAAGAGCTAAAGGATGATATAATTCATCACATTAACGACGTTGAACCTCAATTATAACTCAGAGTCATTGAACATTCTCTGAAAACTTTTTGTTCTATTTACAATTAACATCGTGCGTTTTCGTTGGACCACCCTTTATATAACATAAATACAGGGTTGGTCTGAAGACATTTCCCTGTGGTAGGTAAACCAGCTGTAATTTTCTTGAGTTCCCAATAATCTTCATAGTACCGTAATCTAAAGAGTCGGTTGGAAGCATGAGATTTCAGTATTTCGTAGAACTGCATTGGAAGATCCCTATGCAGTTTGTACTCAAGTCCCAGATGGACTACCTTGTGAAAGGCTTGAGCAACATCAAGAAATGGTGCCGAACATACTTGTTTATATTTAAGTCACTTTTCGGCAATATCTGTTATACGATGCACTATCGTTGGATATTTTTTTTTTCTTCTTTCTTCTATTATTTTGCTTAGTCTTTTCAGGAGAAGTTTTTTCGAAAACTTTTGCCATAGGTAATTGGTATAAGCTATATTGGTCTCTATATGAAGATACTTCTGTTGGTGGCTTACCTTCCTTAGGTATATTTAACAATGACTTCTGTAATTTTGCAATGATGTGGCATCGGAGCTTAAGGCATGTATATATTTTAAATTGTAGATTTTTGAAGGTTGTTGATGGAATTTCTTTCAAACCCTGAGCAGTACTTAGATCATACTTCTTACTTCGTTGAGATATTTGAGTTATCTGCCGCTGAATTAGCTGAGAATGGCTTAAAAACATTAGAGAGATGTTCTTCGAAGAGGTCAGCCTTCTGTTTCGGGTTTGCGATCCATTTTCCATCTTGTGCTTTAATAGGCGGCTTTTTTAGGCGTTTAGCTTCCTTCCCTAAGGAGTATTTGGTCAAAGGATCCGTCGGCAAAATATTCAGAAATTTACTAAGTGAATCATTTTTAAATTCACAAATTCTTTTTATAGTTCATTGTTTTTAGACGGTTAAATTCTGTCTTATATGGTCAGGGAACCTCGTACTTTGCCATTTTCTTGGACCCCTTCTTTTTTTTCAATATAAGCTCCCTTATTTCTACAAGGTATTTTATTTCTGATGCTTCTCTCCTGTTCAATAAAGTTGGAGTACTTTCTTCAGAAACCTGTTGCACATCAGCAATAAATTGGTCTACTTCATGATTAATTTATTTATTTGTTTCTATATAGTATTCTCGGTTTATACTATAACTTTCAAGTTTTTCTCTGAATTCATAACAGTTTGTTCTTTTATTCATAAGCTAAGGATTATTTTTTCTCTTATTTCTACTTCACTCACTGATAATTCAGCTGGAGTATGATCTGATGAAAACCCGTAATTACCTTCGACACTTGCATGATTTCGTTTAATACCTTAAGCTACGAAAAATTCAATACAGTCTGGTATTTTGTTAGAATCAGTAAGTTGGAGAGCCAGAAGAAACAAAATCGCAGTTGTGTTTGCACCCTGCTTGGTATAGTCGTTTGCCCCTTTCCTTTTCATACCAATTAGCCCTGCCAGTGACCATTTAAATTGAACAGAGTATATTAGCTATTGATTTTCATATAAACTTAAAGATAAAATTTTAAATGAATATAATTTTAATAAATAAATATATTCAAATTTAAAACTTTTAACTTCTATTTTTGAGTTTTTGTCTGGACGTTTGTACAAATTTCATTGAAAATATTAAATAAACTGACACATCGGGAGACAGGCTAACGCTGCAATACAAAGTCTTTTCACGCACTTCGTACAGTTACTATGTATAGAATCGACATAAATCAGGAATCAGTTTTCAAAACGCCAAAACATAACTCTTTAGGTGTTTCCGGTAAAAAACCTAAAATCGAAGCAATAGAGTTGTTTTGTTTTTCTATAAAGAAAAATAACAAAAAAGGTGATTCTGAATAAAATTTTGGTTTAGAACTTTCGAATTATGGATTAAAATAGGATATATGATTACGTAGGAAGTGTATACATTTAAGCTATAGTTCAATTTGCAAAATAAAAATCCAAGTTCTGTGAAAAATGAAACCATTTACCCAAAGAAGTTTTAAGTCATAAATAATTGCACTGCAGTTTTTATGATTAAAACTGCATTGTGTTTTAAAATTATAAATACAATCAACAAAATAATTTAAAATTACCTTATATCGTATATACATATGTATGTATAAATTTCCTAAACAAAACATACCTATTATAAAATTCCTGTTTTCATGTATGTAACTTAAATATAACTTGAAATTGATTCAAATTATTAGCATACCGAAAAAAAATAAGTAATAAGAATAGAAAAAGCTCTAAATTATAAATGCTCTGTAATATGCCATTCAAAGTGGTTATTTCTAAAACTGCTTCAGGCAGCATTATCGCTTCCAGTGAGCTCCATCAGTTACGAAAGGAGTTTCTCAGCAATGCGACGAATAAAAGCCTTTTTAGGACAACTGTCACTTTTCATTGAAAATCGTTACAATGAAATGTCAGATTTCTCGCCTTATATTTCATCCGTGACTTGGTGTTTGTGTTGGTACATTTAGACTTTTGCATAAGGTTGTTCTCTTTACTCAACATCACATCTATTCGTGGATGATAAATTAAATTGCAAAAACAACAGTGTAGCCAATGCCACTCACATCAAAGGAACCCGTGCATTCAAAGAAAGAATAGGTAGTTCAGTTTAAAAATTCTTCGTTCGCTTTTCCAAGCATTTTAAAATTAGTTTCCAATTAACGGAGCTTATTTCACTTGTCCTTTTTATCCGTTCGTTAATAAATAGTTATAAGTTCGGAAGTCCAGTTGGGCAAGCAAAAAAGAAACCCACTCTACAATCCGACGAGCTAAGCGACAACGCAAGCATGATAGAACTGGATGTTGCCATATGGACGCCCCTTCATACGTTGTGCAGAACCTGTATCTGCAGAATGAAAGGGTTGACAACATTCGTTGTTGTCTAAACCGTAAAAACTATTACTTTATCGCAAAGGTTTTCAGAGGCCACACCAAAGAATTTGATAGAATAGATTTTCATTTTTTATAGAAAGGCAAAAAATATCCGACATACGATACAAATTACACGATAACAATACAATTTTACTATTATACCTCAATATCAATATTTCCTGCTAATGATAAATTTCTGAAAGCAATTCTCAAAAACAAAATGTTGAATCCTTTCAATCCTGTAAACAGTTTGTACATTATATATTAGGGTACCATACAATGCAGCAATAGGTAGTTACATAAGAATAGGTCGTTTTCATGCACAGTACACAAATAAATATGAACAGAAAATGAAAAATAAGAAGACAACATTCTTTGAAAACATTAACTTACATAATGTACATAGTTCTCAAGAACGAGAACATGGTAGGTTCCAAATGACTAGCTTCGGAAACACTCGAGATTGCAAACGATAACTATACCAGTTGTTACCACTTACTTTCTTTCCTGCAAATAATATTTCTGTAGTTCGATTAAATTGTGTTCTTTATTTTTGATGTGTAAATATCTATGCTGGCGGTAGAGTGAAAAAAAAACGTGAACGTTCGTGTGCAACGTTACGCCGTGCAACGTTACTGTGTGCAACGTTACGATCTGCATACTAGGATGGGTGCGTTCAGTAAAAAAAAATCTTAAGATCCCCTTCAAGCAAAAACAAGTCCGTTTTGGATCCGCGCACGTTGATGTTTACACATATTAACCGTGAGTCCCGGCACTCACACAATTTTTTCATAATAAAACATAACATACATTAATTTCAATGATAAACATAGCATGGCTTCATAGTCCGTCTGCCGTTAAAAGAAAAATAGTCGTTTGCTAGACTCATGTTTTACTTAACTAAATACAAGTGAAAATCAAATGGATACTCGAATACAGCACCTATATTCATAACCGAAATACATTCTGTGTTGATTACAATATTATTTGATTGAAATATTGAATGATTAAACCATAATAGCCAAATAAACGAATTATAAATTAATTCGTAAACAAATTGGAGGTAGCACCTTTAAGTTGTTGTTGTTGTTCAAAAATTCGATGAAATTGACGGAATAAAGCCCGAACCACACTACTCTCGTGTGGTGTGTTGGGGAGTAGTGTGTCGCTGTCATTCCAATGTATTTCATAGATTTCGACATAACAAATCACACGACACAAATATGGCTCTACGCATATGAAATACAATAGAGCGATAGCGACACATGACTCCACAACACACCACACGAGAGTAGTGTGGTTGGGGCTTAAAGAATGGTCAAGTCTAATAAACTGACAATCTAGTATGAATAGTACAATAAATAATAATAAAAACATAATACGAATTCATAGAAAATTTAAAAATGAATGGGCCGTTAATTAATTAATTCATATTGTCATTTTTAAACTGTTGCTAGGTTAATAGTGAGTAACTTAGCAACAGTTTAAAAATGACAATATGAAAACGACCCATTTTGCTCCAAAAAAATATAACGATAAATCATCTAAAAATAACAATTTTGTATTATAATAATTTGAAAATGTTAAAGACATCAAAAGTATTTCAAAAATTAATTTTTTTGTTTTCAAAAATTATTTTGTTCAAAATTTTTAAATGCAATTTTTTCTGTAGTAATTATGAGTAGATACAATATTGCAAAGTTATAATATTTAAAATGATATACGCGAAAATGCCAAAAATGAAACCGCATTTTCTCAAAAAAACGTGAAATGGCAACTTTCGTTATTTGAATTTTTGCCAAAAACCTGAAAAGTAGTTTTCTTACAAATACTTTGTTCATTTTAGGTATACGAAGTTATATATTAAAATCTGTAGGTAATATATAAAAATATGCACGACTGGGTCGCACGAACTTGCTCTTATATGCGATCACATTGTGGTTCTATAGCTGAAATAAATTATCTATGGGAGTCTATATTTTATCCATTTGCCAAAACTTAGTTTAGTTGCAGGTGGTATAATGTGAGTATACAAAAATTAACAATAAAGCCTAGTGTTGGAAATATGCAATATGCATAAAAGGAGATTACATTATTTAAACTGGTAAATTGTTTTAAATCAACAAAATTTGAAAGAAATTGATTAAAATACTTTAAATCTGTTTTAACCCAACGCGATGTAAACCATCTGATTTCTTATATAAATCATAATTTGTGAGAAAAAAAAATTTGAAAATCGTAGGAGCGGTTTTAAAAATAACTATTTTTGTATTTATAAAATTTCGTTAACATTTTTGAGAAAAAAGATGGTACGCCAATTAATTTTAAGTATTTCTTAATGTTAAGTTAAAAATTGAACTTTACAAAAAAATCTGCTACCCTTTTTCGAAATATCGAATTTTCAAAAAATAATTTTGAATTTTTTTTTTAAATCCAGAAATTATTTTTTACAAAATATTGCTACGCACTTTAATTTATTTTTGTTACAAGCTTCTGTGTATAAAATCTAATTTTATTCGGTTGATCAAATATTGAGATAGTCGAAAATCAAAGAAACCGTTCTATGAGAGAAAGAAATTATACAATTTTAAATGGTAGATCGTACTAATTTTAACTCACAAAAAAACTTTTATCAAAATCGTACTAGTTGTTTTTAAAAAAAAAATATTTTTCTTAACGGTTTTTAAACATTTGTATGAGAGGCACCGTTATTTTCGGGTATTAGAAAAAATTTTGTCAAAAATATTCTAGATAAAGTTAAAAAATGCTATTTACCAATTTTAATAAAAATCGACAGAGTCGTTTTTGAAATATTGAGTTTTCATAAAAAAAATTAAAACCTTTTTTAAAAATCCAAAAAATATTTTTTTGCAAATTTTGGTAAACAATATTATTAAAAATGTGTCAATAATTCTTTATAAAAAAATTGATCAGAATCAGTTGAACCGTTTTCGAGAAAAGCGAAAATCAAAAAAATGGTTCCTTGTGAGGTACCATTAATAACCCTTTTTCGGAACCATTTTTTTTTATTAAACGGCAACTTAACTATTTAAATTTTTTGAGTTCTAAAAATAAAATTCGGTAGCGCTGGTTTCGAGAAAAATAAGTTTTTCCTTTTTGGCCAAGAAATTTTGTATGACAGCTACTGTTAGTTTTGGTCCTAAAAAAAAGAGAAAAAAACGGGTGGGGGGAATGTCCAAGAAACGCTAGGTACCAAGTTTTGGCTGTAGTCGAACAGACAGACAGATGGACGTTTTTGCGAGACCCACTTTTTTTCTTCTTCGCTATCATGGTAATGTCAAGTTTGATCAAAATCTCGAGTTCGATTTTTTGTACGAATATGCATAACTTGACATAAAGTACCTATATTCGCAAGTAAAAAAGTTGTATGACAGCTATACCCGTTCTAAATGAGCTGTAACAAAAATTCGAATTGCTTCTCTAGGGAATCACATTTATAACAATGCTCTGTTCCAAATTTTAAGCACAGAGTGACGCCGACGGACGGACGTCGTTGACAAAACCCACTTTTTTGGACTTCATGATCATCGTATTCGTATAGCTATAGAGCTAGTAAAAATAAACCTATGTAGGTAGGTATTTTACTGTGGGGAGGTTACACAAGAATTGAATTATTTGGGCTTTTTGTTTCTTTACCCGTTTCTCAGAAAATTAGGCCTCATTAAACATCAAATGTACCACTGGATAGCACCTATACTAACGTCCTCTAAATTCACCAGGATTAGAACTATTATTCCATGAACAAACACTCGCCAAGAAATTGGATTAAATTGAAATCATCTCAAGCCCAAGGAAGAAAGCAATGGAAATAGAAATCAGGGTATATACATACCTAAAATATATTTTTCCTTTCTGTTTCATCCGTCATCACTCAACCATTGAGTTTTAAATGTTTCAAACGATTCGAATACAATAGGTTTTCAGTTGAATTATTTCAGCTTAAAATGATACAGACAAAAAAGTGTAAATCAGATGGTCTTTGATAGCCGTACAATTCCTTTACTTTAATTCAAATATATGTAGGTTACCAAAAAACTGAAACTATATACAATCCGACTTTTTTGCTCTAAGAAGGTGAGTGAATAAAATATAAAATAAACTTTCCTCTACTAAAAAGCCATACACAATTTTATAAGCAATCATTTTTTACCCCAAGGAATAAGAACTTGTTAATGAAAAATAAAAATAAAAAAGAAACAGCAGTAAAAGATATACATTTTGAAGCTTTAAAAAAGCAATGTATTTTACAGTGGCTATGAAAATATTTTTACTATGCATCGTAACGAAACACATTAGCTGTACCTAATTAATGCCAGTTTAATTTCAAATTTTAATTAGAACCATTGTCTTTTTAAAGAGATTTGAAACAAATGTTAGAAAATTACTTTTTGTCTTTATTAATTGAAATACTTAAATTTTAAATTTAAAGATTAGGCACCTACGCAATTACAGGCATATCTAGGGAGGGACCTATTTATCTAAAAGCCGATTTTACAATCATCAGTTAACTGTCAGGCTAATAAACAAGTATTTCTTTTATCTGATGAATAAATTAGGTCATTCATTTTTCGGGTTCGAAAGTATAGCTAAATGTAACACACACAGCGATACATTTTTGATGAAAATTTGATTTCATTATAAAGTTTGGACTTTGCCATTAAGTGTGCAAAACAATATTATCCAAATGACTGCCTCCCTAAGATTCGCAGCATGCGATAGCGATTCTTTTGAGGTAATTTTTAACCACTTTTACGCATATATTCGAGCGCTATCTCGGCTACAACTTCTAGAGTTCGGGGATTATTCGCGTAATTTTTGCGTAGCCCTACAGAAAAGATTCTTGTGGTGTCAAATCGCATGATCTTGGTGGCCAATCGACGTCGCTAAAAGGTGAAATTACGCAGCCAGGAAACTCCTCACAGAATAAAGCCATAATTGGTCGTGTTTTGCAGCTTGTTGCCTCGTCTTCTTGGAACCACATATCGTCCAAGTCATGATCTACAATCGCCGGCCAAAAAAATCGGTTATCATTCGACCAATTTCTGCGAACGCCGCCGGGAAATCGATAAATTCGGATCATCAGCAACACTTGAACTTGCAGCAGCAATATTTTCCACTGAGCGTGCATTACGATGACGCACAGGCCTTTTCTTCAAAATCTTACAGATAACTTGCGTAGTCAGTCGATACTCGATTATGAAGACCATAATCATCGCGTAATGCGCGAAATGTGGCTACGTTTGAATCACCACTTTTGTATTAAGTTTTAATAATTTTAACGCGTTGTTCAATTGTTAAGCGATCCACTATCGTAAATTTCAAAAAATTCGTGTGTTTAATAATAGTGATTGATATGTACTAAAATTAGTTTTTTTTTTGTCAAACTCTTAAAGAAATGTTCACTAAAGTGTTTAGACTCTAATTAATAAGTAATTCGATCGCAAATTTAAGTATTCAGATTCAAATACAAAAATTAATCAAATGGCCGGATTTTAAACACTGCCAAGAGCATGTAAATATTTTCCAACAAGGGACTTTTTTGTTGTTGTTTTTAGGTTTCAAATTAGAAAGAGAAAAGAAAAAGACAAATCTTGGAAGATCTCTATTCATTTTATTGAGTCTTTTCTTTCTTTTTACATATTGTACATTTGTCTTTCTCTTACACTAGATATATTGAGAACTATTAAGTATGGCCCTCTTGTTTTAATGACATGTGCTTCTATTGCTGAACTGTTTTCTCGTTTTAAGAGCTCTTGTTCACGGAGCTAATACACAATTTATTTTGACGTTTTAGTTATTAGAAAAGGAAAAAAAAAACTTAATCTAGCTTAAAACTAACTAATGATAAAGGAGATTCACTATATTCGTGTAACTCTGGGCACCTATAGCTGAAATTTATTACAATATTTTCACAATCATAGTAGGTAACGTATGACTTTTAATTTGTACATTATTAGGGCTTCCTCAGTTTATTAATCATTTTAGCTTTGTGTGTTTTTTAATGAAAATAATTTTATTTCTTCGTCAGCTAATTCAAAGATTTCGAAAATCAACAATAATATCTGTGTTTTATTGGTAATTTATAGCTAGCGCAGTAATCAAGTACTTATAAAACGCTTTGGCTGTGTTAATAAAACGCTCTAGCAACTCTAGGCTGTGTTCGCTACAAATATCATAGTTCACATCCATTTTGTCTCCACCAAACTACAAATATCATAGATCACATCCATCTTGTGAGTAAAAAAACAACATTAAGGTTCAAGTCATGGATACTTTTCAAGAGCGCCATCTTCATCTTCAAAGTTCTTACTATGTATAACCACTTTTATATCCACTCTTTTACTGGATAATTTATCGACACTCTTTGTTTTTGTTTGCCAAGGGACATTTTACGGCGCTGATTATAAAATTACCAATAAAACACGGCTAATAAAGATTGTTTCACAGTAATATTTTGTTTTGTTATGTTTTGTTTTATAATTTTCAAAGGTTAACATTTTAGTTTTTTTTGTTTTTCTTTATTTTTTGTTTTCAGTCTGAAAAATAGATAGCTAATTGATATTATTTTATGGTACAATCATTATTATGGGCTGTCCAACTCAATTCCTATAGGGGATAGATTCAATGAGTTCTCCCAGGAGATACTCTTTTGTTGGTTGTATATTTCATACATTAGATTGTTTTCAGCCCAGCTCATTCTATTTATGAACTTTTTCATTAATTGAAAGGCGTAAGTCATCACTGGGATAACAAAAAATAAGTATTTGAAAATTTTGTAGTTCTTGTCTTAAAGTTTTTGTTAATGCAATGTCTCAAACTTTTCCTTTCTAGGATCTCTAGATCTTTTGCCACTGTGGGTGAGATCGAAAACCAACATGGGAAATCATAAATCATAATGGGTTTAATAAGTGTTTTATAAAATAGAAGTTTGGTGTTTTTTTTTAAACTCTGATGCCGTAAGTGGGGTGTTAGCATATTTGAAATTTTTATTGCCTTTTCTTTAACTTTCCTAACATGTGGATTGAATTTAAGTAGGTTTGAAAACTGAATTCCCAGATATTTTATTTGGTTTTTAAACGGAATTTCAATACCATCTATTTTTAACACTAGATTCCTGATGATAGATTGCTTTCCGCCACCACTCTCAGTTTGCCTTTACTGTAGGAGTTTCTAAGGCAGATAGCTTCCGATTTTCCAATATTTAGTTTAATTCCCCATTTTCGATAAAATTGTGTAATTTCTTCAATATGTTTTTTTGAGCGCATCATAAGGGTAATTGGCATGTGCAAGAACTATCGTATCATCTACAAACAAAATTCCATTTGTTTCTCTGTTGCGCTAGGATAAGTAATTAAATGAGGGAAGTCATACAAAAATATATTATATAACCTTAGGCCCGAAACGGACCCTTGGGGGACTCCACGAGATGTTTTCATCAGAGTAGATTTTAGGGTCTGAATCATTATGAAGAAGGTTCTGTAAGAGAGAAAACTAACTAATATTTTAAAAATTTCGGGAGGAAATCCAATTTCCAAGATTTTGAATAGAAGTCCTTCTACCCAGACATTATCGAAGGCTTTTTCCACATCTAAGCAGCAAGCTACTGTACATTTCTTTTCTCTTAAAATAATGGTTATGTCATTATGTATTTTAATCAAGGCATAAGTGGTAGAGTGTTCTCTTTTGAATCCAAATTGGTAGTCCGAAATAAACTCAAATAAAAATAAATTGTCTATATGACTATCCATTTTATAACGGATAATTGGTTCAAGTATTTTGCCTGCATTCGAAAGCATCGATATATGTAGGTCGAAAATTATTTAGTTCAAAACAATGTTGTTTTTTTTCGTACTGGGAACAATCTGGCAACTTTCCAATCTAATGGAAAGTTCCCATTGTCAAGGCAGTTGTTTATTATTATGGTCAAAAATTCTATTGCATTTTTGGATATTTTTTTTTAAGAATGAAGTTTGAAATGTTATCAGGATCTGCGGATTTTTTACTATTTTAATTTTTGATAATTGAAGTGACTTCTGCTAAAGAGGTGAACATTTGGGGAACTATTGGGGATAAAACCGAGTTGTCATTGTCAAATATGAAGATTCTTTCCGGCAATAACATCTTAGCTTGTTCTATTTTATTTTTAACTATTTAGTTATTTTCATTATTCTGGTTTAATGGATGAATACTATATATTTCTCTGAAATAATCTGCAAATACTTGAACCTTATCTTCTTCATTGGTTATAGAGGTATTATTGATTGTTACTTTTTGACAGTTGAATTTTTTAGCTTTACCTATGAGCCTGTTTATGCTTTTATATGCTTGTGGACCGTGTTTGATGTTAGTTAGTTTTTTTTTAGTTGTTCATTTATCCAAATTGCAACTTTTTCTTTAATTATTTGTCTAAGTAAGGAAATTCTGCAAGATAAGTCATTGTGTTCATTTGACGATCTATTGTAGTTATTATGGTACAATCTTTTGAGACCTTTTTGCCATTTATGTTTATGTTTAAATAGGATTTTTATATTTTCCGGTAGTAAGGCATATTTTTTAACTGTGGGTGGTATTGTAGTTGAGTTAGATTCTATTGCAGAGAAAAGGGCAAGGTTGAAGTTTTTAATTGTTATGTCTATTGAAGGATTTGACATGCTAGCAAATGGGGAGGGTTTAATTAAATTTAATTCGTCGTCTAGGTCATTTTTGAATTTGTTCAAATTCATTTTTTTAAATGATCTGATAATAGGAGGTTCACTTAATGGGATTTCCGCTTCAGATATTTTGATATCTAAAAGAATCGTTATAGATGGTCAGAAAAGGACGGTAAATCTTTGATGCTATAATTCGGAATAATTGTATTAATCAAGTTATTTGAGATTAAAAATTGGTCCAGATAAGAAAAAGTTCTTGGATAAGTGGGACAGTCCGATGTTAAATTGACAAAATTGCATCAGGGATCAGTAAGCCATTTTCTCAGATCATTACCATTCGTGTTTGTTACGCGACTGTTATATTATTATTCAAAATCGGTAAATCGGGAATTTACTCAGTGCAGTGATTGTGAACAAGTTTATTACGGACAAAAGAAGCGAAATATTGAAACGCGTTTAAAAGAACATTTGACATACATTAAGACAAACAACTGCAGGCCGTCAGCATTGGGAAATCATGTCTTAACTAATGGTCCCTTCAATATTGAAAAAGAAAATTTAAAATAAGTGCGGCAAGTAAATGATGCCAGACGTTTAGATGCTTATGAGAGCTATCATATTCAAAAAGACCAAAGATCAATGAACGCCGACAGTGGCAATATTTCGTAATACTTGTTCCAAATAGTGTAACGATGTATTTTTTGTAATTCATGTAATTTTGTTTTGTTTTTTTTTTTCGTGTGTTCTTTACCTAGTCTTTTGCTTAACTCCGTTCTAATTCGCGTTGTGATTTCTATAAACAATAATGTGCACTCTGGACCAATGCTGCTGCAAAATGATGATTTGATCATCCATCAGTCGTGTCTGCTGAAGATGATAGACAAATTCTATCGAAATGCATGCAGAGGTATTCATTTTTAATTAAAATTCGATAGTTTATTTAATTTAAATTTTTCTTTGAAAATAATACAAGTGTAATTAATAAGGTTTTTTAATCTTTTTGATAATATTGATAAAGATTACACACAGTTTACTAAATAACAAAATTATGTAATAATTCTTTTGCTTCTTTATTCGGCAATAGTTTCACTAACAACAGGTTATAGTCGAACTGTTCTTCTTTGGAACGTTAAGTCCTGAACTTTGACACGGTTTCCACAACACTTGGAACTAAATTTTCTATATCTGCTTTTATTTCTTCTTCACTATATTGAAAATTTAACCCTCTTAAAATAAGATTAACTCTTTTAAGTTCTTTTGGAGTGTATGAGTGGGCCTCTATTTCGTTCGACTCCCTAAGAATATCCATAAGTTTGGAGTGTGTCCCAACATCGTTCACGAACAATTTGCTCTTAGAAACGATTAACATAATGTTAGCATTGTCATCGACTTTTACAGGGTTATGATTATCGTTATTTGGTTTAACATATTGAGAATTAGGTGACTTACCACTACTTAAAATTGTCTAATAAATGGAATCTATTATCGTTCATTCTTTGAGTTGATGAATCTCTGCTTCTTGATGAGTTTGAGGTCCTAGAGTTGGTTCTTCTCTTATTTGCTGGAACTTTCTTCCAACCTTCCTTCATTTTCTCGTCTTCGGTTTGGGCTCCTAGCTCCATTAGGTTTTTGGCCGCCTCCATCGTTTGCGGACTTCGTTGGAGATTGGTTGGTCTAATCTGATTTATGTTTTGTAATTCCGTTTAATTAGTTGTTTCAACTCGATTTGGGAGAGCAGGGAAGTGATTTTGATAATCATCTGTTGTAAGAAATTGTAACGCCTCGGCTTGGGACGCCAACGCTGTTACTGTTGTTTGTTGTTACGGCATACTATGTTGTTCCATGGTTGTTGTTGCTATGTCCGGTGTTTTTACCGTTGGTATTTGGCTTGGTAATGGTTCATCTGTGATTCATTCCCCTCCATGAGGGGAAGTCGGCTTACTATTCTTTTTTTATATTTTTCTTCTTACTTTTTTTTGAGTGGTTAGATAAAAGAAATTCCTTTCTTTTAATAAAATTGTACGGTCTTTTGACCTTTTTGTGATGGGTACTTCCTTCGATTTTTGTATAATTTTTCACTTTTAAGAGCACAAATCGCACACGTGTATACACTTTCAGATCACAGACCAGAATCTTCATTCAACTAATATTATGACACTTCAAATGACAGCTGAGTTTGACAGGTGTCAAATGCCAGCGCTTCCAACTTGAAACCACGAAATGAATGACCCTGACTCCTGAACCTGAACCTGAGTTAAACTGACTATTGAAAAATTGACGAGTGTGTGAAGTTAGCCCCCCTTTTTTGAATTTGTTATTTTTGAAAATTATTCCAGGTTGTTCCCGATTTGTTCCGCATTGTTCCAAATTTTTTTTCAAAAATATTCAAAAATGGGGGTTTTAGACCCAAAAAACGGTTTTTGACCTAGCCCCCCTTTTTTCAAAAATTGAAATTTTGAAAATTGTTCTAGAATGTTCTAGTTGTTCTGAACATTGTTCCAAGTTTTTGGACCTCTATATTCAAAAATTCAAAAGTTATGGCCAAAATTCGAAAAAAATCTAGCCCCCCTTTTTTCGAAAACCACACTTTTTAATTTTTTTTTTGGTTTAAAAAAGTGTTCCTAACATTGTTCCAAAAAATTGAAGTCGTAAAATGTCTACTTTTAAAGATAAAGCTTTCTAAACTTTTTTATCAAAAACGCAAAAAACCGGTCTCCAATTTTTTTTTTTCCAAACCATAATTAAATTTATCTTGATGATAAATACATGTGTATGGAAAATTTGGGTCTCTATATTTATACAATCACCCTTAAATCGAATTAAAAAAAAAAATCTAAAAGTTTTTGAACTTTGTAAGAACTCCATTTAGTGCCCCTTTATCATTAATCGACAATCTATATTTTGTTTCAAGTTCCAAACCGATCGACCCAAATTGTTCCAAAGATTCATCAAAAAATATTGAAAATTAAATTGATTTTAAGCCGTCAAAAACACTTAAAATGAAAATATCCTATTATACTTGCTCTGGCCCCCCCTTTTAGAAATTCAAAAACTTGTTCCAGGTTGTTCTAGGGCTCTTCTAAATTGTTCCAGAACTTCGTTTCTTAATATTGATTTTTACTATAAAAAATTTCAAAGAGGCTTTTGAAATTTCGATTTTTTTGAAATTTTTCATAGTAAAAATCAATATTAAGAAACGAAGTTCTGGAACAATTTAGAAGAGCCCTAGAACAACCTGGAACAAGTTTTTGAATTTTGAATTTCTAAAAGGGGGGGCCAGAGCAAGGATAATAGGATATTTTCATTTAAAGTGTTTTTTCGGCTTAAAATCTTCAATATTCAGTATTTTTGGATGAATCTTTGGAACAATTGGGTTTGAGCAATTTTGAACTTGGAACAACTTTTAAATTTTTGATTTTGGAGCAGGGGGGGTGGGGGCGATTTTTTTGAAATTTTTCATAGTAAAAATCAATATTAAGAAACGAAGTTCTGGAACAATTTAGAAGAGCCCTAGAACAACCTGGAACAAGTTTTTGAATTTTGAATTTCTAAAAGGGGGGGCCAGAGCAAGTATAATAGGATATTTTCATTTTAAGTGTTTTTGATGGCTTAAAATCAATTTAATTTTCAATATATTTTGATGAATCTTTGGAACAATTTGGGTCGATCGGTTTGGAACTTGAAACAAAATATAGATTGTCGATTAATGATAAAGGGGCACTAAATGGAGTTCTTACAAAGTTCAAAAACTTTTAGATTTTTTTTTTTAATTGGGTGATTGTATAAATATAGAGACACAAAATTTTCCATACACATGTATTTATCATCAAAAAATATGAATTATGGTTTGGAAAATAAAAAATTGGAGACCGGTTTTTTGCGTTTTTGATAAAAAAGTTTAGAAAGCTTTATCTTTAAAAGTAGAAATTTTACGACTTCAATTTTTTGGAACAATGTTAGGAACACTTTTTTAAACCTAAAAAAAAATTAAAAAGTGTGGTTTTCGAAAAAAGGGGGGCTAGATTTTTTTCGAATTTTGGCCATAACTTTTGAATTTTTGAATATAGAGGTCCAAAAACTTGGAACAATGTTCAGAACAACTAGAACAATTTTCAAAATTTCAATTTTCGAAAAAAGGGGGGCTAGGTCAAAAACCGTTTTTTTGGTCTAAAACCCCCATTTTTGAATATTTTTGAAAAAAAATTGGAACAATGCGGAACAAATCGGGAACAACCTGGAACAATTTTCAAAAATAACAAATTCAAAAAAAGGGGGGCTAACTTCACACACTCAAAATTGACCCCTAATCGTTTTATTCAAATGAAATTATCCAATGATAATAAATCTACCTCTCTCACGCGATGCGCTCTTCAGTAAAACGACCCATGTAATCAGCCACTATAGCTACGCTTTGACAAATATTTATTTGCAGAAATTTTATTACCAATATTCGTATACCTACCACACGTTCAAAAGTGCTTTCTTATTATTTGGTTTGGTTTAATGACCCAGAGCATCGGTTAAGCTTGCATTTTGAGGAAGTACATTCGGTATTATGTATGCCTACTTTATTCGTTTTAAAATCTATAGAACACAAACAATTCAATTATCCCAAATTGAACCTAACAAAAAAATTTGTCATCGCCCTTGAATATCCCATCAGTGAAAATTACACACTTGTTGCATAATTAGAGCAAAAAGTCTTCCTTCTAAACTTCTTTAATTTATTAACCTATGTATTTCATATGCATATACGGCTGTTTCTGTTAGTGCTTTCTGTTCATATTTCTGCCTATGCATGCGTTATTATGGCTGCATTATCTCTACTCTCACGAACTAGGAAAATATTTCATGAATCTGAGTTTTCATTAACCACGAATGGATTTCTTATGAATGTACAAGTATGTACATTCACATACACTACACACCTTCAATGGCATTGTTGTTGGCGAAAAGTTCTGCTTTAGTCGAGCAAGCAAATAACAAATAGCAAAATTGGCTCTTGAAATATTTTGAACTAAGTACATATGTAT
Organism: Leucozona laternaria; assembly: GCA_932273885.2. NCBI lineage: Eukaryota > Metazoa > Arthropoda > Insecta > Diptera > Syrphidae > Leucozona > Leucozona laternaria. The sequence goes on along the minus strand of OW026368.1, from coordinate 60,829,968 downwards.
GTTTAACCTTCAACTCAGGAAAAAGTTATTTAAACTTAGTATCATATAGATATACATAAATATATGTACGTATTATTATAGGGCCAATGAAATGCTTATGCTTATCTGAATTCATGCTGTAGGTATTGAAGTGCAGATTTGTTTACACAAAGTCGGTTTGGTTACACCATTTATAACTCAAGGCCGGCTAGACTGATTTAAATGATCTATGATTTGTTGGATTCGTATCCGCCCCGCAGAATAACTTAAGGGTGGTTAAATTTTAAGGGCCGATGTTTAATGTGAACCACACCTAAACGTCAAGTTTTTTTCTGCATTTCATTTGACATTTCTCAATTTCAGACTTATTCAATTTGAACCATGGAAAGATACACAATCGAGCAACGCGTTAAAGTTATTCAGGCTTATTGTCAAACGGAGCAAGAAATAGCAACACTGGATGATCAATTTTCGAAAAAAACCATCTTCAGTGATGAGGCACATTTTCACCCAGTGGATTCGTCAATAAGCAGAATTGCCGCATTTGGGCGAATGATAATACAAGAGTGATTGTCGAAAAACCACTGCACCCACAAAGAGTGACTGTTTGGTTCGGTTTATGGGCTGGCGGCATCATCGGGCCGTATTTTTTTCCCAAAATGAGGCCGGTCAGGCAGTTTCTGTGAATGGTGTTCGGTATCGTGAGATGATAACGAACTTTTTATGGCCCGAATTGGAAGATATGGATTTGGACGATATGCGGTTTCAACAGGACGGTGCCACTTGCCAAACAGCTAACGAAACAATTTCTCTTTTGCGCGACAAATTCAATGGCCGTGTTATCTCACGTGGTGGCGATGTCAATTGGCCGCCAAGATCATGTGATTTGACAGGTTATTTTAAATAAATGCTATTTATAGAGTGAAATGGGATAAAAATAAAACAGTGGTTTTCAAATACAAAAATAAAGGTTGGACTTAGAAGAGATCATAAAACCCAGAAAGTAGTAAGTATTCGTTTAGGTACAAAAAACAAAAAAATAATATTTTCTTTTGAAATTTTTATACGAAAATAAGGTAAAGCATTCCAGTTGGCCAACATAACTTTCTAAAATTTAATTAAACAGTCCACACATGTTTTTTGTAAAATAGGTTTACAGAATCACAACTTATTTTAATAAAATTTTTGAATTGAATTGAATATACAAGAGATAGCCCTAATTATTTTTTAAATCAAACAATTACGTTGGATTGTAACTGCATTAAGTTGCTCTCAAATCATAATGACTCAGCTCAGCATTATGAATTAAGAACTCAAACCTACATCAGCACATATGCATAGATCAACCCATAACCCTGAGGGTAAGACAAAAATGTGTCGAAATTGAATTAGTTTTCGTAATTTCTTCTTCTTTTATAAAGCTACGTTGATCGATTTAGTAAAAAAAAAGAGCAAGGCTACTGCAGTTTTTAAAAATATGTTGGCTAACTACGGTACCTTTTATTTTCTAACTAAGGTATTACAATTATTTTATTGTTGTCACAAACAGTCACAAACTAATGACAAAGACGAAAATTCCAAAAAGTGATTTTCTAAAAATCGTGTTGACAAACAAATATGACTATAAGATTGTAATATAAATCTTTGCAATAAGTTAAAGTGCTGTTTTAACTGCGTTGTTAGACATTTTACCAAAAGTAGAAGATATAGTAGAAGACCACGTTACTGAATTTTGTTCAAGTTCCATGGACTTAGCTTCTAAAAATTGTCTAAAATTCCGTTCAATGTTTGTCCTTTTCAAAATTCAAAACAAAACTCGTTCATAGATATATGTATATCTATCTTCAATAACATTACATTCAGTAGACTCCATCCGACCAAGATAAGCCGCGCCTCCATTAGAAATATTTATTTCGGACATTATATTACACATTATTTCTCAAATTTAAATTTCTTAACTATGTGGGCAAATTATGTTTTGACATTTTATGCTTCGCCAAGACCACACCAAGCAAAACCGATTAAAAATATAAAAACATTTATCAAAATACTTACTTTAATAACGTTTTTAATGCGCACAGCCAAATAATAGAAAAATCATCAAATAAAACGGTAAACAATTTGTGTAAAATCACACCTTGGCTTCACAGGACGTAATTCAAAATATACGAATTCAAATCAAAACATTTTCAATGATAATGAAGGAATGTTACATCAAAATGCGGAAATTAGTATCAAGACTTGACGTCTTGTGAGAAATTTGTGTCCGGTGAAGTTGGGGTGTCACGAAACGTCAACATTTATTTCTATACGAAGACAAGAAATAATAGCCGGTTTTTCTGTGTAGTATAGTAAGTTATTTCCAAAAAAAAACAATCAGCAGTCGTCTGGTGTTATGGTTCTATCAAACAGCTGTCAGAATAATTAAAAACAAAACACAAATAAAAGAAAGTTTGCTACAAAATAATGAAAAGCAAAACAAAATAAAAACTTGATCCAAAATTAATTTTAGTAACATATATGTACATATAATGGATAATTCCATTCGATACTCGAATAAACGTCATAAAACCTTCCGCAGAAGCATTCTACTTCTGCTTTTATTTCCAGTAATTCTTCACTGGATGTTGTCTTTGTAACCCGTGTAAAATCTTCCTGTACTGTACTCCCAAGAAATAAAACAATACTAATGACAGTTTCAATTCACACAAAGCAAATATAAGGACGAGTTTCTTTATCTTTCAGTCAGCTTCATTATGGACTTCTCTGCCTAGTCATTAATCATATCCGAAGCATTTCAAACTCGTTCCAAGTTTTCAAAAAAGATATTTGTCAATATACTTACAAAGTATGTAATTAAATTTATTTGTTGCTGTCTTTCATAAATAATTATGGTATGCTTTGTATTGGATTGTATGTTGGATTAATTCATTAAGGCAAGCTAAATTAGAAAGAATAGTTAAACATAAGTTGTTGATTTGTTTTTGTATTTGAATTCAGCTTATATTATAGTTATTTTACTTTATTACCTCTTATGACCTTTAAAGGTACCTACTAGTGATACTTTTGTTTTAAATAAAAATTAATACAAATCTGATTTTTAAAATCAATATTTACGTACAGAAAGAATAAATATAAGTGACAAAGACCGCCATTACTCACACTGTCCGCTCACTTCTGCGATTATGATAGGTCTTTAAATTAAATACATTTTATTTTATTTTTGTTTTATTTTATTTTATATTATTTTATTTTATTTTATTTTATTTTATTTTATTTTATTTTATTTTATTTTATTTTATTTTTATTTTTATTTTTATTTTTATTTTATTTTATTTTAATTTATTTTTATTTTATTTTATTTGATCATTATACAAACCTACCATCATACATCCAAGCCAGCGATAGGAATATAAATGCTACAAAAATACTCAAAATTACTGTCGTTAACACCCAGAAGATGTTTAATAAAGTAGGCAGCAAATTATATTCCTTTCATGACGCACTTTCGTAGTCCATTTTGAAAGCAATGTTGCAAATATCGTTAACTCAATAAGGCAAGAAATTTCACAAATTACTCTTTCTACTGACTTATCCCAATAACAATTAAAAGCTACTATTGACATAGCACGTCTAATAGACCAATATTTCAGGACTGAATAAACAAAAAAAAAATAAGCCCCAGTAAGAGAAAATATTGCGTTCATTCCTGTTTTCCGAAAAAAAAGGTTTCTATTTTTCTTGTATCAATAGAATCCCGATGTCTTCCCTTAATTGAGGTCTTTAATATATATTCCCAGCATATATATATGAAGCTAGGACAACCCAAGAATGCTTACTCTTGCAAATTCTTGTGCCCCCATTTGAACATTCACTAATTTAATATAAGCAGAGTAAGTGCGTTACTGTGTTGGTTATATGATTTAAATTAATAGTAACGTTTTTAGGCCAACAGATATTCCATAAAAGTGTGTAGTAGATTGTCCATTAACAACCGAATGAAACGTTTTGATGAAGCTATGCATATATATGGCTATCGTACTGGGCGAAACGCATTTATGGAGTTGAGCTCACTTGAACTTTTAACTTGAATTTTATTCAGTCACTCCACTTAAACAGAAGAATTTTCTTCATATTCTATTATATTAGGCTTTAATAACTTGAGAGTAGGTTTGTGTCGACATATATACTGCTGACTTTCCTCAGCTGCCCAATTGTGAATCGGCTATATATGCCGATGATACTGCCATTTTTTCATCTGATGTACTTAGTTTTAGTATTGTTCAATCAGCTTTGAACATTTTAGACAGCTACTATACCAAATGGAAAATTCAAATTAATGCTTCAAAGACACAGGCAATCTTTTTTTCAAGAAAAAGAAAGTCCTGTTTTCTTCCCAGCAATAATCTGATGTTAAACAATACGAATATAATTTGGGGAACCTCGGTAAAATACTTGGGAATACACATGGACAAAAGACTTACTTTCAATGAACATGTACAAAAAACAATATTAAAAAAAAAACAATAAAAATTATGTATCCGCTAATTAACAGAAAATCTCTTTTGAACAATGACAATAAGTTGATAATCTTTAAAGTAATTTTTCAATCAATTATGCTTTACGGGAGTCCAGTTTGGGGACAGTGTGCAAAAACGCATATAAAAAAATTACAAATCGCTCAAAATAAAGTTTTGAAATTAATGCTCAAACTTCCATGGCATTTTTCAACTAGCGAATTGCATAATCTTACCGATGTCGATTATGTTTCTGCCAGAATTTTAAAGCTAAAAGAAAATTATGATATTCGATGTCAAATTTCAGATAATGTTCTTATTACAAGTTTAATTAATTTCTAGCTTCTACCATTGTTATTTATTAATATTGTGTACAAATTGTATTATTTATATTTATTACATGCATATATTCTTTTTTTCGTGTTCTTTTGTTATTTATTCTTTTTCTAATTTATTATTTTGTTTTTTGTTATTCATTCATTTTTTTTGAATTTATTTATTATCTTATTCATTATTGCATATTTATTTATTATTGTTTATTTACTAATTTGTTTATTTATTTATTATTTATTTATTTATTTATTTATTTATGTATTTATCTATTTACTTATTTATTTATAAATTTATTTATTTGTCTATTTATTTATTTATTTTTTTATTTATTAATTCACTTATTTATTATTAACTTACGAATTTATTATTTATTAACAACTTATTCACTTATTTATTTATTCACTTACTTATTTATTTAATTATTCAATCATCTGTCAATTTAAGTAATTCCATGTTCTTGTTTACTTCTTTTTCTCTTTAGTACCTATAAATTCTGTGATATTAAATCTAAGTAAAAAAAAAAAAAAAAAAAAAAAAAATAAATACAAATATACACACATAAATATAAATATTTGTACCTTATCTTTAGTGAAACTGATCACAGTACATACTTTTTTTTTTTTATAAATATAACTCTTAAATAGGAGGTTTTCATGACCTTTCCTCCTCAAACTAAAATATATCTTTAAAATTCAAATAATTTGTGCGTTATTTATAATATTTTTCAGAAGTAAGGTAGTTCTAACCATAACTCTGTAAACTGGGCGATAGCAAAAAAATGTAATAATTGTAAAAAATTTATAATTGGTCAATAAACAAACAAAGAGTAGGTTTGTTTTAAAAGTTTTTTTTTAAATTCCTAAGTCCGCACTCCTTACACAAACTTCATTTTTAGAAGTTGACATGCAAACTAAACTTTAGTAAATGCTCTAATATATGTATATATAGATATGTACATGTACAGTGGGATATCCGTTATCTCCCGAACTCATTTTTACTTGCGATATATTAACTTTATTAGTATATATTTTTATTTCTTCTTTTTATAATTTTGTTATCTCAATTTTAACATCACTAATTATAAGAGTTATTTTCTTAATGTGTATGTCAACAAGTAAATAAATAAATAAATAAACTTGCGATTTAGGTAAGGATGCATAAAAAGCGAACTCGAGATTTTGATGAAAATTGATATGGTAACAAATTGTTGTCTGATTTATTGACTGATCTATTGGATGAGATAAAACTAAAACTAACTATAGTTTTGTTGGCTTTCTCTTGTTTGGAACCAGAAATGCAAATAAAACGGTGTTACTTTTAAAGTACCTATACCTATATACATAATCTAATGTCTGACTAAGTTTTTCAAAAGAGACTTGCTAACGAAAATCAGTGGAATAAAATGCACGACTATAGATCGCACGACTTGCCCTTATGGGTAAAGTTTCTTTGAATTTCAAAGACAAATATACATTTATGCATATATTTAAATAATAACACAGGTCTGTACAGTGGTTTTCGCCGCCAAAATTAAAAGTATTTCTTTGTTTACTAGTTAGCCAGGTTCTAACTGTAAAATTACTTTTTTGATAATTTTGGATATACAGCATAGTGAAAATATGTAATACAAATTGAGCGTATTTTTTTTCTTTTTTCAACTACTAATTATATTGTTCACTATGTTTACAAAAGCTAATCAGGCTGCAGAGTCTAAATCATTCAATGAATTTTGCTTGTGAGCGGTCCAGGTCTCTTATGAATTACTTGAGGTATTTTGGAGTGAAAAGCTTAGGCTCAGATGATGCTCTCCATTCACTTTCTATTTCATTTGTATAGTGCTTAAACTTATTTCGGTGTCTGACAAATCTGACGGATCTTGATAGATAGGAAAACGTATATTCAAAATACAGTTTGCAAACACTGGTTGGTATTCCAAGACTTGATACAGTTCTTAATCTCTTCTTTCTTACTTTTGAGTTTGAAAATAAATACATAGACATATTTTGAAAACTATTAATGAAAACAGTTTGAATTTAAATGAAAATAACAGACTGGATTTCTGCTTTAAAATAAAAAATATGGTGTGTTACTGTTAGTGTTGTTATTGAATATTTTGTTTTGCAATAAAGGGGGGAAATAGACTCCTGCCTCAGAGAACTTTTTTGTTTTGACCCAAATTTCACGTCTTTTGGTGTTTTTTTATCCAAATCACCTTATATTTAAAAGGTCCTTGAGAAATGAAAAATTGGATTTTCGGTGCTTGTAACTAAACGGCCATAACTTTGGTACTAACTAATAAATGCTTTCCGTTAATACCTCAATTAGTTGCTTTAAGTAAATTTCGTACGTACACAATCCAAAAAGCATATTACTTTTTTATGATTTCATTATTTTTACTTGCGATATAGGTACTATATGGGAAGTTATGGATTCGTACAAAAAATCGAACTCGAGATTTTGATCAAACTTTACATTACGATGATAGAGAAGTCAAAAAAAGTGGGTCTCGCAAAAACGTCCGTCTGTCTGTCTGTCTGTCTGTCTGTCTGTCTGTTCGACTACAGCCTAAACGGATGGGTCGATTTTCTTTAAACTCAGTACTTAACGTTTTTTGGTCATTCCCCCGACCCGTTTTTTTCTTTTTTTTTTTAAGACCAAAAATAACGGTACCTGTCATACAATATTTTTTGGCCAAAAAAGAAAATATTTTTTTTCCCAGAATCGGCTCTACATATTTCTTTTTTAAAAACGCAAAAAAATTTAAATAGTTATAAGCTGCCGTTAAATGAAAAAAAAGGTTCTGAAAAATGGTTATTAATGGTACCTCCTAAGGAACCATTTTTTTGAATTTCGATTTTCTCTAAAACTATTCAACTGATTTAGACAATTTTTTTTGTGAAAAAGGATTGTTGTAATCTTAATAGTATGGTGTACCAAAATTTTCAAAAAAATTATTTTTCGATTTTTGAAAAAAGTTTGAAATTTTTTTTTTGAAAACTCAATATTTCAAAAATGACCAAGTCGATTTTTATGAAACTTGGGAAAAAAAAGTTTTTTAATATTGTCTAACATATTATTAGCGAAAATTGTGCTTATATCCAAAAACAATGGTACCTCCCATACAAATGTTCAAAAACAGTTGAGGAAAATCTTTTTTTTTCTCAAAAACGACTCCTACGATTTTGATAAAATTTCTTTTGTGTATTGATATTAGTACGAACTACTTTTTTAAAATATGAAATTTAACATTTGAGTTTTATTAACAGTACCTCTCATAGAACGGTATTTTTGATTTTCGACTATCTCACTATCGGGTTCACCGATTAAAATAAATTTTTGTATATAGAAGCTTATAATCAGTTAAAATAATATTGTATATCAAAATTTTAAAATAATATATTTTTGGATTTTTAAAAAAGAATTCAATATTATTTTTTGAAAATTCGATATTTCGAAAACGGGTGAATGATTTTTTTTTTTAATTCAATTCTTAACTCCACATTAATAAATACTTAAAATTTGCGTACCAATTTTTTTTTTCATACATGTTTACAACATTTTATAAATAAAAAATTAATTATTTTTGAAACCGCTCCTACGATTTTTAAAATTTTTTTCTCATAAATTGAGATTAACATAACTATTTAGATGTTGTACATCGCGTTGGGTTCATAACAGTTTTAAAAGTATTTTAATCAATTTCTTTTTATTTTTTTTTAAACCATTTTAAAGTTTAAATAACATAATTTTCTTTGACTATGTGCAACATGGTGCTATATTTATAATTATTGTATTGTAACTAACATAATAATTCCTTAAACAAATCTAGGTGTGGCAAGGGGCATTACTAATATAGGGCCACATATAGGTAACTAACTTATGTATTTAATTTAGAATCAGATCAGGTTGGTATACCAACCTCTATGGGTAACAATATTATTGATATTGGAAGGTAAGTGCTATCTGCTTGAAGCATAGCTAACCATTACCTACTTGAAAAATTGAAACTTTAGGTAGGTAGATATTTACTTAGGCACATAATATGTAATATACCTATTAAGTACAAAACATTCCAAATAACTTCATAAATAAAATCCACGATCTAACTTCAAATATACGTAATTACAAACATATGTATGTAGGTACATACCTACATATACATGTACATACAATGTATCTGTATACCAATGTACCTGCATAAGTACATAATAATTATAAATAATAAGTAACGTACTGGTTCACAATCTAGGTAGTTACCCCATTATGGGGTTATAAGTGCAAAACACCGGGTTTCGTTTTGAAATCCACGCTAGAAACAAAAGCTTATTCTACCTACCTTTTCATCTTTAAACCTTTTTGATTTGAAGCAGGATAATCTTGGAATTATCCATCCAACAATTCATGAGGCACTACTGTAAATCATTCTGATGATAACTTAATTATTAATTATTGCAACCCACTTAAGATTTGCTTAATCCTCTGAACATTTCGACAGTATCATTCTCCACTAAACTCCAAGAATCATACCGAATGCCGATTGTGGAATGATTTTTACTTGCGATATAGGTACTATATGGGAAGTTATGGATTCGTACAAAAAATCGAACTCGAGATTTTGATCAAACTTTACATTACGATGATAGAGAAGTCAAAAAAAGTGGGTCTCGCAAAAACGTCCGTCTGTCTGTCTGTCTGTCTGTCTGTTCGACTACAGCTTAAACGGATGGGTCGATTTTCTTTAAACTTGGTACCTAGCGTTTTTTGGACATTCCCCCCACCCGTTTTTTTCTCTTTTTTTTTAGGACCAAAATTAACAGTAGCTGTCATACAAAATTTCTTGGCCAAAAAGGAAAACTTATTTTTCTCGAATCCAGCGCTACCGAATTTGTTTTTCAGAACTCAATAAATTTAAATAGTTATAAGTTGCCGTTTAATAAAAAAAATGGTTATGAAAAATGGTTATTAATGGTACCTCCCAAAGAACCATTTTTTTGATTTTCGCTTTTCTCGAAAACGGTTAAACTGATTCTGATCAATTTTTTTATGAAGAAGTATAGACACATTTTAAATAATATTGTGTACCAAAATTTTCAAAAAAAATATTTTTTAAATTTTTCAAAAAAGTTTTACTATTTTTTTTGAAAACTCAATATTTCAAAAACGACTTGGTCAATTTTTATTAAACTTGGTAAATAGCAGTTTTTTAACTTTATATAGAAGATTTTTGACAAAAATTATTCTAATACCCAAAAATAACGGTGCCTCCTATACAAATGTTAAAAAAACCGTTAAGAAAAATATTTTGTTTCTCAAAAACGACTCCTACGATTTTCATAAAAGTTTTTTTGTGTGTTAAAATTAGTACGATCTACCATTTAAAATTTTTAAAGTTTATATTTTACTTTTATTAACAGTACCTCTCGTAGAACGGTTTCTTTGATTTTCGACTATCTCAACATCTGATCAACCGAATAAAATCAGATTTTGTATACAGAAGCTTGTAACAAATATAAATAAAAGTGCGTATCAAAATTTTCTAAAAAATGATTTTTGGATTTTTAAAAAAAAATCAAAATTATTTTTTGAAAATTCGATATTTCGAAAACTGGTAGTAGATTTTTTTGTGAAGTTCAATTTTTAACGCAACATTAATAAATGCTTTAAATTGGCGTACCAATTATTTTCTCAAAAATGTTAACGAAATTTTATATATAAAAAATTAATTATTTTTAAAACCGCCCCACCGATTTTCAAAATTGTTTTTCTCATAAATAAAGATTTATATAAGAAATCAGATGGTGTACATCGCGTTGGGTTAAAACGGATTCAAATTATTTTAATCAATTTCTTTCTAATTTTGTTGATTTAAAACAATTTACCAGTTTAAATAATATAATTTCCTTTCATGCATATTGCATATGTGCAACACTAGCCTATATTGTTAATTTTTGTATACTCACATAATACCACCTGAAACTAAACTAAGATTTGGCAAATAGATAACATATATACTCCTATAGCTAATTTATTTCAGACTATAGAAACACAATGTGATCGCGCATAAGAGCAAGTTCGTGCGACCCAGTCGTGCATATTTTTTTTTTTTATTTTGAGTTTTATATTTTCGTTCAAAAATACGATTAAGTTGGGATAGTTTGGCTCATTCATTCAAACTCCTCAATTTATCAGAAGAAGAGAGTTGAGATCTTCAAAAGCAATTTATAAATGTTCAATCGAACCCATCTGCAACCTGATAAGGTTTCAAGGTTTCAAGGTTTTTTATGGAACTTTATATACAATTTGAGAAACTTAAAATTAAAAGATACATTGATTAATACTAAATTTTTGTTGGCACATAGGGGCCTAACTCTTATACATTGACATTGTTTTTATAAATATTAATATTAAAATAAATGGGTAAAAAATTTAAAAATATGTTGGATTGGTTTTTCTCTCGGGTTGTTCCGTCCCGGTTGTCCAGTTGGAGGGTTCAGAGTTGGTTGGGTGTTGGTAGGTGTTTAGCCACGGTGGTAGGCTGACCCCGTGTCAGCGTAGAATGGAACTGCTTGTTCGTTGTCGGCTGGGATCCTTACGGTTATGTCCAAAGCACTTAGGTACCTCGGCTCTGGATGTCGTTCCTGAGTGGTCATCCTTCTCATCAGCGGATTAGGGTGGTTGGCAGTGTTTTCCATGAACATTTTTGCTAATTGCATCAGATATTGATCCAGTGGTTTGATTTTGGCTTCGTCGTAAATTCGCTGGTTTCTGGGATACCTCTGTCGCTGTCGATCAAAGACAAGCCCGGTGCTTATCCTCAGGATTTTCCTTTCAAAAAGTTGGAGCTTCTGCATCGCTGTCTTCGAGATAGTGTACCATACCGGAAAGCTGTAGCTGAGGACAGGTCTTAATTACTGTTTGTAGATAAGCAGTTTCGTTGGCTGGCTTAGTCCATTTCTCAACTTGAGCAATGGGTATAGGCGATGGAACGCAAAATTGGCCTTCTTCAGCACTTTCCTGGTATGTGGGTTGAATTTCATCAGCTCATTGAAGTTTACCCCGAGGTACTTGACGTTCGGTTTGGTGGTTATCGTCGATCCATCGGGAAGCTTCACGACCAGATTTCTGCAGGCGGTTGCAGTACGACAGCGGTTGCCATCGCTGGACGGTCTCCTGAAGCAAACGAGTTCCGTTTTGTTGGTATTTATTTTGATTCCCCACTTTTGGTAGTACTCGAAGAGTCTGGTGACGTGGGCTTCAACTTTCTTGGCAGCTATGGCTGGTGATATGGATGAGGCGTATGTCAATGAGTCGTCAGCGAAGAGCAGGTTTTCGCAATCAGTTGGCATTGGCTGGTCTGACGTCTGCAACCTGATAAGTTATTTCCAGGTCAATATATGGGTTGAATTTTAAAGCTGCTTTCGAAAACAGCAAATAAAACATTCAAAAATTCATATCTCGAAAATTTAATCATTAAACATTTTTTTATTGTGATTTTCGAATTCAACGGGGTCATATACATGTATACGAAAAAAGTAATAGGGTTCAATGTCCATAAAATTTAAATATAACCATGAGACCGATAGCAAATAAGTACCTACTGTGAGGGAATTATCTGTGAATTATTAGCTCGAAAACAAAAATGAAAATGAATCAACAAATTCCAAATCGCAGCTTTGTGGCGGCAACATCACCAAAACGACTGATTCCACGATTATGAAACTAAATGTGCAGTAAATCGCGCAATTCTAAATGATCAATTCCTGAATCCTGGTCATACGAAATGGGTTTTCATGTTTCGATAGGGCTCTCTATTGACTGTAACTTTTTGTATTGAAATAGAAATGGGCCAATAATGCCGTCACTCGAAAAACCACACCAGCTGCAATATTTTCCGTTCAGTGCATAAGACGAACACGGAAATATTTTCGTTTATCAATCTGCAATCCAATCTCACAAAATATCTTCACAAACTTGCGACTCGACAGAAATTGTATTCAAAATTCGCACTGTTTTGGGACACATCATCAACTTTGAAAGTTACTTTGCAATATTTTCCAACGTCGTCGTTCAATCGTAAATTGGTTGGGTTGGGTGAACTTTATTTTCTTTCCACTAACAGCTGTGTATTTCATATATTTTTCGTTAATGTTGTAAATCATTAGATACTATTATTAAATACTACTACAAAAAGACAAAACAAATATTTAGTTTGTCACGCGTATCTTATCTAAGAAAGTAAATAAAGGGTCCGCCATCTAACGTTTTTTTTCAACTAGTGCTTATTTCGTGAATGGTAACACTTAGCTCATGTTTGATTTGACAGATAATTAGTTTTATCCTTCCGCTGAACGAATATGGTTGTGTATACGCTTCGCTAAGTGGGCCGATTTTGCCAAAAAAATCATCTTTTCAGATGAAGCTCATTTTGATCTTGGCGCATTTGGGGCACAGAAAACCCACACGCATATATTGAAAAGCCGATACAACCAAAAAGAGTCACTCTTTGGTGCGGATTTTGGTCCAGAGGCATAATTGGGCCATTTTTCGAAAATGAGCAAGGAGTGCCCGTTACAGTCAATGGCGATCGTTATCAGGCCATGTTGAACGAATTTTTGTTCACAAAAATTGAAGAGGAGGATATTGGCAACATTTGGTTTCAACAGGACGGCGCTACGTGCCACACAGCCGAAGCTGCACTCGAAGTTTTGCGCCATTTTCAAAAAAAAAAAAAGTTATTTGGCGGACCCTTTACTTAGTGGATTTCCATGATATTTTTTTCTGTTATTTTGCTTTATTGCATGGTGTAAGGCCCGCATTCAAATATTTTGTTGAGTTGTTTTATTTGTGTGTTGAATTATATAATTATTTTTTTTTTTTTTAAATATGGTGTTCACTTTTTTGTTGAGGTTGACCCACACATTCAACCATACTTTTTATCATGTTAAATATTATAGAAAAATAAAAGTTTTTTTATGCAAATTTGAAGCCCTTCATCTTTTTTTTAAATACCTATAAATTTATATGCAAATTTAGAGTTATCAACTTTAAGTATTTATATATCTAAGAATTCGTTTTAATCGCAATCACTTATGGTCACTGCTTTGGTCCATTTCACTATCATTCCGGAGTTTTTGCTTTCTTTGCTTTGTTTTAATTCTGTTCGCTGATTTGAATTTATTTTCTCTCTAATATCTTTGCCATATTATGCTAAGCTTGGTGATTCCACTCAATAAATATAAATTTATGTGGGAAACTTAAGCTTTTAGAGAAGGAAAACTTAAAAAAATGGTGGTGTCTGGGCGTAGCGACTTATAACTACTACCAGTTCTTGTGTGCGTGTTGTTATTTATTTTTATTATTATCTTTATATCAAAGGATATCTAAATATTTACATAAAGGTATCTGTTAACAAACATCAGTTTATAATTGCTTCGAGGTTTAAGGTGTTAACTGAGTGCTGTCATGTCATTGAAGCCAAGAAAATAAGTTGTGAATTTAACGTTTGACATGATGTCAAAAAGAAAACAACAGAACAACAATTTAAGGTTACCCTAAGGACGAATATTACTTTTCTTTATATTCTATTTATGGGATTTTCTTATCATTCATGAAAATGACATTCAATAATTGAAATGTTTTTGGAGCGCTGTTGATATAAATCTTAGACTTTGATATTGTTTCAACCTCATATGGCATTGAGATAAATTAATTTTCAAGGTTTCATTTCCTTTTGGGTAAGACTCTGTTTTTACACCAAATTCAAGTGAATAAATTATTTTTTTCCAAGGTAAGGCTTGGAAAATAAAATAAAATTAAATTATTTGTGGACAAGGAAGAAAAAATTTGTTTCGAAACAAACATAGATAAGCTAGAAGAGGATGAAGGTAAGATAAAATAGGTAGGTAATTGAGGAGAGGTATAGGAAAAGGAATTAGCGGAGTGAACAATGGGGTGGATCCCCAAATCAATATTGAGTATTAAGACAAGTCAAATAAAAGTGGGACAGAATTAAGTACATACCACGCGACGGCCAAATTTGTATGTTTGAATTGATTTTCATATTTTGCTTCCACACCTTCATCCATACAAATAAGTTTCACCACTGAAATGAGATAGAATGTGTGATGGGTTGAGAACCAATCCTAAAACGTTAGTGTATTAACATATGTCATATCGTGCGGGATCGACTATCAAGTTGTGTAGGAAGAACTGTTAATCTTGTGTGATGAGCTGTCATATATTGTTTCCACACTATTATACATGATTTTCTTCCCATATTTACATGTATTAATACAACTCAATGCATGGGATAGTGTGGAAGGATTTAAACTTAGACGAGATGTCGCTTCGCCCAGTTCGTCGAAAAAAATTATCTCCGAGGGTTGCCTTTCTGGTTCTTGTTGGGCTGGAGTATTCGAACAAAGGTGAGATGTGCTAATGCACATTCTGCTTATGTGGGTTCCCATTGAGTTGTGACTTGTAGAATTCCATCCAAGAGGGGCAGTTAAAACCTGCTTAGCTTGAGTAAGGCCCAGTTTTTCAGTGGTGAGTTAAACCAGGGGCCGAATTACCGAACTGAGTTAACTCTCCAAATTTGATGAGTTAACTCAGGTTTAACTTCAATCTTGCACTGAAAAACTGAACATAAGTGGTCAATTTTTTTCTTAGCGAGATTTGGCCATAAGCCATAAGAGATTAAGAAGTTTTCCAAACAAAAAATAAAATCAACTTGCATCGTCAGTTGAAGGAAAAAAGCATTTAAAACACAAAAAGGTGGAGCCTTGTAGGTTGAGTTTCCTCCCGTTTAGGCGGAAGGGGATATTTTCTAAACAAAATTACTTTAAATCGAAAACAAAATAAAAAAAAACTTCGGCAGCGGCAATTCAATATAATAGTTACTATGTACATATATGTCGGTATACATAAAAGAAATCTATTATTTTAATCTATTATTTTAATATTGGTTAAGAGTCAATCGATTTAGCAAACAAACTTTACGGTTCAAAAGTATAATGGATCAAAATGTGAAAAATGTTTTACACCATTCCAACATTATTTGAGCAGGGCCGTATCCAGCACGGGAAGGTGGTCTGGGGCTCTCCTATCTATGCAAAAAGTCTGAAGAATAAATCAAATAATTCATAAGACATAATTCTATAGTTTAGTTTAGAAAATATAGCTGATTTAATAAATTGGGATAGGCAATATTACCCTATAATATTAAATAAGAAAAGCAAACTTCTGTTTCAAAAGATATCATTTAAAAAAAATGGAAAATACCGGGTTTTGGCTTTTTACTTTTTCGATAAATAATCCGTTCCCACTTTCTAGATTCTGAAACTTTCTATACCAAAAAGTTTAATATCTTATGTACGGGAATATTTATTAACAAGATGTGACAGAAAAGTCATATTATGCATAATTTTAACTTTTTTTCAGATAACCTTGGAAGTAGAGTGTAGGTACAAATGGCGGATTTTCAGTCTTAATTTTCGTAGAAGCTGAAAACATAGTCTGCAAAAGTTTTAACAAATGCAGTATATATATTGTATATACGTATGACTGTATATAAAGCTGAAACTTCAACATAATTCAGCTTAAGCTTATCAAATAAACTGTACTTACAGTTCGATATGGTACATTCGATATTAGATATGTTTGTGGATAATATTAAAATCTTGTTGTTCCGTTGACTAGTGAGCAGCGGAAATGTTTTGCGTATCAAGTTTGCGGTTCATGTTGTTGCTGTTGTTAAAATGTAATTATGTGCAGCGTTTCAACTGTGAATCGCTTAGACGCGTGTCGCTCAGTCTGGGGAACTTTCACTTTTTTAAAGTTTGGAGAATGACCACTTTCAGTAATGAGTCTGGCCAATGCAGTCTTTCCAGGGTTATTGGATTTAATATCCCATTTGTGATAAGATATACTTCGGCGAAGCAATAATTGTTTAGTTCTACCAATATAACATTATTTACAAGGATCATAAGGTTTTCCTTTGCAGTTGATTTTATATATTACACCCAGTAGCTTTGTCTTTTTGAGGTTTGACTTTAAGTTTAGAAAAAAGGTGATGACCATGTAAAGCACGGAATGAAAAGAAAATTTTCGGAATATCCACTATACATGTCAATGTAGTGTGTAAATTACTAACCTGTTTTTAATATATTGGTTTACAAAAAAGGGTCTTTCTCTACAAATTTTGTTTGAAATCGTTTAAACCGTTAACGTGAAAATTGAAAATAATAAAAACGGTACAAACCGTTCAATATACAGTAATTTTCTTTTAATGCAATGCAGATCATACCTACAATAGAGGGTATACATATGTACCTATATACAATTTTTTATAAAAATCCGAGCCGTTTTCGAGATAAGTAACCTCTTTCATAACGGTTTTTGTACCGTTAATTTTTGAGCTAAACAGAATTTCCCTATTAGGCTATCACTAAAAAATTTCAAGGAAAGCGCTTCAGTGATTTAGGCTGTAGGTCGACTGACAGAAGGAATTGTGGGGCCCACTTTTTTGTGTTGAGGTCATTTTTTTTAGAAGCTTGTCCCATAGTACCTACATATACCTTTACCTATACCTATAATCGTAAGTCACAAGTAAAAACAAAAAAACACGCAAATGACAAACCACAGGTTAACGAAATTTTTGGTCCATGGCTGTCGATTTTATTTTGATATAATGTAAGTGCTTCCTACATTTTTTTCTTGCTATCGATCGATTAACCCCAAAATTATCATGTTCTTAGTTTGTTAGATTAAATATTTTGAGATCAATCAAGTCGAAACCAGATATACATAATGTCTCTTGTGTGGTTTGTTGCGAAGTCATGTTTCGCTATCGCTCGAATCTCTAATGTATTTCATATGCGCAGGGCCATATTTGTATCGTGTAATGTGTTGTTTCGAAATCTATGAAATACAGTGGAATGACAGCAACACACTACTCCCCAACACACCACACGAGAGTAGTGTGGTTTCGGCTTTAGACGGGTTTGTCAATCCAGCAGAAGTCAATTCAAACTTAGGTAAAGAGAAAATATTGGAGTTCACTATTTTCGTTCAATTGAGTAAGAAAATCAATCAATTAATCATTGAATTTCAAATAGTCCAATAATTTGATATTTATGTATTTCATTTTTCTTTTAACTTTTGAATTTGTACTGAAGAAACGCTATGATCCGAGCAATGTTTAAATAGTTTACTATGTTTTTTTTTTGTTTTTGCTTCCTCTCCCACTTTCATAGGAAATTTATATTGAAGCTTACATTTCAAATATAAATATATGAGAACCAAGACTACGTTCTATGTGCGTATAATTACGGGTATTGAAATATATTTTGTTTTATAATTTAAATCAGTTTTTCCACTTTCATTTTCCTTCCAGCTGATATAAAATAGGAAAGCGAAAACTTCAATGGATTTACGGATTAAAAAAAGGCACATGGAAGGTTGGCTTTGATCTATGTACAAACAAAAAGGTTTTTTTATTGAAAACATTTATCAGCTACGGGTATCTACTCAAGTGAATATAAATTTTAAACCTGTCAAAGAAAACAAAAATTAATCTGAAACTCAAACTCAGTAGGCAAACGACTTAGGTAGAATTGGTCTATTTATGGCCATTTCGATTGGAATGAAAGTTCATCTTCTGATAAAAAAAATGTTCTTTTGCAACTGTTTTCAGAATTGTTCCCGAAGCGTTCATACGAATCAATTAGTTCTTCTAGATTACCAATCCTTGCTTTGGTTTAAAAATTTAAGGTTGATACAGTGAAATCCGCTTGCAAAAACATCGTAGTTGCCTTTGCTATTGAATAAAACAAAATTTATTTTTTACCCATACATTCTTAATTACTGCTACAAAAGTAAATTCGTTTCTTGTCATAAATTGGTCCCTTCTGTACGAATATCTGTCAATGTGTGCGTGAAAGTAACCTAAGAGCTTCGACTTTATGTAGAGCTTATTGTTCGTTTTTGACATTCAATCGTTTTTTAATGACAACCAACTTTTTAATATCGGGTACAAGCACATAATATTCAAATTTATCAAAACCTATAGAAGCCATTTAAGCATCCGGTTTTTAACGTTTGACTTAAAATCAATAAGAGCATTTAGGTGTAAGGTTTTTTTTTAATTTTAATTGGAAAATTAATTTCAACTATCTAATCGAAACAACTTAATTTAAAATGCATATATATTTCTGGCTTTATAAAAACTATACAGCAATATTTTGTAGTTGTTGCCGTTGTTTTATACCTTTTTTTTTCATTTCAATTCAAGTCAGCATTTTAGAAAATTCTTCCTCCCGCCTACACGGGGAAAATAGATCCCGATGTTTTCTTGACCTTGACCTAACTTACACGCACTTGCTTTTTATTTTGAAAGCCAATTTTTTAAATAATCAGGAAAAAGTTAAAATCTTTGCAACAAACTCGTATAACTTTTAAAACATGAGTTTATTTAAACAGTGTTTAGATGTTCCTTTTGCATGCTTAAATTCCTCCATTTCATTGATTTTGAGTATATGTAGTTTGAAAAGCCTTGTCTGCAGAATTTATTTTTTTTTTTTTTTTTTTTTTACGGGAGGAAATCTTCAAAAGACACTTGGCAGTATTCGACACCAAGTAGTGTGGGACTCTTAACCACTAAAACCACCTCTTTATCAGGACCAATCTTGAGAGATCGACATCAGATTTTTCTTTCTTAACTTTGTAAAATCACTTTGGGGGAAGTTTAAACTTTTAATACTTTCCCATGTTTTTTTAGACCGAAAGCTCATGAGGCTTGGTTCTTCTTAATCTCCGAACATGGTTTCTTGTATTCAAGACGAACACCATTTCAGAATTGGTATGACTTTGCAGTCTCTGATTATGCGATACAGCGTATTTTTTAACAACTTCTGTAACCGTTTCTATTTGTAAGTCACGATGTAGATCGCTATTTCTTATGTACCAAGGTGCATTAACTATTCCACGAAGGACTTTGTTTTGGAATTTTTGGATGATTTCGGTATTTGTTTTCTTTGTACAGCCCCATAATTGGATACCATAGGTCCAAACAGGCTTAAGTACTTGATTATACAGCATTATTTTGTTTTGGGTTGATAAATCAGAGTTGTTACCAAGTAACCAGTACATTTTTCTATATTTCAAGTTTAGTTCTTCTCTTTTCTTTTTGATGTGCTCTTTCCACTTTAGCTTTGCATCCAATGTCATTCCAAGGTATTTGGCCGTATTGGCGTAAGGTACAGCTTGATTATTAATGAATATTGGAATATTGTTTATCTTTTTATTTGTAAAGTTTATATGTGAAGATTTTGTTTCATTGAGTTTGATACGCCATTTTTCGGTCCAATCTCTGACTGTGTCGACGGCATTTTGCAGTTTTACTGCTGCCTTAGAGACACATTTGTCGGGTACCAAAATTGCGGTTTCATCTGCAAAAGTAGCCATTATGGTGTGATTACCAACTGGGATATCCCTTGTGTATAGTAAATACAGGGTAGGACCTAGGACACTTCCTTGTGGTACACCGGCTTCTATTTTCTTCAGTTCCGAATATTCTTGATCGTACCTTACTCTAAACAATCGGTCTGAGATGTACGATTTTAATATTTCATAGTACTGTCTGGGAAGATCCCTTTGCAGTAGAATTTATTTCAAGAAGTTTTTTTCATTAATAATTTTAAATGAGAAACTTTGTGAAATTATTTTATAAAAAAGTGGGGGCCACAGGTCCATTTGGCCACTTTATAGGTTTCGTTTTCAATCTGTAGCCCTTAAGTTTATAAAATAAGGGTAAACTAAGCAATCTATGAGTTGCTTACGCCAAGGCAAACAAAATTTTAACAATAATAATTATTGTTTTTACTTTCTGAAGGTCTTAAATTAAACAATCAAAACTTTGAATGATGGCTAAAAACAAATAAATTGGACAAACAAACAGTTTTTTTTTTATTTTTGCTTTGCACATAGAATGAGAAAATAAGTCGCTACTGAGGAATAGAAAAAAATTATCTTGAATGTGATTTAAACTGACTTAAAAAATGTTACACTAAAAGTGTCTAAGATGTTTCACCTATAGCCACCTTGTCAACATTGTTTGCGGTTCACAATGCACTGCTTAATTATTCGTAAATAATGTTATTTGTAGGCATGTTATGTATATGTAAAGTGTATATAAACACTTTTAACAAAAAAATATTTAAAAATTCTTTAATAATTCAGAAATACGCAGACACAGAAATCCCAAAGAGTTTTTATGTTAAAATACTTAGCTAGTATACAGATAAAACATAGGATGACAAAAAGTATCATTTTAATGCTTCAATCCTCAAAGAGTAAAATATGAATGTTTCTCCATACTAAGCTAGAAAACTTGTCAAAAGAAGATGATACATAATGTTCGTTTATGTGAATTTATACGATCTCTAACTTGTCACATGAGATAATATAAAATCCTTTAACATACCTATTGCTGTTCCTACACTCTGTTGCAACAGATGCAATATATATCCACATCTCTATATACGCACAAAAGGAACCACTTGCAATACCACAACAGGTATGCAAATATTTGTATAACAAGGTAACTTCTAAGGTGACTCAAAGGATTGTGTGATTGGATTTTGTGTGCAAAATGCTCAAAATGTATTAAAAATACACATTCTTGAAATTCTTATAGTTGTTTTTCCTGGTTCAGTTAGTACTCTTTTTGCTGCAATTACATACAAAAGTAATCTTCGAAAAATTTGCGGATAGAATCATTGAGCATAGCGTAAGCATAGATTGATGAACTATTTAAGACTTAATTAAACAACAGGTTTTTAATATATTTTTTTTAACTAACAAAGCTTTTTTTTAATAGATTCCAACTGCATAATATGTAATAAGCAAGTTATTAAATTTCAGTTAGAGAAAACCCAGTGCAAACTAAAAAACATATTAACTAACTATAAATTAAAAATTAAAACATAAAACAAGTTATGCTGTCTATTATTATTTTTCATCGTATAGTGTTTGTCTTAATGAAGACTTAAGAAAAACCTCTAAAAATTTGAATCGTAGAACGATTTTAAAAATAATTAATTTTTATGTGCAATTTTATAAACAATTTTAAGAAAAAAGTTAGATGTGGTAATTTTAAGTTTATTTATTAATGTGGAGATAAAAACATAAATTCTTTTTTATTTCAACCTTCTGTATAAAAAATTTAAGTTTTAATCGGTTAATCAGAAATATGATAGTCGAAAATCAAAAAAACATGTTCTATGAGGGGTACTGTTAATAATGATAAAATTCGATACATACTTAATGTTAAATAGTAGAACGTTCTAATTTTCACATAAAGAATTTGTTTTTATCAAACATTTTAAACATTTGCTATGGAAGGTAACGTTATTTTTTGGTTATAAGAATAATTGTTGTTTAAAATCTTCTATATAATGTTTGAAAAAAAAAAATAGTTTATCCCAAATTTAATAAAAATCGACGGAGTCTATTTTGAAATATTGAGTTTTAAAAATAAAATTTTCAAACTTTTTTAAAAATCAGAAAAAATATTTTTTTTGTAAATGTGTACGTACACAATATTATTTAAAACATTCCAGTCATTCTTCATAAACAAAATTGATCAAAAAAATTAGTTCATCCATTTTCGAAAATGGGTGAAACTTTGGGAGATGCCATTAATAACCATTTTTCGGAATTATAAGATTTTTCTTTTTGGCCCAGTAATTTTGTATCAGAGTTGCCCTTATTTTTGGTCTTAAAAAATTGGAAAAATGTGTCGAAAATTGGAAAAAAACGCTATAGGTACCAAAAGTGTAAAGAAAATTCGCCCAACCGGTTAGACTGCAGCCGAACAGACAGACATAAGGATGTTTTTACTTGGCCCACTTTTTTCGTATTCTCTATCAAAGTAATGGCAAGTTTAATCAAAATCTCGAGTTAGATTTACGAATCCATAATGTAGAATGTTGAATGTACCTTTATTTTCCAAAATTTTCTGTTTTCATTATAACTATTTTTTTTTCGAAAAAATGTACCAAATATTTATTGAAAATAGTTTTTTGGTGTATAATACAATGGTGGTGTTCTAAATCTCAATTGCACAGCACATACTCCACAGTCCCAGAATGTACTTACTATCTCCCTCCCACCAATATTACTTTTGGCTGGATGGATATTTCTGTTTATTTTTTCTTTCGTTCTTGTACTTTTGTACATAGGTTGGGGTTGTTTTCTTTCTAGATATTGTGTGAAATTCATTTGGCGTGAAAAAAAAATGTTTTTCAAAATATGCAATTAAGTTTTTAGTGTGAAACTTTGGGCGATTTCACATTAATTTTTATGTACCTACAATTGGAGCGTGATATTTTTAATTAAATTAAATAACTTTATATTAGGAATCCGACAATTAGAGCCAGAGTTATAAGCCAGAGTTATTGCACTCATATTGACTGTTTTTCGGATTTTACCCAAAACTAATTTTCCACCACTCAAGCTCATTGCTTACCAACGAACATTGTACATTTTTTCGGTTCGTTTTGAATTTTTGATTTTTTCATTAATTAGAATTAAATATTGTAAAGGTTGTGTATAGAATTTACAGTTACCTACGTATGATACCTATGTATGTCAAAACCTTTTGTACTTGCGAATTAAAGAAAAACTAGTTATATGTGGATGCACCCACTCTAGAGCTACTATACCTAGATATGTGATAAGTCGCATAACAGTTATACCTTTGTAGGTAAATATCTCCGCCTTTAACGATATTGTATACCAACCGTTATTATTAGTCCATATATAATGTGTCGGGGGAATGGCCAAGAAACG
This sequence comes from Leucozona laternaria, assembly GCA_932273885.2. Lineage (NCBI taxonomy): Eukaryota > Metazoa > Arthropoda > Insecta > Diptera > Syrphidae > Leucozona > Leucozona laternaria. Next base: position 60,806,290 of record OW026368.1, on the reverse strand, counting down.
CTAGGTACCAAGTTTAAAGAAAAACAACCCACCCGTTTAGGCTGTAGTCGAACAGACAGGCGGACGTTTTTGAGAGGCGCACTTTTTCTTCTTCCCTATGCTTATTTCAAGTTTGATCAAAATCTCGAGTTCGATTTTTTTACAAATTCATAACTTGCCATATACATATATGTAGTATGTTGTATGTACTACTACTACTATGTAAATAGTGGCATTGAATGAATACTAACACCGCTCTAGCGGCTACATGGTTTGGCCAAAATAAGTGATTGGGGTATGCAATTAGTTGGGAATTCAATGTACCTTGTTTTACCACAATCAAAGCTTTTTTGTAATTACCAGCTCTAAAAGCGAAAAACTAACTAGAAAAATGGGTTTTCCACGAAACAAGTAACTTCAGCGCGCTCTTGCGACTTAACCTTTCAAACGAAAATTAACTGAGAGATGCTTTTGTGGGATATTAAATGTAGGTATTATTTTTGTACAGACTATCGTTTACCTCGAAAAGCACACAGTTCTATGACTTTTGAATTAGTAAGTTATAGGTACAAAGTACAATTCTAAGGTGGGCGGTAGAAGGAGTATATGTCAAAAATTGCAATTTTTCAGGAAAGGGAAAAAACGTTTTAAACCTTTAATTTTTTGATTTTTTTTTAAATTAAACTGAGTTTCTATTTTAATGCCGAATTCAAAAATAGAAAACGTAATTTTTAATGTTATTTAATATATTATATATTATAATATTGTAGTAAAGAAGGAAATAGAGTGACTTGTACTCATTTACCCACTAAAATTTTGTTCGAAAAGTGACTTATACTAGTAAAATCAATAAACAATAACAAATTAACACATAGTTGCTCGGAGTTGTTTGTTTAACTTCGTTGCCGGCAACACCGGGCAACTTTTAGTTGCTAACCCCCGCCCACTAAGCAATTTCCAAGCAAATTCCTAGCAACTTTCAGCAACTTTTAAAAAATCAACGGTTCTACTTGTAGTAGTAGTACTTGTTGTAGTAGTTTTGCATTTTAGACAGGTCAAATTGAGATAGGTGCAGGTGTTACAGCTTTTTTGTAAAAAAAACTAAATACAAAAACACAAACATTAATTTTCAAAAGTTGCTTGGAAGTTGCCTAGTGGGCGAGGGCAAGCAACTTTAGTTGCGTGATGAGGCCTCAGATCTTATTAAGGGTAGCAGGCTCATTAAAAACTTTTTCTTTTCTTTTGAAATAAGCAAAGTATTCATTCTCCTACAAACTGGTTTTGTACAACACTTCTCCAGCCTCATCCATGGTTCATATATTAACTATTTATTTAACAAGTGAGAAAAAAACAATAGCATAACCGAATTATTTGGTCATTTGAGTACAAGTCAAAGAAATATTACCTGTCAGTTAAAAAAAATATAACCCCTTATTTGATCATAATAGCATAAGTTGACTTATACTCTTTTAACCTCTCAGGATTATGTCTCATATAAAGATGAGACTTTGACCACTGCATTTTATAGTGATTTGTATGCGCAATAGACTTATACTACTTTTCCCAAAAATGCCACATCAATTTTAGAGTCGAATGGTGTACTTATCTCATTTTGGCCAAATTTTGACTTATACTCCTTCTACCGCCCACCTTAGAATTATGTGTTTAACTTTAGAAGAGTTTTTCTATTTTATTTTATTTAATTCTCGGCAAAAAAAAATTACAACTAAAAGATAAAAAAAAAGAGTTAAAAAGAAGAAAAAACAATTTTTTCGTCAAAACAAGAATCACGAAATACCTATAACAAAAACATTTTTTTTTTGATGTTGTTGTTGTATTCTTAATAAACTATACCTGTGAGCCTTCAAACATTGAAGGTTATAATAGTGGATATTCAAAAATTCATTGAAAGATATCTTCACAAAGAATATACGCAAGGGTTCCTTCAAAACGGTAGGTATTTCAATTAATTTTCTATAGATAGAGTTAGGGGTAGGTATACCTAACTTATACTGTTTCGCTATAATAAAAACAATGTGAGATTCACACAAGTTTTTTTCCGGTCAGATAGCTTTTCTATTATACAATATGTACACGCATATACCTTTCATTCATACCTAGTTCATATTGATATATTATAGGGATACAAGTCTAATGGTTCAAAAATGTTTATGGGAGATTTTTGTCTTCATTTTATTATTCAGAGTGAAGAATTACTAAAGCAAAGCTGCACTCGTCCCATTTACATTGGATTATTTTTAAGTCCAACATTATTTGAAATCAAATAAGCGTATTTTGCTCGCGAAATGTGAATTACATTACAAATTTAAAACTTAAAAAAAAATAGCTTTAAGAATAACCTTCTCTATCAAAATGTATACATTTATGTATGTAGGTCTTTCTAACATTAATAGATAATAGCCGTGTTCCTTTAGAGGTTGCGAAGTACTCATGAGTCATGAGTTCTTGGTATAGCCATTTTGAATGGAATGCACAAAATTGGTTTTTTCTACAAACCTCATCTACTCGCCACGAGAACCCGAGTAGTTGGTAGCATAGATTAGCCACATGAAAATGAGAATCCCCGGCAGCCATTTTAATTTGCCTACAAGCTTGAACTGGCAGTTATCAGATAAAAAATGAGAATGTGTGTATACAAATCTCACACATAGACAGTAGGGATCTTCACACACCTGGTTAAATTGTTGTTGCAATTCACATCTATTCATCGACACGGGAAAAAATTACAAATACAACAATGTAAACAAATGGGTTTTGGAGGGTGAAACGTACCAAACATTCTCATCTTCATATGGATAATCTGTGGTTGGTAGTACCTACTAGATTATTGTGTGCATCTACTCATGAGTAGTTCGCCGCCTCCAAGCTCCAAAGGAACACGGTACACGGCTAATGTCAATAGCAGGCGTGGATACAGGGGGGGGACAATTGCTCCAATATTGCCCCCTCCCCCTGGGCAATTCTGCATTTCACGTTTATAAAATACAATTTTTTTATTTGCTAAAATTTTAGCTATACCTACTTCAATCCCTGTCTAAAGCTAAAACAAGCAACACGCAAACGCTAACGGATACTTTCTCATGTTATGTATCAGAATTATGTAGGTAGGTACTCTTATCTACAACTTATTGCACTCTCAACTTTAAATTCCGGCACGTTCTTGAAATTGCGTGCAAAAAACTGTAACACCTTTTTATTTTTTTATTTCGCAAAGGCAAAGAATAGAAGTACCTATATAGCAGAGTATATCTACTTACAGTGAGTAGGGACATTCTCCACGTGTTTCCCTTTTGTTTACAAGTTTGAGTACCGCTATTTTTCACATACATACGATATAGACGGCTATAAGAAATGTTATAGTGAAAAAGGGATAGAAGAAAAGGAGATCTTTTATTTCAGAATCTGACACAGGGTGTGTCGTCAAAAAAAAGGCAAAAATCAGTTAGTCATAAATATATATTTTTATTTAACATTTTAAAATATAGGTGCACAATGCTCAAATGTGTGTTACGCATATAAAATTTGATTATATTATTATAATTATATATTTTGATTTTTGTATTAATTGTAATAAATTACATTATTCAGAATGTTAAAAATATTCATCTAAAAATTATAAAGGAAATAAATATAAGGAAAACAAGAAATTAATTTTTTGTTCAAGGTTCTCTAACGAATTTAAAATTTCGTATTTTCATATTCTTTTAAATCTGTTAAAAGGGAGGAAACGTTGGGTTCCGAACTCAATTTCAATTCACACTTGTGGTTTCGACGGTATTTTTTTAAAATATAACCTGCCAAATAATACAACGGATTTGCTTAACTGAGTCGACAGTTTTACAGTCGGCGGGTTCAGTTTTGGAAAATTAAACCACATTATCTTTACTTTTTGTTTGTGATTCCATCTGTAATTCAACGCATGAAAGTTTCAAGTTTGCAGTTGTTTCACAGTTTCCACGGGTTACATTCCCCTTGTACTTTGCCGAAAAAGATATTTTAAATGGAGAAATAAATTGAAATGGAGTCAGCAACTTGGTATTTCCCTCGGTTGCCTAAAACAGCAAAGGTGTTTTTAAAGCTATCTTGATTGAGGTTTTTTGTAAAAATAAAAACTTAACATTAAATTAAATTTTAAATTTTAATTTCGTTTAGTTTTGTATTGACCCTTTATGTAGGAACATCTTAGAAAAAATAGTTTGAATAGTATATTATTAACTTAGACTAACGACTTCAATTAAATAAATATATAATTCATCTTTTTTTCAATAACAACAAAATTTTGTATGCTCAGATCAAACCCTTTGATTACGGTTCTTATCCCAAAACTCCGATTTTTTGATTTATTGTTTGGCTTTGTTTTTTGAACATGAAAAAGTCTTCTATATTCCTAACTAGGTACCTGCATTGAATTAAATGTGAATTCATTTCAACCGTTTGTAAATTAGCAGTATTCTAGGTTAATGTTTTAAGGAAATGTTTAAGACGTCAAAACAAAGCTCTTCACCAAAATTCAGCTTTTTCGATTTTTTTTTCGAAGTGAAAGTCTAATTTTCGCGAGTGGGTTGGAAATGTGGTTTCAAAATTCTACTCTTCATAATTAATTAGAATCGATTTTCCCAACAAAAAAAATTAGTTACACCACTTTTGCTTTTATAGCCTCAATTACCACTGATGACTGATCTCTATAATACACTGGATATCGCATTCAAACAATGAAGTTGACCCTAATTGAAGAACTCTTAAACGTTAATGATATAATGACAATAATCTTATCAACAGGTTTCGTTATCCTTACGATTGGGAGGTATTTGGCAGCAGTCTTGCCGCAAAAGGAATCCTTGGCATATATGTTTCTTAAGCAAAAATAAGTTACTTTTTTATAAATTATGATACAATTCAATAATAAATAATAATAATAATAATCGATACAAATTGTTATATTCCTGATTTTGTTAGAGAAATCGAACAATATTTTTGTCTTCAGGATTTCTTTGGTTTCAGAGCTGTGCTTTAACTTTTGAAGAAGTGGTTGGTTGGCTCCGGTCGTATTGCACTGATGAGTTTTTATTAAACACGATGGCCCGCCCACAAAGGTATCTGTTCAGCTTTGAACAAGGATTGGTATTAGCAAGGGCGTATGTAGATTCGCATTTTGCGAAAATCGATGGTCTGAAAAATACAAAAGCATCGCAAGCATTTTGGCAGCATCGTCAATGGATTAAAAGAGTTTCTTTTAAAGGAAACTCTGCAACAAAAACAACTGCTTTTCAGTTGCATTGTGCTATTACACAAACAACATTCTTTAAATCCCTTCTCTTAATGTCAAAATATTCAGCTTATCTTGAACCAGTTGTGAGTTTTCTGCAATCAGAAAAGTTAGACCTCCTTGCGTGCTCGTTGCACGTAACATATTCACAATTTCATAAATCTCACAAAAGATCATCGACGAATGTGGACCCAGGAGTCAGGAGCTGAAAAACTTTACCTTACTCGAAATTGATTGCAGAAGAAATTTATGCAGAACTTCAAAGGCCAAGAACCGTGAACCGTCAAAAAAATCGCTCAAATTACCCTTAATCAACTGCAGTTGAATTTTGGAAGAGACCGCTCTTGTTCTGTATTTAGATTCCTTGATTTAAGCGCGTGAACGGAGATTCCCAGATGAAAACCTACCCGCATGTTCTCTATTTCTTTTGCGTCCAACGAATATGCTGAAAATAAAAATAAACGAATTCAAAGAAAAATCAAAAAATTATTGCAAGTTCTACGCTCTACAAGGTTTTATTGCAGAATTTGAATTGTGGTACAATCTTTGAAAGAAACAGAAATTTTTTTAAAAACAACAAAACTTGCAATTGATATTGCCGTGGCACCAGTTCGGTTGAAAGGACCTTAAGTACCTTAATGGTAGATTTACATACATTGATCTTCATGCGAACTCTGCAAAAAAACAGGGATGTAAGATATAAAAGTTACATTTGTTGAATAGATAGAGAAGACCAAAATGCAGAGATCTTTATAGATGAAGATTATAGGAAGCGCCATAATGCAGATATGAAGACGTACATGTAATTTTTTTTTTTTTAACTCATTCGTTGTTTGGCATAAATCCATCCCGCTCTACTTTTCTCCAATTTTGCAGATGCAGATAAATGTAAATCCATCTATGTTGGCTAAAGCCAACAAAAACAAGTTTAAACTGAATGAATTTAGCTTTGGCTAGTTAAAAACTAGCTAGTTTAAGCTTATTTTTACTCACCAAAAACCTAGCTTTTACTTACAAAATCCAAGTTTTAGCTTTAGCTTTTTTCACAAGACCCAATGAGTCTGGGTAGGTATAACAAAACTATAACTTATAAATTGGTATTTCTTTATAGCCACTGCCTTTATTTTAAGAAAATAATTATGTACCTACACAAAAATACGTCAATAATAATCGAATAACCAAAAGGGAAATTCATTTTGTTATGGAATGAATTTTTGATAGCTGAACTAATCGTCTTCTGTCTTTTTCACTTTATCATTGACATTTTTTTTTATGATCCTTTAATTCAGAAACACTCATTCGAATCTGTTCAATTAGCCATTGGACGCCTTCTTCTAAGCCTTCACCAGATATTGCATTGCTTGAGCTGATATGCCAAGGTTTGTCTTCAATATTTTCTAGTCCCAGGGCTGCATAATATTAACGTCAGTTATTGTTATCATAATCTTATTAAAATTCTTATTTCTTTACCAGCAGCAATTTTTACACTTGAAAGAGCATCGGCGCAGTCCATTTTGTTTCCATAGAATAATAATGGCACACGACGGTTTGCCAAATCTGGATGCTGCAACAACAGCTCTAACTCATCCTTCACAACAACTGTAAAAAAAACATACGGTCAATTTGTAATTACTCATAGCGAAAAAGAACTTCTTAAACTCGATAAAATTGCCTTACTGATCTACTTTACTATGAAATCTTATAGATATAATTAAAAATATGATGTTGTCTTACAGAAATTTGATCTGATCTCATTAAATGGGTGATTTTTTAAGAGGTTTAGAACTTTTTTTTAAAAAAAAACACAAAAAATTCGAAAAAATGAATGAAATATTTATTTGAATCGATAGTTTGAACCTTGCAATTTAATGTTTAAAGATAATTTCATGCAAATGTTGACCGCGGCTGCGTCTCAGGTAGCCCATCCGCTGAGTCCAATTTTGGCATACTCTTTCACACATATCGGCCGGTATCTCACGAATGAATGCATGGATGTTGGCTTCCAGTGCGTCAATCGAAGCGGGCTTGTCCCTATAGACATTAGCTTTGACATACCCCCACAAAAAGTAATCTAATGGTGTCAAATCGCACGATCAAGGCGGCCAATTGACCGGCCCGAAACGTGAAATTAACTGTTCACCAAACTCGCCTCGCAATTGCGCCATTGTTTCGCGTGCTGTGTGGCATGTGGCACCGTCTTGTTGAAACCACATATCATGCAAGTCAAGAACTTCCATTTCGGGCAAAAAAAAGTTTGTTATCATCGCTCGGTAGCGTTCACCATTGACAGTAACGCTGCGATTCGCATCATCTTTGAAGAAATATGGCCCAATAATGCCGCCGGCCCATAAACCGCACCAAACAGTGGCTTTTTCGGGATGCATTGGTAGCTGTTGCAATGCTTCTGGCTGATCTTCACTCCAAATGCGGCAATTTTGCTTATTTACGTACCCATTCAACCAAAAATGAGCCTCATCGCTGAACACAATTTTTCGATAAAAAAGCGGATCCTCGGCCAGCTTTCGAAGAGCCCATTCACCAAAATTCGGCGTTGTGGTAGGTCGGCTGGCTTTAGTTCTTGCACCAGCTGCATCTTAAAAGGCTTTACGCCCAAATCCTTCCGCAAAATTTTCCACGTAGTGCTGTAACAAAGGCCTAACTGCTGGGAACGGCGCCGAATCGACATTTCGCGGTCTTCTGTCATAATGTGTGTATACAAATCTCACACATAGACAGTAGGGATCTTCACACACCTGGTTAAATTGTTGTTGCAATTCACATCTATTCATCGACGCGGGAAAAAATTACAAATACAACAATGTAAACAAATGGGTTTTGGAGGGTGAAACGTACCAAACATTCTCATCTTCATATGGATAATCTGTGGTTGGTAGTACCTACTAGATTATTGTGTGCATCTACTCATGAGTAGTTCGCCGCCTCCAAGCTCCAAAGGAACACGGTACACGGCTAATGTCAATAGCAGGCGTGGATACAGGGGGGGGGACAATTGCTCCAATATTGCCCCCTCCCCCTGGGCAATTCTGCATTTCACGTTTATAAAATACAATTTTTTTATTTGCTAAAATTTTAGCTATACCTACTTCAATCCCTGTCTAAAGCTAAAACAAGCAACACGCAAACGCTAACGGATTCTTTCTCATGTTATGTATCAGAATTATGTAGGTAGGTACTCTTATCTACAACTTATTGCACTCTCAACTTTAAATTCCGGCACGTTCTTGAAATTGCGTGCAAAAAACTGTAACACCTTTTTATTTTTTTATTTCGCAAAGGCAAAGAATAGAAGTACCTATATAGCAGAGTATATCTACTTACAGTGAGTAGGGACATTCTCCACGTGTTTCCCTTTTGTTTACAAGTTTGAGTACCGCTATTTTTCACATACATACGATATAGACGGCTATAAGAAATGTTATAGTGAAAAAGGGATAGAAGAAAAGGAGATCTTTTATTTCAGAATCTGACACAGGGTGTGTCGTCAAAAAAAAGGCAAAAATCAGTTAGTCATAAATATATATTTTTATTTAACATTTTAAAATATAGGTGCACAATGCTCAAATGTGTGTTACGCATATAAAATTTGATTATATTATTATAATTATATATTTTGATTTTTGTATTAATTGTAATAAATTACATTATTCAGAATGTTAAAAATATTCATCTAAAAATTATAAAGGAAATAAATATAAGGAAAACAAGAAATTAATTTTTTGTTCAAGATTCTCTAACGAATTTAAAATTTCGTATTTTCATATTCTTTTAAATCTGTTAAAAGGGAGGAAACGTTGGGTTCCGAACTCATTTTCAATTCACACTTGTGGTTTCGACGGTATTTTTTTAAAATATAACCTGCCAAATAATACAACGGATTTGCTTAACTGAGTCGACAGTTTTACAGTCGGCGGGTTCAGTTTTGGAAAATTAAACCACATTATCTTTACTTTTTGTTTGTGATTCCATCTGTAATTCAACGCATGAAAGTTTCAAGTTTGCAGTTGTTTCACAGTTTCCACGGGTTACATTCCCCTTGTACTTTGCCGAAAAAGATATTTTAAATGGAGAAATAAATTGAAATGGAGTCAGCAACTTGGTATTTCCCTCGGTTGCCTAAAACAGCAAAGGTGTTTTTAAAGCTATCTTGATTGAGGTTTTTTGTAAAAATAAAAACTTAACATTAAATTAAATTTTAAATTTTAATTTCGTTTAGTTTTGTATTGACCCTTTATGTAGGAACATCTTAGAAAAAATAGTTTGAATAGTATATTATTAACTTAGACTAACGACTTCAATTAAATAAATATATAATTCATCTTTTTTTCAATAACAACAAAATTTTGTATGCTCAGATCAAACCCTTTGATTACGGTTCTTATCCCAAAACTCCGATTTTTTGATTTATTGTTTGGCTTTGTTTTTTGAACATGAAAAAGTCTTCTATATTCCTAACTAGGTACCTGCATTGAATTAAATGTGAATTCATTTCAACCGTTTGTAAATTAGCAGTATTCTAGGTTAATGTTTTAAGGAAATGTTTAAGACGTCAAAACAAAGCTCTTCACCAAAATTCAGCTTTTTCGATTTTTTTTTCGAAGTGAAAGTCTAATTTTCGCGAGTGGGTTGGAAATGTGGTTTCAAAATTCTACTCTTCATAATTAATTAGAATCGATTTTCCCAACAAAAAAAATTAGTTACACCACTTTTGCTTTTATAGCCTCAATTACCACTGATGACTGATCTCTATAATACACTGGATATCGCATTCAAACAATGAAGTTGACCCTAATTGAAGAACTCTTAAACGTTAATGATATAATGACAATAATCTTATCAACAGGTTTCGTTATCCTTACGATTGGGAGGTATTTGGCAGCAGTCTTGCCGCAAAAGGAATCCTTGGCATATATGTTTCTTAAGCAAAAATAAGTTACTTTTTTATAAATTATGATACAATTCAATAATAAATAATAATAATAATAATCGATACAAATTGTTATATTCCTGATTTTGTTAGAGAAATCGAACAATATTTTTGTCTTCAGGATTTCTTTGGTTTCAGAGCTGTGCTTTAACTTTTGAAGAAGTGGTTGGTTGGCTCCGGTCGTATTGCACTGATGAGTTTTTATTAAACACGATGGCCCGCCCACAAAGGTATCTGTTCAGCTTTGAACAAGGATTGGTATTCGCATTTTGCGAAAATCGATGGTCTGAAAAATACAAAAGCATCGCAAGCATTTTGGCAGCATCGTCAATGGATTAAAAGAGTTTCTTTTAAAGGAAACTCTGCAACAAAAACAACTGCTTTTCAGTTGCATTGTGCTATTACACAAACAACATTCTTTACATCCCTTCTCTTAATGTCAAAATATTCAGCTTATCTTGAACCAGTTGTGAGTTTTCTGCAATCAGAAAAGTTAGACCTCCTTGCGTGCTCGTTGCACGTAACATATTCACAATTTCATAAATCTCACAAAAGATCATCGACGAATGTGGACCCAGGAGTCAGGAGCTGAAAAACTTTACCTTACTCGAAATTGATTGCAGAAGAAATTTATGCAGAACTTCAAAGGCCAAGAACCGTGAACCGTCAAAAAAATCGCTCAAATTACCCTTAATCAACTGCAGTTGAATTTTGGAAGAGACCGCTCTTGTTCTGTATGTAGATTCCTTGATTTAAGCGCGTGAACGGAGATTCCCAGATGAAAACCTACCCGCATGTTCTCTATTTCTTTTGCGTCCAACGAATATGCTGAAAATAAAAATAAACGAATTCAAAGAAAAATCAAAAAATTATTGCAAGTTCTACGCTCTACAAGGTTTTATTGGAGAATTTGAATTGTGGTACAATCTTTGAAAGAAACAGAAATTTTTTTAAAAACAACAAAACTTGCAATTGATATTGCCGTGGCACCAGTTCGGTTGAAAGGACCTTAAGTACCTTAATGGTAGATTTACATACATTGATCTTCATGCGAACTCTGCAAAAAAACAGGGATGTAAGATATAAAAGTTACATTTGTTGAATAGATAGAGAAGACCAAAATGCAGAGATCTTTATAGATGAAGATTATAGGAAGCGCCATAATGCAGATATGAAGACGTACATGTAATTTTTTTTTTTTTAACTCATTCGTTGTTTGGCATAAATCCATCCCGCTCTACTTTTCTCCAATTTTGCAGATGCAGATAAATGTAAATCCATCTATGTTGGCTAAAGCCAACAAAAACAAGTTTGAACTGAATGAATTTAGCTTTGGCTAGTTAAAAACTAGCTAGTTTAAGCTTATTTTTACTCACCAAAAACCTAGCTTTTACTTACAAAATCCAAGTTTTAGCTTTAGCTTTTTTCACAAGACCCAATGAGTCTGGGTAGGTATAACAAAACTATAACTTATAAATTGGTATTTCTTTATAGCCACTGCCTTTATTTTAAGAAAATAATTATGTACCTACACAAAAATACGTCAATAATAATCGAATAACCAAAAGGGAAATTCATTTTGTTATGGAATGAATTTTTGATAGCTGAACTAATCGTCTTCTGTCTTTTTCACTTTATCATTGACATTTTTTTTTATGATCCTTTAATTCAGAAACACTCATTCGAATCTGTTCAATTAGCCATTGGACGCCTTCTTCTAAGCCTTCACCAGATATTGCATTGCTTGAGCTGATATGCCAAGGTTTGTCTTCAATATTTTCTAGTCCCAGGGCTGCATAATATTAACGTCAGTTATTGTTATCATAATCTTATTAAAATTCTTATTTCTTTACCAGCAGCAATTTTTACACTTGAAAGAGCATCGGCGCAGTCCATTTTGTTTCCATAGAATAATAATGGCACACGACGGTTTGCCAAATCTGGATGCTGCAACAACAGCTCTAACTCATCCTTCACAACAACTGTAAAAAAAACATACGGTTAATTTGTAATTACTCATAGCGAAAAAGAACTTCTTAAACTCGATAAAATTGCCTTACTGATCTACTTTACTATGAAATCTTATAGATATAATTAAAAATATGATGTTGTCTTACAGAAATTTGATCTGATCTCATTAAATGGGTGATTTTTTAAGAGGTTTAGAACTTTTTTTTAAAAAAAAACACAAAAAATTCGAAAAAATGAATGAAATATTTATTTGAATCGACAGTTTGAACCTTGCAATTTAATGTTTAAAGATAATTTCATGCAAATGTTGACCGCGGCTGCGTCTCAGGTAGCCCATCCGCTGAGTCCAATTTTGGCATACTCTTTCACACATATCGGCCGGTATCTCACGAATGAATGCATGGATGTTGGCTTCCAGTGCGTCAATCGAAGCGGGCTTGTCCCTATAGACATTAGCTTTGACATACCCCCACAAAAAGTAATCTAATGGTGTCAAATCGCACGATCAAGGCGGCCAATTGACCGGCCCGAAACGTGAAATTAACTGTTCACCAAACTCGCCTCGCAATTGCGCCATTGTTTCGCGTGCTGTGTGGCATGTGGCACCGTCTTGTTGAAACCACATATCATGCAAGTCAAGAACTTCCATTTCGGGCAAAAAAAAGTTTGTTATCATCGCTCGGTAGCGTTCACCATTGACAGTAACGCTGCGATTCGCATCATCTTTGAAGAAATATGGCCCAATAATGCCGCCGGCCCATAAACCGCACCAAACAGTGGCTTTTTCGGGATGCATTGGTAGCTGTTGCAATGCTTCTGGCTGATCTTCACTCCAAATGCGGCAATTTTGCTTATTTACGTACCCATTCAACCAAAAATGAGCCTCATCGCTGAACACAATTTTTCGATAAAAAAGCGGATCCTCGGCCAGCTTTCGAAGAGCCCATTCACCAAAATTCGGCGTTGTGGTAGGTCGGCTGGCTTTAGTTCTTGCACCAGCTGCATCTTAAAAGGCTTTACGCCCAAATCCTTCCGCAAAATTTTCCACGTAGTGCTGTAACAAAGGCCTAACTGCTGGGAACGGCGCCGAATCGACATTTCGCGGTCTTCTGTCATAATGTGTGTATACAAATCTCACACATAGACAGTAGGGATCTTCACACACCTGGTTAAATTGTTGTTGCAATTCACATCTATTCATCGACGCGGGAAAAAATTACAAATACAACAATGTAAACAAATGGGTTTTGGAGGGTGAAACGTACCAAACATTCTCATCTTCATATGGATAATCTGTGGTTGGTAGTACCTACTAGATTATTGTGTGCATCTACTCATGAGTAGTTCGCCGCCTCCAAGCTCCAAAGGAACACGGTACACGGCTAATGTCAATAGCAGGCGTGGATACAGGGGGGGGACAATTGCTCCAATATTGCCCCCTCCCCCTGGGCAATTCTGCATTTCACGTTTATAAAATACAATTTTTTTATTTGCTAAAATTTTAGCTATACCTACTTCAATCCCTGTCTAAAGCTAAAACAAGCAACACGCAAACGCTAACGGATTCTTTCTCATGTTATGTATCAGAATTATGTAGGTAGGTACTCTTATCTACAACTTATTGCACTCTCAACTTTAAATTCCGGCACGTTCTTGAAATTGCGTGCAAAAAACTGTAACACCTTTTTATTTTTTTATTTCGCAAAGGCAAAGAATAGAAGTACCTATATAGCAGAGTATATCTACTTACAGTGAGTAGGGACATTCTCCACGTGTTTCCCTTTTGTTTACAAGTTTGAGTACCGCTATTTTTCACATACATACGATATAGACGGCTATAAGAAATGTTATAGTGAAAAAGGGATAGAAGAAAAGGAGATCTTTTATTTCAGAATCTGACACAGGGTGTGTCGTCAAAAAAAAGGCAAAAATCAGTTAGTCATAAATATATATTTTTATTTAACATTTTAAAATATAGGTGCACAATGCTCAAATGTGTGTTACGCATATAAAATTTGATTATATTATTATAATTATATATTTTGATTTTTGTATTAATTGTAATAAATTACATTATTCAGAATGTTAAAAATATTCATCTAAAAATTATAAAGGAAATAAATATAAGGAAAACAAGAAATTAATTTTTTGTTCAAGATTCTCTAACGAATTTAAAATTTCGTATTTTCATATTCTTTTAAATCTGTTAAAAGGGAGGAAACGTTGGGTTCCGAACTCATTTTCAATTCACACTTGTGGTTTCGACGGTATTTTTTTAAAATATAACCTGCCAAATAATACAACGGATTTGCTTAACTGAGTCGACAGTTTTACAGTCGGCGGGTTCAGTTTTGGAAAATTAAACCACATTATCTTTACTTTTTGTTTGTGATTCCATCTGTAATTCAACGCATGAAAGTTTCAAGTTTGCAGTTGTTTCACAGTTTCCACGGGTTACATTCCCCTTGTACTTTGCCGAAAAAGATATTTTAAATGGAGAAATAAATTGAAATGGAGTCAGCAACTTGGTATTTCCCTCGGTTGCCTAAAACAGCAAAGGTGTTTTTAAAGCTATCTTGATTGAGGTTTTTTGTAAAAATAAAAACTTAACATTAAATTAAATTTTAAATTTTAATTTCGTTTAGTTTTGTATTGACCCTTTATGTAGGAACATCTTAGAAAAAATAGTTTGAATAGTATATTATTAACTTAGACTAACGACTTCAATTAAATAAATATATAATTCATCTTTTTTTCAATAACAACAAAATTTTGTATGCTCAGATCAAACCCTTTGATTACGGTTCTTATCCCAAAACTCGGATTTTTTGATTTATTGTTTGGCTTTGTTTTTTGAACATGAAAAAGTCTTCTATATTCCTAACTAGGTACCTGCATTGAATTAAATGTGAATTCATTTCAACCGTTTGTAAATTAGCAGTATTCTAGGTTAATGTTTTAAGGAAATGTTTAAGACGTCAAAACAAAGCTCTTCACCAAAATTCAGCTTTTTCGATTTTTTTTTCGAAGTGAAAGTCTAATTTTCGCGAGTGGGTTGGAAATGTGGTTTCAAAATTCTACTCTTCATAATTAATTAGAATCGATTTTCCCAACAAAAAAAATTAGTTACACCACTTTTGCTTTTATAGCCTCAATTACCACTGATGACTGATCTCTATAATACACTACACTGGATATCGCATTCAAACAATGAAGTTGACCCTAATTGAAGAACTCTTAAACGTTAATGATATAATGACAATAATCTTATCAACAGGTTTCGTTATCCTTACGATTGGGAGGTATTTGGCAGCAGTCTTGCCGCAAAAGGAATCCTTGGCATATATGTTTCTTAAGCAAAAATAAGTTACTTTTTTATAAATTATGATACAATTCAATAATAAATAATAATAATAATAATCGATACAAATTGTTATATTCCTGATTTTGTTAGAGAAATCGAACAATATTTTTGTCTTCAGGATTTCTTTGGTTTCAGAGCTGTGCTTTAACTTTTGAAGAAGTGGTTGGTTGGCTCCGGTCGTATTGCACTGATGAGTTTTTATTAAACACGATGGCCCGCCCACAAAGGTATCTGTTCAGCTTTGAACAAGGATTGGTATTAGCAAGGGCGTATGTAGATTCGCATTTTGCGAAAATCGATGGTCTGAAAAATACAAAAGCATCGCAAGCATTTTGGCAGCATCGTCAATGGATTAAAAGAGTTTCTTTTAAAGGAAACTCTGCAACAAAAACAACTGCTTTTCAGTTGCATTGTGCTATTACACAAACAACATTCTTTACATCCCTTCTCTTAATGTCAAAATATTCAGCTTATCTTGAACCAGTTGTGAGTTTTCTGCAATCAGAAAAGTTAGACCTCCTTGCGTGCTCGTTGCACGTAACATATTCACAATTTCATAAATCTCACAAAAGATCATCGACGAATGTGGACCCAGGAGTCAGGAGCTGAAAAACTTTACCTTACTCGAAATTGATTGCAGAAGAAATTTATGCAGAACTTCAAAGGCCAAGAACCGTGAACCGTCAAAAAAATCGCTCAAATTACCCTTAATCAACTGCAGTTGAATTTTGGAAGAGACCGCTCTTGTACTGTATTTAGATTCCTTGATTTAAGCGCGTGAACGGAGATTCCCAGATGAAAACCTACCCGCATGTTCTCTATTTCTTTTGCGTCCAACGAATATGCTGAAAATAAAAATAAACGAATTCAAAGAAAAATCAAAAAATTATTGCAAGTTCTACGCTCTACAAGGTTTTATTGGAGAATTTGAATTGTGGTACAATCTTTGAAAGAAACAGAAATTTTTTTAAAAACAACAAAACTTGCAATTGATATTGCCGTGGCACCAGTTCGGTTGAAAGGACCTTAAGTACCTTAATGGTAGATTTACATACATTGATCTTCATGCAACTCTGCAAAAAAACAGGGATGTAAGATATAAAAGTTACATTTGTTGAATAGATAGAGAAGACCAAAATGCAGAGATCTTTATAGATGAAGATTATAGGAAGCGCCATAATGCAGATATGAAGACGTACATGTAATTTTTTTTTTTTAACTCATTCGTTGTTTGGCATAAATCCATCCCGCTCTACTTTTCTCCAATTTTGCAGATGCAGATAAATGTAAATCCATCTATGTTGGCTAAAGCCAACAAAAACAAGTTTAAACTGAATGAATTTAGCTTTGGCTAGTTAAAAACTAGCTAGTTTAAGCTTATTTTTACTCACCAAAAACCTAGCTTTTACTTACAAAATCCAAGTTTTAGCTTTAGCTTTTTTCACAAGACCCAATGAGTCTGGGTAGGTATAACAAAACTATAACTTATAAATTGGTATTTCTTTATAGCCACTGCCTTTATTTTAAGAAAATAATTATGTACCTACACAAAAATACGTCAATAATAATCGAATAACCAAAAGGGAAATTCATTTTGTTATGGAATGAATTTTTGATAGCTGAACTAATCGTCTTCTGTCTTTTTCACTTTATCATTGACATTTTTTTTTATGATCCTTTAATTCAGAAACACTCATTCGAATCTGTTCAATTAGCCATTGGACGCCTTCTTCTAAGCCTTCACCAGATATTGCATTGCTTGAGCTGATATGCCAAGGTTTGTCTTCAATATTTTCTAGTCCCAGGGCTGCATAATATTAACGTCAGTTATTGTTATCATAATCTTATTAAAATTCTTATTTCTTTACCAGCAGCAATTTTTACACTTGAAAGAGCATCGGCGCAGTCCATTTTGTTTCCATAGAATAATAATGGCACACGACGGTTTGCCAAATCTGGATGCTGCAACAACAGCTCTAACTCATCCTTCACAACAACTGTAAAAAAAACATACGGTTAATTTGTAATTACTCATAGCGAAAAAGGACTTCTTAAACTCGATAAAATTGCCTTACTGATCTACTTTACTATGAAATCTTATAGATATAATTAAAAATATGATGTTGTCTTACAGAAATTTGATCTGATCTCATTAAATGTGTGATTTTTTAAGAGGTTTAGAACTTTTTTTTTAAAAAAAACACAAAAAATTCGAAAAAATGAATGAAATATTTATTTGAATCGATAGTTTGAACCTTGCAATTTAATGTTTAAAGATAATTTCATGCAAATGTTGACCGCGGCTGCGTCTCAGGTAGCCCATCCGCTGAGTCCAATTTTGGCATACTCTTTCACACATATCGGCCGGTATCTCACGAATGAATGCATGGATGTTGGCTTCCAGTGCGTCAATCGAAGCGGGCTTGTCCCTAGAGACATTAGCTTTGACATACCCCCACAAAAAGTAATCTAATGGTGTCAAATCGCACGATCTAGGCGGCCAATTGACCGGCCCGAAACGTGAAATTAACTGTTCACCAAACTCGCCTCGCAATTGCGCCATTGTTTCGCGTGCTGTGTGGCATGTGGCACCGTCTTGTTGAAACCACATATCATGCAAGTCAAGAACTTCCATTTCGGGCAAAAAAAAGTTTGTTATCATCGCTCGGTAGCGTTCACCATTGACAGTAACGCTGCGATTCGCATCATCTTTGAAGAAATATGGCCCAATAATGCCGCCGGCCCATAAACCGCACCAAACAGTGGCTTTTTCGGGATGCATTGGTAGCTGTTGCAATGCTTCTGGCTGATCTTCACTCCAAATGCGGCAATTTTGCTTATTTACGTACCCATTCAACCAAAAATGAGCCTCATCGCTGAACACAATTTTTCGATAAAAAAGCGGATCCTCGGCCAGCTTTCGAAGAGCCCATTCACCAAAAATTCGGCGTTGTGGTAGGTCGGCTGGCTTTAGTTCTTGCACCAGCTGCATCTTAAAAGGCTTTACGCCAAAATCCTTCCGCAAAATTTTCCACGTAGTGCTGTAACAAAGGCCTAACTGCTGGGAACGGCGCCGAATCGACATTTCGCGGTCTTCTGTCACACTAGCTGATACGGCCGCAATATTTTCTTCACTACGCACAGTACGTAAACGTGTTGGTGGTTTAATGTCCAACAAAGTAAATTTGGTGCAAAATTTGGTCACAATCTTCCGAATAGACTGCTCAGAAGGTCGAGAATGCCGATCATAAAATGGAAGCAGCGCGCGATGAACATTTCGAACCGAGCACGAATTTTGATAGTAAAATTCAATAATTTGCAAGCGTTGTTCATTTGTAAGACGATCCATGGTTAAATTGCAAATCAAACTGAAGCTGTTTGACAGTGACACAAGGTACTAAACACACGTCAGCTGTCAAAACCAGTGTTGTCAAAACCAAACCAGCTAAAAAATCACCCTTTATAAATAAAAAACTGGTTTAAGTAACTTTCTTATTATTATATAATATGTAATATCAAGTTAAATAAAAGAAAACCGTGTCATTTGTATATTAATTATTAAAAAATTAATAATTAATTTTCAACATCGTCTCTTTGCGATTGATTATCGTGTTTTGCGTTAGTGAGCGGAAGGACCCAAGTTAAGTTAAACGTTAAAGTAGAGTATAACTTTATGACCCTATGTAAAATAAAATGACGAGACTTGAGGTTGAAGTTGAAAAATCTCTGGTTGCCAGAAGTATGCTCACCAGTAGTACCACTTTACTCCAATTGAAGTAGATCTACTTCTTTTTTTTCAAGAATTTTGAAAATCTACTTCCTGATACGCACCAACCCCAAATAATGGAATCTACTTCATTTTTAAAATCTCTACTTCAACCTACTCCGATTTTACAAAAAAAAATGCCAAATCTACTTCTTTTTTCGCTTTTTCATTCTAGTGTGTAAAAATGTTATTAAATAATACACAATAATATGGGTCGGGGTTCAAATTCTGGCTGGGTCAAATTTTTTTTTTTTACAAAATTCTATTTTGTAAAAATCTCGCTTGTAAGGATAAATATTTGCTTTTAAGACTCATATTATGGCTAAGGGGCCGGTTATAGCGATAAAAAAAAAAAAATAAAAAGGATACGAATGTATCAAAATGCAAAAAAAAATTCTTTGGGGGAAATATTTATTCTTAAAAAGTATTTATTATTTTTTCTGGTGCAAATTCGTTTTCTGTACAGAATTTTCACCAGGAAAATTATATATAATGGAAATTATCTATTCACTTACCTAATCTCATCCGCTCAATAGAATCAATAACATATACGATTCCTTGGCAACTTTTAAAGTGATATTCCCATAGATTTCTATATCTACTGGAACCCGACATATCAAACGCTGTGAAGCCGATACCTTGATCTGAAAATGATGATATAATGTAATAAACTTTAAAATATTTAATAATTAATATGTACATAAATTTATATTTCCATTATAACTTTTCGCTTAGTGTATTGGAAAATTAACAGTAAAGTAGCAATAAAGGCGAAGGCCTGAGGATCGAATCCCAGCTTCTGCCATCTAAGAAAACATAAAAGTGTTATGGTACCGTCTCTTGCAAGGAATTGACAAACCCTCTGAAAGCATTTCTTGTCAAGAAAAAGTGCCTTTAACCTCAGCAGTTCGGCTCCGGCAGAAAACTGCAGGTCCCTCTACTTAGGCCTGCCAGACGTTACGATTTTTGCGGGACAGTCCCGATATTTGAACCCTGCCCCGATTCATCCATACAGAAATATGCCATTTGATGTTTCAATTGCTACTATCTGAATGGGCACGTTCAATCACAAAATGTGAAATCAGCGTCAATAATGGCACAAGTACACCATATCCATATTTCATATTCATTATTTACTACTATTATACTCTGTTCAACAAAAATAGGCTTTTTCAAAATCAGTAGCGTGCCATATTTTTGCACCATATTAAATTGAAATAACTCCTCCACAAAAAGTGTTTGCCCGCCCGTGAATTTCCAATAGCATCTGACACAGAACCAACGTCCTATTCAAGACTGAGTGTGCACTGAAACTGAATTGCTGCTGCTTGATGTGCATTCAGAGCAGGGTTAGAAGTTAGAACCACAGATTAGCCATATGAAGATGAGAGTGTTTCGTACGTTTCACCCTCCTAAACCCGAGGATTCTCATCTTCATGTGGCTAATCTGTGGTTAGAACCTCAGTAGTAAAATTTCGGAGCAGATTTGTAAACAAAGTGGAGTAAATAGGAAATTTCTGAAGTAGATTTGAAAACGAAAGCAAAAACCTTCAAAAACTGTATTTTTACGAAAACACAATAAATCACATACATAAATTCACTTTCACAACTGAATATAATTTTAAATTTAAACGTTCAGCGCCAGAGTTGGTTTGAAAACTGAACAACACAGCCCTTTCATATAGTTTGGCTAAAGAATTTGTGATTTCTTTTACTGTGGAAAAAAAGGAGTAGATCTAAAAAAAAACCAAGTGGTGGAGTTTTTACTCCTGATTCAAAGTTACCCGAGTCCATTTGGTAATCCGTTCAGCTTTTTTCCTTGAGTTTCCGTTAAGGTGCTTTTGATTTTCGAGCTTTAAGAAAAAGCTTTTAATGATGAGTGTTATCGTGTACACTACGACAACCACAGTAGCCAGAATGAGAGGCAAATGTCCTATCTTGCCTAGACTGCCAATTTTTGTTGGACAGAGTGAGAAACTTGGTGTGCATTAATGACCTTCGCGCGACTTAAACAAAAAGCTCTTGACTTTTTAACATTTTCTCTTAAAAATTTCATGATATTAGCCGTGTTTTTTTTGCAAGTCCATTTGGATTTGTCGAAAAAAACGACATCGGGACAAATAGTTTTACACGTAAATACAACAACAACTTAATCCATATAGACTTAGCTAAGTCCAGATAATTATCGGGACTTACGTACTGTAAGTAAGAAGTTCCTAAGTCCCGATGTCGTTTTTTTCAACAAATCCATATGGACTTGCAAAAAAACACGCCTATTATTAACGATTAACATTCATCTTCAATGTGTGGCTACATTACAGTTACATAACATTACACGAGAGCAAGTTCTTGGGATGCAGTCGTGCATATTTTTTGGTTCTGAAATGATTAAAAATGAAGTGCACGTACTTATTTTTACTCAAACAGTGGTTTCAATGTTTCAAAGCCTGAGTGTAAAGCTATTCATATGATTCTGAAAAAAATGAATAGTTATGGCAAATAGGATCTAGTAGTTAGGGGGCAAGGTTGGGCAGCACCCAACAGACACTCATTATTCCACCCTTGAAAAACCGACAGTGTTAAATTTGTCTTTTGGTTCGAACTGACATCTGGGAGAAGTTTTTGACAGAGTATAGAAAAACAGCCACAAAATAGCAAAGAAATACTCCTCAATTAGTTAAAAAAAAAACTCAAAGTTAAACTCGTAAAAACCTTTTTTTATTTATTTGCAATATTTAGTGGCCATAGGAATAATTTAAATTTTATTACTTAAGCTGGCAGTATTGTGATTTATTTCAAACGTAAAATAAATTGTAAAATATTGTCCAAATGGGTATACAAAACAGCCAAACCTTTGTAGATGTGCGAAATCTTGCAATATAATGCATTTTAAGAATGGGAAGACTCAATACATCCTCCAAGGATAAATAAAAGAAAAACTAGCGGTAAAAAAATTGGGGATGAGCGGTGGATAATTCGAAAAGTTACGGAAGATCCCACAATAAGTACTGCAAAACTAGCTGATGAGGCTGAAAAGTATCTGGGGAAGAAAGCATGTCCAGAAACCATTCGAATTATTTTAATAAACAACAATTACAATGGACGGGTAGCCAGGAAGAAGTTAATAAAATCAACAAATTGAAATGGATTACTTTCTCAAAAGAGAACCCTTGCAAAGGTTTTGTTTTGACTATTGGGAGAGGTGCATTTTTACTGATTTAATTTTAATTTTGGCATAAGCCCAATGAATAGCTCAAAGAAAAAAATTAAAAGCAACCGTCAAGCATGGCGGTGGATCGGTCATGTTTTGGGGTTGTATGGCAGCATCAGGATCATAAAATTCATATATTATCTAGAGTACCTATTTATTTATTTATCAAGCTCGTTAAGAACTAATGTTAACAATATTATGATGTAAAAACTTATGAACTTCTTCTTTTAAGAATTTTGATCATTATCCAAAGTTAGCTATAAACGCGTCCATCCAAAATTTAAAATACGTAGGTCTATATGAATTCTCCAAATCAAGTGTGATTTTTTTGTTAATTTAGTTTAATAAATTTATTTTTTTTTTGTTTATATTATGGAGTTCGTTTTTGAAGTAATTGTTAAGCTTCCAGGTTCTCCTGTATTTATTCCTAAATGAAATGTATTTTAAATAAATTGAATTTTTGCTTTTGTATTGTAAGATCTACTGCGGTATAATGCAATCCACTGCATTTTTTCTAATATAGGTATACTGCGCTCAATCATCTATAAAAATGCATTTTTATTGGGACCGAACCGACCTTTGGATGTATTGTTCCCGGTTTTGCTCGGTGGGCTAAATTCATTAAATGCAATGCAACATATTTCCTTCCCCTTACTTCAACAAGAGGCTAAATGGTCGGTTCTCTAGATATTATAGGTACTCTTTGTTCAGCAGTAGGAAATTTGCATTTCATAATGGACCAACACATGGCCATGTACGATCCCGCAAGCACAAAGATTACAAAGTGCCTTCATGTTTGATGCATAACTGTAATGTCGTTTTCGTTTGGATTTCGGAACTGTTCCATTCCTATCGAGAATGGGAAATTTGGATTAAAAGGAGTGAAAAAGGAGTAGCTCCGAACGTCCACTCGAAAACGACATAAGAAAGAGATGGAGACACCTCCAGTCATCCGACATTACCGTAATAATTGAAAATGTATATAATTATGTAGTTATTTGGAATACCGGGTAACATTGCATCATATTTTCAATCAAAATAATCTTAAAGATGTGCTGCTGTAAGAATGGACCAAAATACCACTCTCATACCGCGAGAAAGTGGTTAGATCTTTGCCATACAGGTTAAAGGCTGTTAAAAACAATAAGGATCTCCCAACAAAGTAGGTACTAATTCATTATTTTAGTTCTACGAGTATTTTTTAACTTTAATCCATCATGAACGAGTTCTTTAAATGTTAATTTAAGATTATTTGCGTTTCGTTTTTTTTTAGATATAATGAACTTTTTTTTAACATAGATATGTTAAATAAATATTAAAATAATTGCAATCAACTCTGTCAACAACAAAAAACAAAACTTTGGCGCATTGTACGAGTTTTACTTCTATACACTGTATATTTTTACCAATATATTTAATATTTTTGAACTAACTTACGCCCTTCTCCGACAAAGTCTTCCGCCCCCAATATGAATGGGGTTGAATTAATCATGTGCTCTATATTTTCAAGTGCGCTTAATCCTTAGACTGCTTTTAAACCATGCAATTTCTTCTTGCGATTTTTAAGCACGTCGGCGAGGGACGTATGTGGTGGCCGGGGTAGACGGAATTGCTGAGGTTGAACAAATTGCAGAGTTATCGCTCATTCTTCTTTGTGCCTTTCCTAATTGTTCGAATGTGTTTTATTTTCATTCGTCGTCCACTCAGATAACTTCGCTTAATCAAGTGGAGTAAAGAGTGCAGTGAGAAGATACTTCTTCACTTGCACAAAGTAAACTTTTCATTAAAAATCGCTGCCGTGTAAAAGGTATTTGCAATTAGAAGGAAACCAAAGGAGAAACAAAGATTAAAAATCGCTGTAATGTAAAAGCAGTCTTAGAGGATATATGATATGATAAGGGCGCTATTTCACTTAAGGTTAAGATAAAGTCTTAGAAGATCCTACAGCTGCTATCAATTGTAAGTCATAATTTGCTTATTTTCTTTCTAAATTGTTCTGCTTTGAAGAAATATCTTCTTTTTTAGTTTTTTTTTTCTCCAATGTGCAGCCAACTCAGTGACCGAAACTTGAACAGCGACCCCTATGAAAGTTCCGCATTCGAATAAAAACAAGCACTCCATATTATATATCCTATAAGGCTTAATCCAACCAGAGACATCATGTCATCGTCCCATAGGCCAAATTATGTAGAATTTCGTAGTTTTAACGTGCAAGACTGGCAACTCTCCCCTTGTCCTTCTGCCAGTGTTGCCACAGTGGTAACACTTCTTCTTCAATTGCTTTCATGCAGTGCCATAACAAATATGACACTAGAGTTCACTGCCAAGGACAATAGGTCTGTTTGGTAACGTGAAATTTCCTGTGAATTTGCACAAATTTTCACAAAATTGCACAATTTGTCACAAATTCCTATTTGTTAGCACAATTTGAAATTGTGGTTTCTGGTATGTGAAAATTAACTTTATAAATAATAAATAACTTGATAAATTTATATTTTATGTGATTTTTTTTTAAATTAAACGCAAATTGTTAAAACCAGACTTTTGGCACGTGATTGTTGATGTGAGGAGTAAAATTCTGACATTGTGTACACAAAAGTGGTTCTTGTAAATTTCTCCATTTTTGAGAAATTCGTTCTCTCTTTGGTGTTTTGACAGGTTTTATAATTACATCTTGCTGAAAAAAGATACCAAACAGACTTATTAGGTTTTGTCTGAACAATACCTACATGTTTGATTCACGTGAAAAAAAGTCGGGGTGACTCCAATGTGAACACCGTCAAGTGAATAGAATCAAGCTGCAGCCGGAACAATTTATTTAACGAAGTTAAATAATGTCGAATTTGAAAAAAAATAATTAAGTTTAGAAAAAAAAAGATCTACATAATTTTCTAGACAACTGAAATCTTTCATTTTTACAAAGGTTTAAACGTATTTTCATACACACTTACTATGAAGATTTGACATTTCTTATCTTGTTAAAAGTTTTTTTTCGCGTAAAAAGAAAACAAATAATATTTAAGAGTGTTTAATTCCACAATCTTAAATGCAAAAAAATAAATTTAAATTTGCAATTGCAAACAATAAGAGATATTTAAGTTTGGATTCCATGGGGCATATTCATAGTCACTTTCAAACTCCAGTTTATCTTAGACTGGGGTTTATCCAATGTTATTTAGATAGGACAAACCCAGGTCTAAGATAAACTAGAGTTTAAAAGTGACTATGAATATGCCCCCATATCTTTAAAGACGGTTAATAAATGATGCGAACACCGGTCGGTGTTCCTTGGCGGATTTTTAGAAGTCCGTCGTCGAATTCCTGCTTCTTTTCATTATTGAATTGTAATTTTTTGTTACTTGGATAAACGCACAATTGTTTTGCAACTATTAAATGAAACAAATTTGTATTTAAGCTTAATTAAAATTAGCTTAACTTGAAAGGTTTGTTGTGAATTTGTAGGTAGGTACACTATGTTTTGTGCTAAAAAATGGTTGAAAGGAATTCGATTTAATAATAATCACTCGCGCGTGAAAGTGCGCATGAACGCGCGTCCTGACGCACGTATTGTGTTCAGCCAGTGAAGCAGCATTGCAAAGAATTTACGTGAAATTACTTTTTTTTTGTCTTAAATAGACGTCAAAAAGTGTGGTTTTCCGCACAATAGCTGTATTTTATTATCGCCGATGATCCATATAGATCATCTCATGAAAATCAAACAATACGGATCTTAGTGTCAACTGTGTTGTATAACTATCTCTTTTTTCCTCACGTTTATTTATTTTTTATTTTTACACTATACAGTTCACAATTCCTAACCATTTGCAAAGCTGAGAAGCAAAAGCAAAAACTAAACTTTGGTTCATGAAACGTGATCCCGATAGAGAGCAGGATCTCGTGTTGTTGTTGTAATGCATGTATTTTGATGATCTATATGGATCATCTCTGATAATAAAAAAACGGCTAATGTCATCTTCAATTGGAGTCACAAAAACTGTTATACATTGTAGGGAATACGCTATCCAGTGTTTTATAGAGATCAGTTCTCAATTACTGTATTAGACAAAAGAGCAATCTTAAAACTAAATAAAAGAAATTTTCCCAACAATTCATGCTTAGACAAGTATGAGAAAATTGCTTTACGAAATTCTGCCAATAATAAAAAAAAGTCTTGGAAAATGTTAAAAAGGACACGCTTTTTTACATTTTCCAAACACTTTTTTTTTATTATTGCCAGATTCTTGTTAAACAGTTGAACATAGAACCTTAAAGTACTGAATAATAGCGCAAATTCAGTGAAAGTTCTGTCTTTTTTGGCTGTAGTGTTGCCAGCAATTTTTTTTAATTATTTTTTGTTCTATCTAAAAGCCACTTAAATTACGAACATTTTGGTATATAAAACTAATTTTTGGTGCTTTGGTCGACACACAACCTTATAGTTCTCAGCCAGCGATGTGTTGATGAAAAAAAAACGTAGATTTGCGTTGTATTTTTCTGTTCCAATACGTTTGGGCTAGGTACCTATATAGATGGCCGAGTTCGGATGCCAATCCGATAGGCTATCCAATATACCTTATGTGGCTTTCGTTTCAACCAATTCGGATTTGGGTGTCAGTTCTTAAATCTTACTGGCAAAACGAACACGAAACCTGATTTTATTTTGCTTTATGATTGTATGAGTGCCTTTTTTAAAACAACACTGTTAAAAGTCCTTTTCTTTGATTTTCGTTTCGACCAAGAAAATCAATTTTTTTTATTTTTTTGATTTGTGACAAGTTTTTCCTTTCGACTAAAAAAATCGAATTTTTGTTTATCTGAAGTCGATTTTGCAGATCTCGATTTTCAGGAAGATTTACACAGATTTGCACACACATCAAAGAAAATTGACTTTTACCAGTGTTGTTTTAAAAGAGGCACTCATACAATCATAAAACAAAATAAAATCGCGTTTTGTGTTCGTTTTGCCAGTAAGATTTAAGATCTGACACCCAAATCTGAATCGGTTGAAACGAAAGCCACATTAGTAACTTTTTCCAACTCATCTCATTGGGTACGTTCAGAAGACGAAGGGACTTGAAGGCAAGGCAAGTTTCTCGTTTCTGATTGGCCAGTGGTGCGTTCTTTTTCTAACTAAAGTTAACTATAGTTAACTTTCATCGTTCCTTTAATTCAGAAAAGTAACTTGGAGTAACTTTATGACGTCATAAAATCGTTCCTAAACTCAAGGTTAAAGTGTCAGAAAGTAACTTTTAGTAACTTTTTCCAACTCATCTTCTTGATGTGAGTTGAAATGGTTAATCTGTCAAACACAGCTGAAAATGCAATATTTTCATTTTGTGGTTATCTTTTGTTTACTTTTCGTTCTTTTGATCTGAAATTGCATTAATTTTTGTAAATGTGTTTTCAATTTTACTCATTTTTTTTTTTTATTTGTCGATTTCGATTTTGGGAATTGTTTTCAGTTACTATCTGATAAATTTTAGTTTTTTGTCGACATTTTATTCTTTCGATTTGGTCAATTTTTTATTACGAAATTTGTGAATTGTGCCCATAATGAATGGAACAACAATGTACACAATATTGATTCGATTTTGTCCAAAAATTAAGGTAACAGAAATTTAATTTGTAAATTGTTTCCATTTTTGAAGTGCAAATAATAATTTTTGTCAATAAATTTAATGCAAACACGAGTTTATCTTTTTTATTCATTCCAAATGTATTTCGATTTTTTTTCAATACATTTCGTTTGACAGATCAACCATATTTATAACTTTGATCGTTACTAAATGAAAAGTTACCCAAAGTAACTTTTTTAACTATGACATTCCAACTTTATTTTTTAACACATCAACCATAGTTAACTTTAGTTAGAAAAAGAACGCACCACAGCTGAATTTTTCTATGCTAATGGGTGATTTTTTAAGAGGTTTAGAACTTTTTTAAAAAAAAAAACACAAAAAATTCGAAAAAATGAATGAAATATTTATTTGAATCGATAGTTTGAACCTTGCAATTTAATGTTTAAAGATAATTTCATGCAAATGTTGACCGCGGCTGCGTCTCAGGTAGCCCATCCGCTGAGTCCAATTTTGGCATACTCTTTCACACATATCGGCCGGTATCTCACGAATGAATGCATGGATGTTGGCTTCCAGTGCGTCAATCGAAGCGGGCTTGTCTAATGGTGTCAAATCGCACGATCTAGGCGGCCAATTGACCGGCCCGAAACGTGAAATTAACTGTTCACCAAACTCGCCTCGCAATTGCGCCATTGTTTCGCGTGCTGTGTGGCATGTGGCACCGTCTTGTTGAAACCACATATCATGCAAGTCAAGAACTTCCATTTCGGGCAAAAAAAAGTTTGTTATCATCGCTCGGTAGCGTTCACCATTGACAGTAACGCTGCGATTCGCATCATCTTTGAAGAAATAGGCCCAATAATGCCGCCGGCCCATAAACCGCACCAAACAGTGGCTTTTTCGGGATGCATTGGTAGCTGTTGCAATGCTTCTGGCTGATCTTCACTCCAAATGCGGCAATTTTGCTTATTTACGTACCCATTCAACCAAAAATGAGCCTCATCGCTGAACACAAGCAGCGCGCGATGAACATTTCGAACCGAGCACGAATTTTGATAGTAAAATTCAATAATTTGCAAGCGTTGTTCATTTGTAAGACGATCCATGGTTAAATTGCAAACCAAACTGAAGCTGTTTGACAGTGACACAAGGTACTAAACACACGTCAGCTGTCAAAACCAGTGTTGCCAAAACCAAACCACCTAAAAAATCACCCGTTATAAGTGCAAAACTGTTACAAAATTTAAACCAGCAGGTCCTAGGGTTTTTGTTGTTTTAACCTATATATTCAAAAATATTATTGAATTTATATAGGTACCAGGAACAACTGAGCCGATATTCTTCTTAGTTTATATTGATAAAGCATATTTAATTAAAAAATAAAATCATTTCAACTTTTTGAATTCATAGAATTCTAATTTTAAATATCTGAACTTAATAATCCATCATGTACGTGTGCACTCTGGGCACGTATCCTTTTTGTAAATCGGGCTTACATTTAAAATACACGGGACAACAGCTATACTCTGTTCAACAAAAATTGTCAGTACAGGGAACATAGGACGTTTGCCTCTCAACCTGGTAACAAATGGCTTGCATAAATTTGTCCCTCTTTAAAGCTCCCACAGGGTTTCCGTAGTTTAAATTATAAATGATACTTCACCTTTCAAATACTCACTTTATAAATTTGTTCTCAAAAGCTTCAAATCCCAAAAGTTCCATAACACACAGAAAAAGCTCTTGAATTTGCTTACTATTGGGAAAGGTAATTCTGTTTGGGTGAGCACAAACATCGTAGTTCGTAGATGACGACGACCATAGATTAGCCATATGAAGATGAGAATGTTTCTAATTTGCTTATTTTCTTTCTAAATTGTTCTACTTTGAAGGAATTCTTGATATTAATAAGTGTTTGTTTATTACTTTAAAGATTTCAATATCTTCTCTTTTAGTTTTTTTCTCCAATGCGCAGAAAACTCAGTGACCGAAACTAAAACAGCGACCCCTATGAAAAGTTCGCATTCAAATAAAACAAGCACTCCATATTATATATCCTCTAAGGTTTATGTGCGCGGACTCTCATATAATCCCATAGTGCTTAAAATCGAAACCAAACTGTTCAGTTGCATGTGCGCGCTTGGCCTAAGGCCAGTATTCACCGAACGCTCATAACTTAAGAGGCTCATAAACCTATTCACCAAGCAATAATAGTGAATATTTATGAGCCCTCATAAGACTTACGAGTGTTCCTGACCACTCTTAAGTTATGATAGGGCTCTCATCAAAAAATTTCGAAGTCCACATGTTAACTCTCCCATTGCTTGAGTTTTTTTTTGATTTGATTTAGATTTAAATTTCAGTGAATAAACACACCATTGAAATAAACAAAATGAAAATAAATAAATAAATCGCAAAATGTATGCAAAAAATGCAAAACTGCAATGAAATAAAGTGATTGTAAATTTATTTTAGCCGTTGTGAAAAGATTTAAAATTTTTACAACACAAAAACAACTTCATTTCACAGTTTGGGCATGTCTGGTTGTGAGATAGCGGCTCTTATAAAATAGTTATGAGTGGTTGGTGAACACCACAAATAATTATCAAGTTAAGAGCCTCGTAAAGTTAAGAGCCGAGTGGTCCCGACCAACTTTTAGTAACATTGAAATGTTACATTGATTTTGCATTTTACACAGGTCAAATTGAAATAGGATTATAGGCATAGCATGTTTTTATAGAAAACTCAATACAACAAAACACAAATATTAATTCTCAAAAGTTGCTCGCAAGTTGCCTAGTGGGCTAGGGCAAGTAACTAAGTTGCCTAGTGGGCGCCAGGCCTTAAGTTATGAGGGCTCTCATCTAAAATTTTGGAAGTCCACATGTCAACTCATTGCTTTTCAAACTTCAGTGAAGAAACACACCATAAATAAAATGAAAATAAGTAAATAAATGACAAATTCTATGCAAAAGAATGCAAAACTGCAATGAAATACATTGCCGCAAAATTTTAAACAACCTCATGTTGATGTTTTAGCATGATACTAGTTAACACTTTACGAACTTTAAAGCTCTTTTTTAAAATGTTCTTATTTTTAAACACTTTTTAACTAGTGTCATACTAAACCTATTTTCTTACGAAACTCAACCTGAACGCGTCTAAAACAGTGACATTTCGTGCAAAAAAGTAAGCAAACATACCTTTTTATAGTTTTTCTATGTCAAAGTGATATATGAATATGTTAAAAAGATAAAACAACAATCTGGCGATTTTAACTTTAGTAAAATATTAAGAGATAGTATCATGTTAAACTCGTTTAAAATTAGCAAAATCCTCTTTTTAACCTAGTATCATATTAAAAATGATTTAACACTTTACTAAATCGTCTAAAATTTTGCGCCAATGATTGTAAATTCATTTCAGCCGTTGTGAAAACATTTTAAATTTTTTCAACAAAAAAACAACTTCATTTCACAGTTTGGGCATGTCTGGTTGTGAGAAAGCAGCTCTCATTTTCGAACTTCGAAAAATACTTATGAGTGGTTTTTGAATACCACAAATAATTTTCAAGTTAAGAGCCTGGTAAACATTGACTTACTATATATGGACTGCCAGGAGCCAACTTCACGTGTGTTCTATAATCCAACTTAACGATACCATAGCTAGCGTAGGTATAGCGGAAAACACAGTGAACTTTTGACATTTCAAATTTGTGCTTGTTTTCTTTATTATTCATTTTTTAGAAAACTCAAAACTTAAACCTTTGTTCCGATAAAACCATCGCAAAAAAAAACAATAGGAAAAACAAGAAATATGCTGCCCACATTCACATAAGTGAATGCTGCTATTCTATTCAACAACAAAGTTATTCGAATGCCCATTCGTTTCATCTTTAATCTACGCAACAAGAAGTAAGTTCTTACATAAACCCCAACAGAGTGCTATAATCGTGATATTTTTTCGAAGGGGCTTTGGAATTTGCAATCATGTGACTGTAGGCTATGTCTTCCCTGAAAGACCAGTACCCCACACCACCAGGAAATCTGCATACTATTTCAAATACATGCCAGCACGTAACACCATTGGAGAAGTCCAAATTAAATCTAAAGAACAAGTCTATCGTGGTTTAAAATCTGGTTGCTTATTTTTACAAATTCAATGAAATTAGGCAGATAAATAAAAATCTTTTTGTGCATTTAGAAAAATTAATTTCAATATCAATGCTCTGCTCGTAAAGTTAAGAGCCGTTTAAGGCCAGGCGCGGACATGCAACTCAACAGTTTGGTATCGATTTTGTATGGGTTTCTTGTGTTCGATTTGCATATAATATACGCATTGCTCACAAAAAGCCAATTTAGCACTTTATTTCACAATTGGTCACAAAATTTGGTTTAAACTTTTTTTTCATTTTTTTTTATCAGAATTTTGTGTTTGCATGCGAATTTTTCAAAAACTATTAACATAAATAAATTAATTTAAATTAAGAATTAAAAAACAGATTTCTCAGTTTCAAAACCGGTTTAGTACTTTATTGTAAGTGTTGCCGTTAGTTTTTCATAATTTTTTTTGATTTTGAGTAATTTTTTTCTAAAATTGCGCCTGCCTCCTAAACGGGGCGAGATAGACCCCCCCTGGTATAGTAAAGAATGCTTGTTTTTGACCATTCTGCGAAAAACCGTTATTAATTTTTGGCGCCAAAGCTATCGTACTCTCCCCGGGTAGTCTCATCGTGCTTAGAAACTTGGAGGTGCCTCAAAAATACATTGTAACAAAATTTCGCACATTGAAATAACAACAAATGAGACTCATGAGTCCGGTTTTATGTTTTCTTTGTGCCTCACGACATCCCTCACCCCACAATTCTGTTGCCTACAAACTGCGGTGATACCGTTCTCTATCTTCCCAATCTAAACAGCGTGTATCTAGTATATTAGCCGTTTTCCTTTGGAGGTGGCGAAGTACTTTAGTAGCCACTTTGAATGGGACGCACAAAATAAGTTTTCCTACAAAGCTCATCTACTCACGATGAAAGCATGAGTAGATGAAGGTTCTAGATGAGTTTTCACTCACAAGTACTTCGCCACCTCCAAAGGAAAACGCCTATATTTGCAATTTTTCTCACTTTTTTCAGCGTCATTTCAATAAACAGAAAAAAATCGATTTCAGTAGTATGCACTGTACCTAAAGAAATTCCTTCGATACGTTCCACTGATAACATCCACAGGAATACATTTTTTTATATCTTAATGTTGTCGTTCTGATTTTACTTTCAAATTGCAATTGTCAAAAAAAAATAAAAAATTTTTCTCTGCCAGCTGTCATTACCTCACGGAAAAATCTTCAACATAAAAAAATTGTAAACAACCATTTCCTAAAAAAATATTCTCCAACTACGGCCACGCAACTTTATTTAATAACAAATCATAAAACTATCAATCAATCGGGCATAATTGAGTGGGGCGATTCCATGCTGGAGCAATTCTCGCCATTTTCCAACCAAATTGTGAAGCACAGAAATAAATAGTTTTTTTTTTGTTGAAAAGAAAATTTCCTGTGTTGTATTCGTCGCATCGCCAAAAAAAAAGAAAGTAATGAATATGGAGCTCAGTTTATTTCACCGCAAGAAAATCTTCCCCTAGTCATCTTTTTGTTTTTCAAAGAATCAACGCACGGTATTATCTTGTTCGTAAATTCATCAAAATTGTTCCTTCAACTTCAACCAGAACACTACTATTCTGTTTTGTCCGTTGTCGGCATCGTCCATTTCACGTTTTGATTTTTCTATCTGTCCATTAGATTATTCTTTTCTTGTTTTTAAACAACGCTGATCGCCTATGTCCCATCGTTCCCAAAAACTCGTTTCATATCTGCCGAGTAGTCTAGAAATCATTTCGTGACTAAGAAGCAGTCAGTCATTCTTCTCCAGTCAGTTTGAGACTGATTCAGTAAAACTCGACTGAAATTCCTCGTTTTACTTGTTCATTTCTGTTGTGTAATGTTTTCCAACGGTCTTCCTTGTAATTTGCCATTTCCCAGTTGTCTTGGCGTTCCCAAGGATAGTGGAAGTGACGAACTCCTGCCTGCCAATATGGGAAATAGGGAGCCAGTCATTCTAAATGTCTATGATATGGTATGTTCCTGTGAAAAGTCGATCAGATCATCATTCTGTACTCTGGTTTATTACAGTATTGGATCAATGAATATACTACCTCCATTGGTTTGGGTGTTTTCCATTCGGGAGTGGAAATATTTGGCACAGAATTCGCTTATGGTGGGCATCCTTTTCCATTTACGGGAGTTTTTGAAATCACTCCACGCGACCATGACGAGCTCGGTGAACAATTTCAGTTCAGACAAAGTATACAAATTGGATGTACAGATTTTACATACGAAGAAGTGCGGCGAATAGTCGAAGAGCTGGGTAATCAGTTTCGAGGCGATCGCTACCATTTGATGAATAACAATTGCAATCATTTTTCCGGCTCACTTACACAGGTAAGCACTCAACTACTATGAATGGAATGAGTATGCATTTTATTTTTTTTTTTTTAGATCCTTTGCGGCCAAGAAATTCCAAGTTGGGTCAATCGTTTAGCGCATTTTAGCTCATGTGTGCCATTTTTACAAAGGTGTTTACCGAGGTGAGTATTGCACATTCTCTGTTAGATCAGATGTACTCATACTGATAAGCTTTGCATATTTTGATAATCGTAAAATTTTGGTGCTTTCTCAACAATCGAGGTGTATGTACGTTCATTCAATGGGCAAATAAAAGCCTAGAGAGAATTCTGTTAACTCAATTTAAAGTGACCTTAAGGCCCCAGTTATAGCTATCATTGAAAACCATCATTGAAAATTTTAATGATTGCTTTTGAGGCACTTAAAAGGCAAAATTAGTAATTATTTTGATGCCAATATCGAGGTAGTGACTTAATTATTAATATTTGCCGAAAAAATTT
Organism: Leucozona laternaria; assembly: GCA_932273885.2. Taxonomy (NCBI): domain Eukaryota; kingdom Metazoa; phylum Arthropoda; class Insecta; order Diptera; family Syrphidae; genus Leucozona; species Leucozona laternaria. Next base: position 60,771,229 of record OW026368.1, on the reverse strand, counting down.
TCATTTTGGACCAGCCGTCCACATAAAATGACTTTTATTATTTCAATTAATGAACTACCTTAACAATGATCATTGATAAATTAAACGTCATTTTATGGCGAAGTTTGGACCCCATTCAATTTTTTTTCACAAAAATTATAATTTAAGACATCCGCTTTATTTTTGCATCAAAATAGTTACTGATTTCACTTTCTAAAGGTATCAAAATTAGTCATTAAAGTTTTCAATGTTGGTTTTCAATGAAAGCTATAACTGGCATCTAACTCAAAAAATGTGTTTTCTGAAGGTACGGCAGTGGCTTCAATCAAACTTTCAACAAGTTTTGCGAAAGTGGGTTTTTTTCCTATGGGTTTTGACAACAAGTTGTGAAAATTTTTCGAAAATTTGCAAAAAAATTTGACGTTACCAAACAGACCTATTGAAAGCAAAATAGTTACAGCTTTGTCCATGGTTTTGTTGCAGAGCTTTCTGGTTTCGTTCCTTTTTTGAATGATTTGAAAACATATTTGTGAGTTGAGAACATTTTAATTTGTTTTAATTTTAGTAATACTTTCTGACTTGCAGCGCCTTATCCTGCAAGTTACGAAATAAAACGTTAGACTCTAATTGTAAACGGATACAAGTTCAACAATAAGGGTATAATAGAGACCGCAAAATTGAAGATGTCTCTAAATTCTCATATGCCGTTGCTTCCTAGGCTGAAGAGAGTTGATAACAGGCGCTAGGACTATAGTATAGTTATATGAAGGTTTTTATAATACAAATTCTGTATACTACTGGAATACATCAGCCAAGTAGAAGACTCAACACTATTTATTTGGACTTGTTGATTTATTGATTCTATATAGCTTTTAACGGCCTTTAGTACATACAAATTGGCGTTTCGTCCCGGGGATATCACTTGTACTCATCAGTTGAGTAGTGAGGGTCTTTGTCAGTACGTAATTTGTATTATGTAATTTGAACTTATCTTAATTAAAATTGAGTATTGACAAGGCCCTCACTAGTCAACTGATGATTCTATAGTTAAGTTAATCTAGACAACAACATTGTTGTTACAAAATTCGTGTAGATTCAACATACTCTGGAATACAAAATACTGCTGACGAGTTTTTGAATCATTGCAATATCACATTTCATTCAGTCTTGTTACCCATTCCTGTTTTGAAAACTATTCACCTTCAATTTTTGATCATCAAATAGAATTGAACGAAGTGATCTCGGCAGACAAAGGAAAACAAATTGACGGTAGATGGGTGACCAACACCCAGTGTCGCTTATTTACTATGTATTTGTATTGAAGAGAACCCCTAATCAATGTATACCAGACTGCATACACTAGACATTACAGCACAATTGAACAGGTTTATAACCTTTCATGAATCAAGCAATTTTAGTGCCTGATTACATGGGCCTTTTTACTGAAGGTCGTTTTACTGAAGCTCTACATTTTAGCTCCAACTTTTTCCTCGGAATATCATCTTAAACCCAAACAAATTCTGACAAAAGAGCTTTGTGAAGAATATGTAACACTATTACATATACATACTATTTCGAAGACTTATTTCCATTATTTTAAGTGAATTAAACAGAAAAAAATGCATTTTTTTTGGCTGAGATAAACCATTCGTTCCCCTATATTCCTCCATTTCGATTTTTATTTCTACAAAGCAAAAATGACAACAAGTTCAAGAATTAGAAAATAGTTCAATAATAGGCGTGTTTTTTTCCAAGTCCATATGGATTTGTCGAAAAAAACGACATCGGGACTTAGGAACATCTTACTTACAGTACGTAAGTCCCGATAATTATCTGGACTTAGCTAAGTCCATATGGATTTAAGTTGTTGTTGTATTTACGTGTAAAATTATTAGTTCTGATGTTGTTTTTTTCGACAAATCCATATGGACTTGCAAAAAAAAACACGCCTAATGTTAAACAACAATATTGAAACGAATATTGAATGTATTCTCTATTGAATTAAAAGTAAAACAACTAATAAAATACCATAGCAACTAAACTGTACAGCTTATGGTTAGCCTGGATGTGTATCAGGTCTTATTTTCTTTACATTTTATTAGACTGGATAGAACATCTTGATAAATGTCCATATTATATATAGGCGTAGGACATAAACCTTGATAGAAATCAAAATCAACAAGTTAATTACAGACTCAGTTAATGTTGTTTATTGTAAAATAATTTTTTGTAACTGTTTTCTAAGAACATATGTATGTATAGATTAAGAAAAAAAAACACGCCTATATTTGAATTTAAAAAAATCTTCTGCGCAATAATTCAAAACTAGAATTTGTTCATAATTGTAACTGAACTAAAAACCGTGACTAAAATAAATTTACGACTAATAATGAATTGAAAGATATTCTTATCAAGTACTCTAATATTTTTTTCAGAGAATGGCTAACACCAAACGCCTTACAACAATCTATCACAGCAATACAGGATCGAGACTCAGATACGAGCCCCCTTTGAGAGCAGGTTTGAATCTGAACATAAAATCCAGAGTAATATTTCTTATTATTATGTTATTTTCCAAGGCATATTCATTTATTTTAACTTAGAAAACAAACAAAAGTGAATCCACTAAGATAAATAATTCGAAGCATGTAAAATAAACTCAAAAAGACAAGTACCAAATCAGTTTAATTAAGAAAAAATGTTTAAATTCAGCATCGTAAAAAAATTAATTTGGAATATAAAAAATTGCAACAAAATAATACAAAAAATAACAAAACACCAAAAATCGATTCGAATAATTCAACATTTAATATTTTTCGATTCGAACAATTGAAAATTTAATATTTTTGTGATCATTTTTGTAAAGTCATAAGTCATTTCTTCAACTACACAAACCACATTTTTTTACAAAACAAAAGCTATTCCTACATGGATTAAACGGCGGTTTAATTAATAAATTGATTTGATCTTTAATTTTATTTTTAGCAATTTATATACAATCAATCGCACATATTAGACTTGTTTTTGTTTACTATAATTTTTTTTATTATTATGGGAGTTATGCTCGAAATTTTAATGTACCTACGTTAGGAAATAGTTTTATTATTTTTGTCAATGTTTATTTTTTTTTTGTGATTAACTTGGCTATTTTAATTTGAAATACATAAATATTTTAGTATTTATTCACGGGTTGTTATTATTTTTAGGCATTTTAATTTTTGGTTTTATTATTTTGTGGTTTTGGAACACAAGAAAAGACAAACAGTCCAAACACCTGGAGGTAAAATAATTTAAATGAACTACAGGGTGGTGCAAAAGAAGTGAAGGGGTTTTAATTGAAAGTATAATTTCCTATAATTTTTTTTTATGTTTTAAAATACACTATACCAATAAGGATTTCCCAATTAGTAATTCAAACGTGGAAAAAACGTCGCGAAGGTGGCTCCCATTTTCAGCAGAAAGAACGAAATCGGGAGGGGTTAAATCGGGAGAACGCGGCGGTCGGAATGAAACCGCAAAATCGAGCCACTGCTGAAAATCAGTGGGTTTTATCTTTTAAACAAGCTGCCCTTTATAAGGAATCATCTTCAATTTAATTAACAATAACCCTGAACGCCCCCTTGTTGAAGTTGCTAGATTTTCGTGCACACGATTTTCATTCATTTTTCAGTGGTCAATCTTTTCATTTTGAATTTCACAAATAAAAAATCTGAACAAAAAATTAATTAAAGAAGTTATTTTCAAATCCCTTCCATTCTGTTGCGCCACCCTGAAGTTAAATGAAACAACGAAAACTTGAGTGTCCAAACAAAGCAAGTGCGCAATTTAGGTTTGATTTTTAGGGTTACAAACCTATCATCATCTTCGATTGTATTCATTTTGTTTTAAATTAATTGTTTTTCAGTCATTGGAATTAAATCCAAAGAACCAAGCTCGTCACTCCGGTGCGTATCTTTGTGTATGTGCTGTGCCGACAGATTTCTGCTCATCATGCTGCTTTAAGTTTAAATTGGGGCACTATTTTCGGAGGGACCAGCACCTCCAGGAGACACCTTCCCAAATTTAACATGTTGGGATGAATTGAACAATCGGACTAAGTTTTGATGGAAATTACCGATACATAATATTTAAGGATGAAGGCAATGACCTTGTACTAGAATCGTAATTAAAGTTTTTTAAATAGTTTCATCCTCGACCTAAAGAAAATACAAATTATTGAACATGCGTTTAATCAAACAATGTTGAAATTTTTATTTCTTAACAATAACTGTTCTTACAAAAATTATCACCAATAAATCGTCGTTATTTGAAATATAATAATTTAAACATAATACTGCCCTCACAATAATTTCAATAAATGATTTGAAATTACAAAAAGGAAAAAAATTAGGGGCGTATTCATAGCCATTTTTAACTGTTGCTACGTTAACAGTAAGATTGAGTTTTCTGACATAGTTTAGATTCTTATGGTTTGTCATGTCAGTATATGAATTAATGGTATGGTAGACTCATTAAGTAAACATTAATTTATTAAACAATAAGGTATAGAATACACCCCTATTAATTAAAAAAAAATAATGCCCAAAATATCATGTATAATAGAATAATACAAATAATTTTATTTGATTCTTTGTAGTAAAATAATGTAAAATATTATAAATAGGAATACAAAAACACACCAAACTATAAAACGTACAAGTTAAACTTTTTTCTTATAGAAACCATTATGTGAACTGTTTCTGTTATAAAAGTACTGCAAAGTTGTACATATTATGTGCATTTAGGTATAAATGCATGGTTGCATTTTTCATTGGAAACACTTAGGATTGAATCTCTGTCGGATATAAACCTTTAATGTACCTACCACTAAATATTTTTGTGTGTATAAAAAAAGAGTGAATGTTATTTTAATTTCATATACGTACTTTTTAATGGGTATCTGCATATTATAATCTATCTGCATTTTCTCTGCGAGCAATCAGCGTTTTAAAAGAAACTGAACATTTTTTGGACATCTCACACGTGAAGACGATAATTTAGCTTTAGTGACTCAAACGAAAAAAAAATTATTTTGTTTATGTTTTTTTTTGTTAATTAACTTTTTTAGTAAAACAGTTAAGACCCTTTTGACAGGAGGAGACCACGTAGTGTGTGTTCAACCAAAATATTTTAGAAGGGAACTACAACAAAATATCCGGAGATTTTGCTTCCTCATGTACAGGAAATTTTAAAAGAATTTAAAATATAACCTACAAAAATCTCCTGCAACTTGTTTCCTCGTCTGAATTACTCTTGTAAAATCGGTTAGTTAGGCACCTTTCGCATTAGGAAACTTTGTTAGCATTACCTTTCTGTTTTTAGATGAGATGGATTTCTTACGATTTGGATGTTTTCAGAGCGGGAATATCAACAGAAACCGCCCTGTATGAACTACTAACACCTTACAAATCGCATCAGAGTCCAAAGAAACGGCCTTATGTGCCTTCTTAGACATTGAGGGGGCCTTCGAAAACACCTCTTATGAAGCAGTAAATAAAGCTCTTGTAAGGAAGTGCGTTCCCAGCACCATAATCAGATGGATAAATTCATTACAACAAGAGGGTGTCCTCAGGGAGGGGTTCTCTCATCCTTACTGTGGAGTCTTTTAGTTGATGAATTACTATAAAGTGTTACTTCCCAAGGCATACGCTTTATTGACCTTGCTGAAGTTGGGAAAGTTCGTAGGAACTGTGCGATATAATCCAAAGAGGACTGTCAACCCCACCAAGACAACGATAGTTCCATTTACCAAAAAGAGGCTTCTTCCAAGCATGAAACCTATTCGGTTGGCATAAGAAAAAATCGTGTACCAGAAATAAATATCTACACATATATAGTAAACTCCTCTGGAATAAACACGTTGAATTATTTGTCGGAAAAGCCACAAAAGCCCTTATGACATGCAAGAGACTTGCAGATAAATCATGGGGCTGAAAACCAAACATCTTCAGATGGATGATACCATGATGGTAAGACCCATCATTTCCTATGGTGCGGTTGCATGGCACAGGAGAACCGAACTAATTAAAACTAGGACATCCCTAGAAAAAACTAACTACAAAGGCTCGCAAGTATATGCATTACTGGAGCAATAAGAACATGCCCCATAGCCCACAACAGCTATGGAAGTGATCCTCCAATTAACCCCACAACACGTGGCCATAGAAAGCGCTGGTAAAGGAGCCATAATGAGATTTGCCAAGGAAGAAAGAAAAAGACTTGATTTGTAGGTCCACAGCAACAAACCTTCTTTACATTTAAAGAGATGTATAACTTCGAAAATAATTTTCAAAGAGAGCTAAGAATCAATAAAGAGTGAATTGAGTCTGACTCTCGCGGTTGGATTCGGTAATTACAGTACCTAATTAAAGGAAAAAAGGAATTGACAAGGAATCCCTGCATAATATAGACAACATAAGTACATAAATACATACAAATAATTATTAAGGGTGTGATAAAAAATAAGTTAATTTTTAAATAGGATAGGTACTTAAACGGAGGAAACACAAAGAAAAAGTTGAAAATTAGGCTTACGTGGCAAAAATGGCACTCTAAAGCAAGTCTTTTAGAAGTCTTTTTATTCACCCCTTTTAAAAACCCTTTAATCTTATGTATAAATTTTGTTTAAATTAAGATCAATTGTCAATCCAAAACAGACTTCAGAAAAACTCAACAAACAAATCAACAATTTTTTTAATTAAAATAATATCATATCAAAACAAAAAATAATTTAAACGATCGTTTACTGAAAAAGTCTTCAAAATAAAATTCAAAAAACGCAAATTAGCTATTTACAATGGAAGTGACTCCAGACATGCCAATTACATTAGTACTGTTTATGAGGCCCCGTAGAGCCAAGCGGCACTCCATTGGTGGGCATTCTTCAGACATATAGATTATAGAGTTTCTTTTATTAAATCGCGCGAAGTGCGTTAACGCACGCCGACTTTTAATGTCGAAAAACTGTTATAAATTGGGATGTCTCTATAGTCTCGTCTATTTTCAATTGTAAGATTGTAGTTACAAATCGTGACTATTTGAAACTTCAAAATGAACTAGAAACGATGTTAGTTAAAACGTCATCAATAGTTACAAATCATAACTATTTTTGATTAAAGGAACGACAATTATAGTCAACTACAGACTGTTAACAATAGTTAAATGTTAGAAAAAGAACTGACCATAGTTCAATGGAAATTATTCTGATTGCTTTTCAATTGTTCTTTTGGGATAATTTTATTATTGATTTCTCCACATAATACTTATTAGGAACAATTTTTAAGACTTTATAATCGGCTGTGTTTTGATTTCTCATTTGAATGTGCATATACAGGATGTCCCAAAATCACCGCCACAGAAGAAGTCGAAAAAGACTTTCCCAAACTACAACCGACTTAACTTATTAACTAGGTTTTGTGAAAAGAATCATATCGAAGTCAAAAAATAACAACCTAAAAACGCTTAAAAAATGTATTTGATAATAAATGTCGAGAAAACCGTTATCCACACAGAAAAAAATTGTATAGTAGATATAAATTTCTTACTGTTCTGGTGTAAATACAAAAAATATCAAAAATCGATTGTAGTTTGGCAAAGTTACAGCCTTTCAAGGGAAAAATTATAAAAACCGTTATTAGTCGAAAAGGAAGCGAAAACGAGAAAAATTTCTTAAAGTTTTTCGACTTGAAAAGACCTCAGGAACTCCTGGTTTTCTTCTGTGGCGGAGATTTTGGGACACATTGTATATTTATCTCTGATACAGTAGATACAGTAGATGACGGACATAATAACATGGAAAATCTCATATAAGAAAAACTCGCTTATCAGAAACTGCTGTATAATCTGTTACCTACCCATTTTGGTGTGGTTTTTCAATTAATCATTTTTTGTATCTTGTGATTTATTTTTATAAGTTACCAAATTTATCTGCATAGCGTTAAATTTCTTCACAATTTGCTTTCAAAACCCTTAGAAAAAAAATAAGTTGTTTTTCGAAACTTATAGGCATAAAATAAAGAAACACTTGTAAAATTTTAAAAGAAATTTCACTCTTCGTGGTCTTGGTGTGGTTTCTTCGAAACGTCGGGAAAAATAAATTTATAAATAATTTCTTATAATTAACGCGGTAAGTTCCGAAAAGTTAATAAGTTTAAAATGATTAATTTCCGCGAAAAGAAAAGTTTAAAAATTCAAACCGTTAAAGTTGAAGTATTCCTGAGGCAGCACGAGCAGTTTTGGAAATATGCATAACATTCCTATTTGAGTATTTTCCGTTAGCTACGCGCAACTTTAAAAGAAATTTGGTTTCAATTTAATTTTATTTTTATATTATTTTAATTGATTTTCTGCAATTTCAAAACAATTCCTCACTTTTTATTTCAGCAATTTGACAATTCCCTGCTCTACTTGCTTCTCAAGCTTCTCTATGTTTTTGAAAACTCTATACGAGTTGACGACCAAGTTGCTTTATATTTAAATGAAAAAGCTTGAGTGTATCGCAACTCGCTTGCCTAGTGGTAAAACTAAGAACACAAACAAGAAAAAAAGAAAACTTATTGAAACAATACCTACAGACATACACAATATATAGGTATACCTATAGAAGTATACTACATATACTTACAAAATTTGTCAAACTGTGCAGACTAAACTGAATTCGAATTCGACCCCAGAATCGCTCTATCATGTCTGCAGTTATATAAGATTTTCTAACCTTTAAGTACAAAAAAGATAATTATCTTTTTCGCTACCTAAATAATATTATTAAATTAAAAAAAACTTATAACGTTATTTGAAAGCAGAATAATTTTTAATAATTTTGTTTTCAACTCGGGGTAATCCTTTGTTGAAATTCTACAATAGGGTAGGTATTCGGGAAATAGGTAAAATTTAAGGTATAAGTAAAATCCTATCAATTAGCGATTTTTGAAGAAAAAAGAAAAAAATGGCAAGATTCAAAGTGGATTTTGAAGAAGAATATTCGTACTTTCAGTTGTTGTAAAGATATGTTTGAAAAAAAACGTGTGTTTGCACATTTCGGTCTGAATATACCGAAAATGGAACAATTCTGGGGTTGAATTCGAATTCAGGGCATCTAAAGCCTTTGAAAAAGTATAGTCTCTTTACCGAGACAAAAACTGTGTTGATCAGTAAATTAATAAATATTTTGCTGAACTGACTCTAAAATTAGGAAACAAAATTACAGACAAAATAATTAAATTATACATAACTAATAAGTAAATTTACTATTATAAGAAAATGTATAGTTTTTAAAAAGTTGCATGTTGTTTCGTTCCAAGCATTTTTTTTTTATTTTCATACAAAAAAAAACCTTTATAATAAATGATTTAATTTATACAACGATCCATAGTATATCTAACAATTCAAAAATATTTTTATTTCATGTTTAAAAACGAAGATTTTTTAAATTAATATATATAGTATATCTTACAAAATATAAATTAATACTATTTATAGCAAAGGAAAAACAGAAACAAATGTATTAGATAAATAAAAATAGGATAAAGGTAGGAATACATTTTAATAACTAAACAAATCATTGTACATTTAACTTAAGAGAATCTAATATTGACATTATATGGTAAAAAGATAAAATTAAAAAGTTTATTAATATATTGACGAAAAAGAGGTAGTAATACAACAAACAAAAAAATAAATTTTATTACTATACAATTATTCGAAACCAATAAAAATGTTAAAAAATAAATGATTATTAAACAAAAACAAACCACATTAAATACAAAAACATTAAAGAACAACTGTGTAAAATAAAGATTAGGTATATTCTAAAAACGTATTTTTTTTTTAAATTCCAAGGACATTGCTTCGAATTTCTGTTTAACTTAAAGCGAGCACTTTAAGCACTTACTTTCATATTCATGCTGACCAAAACTTTAAAGCACAAAATTACCTCACTTCCGAAAAAAATAAAGACATCTTAAACAAAACTAGGTATGTAGTCCATTGAAATGAAAATTTTGGGCGTGACTTAAGGCAAACTTAAGTTAGAGCATGCTTTTTCTGTGTGAGGATAAGTTCGTGTACGAAAAACTATAAAAATACTAAAACTTTCGAGACTCCTGAAAACAAAAGGCAATCAAGAGGACAATAATTCTAAATTGTTAATCAAACCCTGTGCAGAGGGTGTTAACATAAAACTTGTAAGTGTTTTATTGTATAAAAAAGTTGTTAAAGATAAATCGAAAAAAAAACAAAACTTTTAAAACAACTATTGTGAGTTAGGCCTTGGAGTCAGAAATTTAATTTTCTTCACAAAAACCACTCTAGAACCATTGGTTCAACCACACGTGATTAGACCTGGTGGAAATTCCAATCGACCTTTTTTTGCAAACGGTCAACACTAACTATTTCCGTGGGAAAGCATAATAAGCTATACAAAAAACAGTCGAGATAAAGAGACTCCTCGAAGTACACCTTCCCAGCAAATCTCACCATCAGCATTCCCTTTACACGAAAATAAAAAACAAACTAACTAATGAAAAAACCGAAAAAAATTTACTTAGTTAAGCTCTTAATCTGATTTGTGCAAACTATGCAGTGTTGCCATAAAATATTTTTTGAAATCGGGAGATTACCACATCAGAAATCGGTGTTAACCGGGGACATCAGTTAAAAAAAAAGTTAAAATCTGAAATATATAGTTTGCTCTTTTTTTAAGGAAAGAGAGGAAAAATAGGCTTTCACTAAGAACGTAAGCAGGTTTGCACAAGTTTTTTTCACAACCTATTGCTTTGACGAAAAAAAACTGTTGTCTAGAATGGCATAAGCTACATTTTTTAAGGTTTACACTTAAGAAAAAAAAAAACGAATACCTACATGTATATATATAATTATAAAGATATTTAGGTAAACAGAAGGCGGCATTTCACCCATTTCACTTCCTCCTAAAAACTACATCCCTGGTCAAAATTGAAGGTAACATTTAGATTTTTAGGAAATGCTTAAAACACAAAAATTAAGCCCTAAAAAAACCCCTATAAAGTGTTAACTTCAAGTTTATTTGTAATTTTTGTTTTGTTGAAGTTTATCCAAAAAAAGTTCTCTCAACATTGGCAGAAGAATTTGGTTAAGTTAATTTCATTGCAATAAGTTGAGCCACTAATCGAAATGCTTTCATTTTACTGAGTAAACAATCTTCGAAATATTTTAAATTTAATAAGAATATTAAACTCTTTCTGATTATCAGCGGGAGGGATATGTAGATAATGGGGCATATTCATAGTGACTTTTAAACTAAAGTTTATCTTAGACTAGGGTTTATTCAATGTTATTTAGATAGGACCCAGGTCTAAGATAAACTGGAGTTTAAAAGTGACTATGAATATGCCCCAATATGTTTAAAAAATTGTACTTTGTAGTGTTAAAAATCGGGAGAAAATGTCATATTTACATCAAAAATCGGGTAATCGGAAATAGTTCTAAAAGTCGGAAGAAATACGATAAATCGGTGTTTCTGGCAACACTGAAACTATGTAAGAACGGATATCAGTTTACAAAAATTTAATTTTCCTTTTTAAAGCTTAGTACTCTACTCAGTTCGAGTGGAAATAAAATGTCCATATAAAACTGACGGTTAGTTCACAGCGATGAAATTTCCACCGAGAAGTGTGTATCCAAATGTGAAAGCGGAATATGAACCGGTTCGTAGTCTATTTCACACCACGATTTTCATTTCGTAGCGTACAACCACTATGGAAATCTAATGAGATGTGGCAAAGTGCGACATTTTGTAATTAATTCAAAAGAAGTTCTGAAAAATAAAAAAGGGATACCTTAAAAATTTTTCTGGGATGAAACCACCGTCTCCTTTTGTGAATTTATTGCGAACAACAGGCTAAAAACAACAAACCACGGGATCAATCTTCATTTGGGTTTGTTCAAGGTTCTGTCAAAATAATTATTCATCAATCAATCATTTTCTTTTTTCATTGAAAGTGAGTATTAAAAATTACAAACTGAGTATCGAAAATACATGTGTGGAGAATTTATTATGATTTCATTATCATCATTCACGTGTATTTTGAAGCGGTTTTGTTTTTCATTTCACTAAGAGGTGAGTACTAGGCTTATAGCCTAGGCTTAAATGAAAAATAAAATGGGTAAATTGAAATTGCTTTCATTTTTCATGATTTTTTTAAAACATAAATGTGTTTTTAAGTGTGATATTAAAGTTAAGCCCGATCTCATCAAATTTGGTGAGTTAACTCAGGATTAACTGAAGAGAAGCTTTTTATGTTTTATCCACCGAGTTTGTTTAGTTGTTGCGCATGCATTTTTTACCGTTGCTTCCTCAGTTTGCTTATAGAGTTAGCTGAAAAACTTGGCTTGAGAAAACTAAAAAAACTTAAAGCTATTCAACAATTTTTTTTGTCATTAATACCTTGATTAAACTTAATTTTTGTATGCTGACAGCACTCAATATATCTATGTATATATGGATTAGTCCACATAACAAATGAAAATAAAAGGGTTTTGCCTGTTTTCGAAGAAACGATTAAAAATTAAAATGTCTACCTACTCAATGATGACGTGTTAATCTTTTTTTCTTTTGGGGATAAGGGGGTGTTATTTGATTGGGAAAAATCAGAGGTGGTATGGAAGTGAAGTGATGAAAAATTAATGTGTATTGTTTCATTCATTATGGGCAAAAATTTCTTTAAACAAAATTGAAATGAAAAAATGTCGAAAAAAGGAAAACTAATCAGATAATAACAGAAAACAATTCCCAAGATCGAAATCAACAAAAAAAATGAGTTAATTTACAAAAATGAATACAGTTCCAGATCAAAAGAACGAAAAGTAAACAAAAGATAACCACAAAATGAGATCATTGCAATTTCAGCTGTGTTTGACAGATTAACCATTTCAAGTCACATCAAGGAGATGAGTCGGAAAAAGTTAATAAAAGCTACTTTCTGACACTTTAACCTTGAGTTTAGGAACGATTTTATGACGTCATAAAGTTACTGAAAGTTACTTTTCTGAATTAAAGGAACGATTACTATAGTTAACTTTAATTAGAAAAATAACGCACCACTGGTGAGAGCCTGTTACATTAAAAAAAACAACTTCAGAGGTCATAACACCAGACATCATCGATGATCAGGTACGTGTTCAGGTATCAAAAAGGTTGGCACCAAAAATAGGGAATACTGCATAAACATCTTAGTTTGTATATGGCACGAAAAAAACTCTTGTTGATAGGTTAGTATTAGGAAGATCCCCCCAATCCATCGAGCTAAGGCCGAGCGACCACGAGCATACCCCTTCTAAAGGGTGTTTTTTTTAGACGTGTGGCTTTCAAGTTGGCAATACTTTTTTCGGAGTTTGTCTTTTTGACAGCTGTCACTTGATTTATGCTCAGTGTGGTTTGCCATTTTATATTTAATAGACTTCCTCCTGAAAAACGTTTGCAAATTGTGCAAATTTATTACCAAAATAATGGTTTGGTGCGTCCAATATTCGGTCGACATAATCGCAAAATCGTATAAATTCGAGCAACCATGGATCGGTTTTGCACCACGTTTACTGTAGTGGATAATGCGTATCCTCAGAGACGCCGTACAGTGCGCACTGAAGACGCTATTGCTGGTGTGGAGAGTGGAGCAGAGTATCGAAGAAGACCCGAATGAGTCCTTCCGCCATGGCGCGCAGCAATTGGAGCTGTCGAAGATTGGGCCGCTCGGCTGGAATTTATTCGAGCCAGCCGTGGCGGCCACTTGCCCGAAATCATTTTAAAAACCTTTGGCGCAAATTTTTAAACAGTCCTCGTTTAAGGAATAAAACCGACTCTAGTAAACGCAGTCGTTTAGTTGCGAGCCCTTATCTACCCTTTTCTTAATTTTAAACACTTTAAACAGCGCATTTGTAGTGTTTTAAGCGCATTTGTAGGGTTTTTAGCGCATTTGTAAGGTTTTTTCATGATTTGTCGTAGAGCATTCGACTGCAGATCGAGAGGTCCCCGGTTCAAATCCGGGTGTCCCATTTGAAAATTAATTTTATTTGTAATGGGTGATTTTTTAAGAGGTTTAGAACTTTAAAAAAAAAAAAACACAGAAAAATTCGAAAAAATGAATGAAATATTTATTTGAATCGATAGTTTGAACCTTGCAATTTAATGTTTAAAGATAATTTCATGCAAATGTTGACCGCGGCTGCGTCTCAGGTAGCCCATCCGCTGAGTCCAATTTTGGCACACTCTTTCACACATATCGGCCGGTATCTCACGAATGAATGCATGGATGTTGGCTTCCAGTGCGTCAATCGAAGCGGGCTTGTCCCTATAGACATTAGCCTTGACATACCCCCACAAAAAATAATCTAATGGTGTCAAATCGCACGATCTAGGCGGCCAATTGACCGGCCCGAAACGTGAAATTAACTGTTCACCAAACTCGCCTCGCAATTGCGCCATTGTTTCGCGTGCTGTGTGGCATGTGGCACCGTCTTGTTGAAACCACATATCATGCAAGTCAAGAACTTCCATTTCGGGCAAAAAAAAGTTTGTTATCATCGCTCGGTAGCGTTCACCATTGACAGTAACGCTGCGATTCGCATCATCTTTGAAGAAATAGGCCCAATAATGCCGCCGGCCCATAAACCGCACCAAACAGTGGCTTTTTCGGGATGCATTGGTAGCTGTTGCAATGCTTCTGGCTGATCTTCACTCCAAATGCGGCAATTTTGCTTATTTACGTACCCATTCAACCAAAAATGAGCCTCATCGCTGAACACAAGCAGCGCGCGATGAACATTTCGAACCGAGCACGAATTTTGATAGTAAAATTCAATAATTTGCAAGCGTTGTTCATTTGTAAGACAATCCATGGTTAAATTGCAAACCAAACTGAAGCTGTTTGACAGTGACACAAGGTACTAAACACACGTCAGCTGTCAAAACCAGTGTTGCGAAAACCAAACCAGCTTAAAAAATCACCCGTTAATTTTTTTCTTTTTTTTTAACTCCCTTTTAGCTATTTCACCTTTTCAGCTAAGATGACGGGCGATTTTGTGAGCAGAAAATGATTTGCCACGATATGGTAGTCCAACACTAGGCGTGTTTTTTTTGCAAGTCCATAAGGATTTGTCGAAAAAAACGACATCGGGACTAATAGTTTTACACGTAAATACAACAACAACTTAAATCCATATAGACTTAGCTAAGTCCAGATAATTATCGGGACTTACGTAGTGTAAGTAAGAAGTTCCTAAGTCCCGATGTCGTTTTTTTCGACAAATCCATATGGACTTGCAAAAAAAACACGCCTACTATGTACCACATTTTTTTTTGTTTTTGTTGGGGCGGTCGACCGAATACTAGTTTGTATTGTATATTGTTTGGTGTCGTAGTCTATTGAATCGGGGGGTGGAGATGGTGTTGTTTTGTCGTGGTAATGGTTATTGGGTGCATACACCACAAATTAAAGCTAAGACAGTTTTCCTGATTGTTGATTTACAAGCTCAAAATCTTCATCAAACATTTTTCTTTAAATTTTTGTTATGAAATTACAAACGTTGAATGGATATAGGTATAGAGTATACTTTAAAAAAGATAGAGAAGCATTTTGCTGCTTTTAAAGTTAGACGAGTGCTTTAGCGTTAAAGTAGACTTTATATCGTTTAAAATTAATAAAGCGTCGACTCTCATTCTAAAACTCATTTTTGAAGTCGGCGTCCAATTTAAAAATGATTTAGAGTAGGTTTTAAATGTTTAAAATTTTGGGCCCTTATCTTTATAATAAAGCAAAATTCTTGGTCATAACATTAAATTAAAAAAAACACCCTTTACTACAGGGACCGATCCGGCTTAACCCCTGCCTATACCTACACGATGTACAGCCCTATTCTGCTATCCGATTCGATCGAATCTTTCGATTCACGTGAATGTTTCATTCAATTTCCCTCAAATTATTTATTGAAAACTTATGTCTTTTCAATGCAAATCTTTACCAGTACTTGTTTTTGAAATTGTAAAAAGGATCTTATTGTCTTAACTATATTTTGATCACAATTTATACACATTATGGAACAATTATTTCCTAACCGGGGATAAAGCAGAATGCAAATGTTCACGCGAACGTTTAGCAGAATAGGGCTGGTAGAAAACATGTGTTTTCAGGAAGACAGACGTTGTAAACATGTCACACATCGCGTGCAACGATAAATGTTTTCCCCTCTTGCGAACGCCCTTGACAGACCGATGCGTAGGAACGTTAGACGAAAAAAAGTATGTAGTTTTGTTTCAAAACTATAGAAGTCCAGTTACGTCTCAGACGTCACCCAAAAGCAAAAACCCGTTATTCCCCACACGCCCCTTCGCCTAACGGCATTCAAAATAACGCATAACTGTTTCCCACGCCATTCTTGCTTACCTTGCAAACGGAAACACCCCTTGTCCCCTCCACCAATAGAAAACCTATGTACACAGCTTCATCATATTTCGTTGAACCCAGACGAAATATAAATATTTTATAAACAACATAAAATAATGCAAACGTAATGCATTTAAGCATTTAACCTGAAGTATAATTCAAAGCCAAGATTGTATTGATAGTCAGTTCATTTTAATCTATCTAACTGTGAGGTGCAGCCTAGCTGAAGACAGCGGCCTCCTTTTGGAATCTTAATAATACAAATTACATATTAAATAAAAAGAATGATTGTAAACTAAATTCCATCATTAAATAAATAATAAAACATAAAGAAAAAGAAAAGAAAACAGTAAATGTTTTTTTTTATCACGAAACCGCAGGCCACGATCGTGATTGTCCGGATCCTGATGGTGTAGATGACGGCATGACGGCCAAGAGTGTTGGCGCGCGGCGATGACATGATGAAAGTAAAAACTGTTTGTTGAAGAATATTGTTGAAGTATACATACCAATATAATGTATTTAGGGGAGAGTGGGGGACTTTCGGACACTTTTCTTACTTTTTGAATTTTCTTCAATCAACTATACTGCGTTCAATAATGCTTATAAAAATGTTATCTATACAATTTTAGAAAAATACCTCCAGCGCACGAAAGTGCCCCGCAATAAAAAATTAAATTAAAAATTATGTGACTCTGCTTAACTTTTAGATGCAAAAAAATATCAAACTGATGGCAAATTCAGAGAATATATATGTCTCAACATCATGTTTTTTAGGGCTATAAACTTGTGCGACAGAGTTGTTCTTTCGCGAGTTAATGGCGCTGTCCGAATTTGCCCCCGTACAAATGTACCCCACTTCCCCCTACATTTATAATTGCGTCCCTCCAAAACTATGACAAAGCATGGATTCATTTGTTGCAGAAATTCATTAATTTTCAAGCAGCAAATCGCATGACATCTTAAGTGACGAGCAAAAAAATAAATATTTAAGTAATTGAGATGGACATTAAAAATGCATTTTAATTAATTCTTATATTTTTATTAATTTGTCTTCATTAAAACAAACGATGGGTGCTGGTATGGTTAATGAACACTCTGATAACGCTTTCTTCAATAAACAGATTTCTTTTTAAATTTTGATAGGTATGTATGTGGGCTGTGTGTATTCCAAAAAGCGGATATATAACTTAACAAATTTGTCTTGAAAAGAAAACAAAAAGAAAAACACCTGGATCGCACGGAATTGCTCTTGTGGTAAACAACTTACTAAATAATCACTATACCTAATGGTTAATAATATTATGACATCTTTAACGAGAAAATGTTTAAGTCAAAAGTAGCTTCGTTCGTTGAACTTTACCCATTGTTGACCCAGTTTTTTTTGACAACCCCAAGAATTATCAAAAAACCTGGGTTTTTCGTTTCTCAAACTTAAAATTCGTTTTAAATATGCCTTAAAAATGAATAAAAACAACTTAAACGTATTTTCTATTTCTATATTTATTAAATTATATTTGTGTATTCTTTCAATTTCTTTTTCAAAAATAAACAATAGAATCCACAACAGAACAAAATAATAGCTTCGTTCGTTGAACTTTACCCAGGGTTGACCCAGGTTTTCTTGACAACCCCAAGAATTGTCAAAAAAACCTGGGTTTTCCGGTTCTCAAAAAACGCTCTATACCTGTTGACATTTAAAGCAAGAAACAAAATTCTGTGCTTAGATAATAAAAGTTAAAATTTGTTTCGAATATGTAATAAAAATGAATAAAAACCGTTTCCATTTTGTATTGCTATTTATTAGAATTAAATTCAATTTGTATATTCTCACAATTTGTTTTCCAAAACTAAACAATAACCTGTAGCACGTGAATCCACAACAAAACATATGCATAACAGCTCATGTCACTTTGGCAGTTTTTGCTTTACCTCAACTCGCCACAGCAAAATACCTAGTTCTGCTTCAGGGCGAGTTCAGGGTGACCGCAGGTCTCAAAAAACACAGAATTTTTTCACAAGGGTGACTTAAGGTTTTTCAAAAAAAACGCTTTGGGGCGACCCCAGGGTGACCTCAGGACTCAACGAACAAACCTAATGCTTAACAACTTATGTCACTTTGGCAGTTTATTCGTTACCTCAACTCACTACAGCAAAAAACCTAGGTTTACTTGCGAGTTCAGGGCGACAACAGGTATGGGGCTACCAAACGTCAGGATTTAGACTGACGCGTCAGGATTTTTACGCCTCTGTCAGCCTTAGGCCAGGCCTCGTTTTCTTGCCAGGCCTCGTTTTCTTGCCAGGCCTCGTTTTCTTGCCAGGCCTTTTCGTTCTTCTGGCTACTAAGGGCTAAGTTATACCTTTAAAACATAAAAAATTGATTCAATTGAAAAATAAAACAACTATTACAAATTTGTACTGTTTTTGTTAAGGAAATAAATGAAAGTTGATAAGATTACCTGTTTCATATGGCTTTATTCGAAACATTAACGAAACCGTTGGTACCTAAGCTTTTTCAGGTTACTTCAGTGAGAAGATGGACTTTTCAAGTTGCTTTATGGGTTAAGTGCACCTATTCTAATTGGACAAACTTGAAAATATTTGTTCCACTAGAGGTTTTGTTAATTTTTTTTAATAAAGCTATCGATTGGTATCCTCTATCTAACGATTCCGATGAGATAAGTAATGTTATGGTTTGTGTTCCGTACCTATACTAATATTTTTTAATTTTTTTTTTTTGAATTTTGATTTATTTAAAATAGGTACTTAAAATTTATTTTACACACAATTTTTTATTTTTATCAGGCTTTTTTATATAAAATCAGAATTCTCTCTCCGAACCATTTGGCTTTAAAATTTAAGTTGATGGTAACCCTAACCCCAGGTCTAATTTTTTCACCAGGGTGACTTCAGGTTTTTCAAAAAACGCTTTGGGGCTACCCCAGGGTGACTTCATTGCTCAACGAACAAACGTTACAGTAATAGAAACATTTTTTAATGCAGTATTGTTTCAACTATTTCAAAGCATCAGATTGAAAAATTATAGTAAAAATCGATTCAGGTATAAGCGGATATCCCAAAAATAAGACCATATTTTCTCAAAAGACATGGAATGGCTATTTGGGTTATATGAATTATTTTGCACTTTTTTGGACTGCTCGATTATCTTAGTGATATTTTTGATCACAACCGAAACTGTTTGTAAAAATGATATCGGGGATAGCGACGCGCTGCATCATAGAAAAAATGGAGTACTGTGTATAACAAGTACATAGATATGTATATAATTCACGCCGGTAACACAAATTTTCTTCGTGCCTAAGTTAAGCAAGTCCGGAGATTTCTGTGAGCTTAGCTAAGCCCGAAGAGGATTATTAGCTCTTGTTCCATTCAACATGTAATTTGCTACTCAACAATGTTTTTGTCGATCGATTTCCTCAGGACTTGCAAGAAATGCGCCTAACTTTAATAATTAACAAAGCTTTTTATTTCATTAATTATTAATACCTCAAGGCATAAATACAGCGACCTTTCTGATTCCCTATTATTACTATCAAAGCAATTTTATAGGAAGGAAGGAAGGACAAGACTATAGAGAAATGCAAATTTAAAACAGTTATATAAGTTTGACGCCATTTAAAGTGGGCGTGCGTTAACGAGCTTCGTGCGACTTGCTTAGAGGATATATAATATGGAGTGCTCGTTTCTATCCCTTCCCTAATGCATTGTAACGCCTGGGCCCTAGATAGGGGGCGCTATTTCGGCTTAGATAAAGTCTTAGAATATCGTACAGCTGCTATCAAAGTCATAATTTGCTTATTTTCTCTCTTAATTGTTCTAATTTGAAGTAATTCTTGAAATTAATAAGTGTTTGTTTATTATTTTAAATATGTCAATATCTTCTTTTTAAGTTTTTTTTTCCAATGTTCAGAAAACTCAGACCGAAACTTTAAACAGCGACCCCTATGAAAGGTACGCATTCGAATAAAAACAAACACTCCATATTACATATCCTCTAAGCTCTAAGGCGACTTGTAAAAAAAATCTTACTGTCCAAAGTATGCCCATTGGCGGAGCGCCCTAAGCCTGCCTCATTGACAGTACTTTTATAAAGGGTCCGCCATCTAACGTTTTTTTTTTCAACTAGTGCTTATTTCGTGAATGGTAACACTTAGCTCATGTTTGATTTGACAGATAATTAGTTTTATCCTTCCGCTGAACGAATCTGGTTGTGTATACGCTTCGCTAACAGCCATATTATTGACTTGTTTTAAAACTCGTTTCATGACAGAACTAGTTTTATAGATGTTTGGAAGTGCTCCAATTGGTATTATTTAAAAGTATTTTGACACCTAAGACTCGAAAACTTAAATCAAGCTTTGGATAAATCTCTTATTTCATAAGACCGTGTCAATATTGGGACTCCAAAATTCTATAAAACTAGTTTTGCTATTAAACTAGTTTTGAAACATGTCAATAATATGGCTGTAAGTGGGCCTGCGATCGACTTAGAGGAGATGCCGATCTTGCCAAAAAAAATCATCTTTTCAGATGAAGCTCATTTTGATGTTGGCGGGTAGTAAACAAGCAAAATTGTCGCATTTGGGGCACAGAAAACCCGCACGCATATATTGAAAAGCCGATACACCCAAAACGAGTCACTGTTTGGTGCGGATTTTGGTACAGAGGCATAATTTGGCCATTTTTCGAAAATGAGCAAGAAGTGGCCCTTACAGTCAATGGCGATCGTTATCGGGCCATGTTGAACGAATTTTTGTTCACAAAAATTGAAGAGGAGGATATTGGCAACATTTGGTTTCAACAGGACGGCGGCGTTACGTGCCACACAGCCGAAGCTACACTCGATGTTTTACGCCATTTTCAAAAAAAAAAGAAGTTATTTGGCGGACCCTTTATAACAAAACTGTTATAATTCGTATGTATAGAGTCCATAAGCACCCGAAGGTAGTGGCAAAGGGGGGAACTGCTTCTCTCTCCTTGATTTGCCGATCCCCCCCCCCCTGGCTCTGGACCATGCCAAATGTATCTGAAAATGTCCTTATTTTCGATATTGTTGGAAAATATGAATATTTTCTTCACAACTTCTTTATGGAGTTCTTGGTTTGCTTTCACCCCACTCCCCCTTCCCTGGACAAAATACTGCGAGAGCCTATGCTAGAGTCACTTCCTTTAACGAAGCAGAACTTTTATTCTGTTCTATTCGTAACTTACTTCGCAACGCCCGAATTATGAAGCTACATTTCGTTTTTCAAATTATAGTGTTGCACTTAATGACACATGATATAACTATCTAAAAGTCAGTAAAAACCCCCTCAACGCCTGACCGACCGATTTTGCAAAATTGTGCTGGATACCCAGAAACAAACCTACCTACATACAACAACTAAGACACACCATTTTATTTTTCAAAAATCAATCAAATTAACAATGATTTTCATAACGAATTCGTTTTTAAATAAATCACCCTAAATAAAGCGAAATTGATGCATTTTTCACAGGCAATCAATAAAAACTAAGAATTTGTATTGATAGTTATTCTAATTTTCTTCCTGTATGATTATTCTTCAAATGCCTCTTTCTTACCCATCTTCTCAATAAAAAAAAAATGCAACAAGCATATAGAAAATTGATATGTATTGTTCTTGAAACATCATATATATGTATTTGTTCACATTGAATCCGAAATTGATGCAGATATCATAAGGGTGTACCAAGGTCTAACTTATCGTTCTTACGGGTGCGCTTCCAAATCATTACAAATGAGAAACTCAAACCGTGACAAATACATTGGATCATTATTAGGTGGACCAACTGCTGAGTGCTGAACAATGGAATGGTGTTTGTTTTGGAGACGTGTTCACACGAGTGGTGTCTCATAAATTAGCAGATAAGCGTAGTAATTTTGTATGGATAAGTGACAGAACTTAGAGGAAACATTCCTCATGTAGTCAGTTAGTTCAGAGGAAGACGAGGAGAGATTTTATTTTAATCTTGTTTTCAAGAGCGTACCCAGGATCTCAACTAGAGGGGACATACTCATATGACATTTGAAAAACTGTTTGTACATATTAATCACTTGTGTTACCACTTTCACGATTATGCACAATTGCACATTGCGATAAAATGTTATAAATTAGCATTTTTCTATGGAAGTGCCTCTAGACATGCCATTTATAACAGTTTTGGTTTATAAAAAGTACTGTTTATGCGACCCCGCAGAGCAGTAGGGCCAGAACCCTCCGCCGGTGGGCATACTTCAGGCACCCAGAGTTTTTTTTTCAAGTCACGCGAAGCGCGTTAACGCACGCCCACTTTTAATGACGAAAAACTGTTATAAGTGTTATAAATTGGCATTTCTCTAGTCTCGTCCTTTCTGTATAGTCGCGTCTAAGTACTTTTGTTTTGAATATTGATTTTTCTCTATCAAGCTCAAATTTAAATTAAATTTGACGTACAGGGTATTTTTCTAGTCACGATATAAAATAAAAAAAAATTGGTAACAAAGTCAGCATCTTAAAAAAAAAAGAACGACTGGGTCGCGCGTACTTGCCCTTATGTACGATCACACTGTGGTTATATAATATGCTCTGAACGTAAACCAATTCGTAGGTATGATTTCAAAAGAAACAACATTACCCGTCTG
Source organism: Leucozona laternaria (assembly GCA_932273885.2). Lineage (NCBI taxonomy): Eukaryota > Metazoa > Arthropoda > Insecta > Diptera > Syrphidae > Leucozona > Leucozona laternaria. The sequence continues at coordinate 60,748,135 of OW026368.1, read as the reverse complement.
GGAAAATTGCAAGTTTTTGCCAAGTTTAGGCAAAGCCTTGGAAAGTTTTCAGCCTATACAAATCTAGAATACCCTCAAATACCCGGCACATAGGCTTCCACTTATTCTCACGAAATATACTTTCAATAATAAAGTAGAATGGGTTAACGATTGGATAACCCTGGCAGAAAAATGTGGTGCTAGCCTGAGTATACAATATGAAAACCCTACAGCTTTGAAAGGACAGCTTTATAAAGTTTTGGAAGTATCTGACATTCTCCACAGAAATGAAAGCAAAGAACAAGCCACATCTTCTATAAACAGGTTAATATACCCTGATTTAAACTATGATCTGAAAGATAAAAACTATTTCAATGATTGCTATAGCATAAAAGCGATATCTCTAATTTGTAGGGCAAGATGTGATGTTTTGAATTTGAATGGTGCACCATTCAAAAAAACAACAACAAATCTTTGCACTATATGTAACCTTCAAATGAAAGAAGACACATTCCATTTTTTGGCAATATGCCCAATCTATAAAGACTTCAGGCTTTTTTACTTCGGGAATTTATCGTTGACAATGGAACAAACAAAGAGCTTTCTTAATGGAGAAAACTGGATGGCTCTCTACAAATTTATTGAAAATGCATCTTCTTATAGAAATAGTATTATAACAGAATATTTATAAAATATAATATGTCATGTTTTTATAGCATTATACTTTTTTAAGATTACTTATTTATTCAAATATAAACTTTTAACGCGTCAATCTGGCAGACGGCAACGCCATTGCCCAATCAAATTATTATTATTTATATTTTTATTAACATTGTATTATATTAACATTGTATTATATAACGTAAATATTATTAAACAAATGTTAACATTGTAAGTTAAATAAAAATAATTTTAAAATCCTTTAAAATCCTACAAATCTAGATGAGGAAAACATGTCAAATACTGAAGGACGCTTGATTTTTAAAAGTAAAAACAACTAATACAGTTTTGTGTTTGTTATCCACTTATTTTATTTGTATTTAAAAGCATATTTATATTATTAAGTATGGAATATAACGTACATAGTTCAAATGTCAGCCGCGTCTTTACTTGGTGCCAGGTATTCGGAAGGTTCATTTTTCGATGACTTTATCGCATAAATTTACTGGATGGCCTTCATAATGTTGCGTTTGAGGGTATCAATTATTCGGATGGACTGAATTTGAAAATAAAAATTGGTAATTTGCACACTTATGTAAGTACTCTAACACTATACTGAATAAATTGTCCTAACCTAACAAATTTCGAGAGCTCTATTAAACCCTTTTTACATATTGAGTCATGAGAGAGAATTGTTTATATTGTGGTATAACATAAAGGTTTGGCTGGTCGCTGGTCTAACAAAAATATTATAACAATAAATGAGGGCAATGCGTAATGATATCAAACGACTCTTTTCCCGACATTTGTTCCGTTGATTCCGACGGTTGAGCCTTCTTCCGCAATGAAGATTTAGTGACAAGGAAGAAAAGAAACGCTTTATAATCTTCATTGAAGGAGTTTTGGAGTTCCGAAATCTAGTATGTAGCTATACGCAGAAAATAATATCATTACCTATCAAATTTACTAATTATCTCTGTTTGTCGCTTTTCTGTTTGTTTTCGTTGTGCGAGAAAATGCGGTCAGTGCAGTACCAAACCCATAAAACGGACTTCGGAAATCGGTTTGGTATACGAATCAATTTTTGATACCTATATTTACATATTTGGCGTAGCTTGGCGATTTAGACGAACATTTTAAAATGTCTCAGAATTGTTTTGGGGGAGCTGCAACCAAACAAAAAAAACTACAAAAAGAAAGAATTCGTGGTATACCTATATCTACTTCTACAATTCTGAATTCAAAAGTTAAATTTTTGTTTGAAGATTCCCTAGTCTTTATTGTTTTACCGCTGCCAGCCGCTGAATTGGTTTGCCTGTACTTGGGTTCTGGGTACGCTCGTGCTCGTTTTTTTTTTAATCAAATTAAGAGATTTGAATACTTATAGAAGCAAAGAATTTTGCCATTCGTTTTATATTGAAGATGCAAACCGTGACGTCCAACAGCACCAGCAAGAATCTTTGTCCGTTAATCTTTCTTCTTTTGTTAAACTATTGACGAGAGACATCTTCAATTGTTGCTTCGTCCGGCTTGGGTCTGGCCATTCATCCCCACTCAGCGACACTGTTTTTACTTGAGTGTATTTCTTTTCAGTAGCTATTAAGAGCGCCTCTCTCTGGGTAATAGTTTGATTACAATAATAATAATTTGGATGAAGATGGGAAGAGGAATAGGAGCATATAATTAAAGTTTGATCTTAGAGCTGGCGAAATTAAGATGCAAAGATTTTTACTTATATAATGGGTATAAATAGGCACCTACTATAAAGTTTAAAATAACTTCTCATATACATATAACATTACATATTATATGCAAACATAAAAAATGTTCGTAATCAGGTATAGATTTTAGATAAAGGACTGAGCACTTAGGGGATTTTCTTGAGGCTTAGGGCTTGAGAGTTAAGGTGATTTCAGGAAATTTATTTTGTGTCTTTTATAATTATATTACCTTACAATAACATTTGGTCAATTCATTCAAACGTGAAACGTCACGATACCAAGGTTTATGCAGAATTGCAGAGCAACAACAAATTTATAGTTGTATCATTTCTAAAACCGTAATGTAGGTAAGTAGACATCTAATGCATATTGTTTATTTATTTACTTGTTAACATACACATTAAGCAAATTAAACTCTTAAAATTAGTGATGTTTAAATTGAGATAACAAAATTTAAAAAAAAAAAAAAAATATAATAGTAAAGTTATTTTAACAATTATAAGTGAACAAAAAAAAAATAAGGTATTCATTCAATATTTGAAGAACAAAATTGAGTCTTTACATAAATAGTAAAGGTATTAAAAATAGCTAGCCAGAAGTATAAGTGAAAAAGCATCGCAGTTTGCTGCGAAAGCACACAGTCTCTCGAACATGCCTTGGTAAAAAATTCCACAAACGGATAGAGCTTACGAAAAACTGGCCTTCCGATGTATAGCAAGTGAAGCGAGGGAGAATAAGTTGACGAGATCTATTTGAATTACTAAAATTTAATTTGTTGAAAAGAAAACAAGGTTGATTTGTTTGTATCACATTTGAAAGCAAGATAAGAGACCCATAACGAATGAGATGATCAAATGACATGTTATATAGCATCTTCGAAAAATGAGAAATTCTGTAGAATCGTCTTACGTTAAAAACATAACGTGCAATGTTGTTAAATGCTACGTTAAGTTTTTTCCTACTAGACGAATCAAAGTTGCAGAAAACTTCACATCCTTAAATCAAGTTATGATTATCAAAAGATCCGTTATGCATGTATGTACGGCTTTATAACCTTTCTTAAAACAAAGTAAAATGTATGCCTTCTGAAACCATTCCATATTGACACAAAAACACGCTTTTGAACGCTCTGAGAACGAGAAGAGAAATTTGCATCTCGATTTCAAGCCAGATTCCACTAAAGAAGCACTTATATGAATATTCAACTTCAAACGTGAAAACAAACTGCAATGCTGCTTCATATTTTTTAACTTTTCATATTAATTTGCCGTTGGCGTAATCGTAAGTACGTAGGGTTCGACTTCCAGCCTCGTCCACCTAAATAAATACCAAAAAACGGCTACAGCTTCTGTCTTTTGCGGGGAGGCGAAAATTCTCCAAGAGTACCTCTTGTCATGAATAAATGCCTCTCATCTTAGTAATCTACAATTAAAAATTTGTGAACTTAATTTCTGTTTCACAAACAACAAACATAATTGCAACAAATTTGTAAAAAAAAGTAAGAAAAGTAGAGGAAATTGTAGTTGTGATTTACAAATAAAAAAAAATCGGTTTCAACACTTTTTTGCCAGACTTGTAAAATAACAATTTTTTCTCAAAAATTTGTGAGAGTCTTTTCTGAGTAGGTATCAAGCGTTAAGTGCACTATATAGCCTTCAATATTTTAAAAAAATACATCTGCAACGACAGCACAAACACGATGGACACATCTGAACACCGTAGATTTAGATATACCGTGCATGTCTTAGAGCTCATGATAAAATGTCGACATTTCCATTTTATAAAGGGTGTTTTTTTTAGACGTGTGATTTTCAAGAAAAAATAAAACGCATATAATTTAATGTTATGGCCAAGAATTTAGCTTTATTATAAAGATAAGGGTTTGCCATTATGTTTTAAAAATGATATCGGGCAAGTGGGCGCCGTGACGGGATCGAATAAATTCCAGCCGAGAGGCCCATTTTTCGACAGCTCCAATTGTTGCACGCGATGGCGGATGGACTCATTCGGGTCTTCTTCGATACTCTGCTCTACAGCAGCAATAGCGTCTTCGGTGCGCACTGTGCGGCCGGCGTCTCTGAGGATGCGCATTATCCACTTGAGTAAACGTGGTGCGAAACCGATCCATGATAGTTGCTCGAATTTATGCGATTATGTCGACCGAATATTCGACGCAGAGTGCGATGCGTCGCGCGAACCCAACCATTATTTCGGTAATAAATTTGCACGATTTCCAAACGTTGTTCAAGAGTACTTCTATGAATTTTGAAATGGCAAACCAAACTGAGCATAAATCAAGAGATAGCTGTCAAAAAGACCAACTCCGGAAAAAATATTGCCACATTGAGAATCACACGTCTAAAAAAAAACACCCTTTACTAATACAAATATTTTAATCGTGGTTCAATTATTCTTATATTATTTAATCTACCCTTATACGGTTTATGTAAAACTTTTCCTTGAAAGCAAATGAATCTGCAAATACGCGACCGATAGATTCTTGAGCATTTAACGCAAAATATTCACTTGTGTTACTATCGGTACTATACCGTAAAGACATTTTTATTTTCGGAAATATATTTATATTGAAAAATTGCAAATTGTAAATAAAATTACATATGAACTTTCTTCTGTAAGAATTTTTCTACAACTTAACAAATTTGTAAAATTCTTATATTTGGTGAAACAGAAACTTATTAAAACATCAGAATTTTCACAAATTTGTACTTGTAAACTACAAACAAAAATTACTCTTGGTGAAACGAAAATAAAGATATTCCCACAAATTTCCCTTTGTAAATTACAACTACAATTTTGTACTACAAATATTTTGTGAAACAGAATAAATCGATTTCTTAAAAAAAATTGTAAGAAATCGCTTGTAAAATACAGTTTACAGGCATACAAAATTAAACATGGAAGGCACGTTCTTCATCAGATCCACCCAACTACTTTGAATGGCCCAACGTACCGTTATAGAGTCCTTCACGGCGATTGAAGAAGAGGCGAAACGTGTTGTTATAAAAATAAACGAAGACAATTCAAAGTTCCTGTTATCAACAAACAAACGATCCACCCCCTATAACAAAACCGTCACTATTGGTAAAAACAGCTTCGAGGTATAATATAATATAATAGTGGTAGTAACTGTTATGATCCGTTACTTTGATGAAATTCAAAGATTAAAAGATTTTTATTGGAAACATTTCTATCTATTTAAAAAAAAATTAAAAAAGGTAGAAATACTTGAACCTTCAATGGTAATTCGGCTTCTATCCCTTGTTTCTTAATTGAAGCTATAGAGATTTTTTTCTGAGATTCCGATATGATGAGGGTAATCAGATTTATTGATTTGATTAATCACGTGCCTAATTATGTGTCATTTACTACTATAGATATACAAAATAGGTTTCACTATACTTGGAGGCCCATAATTACAATATCACTCTGAGAAGCGATTTCAGGTCACCTCAAATTTCAGGAACCTCAACATTATCAGGATTAGTATGGAAATCAAATTAATTATATTGTTTAGTTAACATGGACAGACTTTGATCAATTGGTTTTCTGTTCATATATTACCGATGGATCATTGAGTATTGATTAAATAAGTAACAAAATGATCTAAATTATGTATGTTCGTATGAATGGTCTATAAGTTCACGCAGATGGGTTGTCTTTATTTCTGCTATATGCTATACCTACTACACGAGAGAAGAGTGTTTCGGTTGATGTCATCATTGTGTATTCAAAAAGATCTTTTCTAATGCCCTTGAAATTACCTTTGAGATGCCCATATAATTTTTATAACCAATAACTGTAGATCTTGACTCTTCGGCAGTTTGTGAAGACTTAATAACCAAACACCACATATTGTGTCTTTGACCCGTCTTTGCGATTTATTTTTAATTCCTAGGGTTTCAACATTGATGCAAACGAATCGAGTGCATTTTATTAATATCACTGCCCTTCATTAAAACTACTAAAAGTTACTTAAATCTCAGTTTTCATTATTTTTGTATGTCTGTCTGTATGGCTATTTCTAGGATGAAAGATAAAATAAAGTCTTGTGTGTTGGCGCAGTGCGATTGGAAAAGTCAGGTATTTGAGTGAGCTCGTCAAGAAGCCGAGTCACGTTATTTAACTCAGCAAAAATCTCGGGTAACTTTCGTTCAGTTGTTATCAAACCGGGAAAGCGTAGATACATAGAATCCGATACATTGAAATAGCCTGTAACATAGATTTCACTGTGTGGATTGTGCCATGATATAAAGTCAAATGAATTAAGCTCAAAACCAAATTTCGGACTTTTCGAATTACCATCCAGATTTGGGCTATGGGTCAATTAAACATTTATAAATGATGTTAATTTACAAAATAGGAAATATAAGATTGTATTCAAGCAAGCTCATATGATAGCCGTATCCCGATACGATGTCAAAACCCTTCTCCAAATCAACGAGACAGTAGCCGCTTAGCGCACAGTGCTGTTAGATTTGTGCCATTGGTTATCATGTTCCGCTTAAAAGCGAAAGACCGATCTGTTTGTACGGTACGATATTGTTGTCTTATGTCCACTTAGATTGAGCTCTATTACCAATCGACAGTGCTTAAATATCGTTTTGAAAGTAGTAGTGGTGAAACAGTGTCCTGTCTTTCAGGTCATGAGCCAGACATGCTCGCATTAGCCTTACACTCACGATTGCCACTTGGAAATAAAACGCAGTAAAAAGTGACCAAAATAATTTAAGTTTGAAAATGTTAAAGAAAACACAAAATTAAAGAGTTTCCCATATTCTTTTTATTTATTATTACCAAATTACAAAAATAAATAAAAACAAATAATAATTTTAAAATTTGTTTTTCCTATAATTCAGATACGTCCATTTTATTATTAAGATTATTTTTTTGAAAATCTAAGTCTGAATTTACATTGGCCTATATATTTCCAAGGTTGTAATCGTGTGAGATTTCGAGATACGGCCGACATGTTCCACACAATTTTTCCATTCACTCTCACACGATAACAACAACAAAGAAAAATTGGCATTTGAAAAATCGGGGAATGTAAGTGCCGACTTACCATTTTCTATTCCGTTACAACCTTTTCAGGATCGCCCTCAACCAAGTTTGGAAAACTATAGATCAATGTTGAAATTGAAACTTTGGAATCCGACAAGCCTTATGTACATACTTTCTTCAGTTATTATTGACAAATTTCTTAAATCATTTTGTTACTGAGATCAAATCTTAGTAGCATTTGGTTTTAAGGTTCTAAATAGAAATTTAAAGTGTTTGTTTTTTTTTAATTTTATTAAAACTTGTGAAATTTGACATTTTGAGAAATTCCTCAGCTTTGTTTCTAATAAAAACATCTTCAATGCGTAAATAATTTTCTTTGTTCTCTGAGTTAGATTCTGTCCAAGACCCAAGAGGTTATGTTTTGATAAAGGTATTGTTATTACATATTTACAAAATTTCTAATAATTTTAATTTTTTACATTTCGTAGCGTACAACCACTAGGAAAATCTATTGAGATGTGAAAAAGTGTGACATTTGTCAATTAATTCAAAAGAAGTTCTGAAAAATAAAAAAGGGATGTCTTAAAAATTATTCTGGGATGAAATTGTGAATTTATTGCTACCAACAGGCTTCATCTTCATGTGGCTAATCTGTGATCTATATATTTAGTTCAATAAAATGCTCCGTTGTAACTTCGAATGGATTCTGCCCATCTCGAAGGGAACGCCTCAATATCCTCAGATCATTCCTACGGAAAAATTATTTTATAATTATTACTCGAAACAAAGTGACGATTTAATAATACTTAATACCTTTGTTCACTACGGCGTCTATTGTTAATAATTTATCTAATTATAATTCCGGACACTATGTGCAAATGAAATAAATTTAACTTCTCAGAAAAAAAAAAACAAATATGACAGACAACTGACAGAATTTATACGCACTTTGGCAGCCATTTATCATACAGTGTTCGAGAATCGCTTAAGGCGTGTTCATGAAGTGATAAAATGAAAAAAAAACTGTGTGAAAACTGAAATAATATTTTTTTATCACTTCACAACTTCATAGATCGGGAATTGACCCCCAGATTGAGAAAAAAATAACCAAGCGATCAAATGAAAATTAAATGACCAAATTTGGACACAAATGACCAAAGTGGCAACCGTGCTTACACTTGTTGGAAATCACTCCCCACAGCTTCCACTATCACCTGATGAGGATCTTAGAGAGGGCACTATATCGTATATTCGCCTGGCGTCAGAATACGTATAGGTACATATTTACAAAATTAATCCAAAATGGCTTTAACGAATTCTATTTGATTCGTATCAATATTAAAAAACCAATGCCTTGAATCTTCGTTGCTAAGCTCCTCCATATAGCCTTAAATCATAACAGCAAATACGTGCAACTCAGTCGTGCTTTCCAACTAAAGGTATCTTAAGGCCTACATTTGGTAACCTAGTTAAAGACGTACATACGTAAACAGACATACACTCTGCTTCATCATTATAAATAATTTCTTTTGAGAACAATAGTTCCCAAACAATGGTTAATCGATACATTTTCCATTCAATTTACTTATTTGCTACTACATTTTGAATTCCCTTCGATGTCTTCGAGTTCGTACAAAAGTAAAAAATAAAATTGAACCTAAAAGTGAAAATAAATGACCATCAATCGATAAGATCATAGTTAATTAGCTCATATACCGACGAACTGGCGTAATTGCTTAAATCCATCGACAAGATCCCCCTTCTGATGTGCAATGCGTATAATTAATTAATTGATCTACTCAACACAGTATAGCTGATGGATGATTCTGGCATTTTTATGTGTCTTGTTTTGTTCGTAAGGGGTTAAACAAAATTCTGAGTTGATGAGTGAGATACCTATACAAGCTACAATTGCGAAATAATATTGCGACTTCGTAAGTCATCATTCCCGAATTCGAATTACATACTTATTTGATCTTTATATTAAGCTGCGCATGCTTTTTTTCTCCATGGAGTGGACAAGCCACGCTTCGATGGGTTGAAGGAATACCTACTCTTATAGTAATAAGATACACAATAATTATTATTACTTGATCTTCTTATGTTCTGATGGGTAATTTTAAACCCCTAAGCTCTGACTACTATAGGATATTGGCATCAAAAATAATGCTTCTATTGAGAAGAAATTCTGGCGACCATCATTGAGACGCAATAAAAAATAAAATGCATCATGACGTTTGTACTTCTTTATGTTGTATATATGTAATTATGTATAGTTCAAGTAGCCTATTTTTAAGATTCCTTGAACTCTTTTAATGTTTTTTTTTTAGATCTATAACTGGGAACCCAACTTTGTAACTACACTAAAATGTTATTGATACTTTAGTCTTTTATTTATTTTTAGGCGTTTTCCATCAGAAAATAGCATACAAAATTTTAAGTTTTTAAAAATAACTAGGTATAATCGGCCTTATCACAGGCCCCGTCGTAATGGATTCGTACCAGGAATCCCAAAAATAAGTATCTAAGCTGTTGTCGTAACAAAAATATTGCCCCACGTTTTATGAGTTCATAAAAAAATTATATCGATAGCCGCCAATTTCGTCTTAATATTTTTCTTATAGCGGGAACTATGATACTTTTTTTTCGAGATTCGTAGAACGAATCTATTAAGACGGGGCCTGTGATAAGGCCGAATAATTAATAATTTATCTGATTGAGAGGTTAATTTAGAAGGACCTCAAGTGATTTGTTTTCTCGTAAGGAGTGGCATCCAGGGCCGTCACCGAAGGCGATATATTAACCTGAAACGTGGCCAAAAATCAATTTTCTCAACTTTCCCTCCCAGGATTAAGCTTGTATCCCATAATAGGTAGATAACCAGGCTACTCTTAAGTGAAGTCTATCTTTAAATTGGTCACCTCCGTTCGCGACACCATCTGTTGCAACTAGCACTAGTTGAAAAAACACGAGTTTGTTTGCGTTTTAAAAAAAGTCTATTTTCTGCGTGTTTTTTTTTTTTTGAGTCTTAAAAGTGATTTTGGTGAAAAAATTTGATATGGATATCGTCAATAAAGGTAAGGCAAAAATTTGTTTGTAAATATATTAAACTTAATTCATTCATATCGATGAGTTTAAGTATCCACTTAAAAAATTTGCACTTTTTTCGTCCTGAATTGCACAAGCACCACAAACATTTTGCGACTTTTTAAATGCCATCTGCTCGTAGCTTTACTCTTTCAAACGTTACGAAAATATACACGTGAGACCTCACAAATAATATCGAGCTATGAAGCCTTAATTCCATTAGGGGATCTAGGGAAAACCAAGCTAATTCCGGCACGAAAATAGTAGGTAAAATTTATCGAAAAACCATCTTATTTTTAAAGGAATGCGTACAGGTTGAGGAACGAAAAATCCGTTCTTAATTTAAGAATAATCTATAAACATAAAATCAGTCTACAAGCAACAATTCTCACCCACTTCCTGGGAGTTATCCCACATTGATAATAAAATTATTTCAGACCAAAAATTAACTAAACAACGAGCCTAATTACCCTATATACGTAGGGTCGGTAGCTTAGCTCAAGACAAGTCAAAAATCATACAGGAGGGGGTCAATTTATTCCGCTAACGTGAGATGAAAAAAAAATATAGAACGTCCACCAGCAACATTTAAAGTAATATATGCGTAAGATTTTTCTTCTAAAGATTCTTTATTTTCCTCTTATTTTTAAAATTCAGTTGTGTTAAGTTTTTAAAAATATATTACAACTCAAAATTGAAAAAGAAAGTTGAATAAAGTGTATAATCTTTTTTCTTCAAAATAATAGTTAGTATACATACCAGGCCCGGCAGAACAGCTTCAGCCCGTGTGGGTAGTTAGTGTAAGATGTAAAAGGTTAAATTCACTAATAAAAAAAGTCATAACATTTTTTCATTTTAAGTTTTTTTACTTGTTCTTTTGATGAAAAACTAGTTTCTTAATGCGAAAACCGCACTTCGTTTGGAGTGCTTTGAAATAAATGTATTTAATAATTCATCCAAATTTGGATTTTCCATGTGGTCGGAATAATAAAGCAATATAGCAATATAGCAATATTGTTGAGCCGATCCTGCAGCCTTGTTGACCTAAGATAAGGTTTTAAACGACAAAGCACGGAGAAACTTCGTTCATTTGATCAAGATGATCCTGGGATTGTGACGAACTGGTCGAACCGTGCCAACTCAGTAATAATCCCTCGACTCCAGGCGTATTTTTGCAAAAAATCAACTACTTCTCTCAAATTTTTTGCTTGCTCATTCTGTCTTTTCAAAAGCAGTAGGAATACGTCCCTATCGCTAATAAGTCTTTGTTTATCAAAGTCATCTTTGTAGAACTTAACTACATCATCACTTTTTGGCCTACAGCGAATCGTTCTAGTAGTTTGAAGAAACGGGAAGAATCATTTATGAATATTGTATTTAGTGATGACAATAATTAATTGGTCAAATATTTCAAAAAATGATTTTCTGTAAAAATCTTTCGGTGTTTTGATATTGTTATTTTCTGAGGGACCTTCATCGATACGTTTTGGTGCTTTTCGTTGAGGGGGTATTTGGGGTTCTTCAATTTCAAGATCAATAACCCCTGTTATGGAATTTTTCCAAATTGCCTCAAATTTGGAATCACGGGAAGCGTCTAGCACATCAATAACAGCTTCTACTTTTTGAAGCAACTCCACAACACTGATATCTGACTTCTGCAAATATTTGTTTAAGATTTCAATTCAGTCGAAAATCTCAATCATTAATTTTAAATTTCTAAGCTTAAATTTCGAGGTGTAATTTACCCACTGTACATGTACATTATACATAATCACTTTCCAAACAAAAATAGTCCTTTACTGTTAGTTTTTCCTCCTAATCAAAGACACTTATCGCTTTTGTTCGCCAGCTCCTCAAAATACAAATTCGATTTGCAGGTGACACTCGTGCTTAATTAACTTTAAATAACAGAAGTAATAAGAATAGAGAGCAACGGTAAAACAAACTATACAAATACAATACTACACAATCCACAATTCACATTTTAATATAAATAACCAGACGCGTAGTGTTGTGAATGAAATGAATTTTTCCATCCTAACATCATAATATGGTTGGGCTGGGCAGACGATCAGTTTGAAAGCAACCCTCGTACTACGCGGATAGGATTTCATCTTGATCTCGTCGGGAATTAATTTCATTGCATAGATATAAAATAGTCGTATAAAAAGTCAATAAATTACTATATATAGCGTGCGACATATGATCGGATTTTAATCTCTTTGTAAAGTGAAATTAATTAATAAACCAAATTAAAAGATATTTAATAAGGTGACTGTGGAAGGAAAGCGTAAAACCACGCATTTCGATTCATTAATTTATAATTTCAAATTATATACATATTTGGGAATTCAAATTTAAAAAAAAACACAAGATATAAAGTGGTTCGAAATGAAGGGCAGCAATACGTGCATCACAGTAATCTTGGGAATTGTTTATGTTTTAAATGGCGCCCAATCAGCTCTCAACTTCAGTAATGATCTAGATAATAACAAAAACTTTAAAAGCGTTCCGACAACAGTGAAAACATTCGAAAATGATACCGTTCTACTACCTTGCTATTATAATAGTAAGTTTTTATATTTTTCTTACAACTTTCCGACTTTGGATATTCTGTGTTAAAACAAATATATAAATTTAACACGTTAAAAAATTAGTTTTTTTAATAAAGATCTTTCAACTCCGACAAATCCATGAACATTTTGAAAATTAAAAAATCTTATTTAACTTAACTTTAACTTTTTTTTTATTATGAATTCTTATAAATGTAAAAAAAGGTGGAATTGAACAATGAAACAGAAAGACTTCCTTAGGATTTCAAAAGATATTTAAACCATTAATTTTTGAACGGATGAATTTATTCTGATGCATCGTTATACTGTTCAAATGTTTTAAATTTCTCACCACTCATCTTGAAATGATAGCACGACACCACTTAGGTTCCCTTTTTGTCTAGTTTAGAAGTGACTGTTGATGATTTGGATATAAATTATAATTTAGAGTAAATTCTAATTTAAATTCGTTTACTACTACGAATATAATGTAAATGATAATATAATTGCAAGTGAGTGGAAAAGAATATTAAAACACGGGAATGCATTTACATGCCTCGAACAGGCAGTCAAAAACCGTTAGGGTGGATTTGATGTTTACCTTTAATATTATTTACCAAATCAGTAATAAATTTGTATTTCATGAATATTAAACGCAAGTAACAAATTATGTTTTTAAAAATTAAAATTCACTAAAATGAAATGAGTTACGCAGAAAAATTCTTTTACTTATGTCTTGTCTTTGAACGTTTCAAAGAGATGGGTATGACGTATGAATAACATAGATTCCATTTTATTTTAGCAAAGAGGAACATAAGAATTTATCGAAGAACCAAATGTTTCTTAACGAAAAACTTGCTAATAATGTAAATACCAGTGCAAAGAAATACCAATAACGATTTCCACTAGGGATACATACATCTAAGTTGTAGGGCAAGTTTAGAATTCGTAAACAAAATAGACCACAGAATTTTAATCAAAAATGACATAACGATGATAGAGAACACGAAAAAGTGGGGCAATGCCATCGGTCTGTCTGTACCTCATTTTACAGCCTAAACAACTAAGCGATTTTCTGGAAATTTTTCACTAAAGGTTCTTGGAGTGATTTTTCAGATCTAGAAAAAAATACCTGTTTCGTAAACGGTTCTAACGATTTTGATCAAAACTATCTGGTTATTAAGTTTTGACTAAAATTAATAACAGCATCGAATTTTCGTAAAATTTTGAGATCGTTTATTAATATTTCAAAAACTATATTCATTTGAACAGAATAAAAAAATGGATTTCTGGCCTTAAAATAAGGTATAACATGACATTAGCCGTGTTTTATTAACTTCGGATCTGGATCAGGATTATTTTTTAACACGTAATACAACAACAATTTCGGATCATGCTCTCTTGAAATTTAGTGTACAGAAAAAAGACAACAAATGCATCAAAATAAACAAACGTAAGAAAAATAGACACAGGTATACAACACAATTGTCACTAAGAACCTCATCGTTTTATTTTCATGGGATGATCTTAGGCTCAGTGGTGAATCCGAAGGGGGTCTAACTTGCACTTGAACTTAAACTTGAACCAACCAAGCAAGCAGTAAAAATAAACATTTCATCGGTTAACTGCTCCTTAGTTTCCGACCTGCACCCATATTCTGTAACTCTCGTATCGATAAAATCAGTCGAGAAACGATGAAAATTGAAACAAATCATATGAGTTTTGTTCCATTTTTCATCATTTCTCGACTGCTTTTTACCATGCGAGAGTTACAAAACATGGGTCCTGGCATCAAATCCAAAACCTGAAATTCCATGGTCCATTGGCTACTTAAACAAAAATTGTAGACAATTCAATTAGTATTCCCATTTTCTATGTGAGATTTATGGTTCTCAAGATATCGCGAAAAAAACTTTTTACATCACTTTTAAAAGATGGCAGCCAAATTAGGAGGCTTTCATCCCCGAAAATGAGTTTGTATACTCACATTCAACGGCCATACACCTACCTACTATCGACTACCTAACTTATAAAATTAATCATCATTACGATCAACACAGCCGATGAGAATAAACTTAAAAGAGCATATTCATAGTCATTTTTAATCTGTTGCTAAGTTAAACCTGAGTTTAATTGTATTTTCTATGATAAATTTTGATTGCTATGGGTTGGACTTTTAATATTTGAAGTTAAGTTAAATAATTCAATAAACTTATATTTGAATCAACATAGGAGGTAATTCGGATAAAAATAGGAGCTGTATTCGTTGATCCATGTGATTTTAAACTGTAGTTTAGTAAAACATGAGTTTGGCAAACGACTATGAATACACCCAAAAGTATACTTCTTTTTTACTAGTAGCAGATGTTGTATAGACAAAAATAGACTGGATTTGTTCTTCGGTTTCCTCAGCACGTCCTAAGCCAAATCTTATAGAGACAACGTACAAAGTACTTAAACGGCTTCCAGTTAGTAGTCTAAAGCAAAGTTAAATGTTGATAGAATTTCGTGCCAAATTTAATAACTATAACCGATCCCTTTGTTCTGTAGTAAATATTTTGGGGATCGGAAGTAATAACCTGCTGAACGCAATTATTTAAGTCAAACCGAATCTCCCATGAATGAAATTGGGTTGGTATGGTACCATATAACCAACGCATTTATTGTAAATAGATAAATATTCGTATATAAAAATTTTAATTAATATAATTTAATGGCTTACGACACAAACAAACACACAAACATAGTCAGTGATTCCACTGCTCTTTGGCGAATGATAAACTTAGTTGGTCAAAAAAATGTACCAAACAGGAAAATGTAAGCAAGTATTAAACAAAATATATATTGTTTAAGGTAGTTTTTTTTTCTTACTTATGCAAAAAATAACATTAAATTCATTTCACGAAAACATCACATTGCTTTATTGTTTGGTGTAGGTTGATTGCAATTAGTTATGCTAGGGAAAAAAAACTAAATATTTATGTAGTGCATTTACAATGCTGCGATGCTACCTACATACTATTTTTTAACACGCTATGAAACTAATTTGTTTTATTACTGTTGTGATAAAACCTTCCCGTCAAATGAATACGCACCAGAAAATCAGTCGCCATGCAACGCAACGTGACAAATTCGTTAAAGGTAAGATCAGGACCTATACGAGTACCTATATAGACGTATAAGGGTAATTAATCCGAATCGTTTTTATTGAGATTCATCTTATTTATTTAAATAGGCATTGCCGTTGTGTCGAATGAAGTTACATAAAAAAGGAAATTGGTAATTAATTCACGGTCGCGTTGTATAAATCTTTAAAATCAAGAGCGAGATATGCTTCACGGATTTTCATTATTTACCTATTCTTTCTTATCTTTGATTACAACTTTGATTAACTCTTTAAGAGTCTCAGCGGGTGGTATTGTGTTTTTAAATATATGCATATCATTGAACGACCAGTGTTTTTGGAAATATTTTCAATGCACTAAGGGTCACATAGAGTTAAGAGCAAAAAACAATCATACATTTTTGATTTGGCAGTTGATTACCTAGGTACATTATACATAATAAATCTATAGGATTATCCAAAAATACTCCATATTAAGATGAGATTGTTTCGAACGTTTCAGCTTCCACAACCCATTTCTTTTTGTAATTTCATCCCGTGTCGATGGATAGGCTTCACTGGTTGTGAATAGTTGCAAAACAATTGTGCGTTTATCCAAGTAACAACAAATCACAATTCAATAATCAAAATAATCCTTAAAATCCGCAAAAGAACACACCCAACTGTTTTTAAAAAACTTTAAAAATCCGGCCTTTTTTCGTCAGCTCTTTTCCACCGTGAAGTGGGAGTGAGATAAAGTACAGAGACATCAACAGTTCTTCAATTGGCGTCACTTTCTTTGTATGAATGTGCTATCCAGTGTGCTATAGAGTTCATTGTTTTCTATACTGTGACATGACCAGAGAAAGTGGTGAGGGAATTATATGATACATACGTACGCCGCCATTGGCGCTAGAAAAAATATTTTGGGAACACTCACTCAAGTTTAATTTTAAAAATAAACTTTAGACGAGCTGCACAAGTCAAAATATAACGGTGTCATCCCAGCTCATCCCAAGACAACTGGTCCCCACTCAGCCTATCCCCAACCAAGACCCAACTGGTACCGGGGCAACTCATCCCGGAAATAAGAATTCATCCCTTGGAAAGTGTTAGGAATATTTTGTGCGTGACAAAGAAAAACAGCGCTTTGTTGTTGTGATTTAGTTTCTTGGGGATACATACCTACATACATATGTACTTTCTCATGTTTAAGAAATTTCTTATATACCTAGGATAAATTCAAAGTTTCTTAAAATCCAGATTAAAACATTGCATACACCCAACCTCGCATCTACCCCAAATCCTATAGTGTGCCCAAGCAGGGGATAAGTTGCCTCGGGCTGAGCTCTCTAGGTACCAGTGGCTCTAAGATGGGCTGCGCAAAACTCAAAACCATGTAACACAGCTTTTTGCAATTACTTTACTTTACCTACTCTTTACAGGAACAAGGTTTTATCAAAATCGTTAGAGCCATTTTTGAGAAAGTTTTAGAAACCAATATTATTGTATGGTATGTAGGCAATAAAACAAAAAATCGAGTTTCCCTCTACGGAATCACATAAATATGCTCTGTTCCAAATTTGAAGCGAATCGGTTCACCCGTTTAAGCTCTAGCTGCTAATTATCAGCTGTGTTTTATTATCTTCTATCGGGATCCGGATCTGGATCTGGATTTACTTTTAACACGTAATACACAAACAAAATACTGGGAAATTTTCAAAATTGTTTTTGTAACACGTGTTAAAAGTTAATCCAGATACAGATCTGGATCCCGATAGAAGATAATAAAACACGGCTATAGTTTTATAGTCGACAGACGAACGCCACAGATCGACGACCGGCCGGCGCGCGGCGACGGGCGGTATGATGAAACCCATTTTTGGACTTCTCGATCATCATAGTGTTAGTGTTTGATTACAACCTCGAAATTTTTTCTACACGAAACCAGCAGGTAGGTACCTACTTGCGAATGCGAATTTTATTGTAAGTTGTAAGGCAAAAAGTCGCAAGTCAATTTTTCTAAGTTATCCCCAACATTGCTAAAACTTATTCATAAAATAAATTAATATATTTTTTTTATCAAGAAATCCTTATTCAAAATTGTGTTTTTTGATTGGGCAAAAAGCAAAATCATTAAACTACGATTATCGCAAAGCAATTAAAATGTAGATGCCCTCTTATAACGTATAACGGTAGAACACTGTTTTTTTGTCTCCACAGAGGCGTTTTCTAAAAGCATAAATCTTTTACCAATTTATCCAATTAACATTGTACGCTTCTTGATTTTCGTTTTCCAGCCACCGAAAATTAGTATAGAAAATAAAGATATTTCTTTTAGAAATATTCGATGATCCAAAAACCTTTAAACTATTGTTATGAATTTCGTTCATGGAACAGCGTACTTACCTACTGGAGAACGAAAAGCATAATTAAATTTTTCGTTGTCATTTTTGCATGGGATGTTTCGTTTCGCATCAGCAGTGTACCAGACTTAAAGACCACAAATAACTGTCAGCTATTCGAAATTAATAAAAATTGGGCATTGCATATCAGCCTGGTAATTTTAACAGCTTTTGTCTACAGTTTACTCGATTCTTTTTTTTTTATTAAAATTCAACAGCTATTATAGCTATATTTTCTAGCTTTTACACACTCATTACTCTCTGTGTATAGGTACTTTCTACATATTCATATGCAGATTTATTTAGGTAATGTACAAATAATTACTTTTTTAATATATTTTCCAGCTCCCTTTAGATATGTGCGATGGCATAGGGATAACGTGCCATTAGTTGACTCTCGTCATCCAGAAAATCCGACACCGGAACGGATTCACCTTTGGTCGAATGGCAGCCTGCAAGTTTCCAACGTGCAAACGGAAGACACGGGTGAATACTATTGCGAAATAATGGGCAACAACAACGGTCGTGCCATGCAAATGCATGCAATTGAGGTTCAGTACTCCCCTTCGGTTGTTTCCGAACCGAGTGGTTTCCTTGAACTACCTGTTGGTTCTATATTTGAACTTACGTGCGAGGCAAGGGGTGTCCCACTGCCTGCAATCACATGGCGACATAATGGCATCTCGATCGAAAACTATCACGTTGGCAATCGGCAGCATCACGTTGTTGAGGTAAAGTCTCGTGAAATGTCCGGCCCCATAGAATGCCTGGCCACAAACGGTGTTGGTGAACCTGCCATTGCCGGTGTTCACTTGAATGTTCTCTGTAAGTTTTTCTGTTACATCATTGAATTTTACCTCTTCTTCTTTTATTCATCTTCTTCCCTGGCATTACAGTTAGCCCGGAAGTCCAAGCCATTCAGCCAGTGGTTCACACGAAAATCAACATGCGTGCTCATCTCGAGTGTCTGGTGGAAGCGGCTCCAACTGCCACGGTCCATTGGTTCCATCACGGAGTACTAGTTGCAACAGATTCAAGAATAGCGCGCCATGACAGCGAACTTGAGTCAAATCGTTCACTAACGAACTACTACACCGAATCGAAGCACATCTTAATCATCAAGAAGGTCAAAGATTCCGATCTGGGTGTATATGAGTGTCGGGCAGAGAATAAGATCGGTTTCAAGGGGGTGGTGATCGATTTGACAGGCCGACCCATGCCATGTGTTTTCAAGATAAATCCCGCAGTACAGAGCCCAACATCACATAATATGATCTGGCAAACAGAGAGTCAGTCGCCCATCAATGAATTCAAGTTGAAGTTTCGGCAGATTCCATCGGGTAAGTAGAAATATGATGAATGTAAAGTTTTCATTCGTTTTCTTATGTGGCGTTAAGAAAATGATGGACGTTTGTTTAATTGTTTATGTACTCACATAATTAATAAGAATTGTGTTTTCTTTGCCTCACAGGAAATGTGACACCACAAAATAGAGCTGTTGCCATTGAATGGACAGAACTCACTATTCCTTCGGAGTTTTCAGAGGGTGAGTTTTTTTTAGCTATACCCACATTATGTATTTTAATATTAACTAAGTGAGAAACAATTTTTGTCCGCTTGTATTAGATACGAGTTTTGTTCGGTTTTGTTAGGTTCAGTTGTTCAGTACAGGCTAAAAGTTAAAGAAAATCTATAGTTTTTGCTCCAAATTAAATACATTAATTGAACAATTTATTGCACTGTCGCTCCTAGGCGCTCGTGAGGGGTGAAGAGGAACTTGTCCCTCCTGGCTCTGTATCTTAAAGGTACCAGTCTACATTCATATGTCTTTAATTTTGTTTACATGGGGCGGCTGTTTTCTTGTTTGAATTTTCTGTCAGAGACATGGTTTCCCACACACACAGTGGGGACCCACTACCACTGACCAGGCCGAATATATATTCGAGCATTTCGCCAAAGGTTCGCATTTGAATATAGGAAAGAGAACTAACGGTTACCAACAACTTTTACAACAACCACTTCGTCTTTTTGTTCTCCTAACCATGGATTCTATAATTATGCCCGTTAAATAGCGTTTTTTGGAAGAAAATGAAGCTGGTTTTTTTTATTTCAATTATATTGTCTTCAAAAGTAATGTAAAATATTTAATATTAACAACGGAATACATTTTGAGATGGCAGATGCTTTTAAGTGATGTAGGTTCGATGCAATTTTTGGGAAGAAAAATAATCCAAACTAGTGCACAAAAACTGAATTCCGCATGCAGACACTAAAAAAAACTGTCACTTTAAGTATTTGAATTCAATCTTCCGATCAGGTGTGATCAATGCCCAGATTGAAATCTCAATTCGGATGCGATTCGTTTGAAAATGTATTTTTGTTGGGTTTTGTACAATTCAATTAAAAGTTTTTTTTTTTAAACATTTTATTGATTTCGTTTTTCTTCTTCTTTGTATATCAACAGAAGTCAGATCACGTGCATTCATTTCTAGGTGTCTGAAATCAGCGTTACCTTCGCGACTCTTAAGTCACTTTGACTCCTTTTTAACGCTGGGACTGAAATTGGACTCCTTTTAAAAATTGGATTCTTTTTTGTAATCGCAATCGAAAATTTCCCAGTATTTTGTTTGTGTATTACGTGTTAAAAGTAAAACCAGATCAAGATCCGGATCCCGATAGAAGATAATAAAACACGGCTATTGAGTCTTTTGAAGGGTATTTAATAATATAAGTACATTTAAACACCTATTTTAAAATTTATTCATTTACCCGTTCGCAAGGTATTGATTTTTTTATATTTTCAAATATTTACAGTCTATGATTTCAGTTGGCTCCGTCAAACGGTAATCTAGAAGTTCGACTTTTTTTATAAATATCCAAATCAATAATTTCTTTTATGTAGATACCTATTATTAGCCGTGTTTTATTATCTTCTATCGGGATCCGGATCTGGATCTGGATTAACTTTTAACACGTGTTACAAAAACAATTTGAAAAATTTCCCAGTATTTTGTTTGTGTATTACGTGTTAAAAGTAAATCCAGATCCAGATCCGGATCCCGATAGAAGATAATAAAACACACCTAGTGTGGAAACAAAATTTGAAATTCCGTCTCCCACTAGTTGAATCCACTAGTTGAATTGATTTTTTAATATTGAAACTTTGAACTATGTAAAAACTTAATTCTATCAAAATAACGTATAATAGCCCAAAAAACCCGTGGTACATTGATAGTGTGACGTTTTACTAAAGTTTCAGAATAGGTTCAGTAGGGCATAGAACCCCGTACATAGAAAGAAACAAACTATAACTATACCTAATTGGCAAAAAAAAAACTTTTTTTAATAATAGTTCTTTTTCCTTCAACACATACTGTTAAAAACGGGGAATTATCTTAGACACACACCATACAATAATTTCTATCTTTTTAAAAGGACCAATCTACACAACCGCTTATAACTTACGTGGACTTCAACCAGCCAGCTTATATGAGGTTGCTGTATTAGCTAGGAACCGATTCGGATGGAGTGACAATAGCAAGATTGTTAGATTTGCTACCGGTGGTGAAGGTATTAACTAGACGGGATATTTAAATTTTATTTAATTAATTTCCCATTTTTTATATTTCTATCAGTCGAACTTCCCAACTATTCAACAGAATCAGAATTGCAATATGATGAGGAAGTCGAAGTGAACGAAATAACACAAAGTTCACAAACCTCAAGTGTGAGTGTCACCAAAATTCGTCAAGCTGTTATGTACTCCAGTGCGAGACGAACTTGTCTATTGGATGCGAGTTCATTGATATTTGGAATAATTATTTTTCTAAAAAAAAAATTATTTTGATTTCGGTTGTAAATAAAGACGTTAATTTAATTCTTTTATATTTGTTTTACAATTAACATTCAAATGGGTGTAAGTATGTACCTACTTGGTTCATTCAAATGGAACGACGACGTTGATGCCATAAAAAGAATTGAAGTTATTACGCACGTTGCGCCTTTAATTGATAGACAAATTGGGCAGCTGCCAAATAGAGCGCAAATTTGTGGTTTTGTAATGTTGTCATTAACTTAAACTTTTAGAAAGCCTCAAACGAACACATTCATGTTTTTAGACATTCAAATGAAATGATGATCTCATGCATATTATTGAACCCTTCATGAATTTTGTAGACATTCGAATGATATGATGATTATGAACTCACGCATATTATTTGACACTTCATGAGTTTTGTAATTCATTGGCTTCAAATAAATGAGAATTAGAATATTAATGAACTTTCGAATCATCTTCAATATGTGCCTACTAAATGAGAAAAAAATACAATAATTTTAACCTTTAAATTCATTTTGAAACAAGTTTTAAATTGTAAGGAGATTTATGTAGGTACCTATACCATTTATACGATATGATTTCGCCTTAAAGGTAGCTGCTTGTGTTATTTCTTTGTATTATTTTAACTATGATTAATCGGATTTGAAAGATAAAATGTGCAAGCAAAATCGAGTTAGAAATCAGTTATGAACCTAGTGTATGTTTCTATATACGAGTACATACATATATACCTATGTTTCAAAATTATTTTACGAAATGACCTTTCGTAAAAGTTAAAAAAACATTGCCAGCGTCTTGTCTTCGTAGTCAAAATGGAACAAAAACCATATTTTGCAGTACCTACCTATATCTTTCTTCAAATTCCTAAAACATGTCCCAAAAAAGTCTAGTACTCATTTCGAGTGAAAATGAAATTTTCATACATACGTGACGCCTAATTCACTTGTGTGAAGTTCACAGCAAGAAATGAGTACCAAAATATGAATCGGTTCTTATTCAATTCCACGCATCAATTTTTCAATTTCAATTTCCCAACGGATGACCACCAGGAAATAATCCAAGGTTCAGTGGAAAAGTGTGACATTTTTCAATCAAATTGTTTTGTAAAAAATATGAACTCTGGAATAAAAAAAAAATTATTTCCGATTTAATAACTGTCTCTTCTGGCATATTTATTCTCATCAAGGAGGAAAAAACAACAAAACAAGCCTTTAACGAACTTTTTCAAGATTGAAACAAGAATTCAAAGATTAGTATCAAAAATTCATGTTGAGAAATAATTATGTTTTCATAATAATTTTTCACGTGTATTTTGAGAAAATTTTATTTTTCTTTTCACTGGAGGTGAGTACTAGGCTTTGATTTTAAATAAAATGTTTCCTTAATTTGTGGAATGAATTTTATATAGTAGCCGTGTTTTATTATCTTCTATCGGGATCCGGATCTGGATCTGGATTAACTTTTAACACGTGTTACAAAAACAATTTTGAAAATTTCCCAGTATTTTGTTTGTGTATTACGTGTTAAAAGTAAATCCAGATCCAGATCCGGATCCCGATAGAAGATAATAAAACACGGCTATAGTTAAAGCCTAGTACTCAGTTCGAGTGGAAATGAAATTTCCATATAAAACTGACGGTTAGTTCACAGCGATAAACTTCCCAAGTAGAAATATGTACTCAAATGTGAAAGCGGAATATGAACCGGTTCGAAATCAATTTCACATCATAAATTTCATTTCGTAACGTACAACCACTAGGAAAATTTTAATGTGGAAAAGTGTGACATTTGTCAATTAACTATACTTTTGTAAAGCTATTTAAAATTTAATTTAAGCAAGCTTACATAAATACCAAAAAAATAAAAATTGAATAAAAAAGAAGTTGTGGTAATTTTCAATTTTCTCATAAACTAGAAGACATAAAACCATATAGTTTTCAGTGTTTGATTAAAAAATTATAGGGACATCAAATAATTAAAGCCAATTCAGTACTTAATTTCACAACTTAAAAAAAAACTGTAAACATTTATTTTAATGTTTTTTTGGATAAATTTTGAGTTTGAAATCATTTTTTTCAAAAACTATTTAGGTACACAAATAACTAACTAGAAACAAATAATAACAGAACAAGTTTCTGGCTTTCAGAAAACACATAATTTTGCATTGTAAGTGTTGCCGTTGTTTTAAATCTTTTTTTTAACTTAAGTCATTTTTTAGAAAATTGCCCCTCCCGCCTAAACGGAGGGAGATAGACACCCCCCTCCCATAATAAAAAATGCTTATATTTTACCCTTCTAAAAAAATCCGTTATTATTTTGCGGCGACCTATTTATCGTACTCGTGCCAAAATCTAGAATACCAAAATATCGAATGCATCATATAGGTAGTGTAGAATAAAAAAAATTCGAAAGTCAAAACCTCGAAGCACAAAAGTTTTGCCCGTTTTTTTGGGATCTTTCACGCATATGCTCATATGATTTTACTACAATAATACTAACTTAACGGGAACAGCCTTCACATGGGCTACATTATACATATTCACTTTTTATTGGGGAATTTCTTTTCCACTACGGTGAGAAATAACCTCACTTTTTGAGGAAAATAATTCACTTCTTCTCCAGTAATCTGCCCCTCTCCCCCAACTTCGTTGCTCTACTTAGGGTATGTTCAGTCGCCAGGCTGGTGCGTATGTCAACAGGTTTCTTGAATAACAGTACCTTGGGTTGCCCTATTATTTCACATTTGGATCCGGCGATGTACATACCTATATGTATGTACAGTTAAATCTTGAGCTCATCAAATAACTGCTGGGAAATAACCTCACATAATTTTTAGATCAAATAGTTTCTCACAGTTAAATGTGAAATTATTTCCTTTAGTTAAGGTAGTTCCCGTGAATTTTGTTCCCAACACCTCTTTAGTTACTGACTTTTGAAATATTGTCAATAATTAAAAAGACCTATAGTATGATATCCTCTTTTCCAACAGCCGCGATGAGATAGGTAATCTTGTATTTTAAATATCTGCAATATATTTTGAAAACAGAAATGTTTTTGACAAGCCCTTCTATAAACAAATCAGGCTTTTCTCTCCTAACCGTCCGGCTTTTAAATTTTTGTTGATGGTAACCCTAGCTGGAATGGCAAATCGGGTAATTATTTTTTTTTCAGTTCTTAACTCATTTTTATAAAGCGTGGTTACACACGTAGATCTGCAAGGATTAAGAAAAGCATTTTTTTTTTCAAAATTCCAAGAATTTTAACTTCTTTGAATTAATGCATATACACATGTGTCCGAAGAGAATACAGAACTGCGATTTTTTGATTTACTTTAGAACAAAATAAATCAACTTTAAATAGCTATGTATATCGTCTATAACAGACGCGGATCCAGGAATTCAGTTTGGGGGTGGTCATGGTCCTTACTCTTGTTGTTCAAGTTTATTAGAATTTTTAAGATTGCATATTATTAAGAATTGGTAATAATAAATTAGAGAAAATGGTAAAGAAGCTTGAAACTCGTTCCTTAAATTAATATAACACCTCCTAAAAAAGTGTTGTGCTGAATTCTTAAAAAAATATGAATTAATGCAGAAAATTGACGTATTATTTAAAAATTGCTGAATATTTAAACAAAACAAATAATTTTTGAAAGATAAAAATTTTTTATATCAAATATGTATAATCCAATTTCTGATTCAGAAAATGAACTTCAACCAAAAATTAAAACACAAATTGATAAAGGCATATTTGCTTATACCCTCAAACAAAACTATAAGATTTGATTAATTCAAAGTTTTAAAATAAACGCTTAATTATTTCTAATTTACTTCAACTATACTGGAATGGTAAATCGGGTAGATATTTATAGACAACGGCGTTAAATTTTAAACAGCCTGATGTAAAGGTAGTTAACAATTTACTAACTTTAAAGCTTTTTACTAAAATTTTCCATATTTTGAACAATTTTTAACTAGTACTATACTAACCCTGCTTTCTTAAAACTTACCTTAAACAGTCCCAGATGGTGCAAGAAAAGTAAGCAAACAGACTTTTTTCACATTTTGTTTTGTCAAAATGGCATAATGGAGTTAGTATGATACTAAAGAGATAAAATTGGCATTTGAGGGTTTTAACTTTAGCGAAATGTTAAAAAGATAGTACTTTGCTCAATTCAATTAAAGTTTGGAAAATCGTCTTTTTAACTTAGTATCGTCTAAAAAGACTTTAACACGATAAAAATTTAAAAAAAAGCAAACAAAAATAACTTTAAGCCTGCAGAACAAGAGAATTATTATTCTGAATTAACTACATAATTATAATAAATTCTTTTTCGAAAGATGTGAAGTTAGGTATAAATGAAATAAATAACTTATATTGTAGAATATAAATGCATATGTGTGTACCGAAACAAAAAAAACATAGAGGTAAATTATAAAGTTTAACCTGCTGTATAAGACAAAATAAATACATTCGTCGCATTTTAAATACATTTTAATAATATCTAGATCCGATTTTAGGAAGGGATTCTCGTCAACATTCGTCACGTCGAGTGAGTGGATTCAGTTACAAGCACTTTTCCAATCTCTCAGTATAATGAGAATAAAGCATTAAAATGTATGCAAGCATGTCAAATGTTAATAAAAGAATTCTTTTTATGTCCATTTCTTAGAATATAAGTGAAGATTGTGTCAACCCTGCATTTTATTCCTTACTCCCATCCCTGGAACTATTTTACCCAGTTTTCCTTTATCCGTCCCTTTCATGATGAATTCTATTTGTCTCTTTCAAGACGGAATTCAAAATTGTAGTGAGTCGTGAACAAGAGGTCGAACTAGACACAATAAAGTTAAAACTGTTTTAAAGAAATTCTGTGTTGCGATTTAAATTAATTAATGTTTATTTGTTTTCTCTGTGGACTCGGTTTATTATCTTGACAATTGTTTGTGTTTATCTTTTTCTCTTGAGTTCTGGTGGGGGCATGACCCCCATGACCCCCCCCCCCCCCCCTGGGTCCGCCACTGGTCTATAAATCAAACGTCTTATCAGACAACTATTCTGATAACTTTATATACACAGATATATTTGTATATACTTACTACATACAGTTAGCAAAATAGCCAGTTCCATTGCTTTTTTTAAACATTGAGACCAATTTCTGACATACCTATACATACTTTCAAGTATAGCTATATTTTTTCTTTAGTCGCACTATACACGGATGTGGAATACTCTTCCTATGATATACAAAACTTCAAAATATAAGATTAAGTCCATTTTTTGAATATTTTTGCAGGTTGTTCCCGATTTGTTCCGCATTGTTCCAAAGTTTTTTTTCTTTTAATTTTCAATAGTAGGTTTAAGACCCAAAAACGGTTTTGTGACCTAGCCCCCTTATTTTGAACATCGATATTTTCAAAGTTATTCTGATCATTACTCCAAGTTTTTGACCTCTATGTTCAAAATTTCAAAAGTTATTGCAAAAGTTCGAAAAAAAAATCTAGCGACCCTTTTTCCGAAAATCGTTGTGAAGGTTCTAAAGATAAGGCCTTCAAAACACTTGTTTCAAAAACGAAAAAACGGCTCCAATATTTAATTTAAAAAAAAAAAACTTTGATTCATATTCTTTGATAGTCAATATATGTACATAATGTGATGAGAAAATATAGTGTCCCTACATTAATAAAATTGCCCTATATTTTATTTTAAAAAGAAATCGACAAGTTTTTGAACTTTGTAAAAACTCCTTTAGCCCCCCTTTTTCAAAAATTAAAATTCCAAAAAATGTTCCATGTACGGAATTGCTCAAATCCAATTGTTCCAGGTTGTTCTAGGGCAGTTTAAAATGTTCCAGAATTTCGTTTCTTAAAATTGATTTTAAGTTTGAAAAATTGCAAATATTTTTGGATGAGGTTTTGGGATAGGGAGGAGTTTTTACAAAGTTCAAGCACTTGTCGATTTTTTTAAACAAGATTTTTGGGCGATTTTATTAATGTAGGGACACTATATTTTCTTAACACAAATATTTTTTATCGAAAAATATGAATCAGACGTTTAAAAAAATAAAGTATTTGCGAGACGTTTTTTGCGCTTTTGAAAAATAAGTTTGGAAGGCCTTATCTTTAAAAATAGACAGAATAGAAGGAATAGTGGTAAGAACACTAACAAGACAGTTAAAAAGGTCGATTTTTGAAAAAAGGGATATTTTTTAAAATTTTGGCCCTTACTTTTTCGAATATTTTTCAAAAAAAAATCTTTATAACAATGCGGAACGAATCGGGAACAACATGGAACTTTTTACTTGAAATTACTTGCAAAGGTTAATCACCGCATTTGCGCAGCAAAATCATCCTGCAAATTTATCAGTTCTGTGTATAATTTTCCACACAAATTTGGACTTTGGCTAACGAGGAATATACGTCAATGTATAAATACCCGTATTGAATTTCTTTTGTGTAAAAAAGGGCTGGAATTAAGCAGCCCATACACACAACTTTTGTGTGCACAACCAATCGAGACACCAAACATTTTTGATTTTTTGTGTCGCTGTCTCCATTGGTGTGATGTGTATGCGGATGTGTCATGACACCGGTGTGCACACAAATGTTGTGTTGGTGGCCGCATTAAGTAATACCTATATTATTATTATTCTTTTCATTAAGAGAATAATAAATGATGAGTCTTTCCGTTCCATAACCATATGGTTATAATTTTTTTTTAAACAAAATAAAAAGCACATTCAATTTAATTTACCTTCGGTTTTGTGTCAAAACCTCGTAAGTATACAAAATAAGATAGGTACAGGAGATACAAAAAACCGATCAAATAAGTAATAAAATTAAATTCTTACTGCCTACCCTAGAGGTCTTAAAACTGATTGAAAGATGAAAAAGGAGTCATAATACAGTAACGAGGCATTGATATTTGAATCCAGACAATTTGTTTGTTTTAACAGAAACCCGATGTTATGTATTATGAATAAAACTCAATGTGCCCAATTTATCACCTTAGATTCCTTGTGCAATCTCAATTTAATTCACCTTTATTATGAAGGAAAATCGAATCTCAATAATTTGTTACCCTTTCATGACGTACAATATATAGGCTTTCTGAGCATAATCGACTAACTTATTGTGAAATTCAATTTTGATGTATGGAGATGGTTTTGTTAACATCTGCATTTATATTGAAAACGGCATAATTGAATTGCAAATAGGATGTACCTACCTTTAACTATTTGCCAAAATATTTTCCTTTATTGGTAGGTTCACCTATTCTTTTTTAAGACTTGTTCAATCATTTAATGCAATCATTTTGGAGTCTAATGTGAAAAAGTGCATTTAATTTCGATAGCAATACGAAATATGTAGGTATACAAATTTCTTAACTAATTACTTTTTGTAGGATCAAATGCATTTGCACAAAATCAATTAATAAATTTCTCATACAATTTTGAACTTATGTCCATCAATAACTATCATCCTTTATTGGAATAGGTAATTAAAGAACTTAATACTCAGTAATTGTGGTAGATCAAAATTGCTCGTTATGTAGGTACATGTGAATGTACCAACTTTAAGAAAATCGGCATTGTAAAATATTTATTTTTTTCTGTTTGCTGAGATAATTTTACAAACTGACTAGGAGGTTTTCATAGTTATCCGTCCATATTCAGATTTGATTTACTGAAATGAATGATTATCGTATATTGTTCTTAAAAGGTAGGCATTTACTGAATGCTAAGTGAACTTTTACATAGGTATGTGCTGGGATGCAATGAACGGCATTTTTCTTTGTATTTGTAGCTTACTTAACGGCAATGTGAGACATTTGCAATGACAATAGTTGTTAATGGAGCATTGACGTTTTTATGAAGAAGTCTCAGTTAACCTAATATGAAGTGCCAAGTGTGCTAACAGGATCCACTCTATATTGTTCCACGAAAAATGTACCACACCCCTTCACTGAACAAAATGCGAGAATTAATGTCAAAACGCAAAAAAAATCCAAAAACACTTTTTTGTACTTGCCATGTTCTACTTCTTTTCACATTATATTAAAATAAAGTCTTCTGTACTTAAGTTTCTATCAAATACAACACATTATGATGACAGTTAGAGGAATTTAGGTTAATATTACAAAACAACATAAGAGGCACTAAAACCTACCACCATACCGCCCACCCACCAGGCCAACTTCTCGTTGAACAAGCGCATACACATTACACTTTACACACACCATACACAATGGAGTATCTCCTCCATGAACGAGATTATTATGACGAGAGATGAAAGTGGATCTCCTCACTTTGAATCATCTCTCAGTCACAGTCTTTTATTGAACATTGAGGATTTCATAAGTATTCTCTTGAACACCCACAAGTCAATGATATAGTGATGATGATGACATAGGAAATTGAAATGATAATGATGCGGTTATCTAAATAATTTTAAGGAGAAATATGTACATATATTCATATAATATGTGTAATTACATGTACATTATATTGTAAATAAGAACTCAATCGATTTAAATGCTTGTACCTAAATCAATTGTCAGAAAATGTAGCGTGGTGGATTTTAAATACATATAGTAAAATGTATTTCACTTGAAAACGTGGAAGAACGCATACGTACTCGTACATAGCAAATTGTTTAAACAAGAATAACATACATACATACATAAAACAATTTCGATAATTTAAATTTTTGATTCGAGAAAAGCAAACAAAAAATACATAACTTTTAACAATTACCTGAAAACTAAATCAATTCGCAAATTTTAATCATTTCCATGTTATCTGTGAATGAAATAGATACACACAATCCGCTGAAAATACAATGTTTAGAACTTAGATATTTTGATATAATAATAGAAATTCAAGTTTCATTTAATTTGTTGTTGTGTCTGCTGAGAAAATGAGATTTGTTGAGTTGATTCGAGTCGAGTTTGTTTCTATTCGACGCGACGATATTATTTCTGTTATGTGTTGAAATTATGGTAAAAAGTCATTAATGATTCGGTTGATTTTTAAAACCCCTTCCACTTGGCTATATTAGTTCCTTAGATAAAATTTTAATACATAGAGAGTAGAAGTATTAAAGTTATTTCCTAATAAAGTTTAAGTTTATAGGCACCTTTCTGAAGATGCACTGCCTGAAAAAAACTGCACAACAATAGTATAATTCATATACTTCTAGATACATAAGAAATATTATGAATGTAATATGACTATTTCTCATATTCTTTGAACACAATATTCACACCTGAAATATATTAATCAATTAAAAAAATACATTTGCAAACTGACAGCTGTAAATTAGGTTGGTGTTAGTACAGGGAGGGTTAAATCTGCCGAAAAATGTAGATTTGAAAAATTGATTTAAATCAAAAATAAATCAATTTATTTTACCCAATGGAACGAACAAATGGTCAAAATCGGATGTTTGACAGATCCAAATCAAAAATTAATTGATTTATTTTACCAATGGAAAACCCGATTTATTTCAAAAACAAATCCAACACAATTCCAATTTTTATTTTACGGCATTTTATATTGGAAAATCCAGGTTTCAATCTTAAAATTGAAAAATGGAAAACATTTTTATCGAAAACATCACACTCACAGTTGTAGCAGCATCTTTTGTAAATATTTAAATAGCTATGAACTTTTGAAAAGACGAAGTTGTGACAAGACAAATAAGTAATAATAGATGAAAACACAAAACAAATAAAATTCTTATCGAGAATATCTAGAATGAATAATGAAACAAGACTAGAACAACAAGAATAATTACAATAATTGTCGGTTTATTTTACAAATCTTAAGGTGCCTATCCGTTCGATAGTATATAGGTACTTTCGTTAGTAATTTCTCAAGAGTTAATCTTGGGTGGCTGTTGACTATCTGTTTGAGACATATTTTCAAAATTTTGATATCGCGAGCTCTTTAGAATTTTGAGATTTAATTTCTTAAGAGTAGGGTCAGTGTGGGTAAATGTAAACAGAGGAAAATGTAAACGGAGCTCAAATTCCATATAAATAATGCAGTTACGCAGCTACTGAATAAACTATCGGACGTATTCAGTACATTAAGTCAAGTTTTTCGAGACGCCACGCCTCGCCTCGCCCACCATGCCATACCTCTGGAAAAATCGATCTGGTTTTAGCTCAAAAGATCTTTTATTTATAGCTACACAATACATTTTTATTTTCGGCTCGGGCAAAATTTTCGAGGTATGTATAATATCGTTTTATTTAGTTCTCAAGTAGGTAGTACAAAATGAAAAAATAGGGACTCCAATTTCACAATGGATTCCAGTGAGTCTATTGTGACATTGCCTCTGTCAACTGGAATTTGAAAAGGTTTGAAATTATCGTTTATACACGTGGTTTCTTCTATAAAATGTTTGAAAATCGAAAACGGTCTCTGGATTTTCATCGATTCTTCTTGGTACACTGCGCATTCTGTGATGTTTCAGAAAATCATTCTTTGTCTAGACTGATCTTTAATTTCCCAGCGAATGAGGATGAAGTTTTAATTAATGCATCGATTTGGTCATCATCGTCGTTCATTTGTTGAAATGACATTTTTACAAAGTATAAAGAAGTGTTAAGATCCAAGATTTTTTTCCGCAGACCAGAAGCGAAGCCCAGGTACGGTACGTGTATTATTATCAAAAGAACTTGCATCTATTTTTATTTCTTCCAAAGCATACACAAAGCCTTCGAAAATATCGGTTTCAAGCTAGAGTCAGGCACATTTGAAAGTTTGAATTAGGCATTTTGGAGCCGGTTCTTCAATAGAAAAATACCACTCACTCAATTACAAAAAAAGATCCAGTGCAATTTAGTATACTTGTGAGCTTTGTGACCAGAACCTAGATTTGAAAGCATATAGGCGCCCATTTTACGAATTAAATGGCTGTCCTTAGTTATCCCAAAATTGGTGGGCTAATTTGAGCAGACCAATTCAGTGAATCAGCCAACGAAGCGAAAGATCAACCGAAAACATCGTCGCTGTCTGTGAGAGTCCATAGTTCTTCGAAAACGAGAATGTCATCATTGCCATCAGCATCAACGGGTAGCGCTACCGATCGATGATAACCAATTTTAGCTGGCTTTCAAAATTCCACAATGTTCCATTTCAAAATCTACCCGCCCTTATTGAAATACCCCATAGAAAGACCTAACTTCTTCTGAGATACATTCATTTCTTTTGCATCTTTTGAGCTTTATAGTGTGATGGCATTGCTAAGCCCCGATGTTGTTTTTTTTAATCCAATATCATATGGGTTTTCAAAAGAACATCTTCTAACAGATATCAACAGTAATAATAATCGATTTAACAAATGGAATTGATTTTATTTGTAAAGTCTAAAGTTCATAAGCAAATATCTATTTTTATCAAAGTTATTAAATCACTTACAGAGTGGTTTAAATTTTGATAAAAAAAAATCTATTTCCTGTTCAACGTGGGAGATAATTTATTCGCTATGATCATTATTTACTTTGGCACAATACAACTGTACAAGAGCACAGCTCTGCCTCGATAAATTTAATCGTAAACATTTAAAAGACAATAAACGTACACCATGTGGTATTTAAAACAACTCTTTTCATCTAATTGGGTCAGTTTTGATTCATAACATCATTAGGCATTTTAAAAGTGGTTTGGTATATAAATTTGCAATGCAATTATTAAGGTACGTTGTACTTTTTTAGAACTTAAAACTAAAAAAAAAAGAATACAGTGACAGGTTGGTATCCTTCAATCTGGATGTTGAATCAATTAAAAAATCAATTTTAATATTATGTATACATGTATCTACAATGTATATATACCTAAACGCACCAACAATTTACAAATAACAATTTCAAACTGCAGAGAAATGTATAAAGTATGTATAGGTATATCCAATCTTTATTCACATTCATATGTTTGTTTTATTTTGATTTATAGACCCCAAATAAGCTGCGCGAATATAATTTGCTACACTGTGTTGGGCCTAAGGCTGCCTGGCTGAAGTAGTTAAATATGTACATATATTGTATAATGTATTTATTTATTTAACGTGACATGTGTGATGTAGAGTTTTTTTGTTTTGGACTCGATGATAATAAATTATTGTATTATTGGTATTTCACTAAAATGTACTATACTCTGTGTTTGATACAATTGCTAAATGAGCATTGAAATGAAAGTGCAAGCTAAATGATCTATGTAAACTTTTCGAATTTCGTTTTGCATTGGACGTTCAGAAGCATTCAGAAGCACCCGGGAGAAAATTTTCTTCTGAGACCATTGCACTGAATTGACGATTCTGAGAAAAAAAATCGCTTCTCGATTTCGAGTCAGAATCCAATCAAGAAGCACTAATCCATTCAAACCGCAGTGTAGATAAGTCGTAATTACATGAGTAATAAATGCCTTATTGACATTCATTTATACGAAGTTAAATATTGGCGCTCTGATTTTTTTTATAATTTAAAAAAAATATTATTATGGATATGGCAAGAATGAGCAGGTTCATTCTTTATTTCGTATTGTAATTTTTGTAAAATGGTGTCAGCACAGTATTTATACGATGTTAGTATAATTTGAAAATTAAACTTCACTTTCACTTGGTTATTATTTGCGTATGACTAAAATACTGGCTGGTTTTAGAACATTTATACGATTCGGTCATCAATGGCAAAATAATGGAAGAAATTATAGCAATTTGTCACTCGTATAAATGCGGCATTAGTGTTTTTTGTTCTGATTATTTTGAATAATTTTAAATACTTTTTTTATCCAACTTAATAAACAAAGAATCATCAAATACTAACAAACCGTAGTTACGAAGAAGACCATTATGAAAAGGTTCAGGAAAATAGATGAGTATTTAAAAAGCATTGCTCAGGAGCATGTCATGAATTACCCAAAAAAGAATTTTAAATTCTGATGAAAGCTTTTGCCTCCGCCTAAAACTGGCAAAGTTATTGCTCCAAAAGGCTTCAAAAACATTTACAGTAAAACCCGGATAAGTGCCTACCCGCATAACTACCAACATTTTGAGGATTTTTTTTCATATAAAACTCATCTTATAAGTACGTTTCGTTTTGCTACCTTCCCCGATTAATTGCCTTT
Source organism: Leucozona laternaria (assembly GCA_932273885.2). NCBI lineage: Eukaryota > Metazoa > Arthropoda > Insecta > Diptera > Syrphidae > Leucozona > Leucozona laternaria. The sequence continues at coordinate 60,712,636 of OW026368.1, read as the reverse complement.
TATTTTGTATGCTTTTATTGGCATTTAACTGAAAAAATTCTTTTAAGTACACAATTGAAATTAGCAGAAAAAGACAAAAGCTTCTTTTCATCTAGCCCTTTCTTGTGTTTCATGCACCATCACATGATGGTGAAATCGAGGGTCTTGAAAAAAAAAATCAGATTCCATAACGCAGTACAAACCAAAATAACTGATTATTTCACTTTGTAAATACGAAATTCGCTTTTTTAAGGTTACCGGTACTAAAGTCAGTTGATGTAATGTATTTTCCTATTTTTGAAATAACATTCAATCTTACGATAAGTGTTCATGTGCACTAAAGCGGGTTTTTTATAACTGCCTAACCCGCATGAGCACGTCTCAAAACGAGGCATTTATGGTAAGGCACTTATCCGGGTTTTACTGTATACCAAATTCAAGCTGGAGACTTAAAAGATACGCTGGCGGTACCTGCTAATTGTTTTTTCAGTAGACAAAACTGTTCCTACTAATCAGTGGTGGTGTTTCCATACATGTGCCCGCCGAAAAAAAGGTTTTAACCATAATCCTGGTTCTTGGGTATAAGCGAAATTGGATGTATGAGACGCGAAACGTTGTTTGAATACGTTGCCAATTGTGTCCATAAGCGCACATATTAGCTAATATAGTGAAAGGCCCGTCATATTGTGTGTTTATGGAACTCAGTGAGTTTTGCAGCAATATAACCAAATAATTTTGTATGTGTTGCATCAAAATGCCACCCACATAATGTACCCGGCGGACGTAAGTGTCTTTAAGCCCTTGAAATACGATTGGAATAACATTTCGTGATTGGCAGTCAAAAACATGCGACTGCTCCCTTTTTAATGATTCAAATATCAAAAATAAATATATGGTGGTAACCATACAAAATGGATTTAAAAAATAGGGCTTTTATTCATTGAACCCTGAGCTTTGAATTACTCTAAGGCCCAGTTTTCCAGTGTTGAGTTAAACCAGAGTTAGCTAACTCCAGAAGTAAATTAACCCACAGTGAACTGCGGAAGCAATTTTTCGGCGAAGAATGCATGCGAAACGACTAAACAAACTCGGTGGATAAAACATCGAAAGCAACTGTTTAGTTAATCCTGAGTTAACTCACCAAATTTTATGAGTTAACTAGGGTTTAACTTTAATCTCGCACTCAAAAACTGAACCTAAATGTGAAAGAAAACAACTTTGAGAACTTACTCATTGCTTAAGCTCCCCATAATACTCCACTCGTAAGACCAAGAACGACCCATTGAATCGTTTAACCTAAAGATTGTTGCAGTAGTGATAACAAAATCGTCAGGATAGTTGAAAGATGTTAGAGCTGATGCTGATATTGTTTTAATGGTGATTGAATCCGAAGCGTCAAAATCGACAAGTAACTGAACACTCGAGATTACGATAGACGCTGCACTTGGAGGGATCTCGGGAGCATTAGGCGACTTAAGCGTCGGAGTACTATTGAGGACAGAATAGAACCCGAATTGGAGCATTGTTCACCGATAAACTTCCATCAAGTCGACTGAGATTTTGTTCCACACACCTTCAATAGAACCGGATGAAATGATTGATTCCATGTTTGCGCCGATAACATCATATGAAGCTTAACATTCATACCCAATACCATCGCAAATATGTAAATCGAGTGCAGCAGAGTCCTCATCAGTCATTTCAAAACATTTGTTATATTCGAAACCTATGTTCGGTTTCACAAATATTTAACAGGCTTTTAAATTTTTAAATGACGTATTTTGTATGGAACAAACGTCATTTAAATATTCAAAAGCCTCTTAAACAGTTAAAAGGGCTTTATGAAATCGGCCATTAGCCCCCTCTTACACAAGGAAACTGCGTTTCCAGCAATTTTCAGTTTGCCGGAGAGAAGGGCACTGAGTAAGTGGGGTGAAAAAAAATCTCTCCGGTTAACAATTGAGGAGATTTGTTTGACATTCATTTTCATCACACGAATGTATTAAAGTTGTCTTTTTTTATATGTAAATTAAAGAAAAAAGAATGACAGTTCTTCTTCTAAAAAGAAGCTTCTTCTAAAAAGAAGAGAAATTTTCCTCTGAATTTGTTTTCAGAATGGTTGCAGAAGCGTGAACACGTATCATACTATTCTTCCGGATTATCAATCCAAAAGACTCTATTCAATTATGTCAAAGTTGGCGCGACTGAACGCGTGATTGTAGTCTGTGTATTTCTCTTTAGCAGTGGCGGCCTTTACAATTGCGAGTCTACGAATCTACATATGCGTAGCTCATCCTTCTTGTGCCAACTACAAAGCGCTTCTGATGTATATTTTTTAATAATTTTATTTTGTTTGCAATCGGCGAAAAATGTATGCCCTCTTCAGAAACTGATACATTAAATGTAATGATACGAATACCAATAATTTAAGGTTTATGTACATTTTTGTTAAAGCATTTAGTTTCTGAAGTGTGCATCAATATCAATAACATTACTATTTTCATCTAAGCGCCTTATCTTTAATAAATAAATTATATCTTATTTTGAGTTTTCAAAATTATCGTAAATCAGAAATTATTAATGAAAAAGTAGGTATGAAATCCTTTTGAAGTTAAGTAGTTATAAATTAAGCAATTCAAAAACCATATTTGCAGCTTTTACTTTGAATTTTTTTTTCAAATCAGTAAATAAACTGTGGCTTAGCAATTACTTTTTAGATGGCATACTATTTTTTTATAACAATTTGTGTTTTTTTGAATTGATTTTTAGTATTGACTAGCTGGCCCGCCCGGCCTCGCACGCGTAGACAAACCAAAGCCTTGCATAAAAATTACAAAAACAAATTCAAATAAATATTTGAACTTTTTGTAATAGAATACTTATTTCTAGGTTTTAACCTACTTCACGTTATAAATGGCTCAATTTGTAAAAATATAGCAGCCGCTCGATTCAAATAATGTATTAATAAACATTTTCCATTGCTACCTTCGAGCTTTCGAACAGGACTAAAGTGACCTTGACTAATTAAATAAACAAAATATTTAATTGGACATAGCATACATCCAAGGATTTTGAAATATTTAGAAGCTGTCTAACTAGACAACCAGTCTAAGTAAATCTAACAAATACAACGCAATATAAATTGTATTAAGTCTTAAGAAAAAGAACAACTAGTTATACCTTTTAAAAGAGAAACACGTGTTTAACAATAATTATTATTAGAACAAGGGTCAGTCAGTTATTTTATTCCTTAACGCTAGGAGTACATATGTAGATACATATAATGTAGGTCTAGGTACTTACTTATAAAGTAAACTTAAAAGCATATCGATTCAGTTGTTTTTTTTCCAAAATTCCATTGACATTAGTCACAATAAACTTTACCCGAATTTACATAATGTATGTACATTTTTAATTCTTGCATAAATAGAAAGAAATATAATCGACATAGGTAGATTTATTTGTTTTTGCCATTGACATGTCCAGATGTTATATACTATGGAGAATTATTGTACTTACACTCCGTTTTACTAGATAAATTTTAATTTTTTTAGTTCATGAGTTTAAAATTAATTGTCCAAAAGCTGTTTAATGAAAAAACTTGATTTAAAAAGAAAATTAAATAATGCATTTCTAGCCTTAAAGAAAGCTATAGCATATGGAGGTGTTGCCTTTGTTTTTAAATATTTTTGTTTTGGAAAAATAGTCTCCCCTCCTTTAGGAGTTTTTTTTCATGTTTCGATCGAACCCACAAGCTCTAGCCTTACAGTTTGTAGAATGTAGGTATGTGTTAATAATTCTTCTTCTGTAAAAGATTTTCTTAGAAACGCGCAAAGTTTTGAAACATTGTAAAACAAATTTACCATAGTCAAGTGAAACGGAGTGTCTGTATATGTATGTTGTGATACAAATAATAAATTTAGAACTTTAAAAAGAAAAAGACAACAAAAAATATTAAAAGATAAAAAGATTTTCGCAGCTGTTTGTTTTGTTTACTAAAAAGTGTTTTCAATTATTTACAGCCAATCGACTAAATGCTTTTAAATTTCTATGGTTATCATATGTTTTATGAATATGAAATAGCTTCTATTATTAAATTAAATGTAAAGTATGATAATATTAACAATATTTTTGAATCTTCTGTTTTCTAGTCGATACCTATACCTGAGAAAATGAAACGAATAATTTTGTTTTTGATAAGAAATAAGGATTTTTTTCAGAAGGTCTAATACAAAAAAAATAATAGTTTGTTTTTGAGTAACAGAAAGAACGAAATATTGATATCGTGAAAAAAATAATTTCTTGGGTGGTAAAGGTAGGACATTGAAACCCTTTTGACAAGTTAGTTTTCTTTTCTCGTTTTTTTTGAGATTTTATTGTATCGGAAACATTAATGCATATATTAACATTTAATTAGCTAAAACTTCAAATAGCTAAATTATTTTCTCAAAAAACATCCGTGTATTTTTTTACTTTCTCTATATGGGGCAAGTATTGGTTGTAATCATTTATTTATTTATTTATTTACCAAATTATTTTTTTTTATTTAATTAATTTATTTATTTATTTATTATCTATTTATTTATGAAACTGTTAGTTCATTTCTTTATTATTAACAACAATATGATATATAAAAGTTATAAAGGGTTTTTCAACACGGACGCTACAAAAGTAGAGCAACAGGGACAGCAAACGACGCCATACTTTTTGCCGTTCTTTTGACATTTCTCTTCAGTAAGGTTTGCCATTTCATGATGGAAAGATATACGAGCCAACAATGAGTCCAAATTATTAAAACTTACTGCCGAAATTCGGAGTCAGTGGCCTCAACGTTAAGAGCGCTACGTCCAATTTATGGTCGTCGTAATCGTCCTAGCAGATCAACAATTGAGCGTCTAGTGGAAAAATTTGAATCCACAGGCACAGTACAAAATGTTCCCGTGAGACAAAGAAGTGCCCGTAGTGTCGAGAATATTGCTGCCGCTGGGGCTTCAGTTGCAGAAAGCCAAAATGTGTGTCTCACTCGTCGTTCTCAAGCGTTGGGCATCACTGTGACGTCGTTGTGGCGAATTTTGCGAAAAGATCTTGGCCTACATCCTTACAAGATTAAATTGACGCAAGAACTGAAGCCGCTTGACCACCAGAAGCGTCGTATGTTCGTGAATTGGCTGAGCAACAACTTAAAAATGATTCGGATTTTCATCGAAAAATCATCTTCAGCGATGAGGCTCATTTCTGGCTGAATGGCTTCGTCAATAAACAAAATATGCGGTATTGGTCAGGCAACAATCCAAACGCTCTCCATGAGTCATCATTGCATCCCGACGCCGGTGGCGTCATTGGGCCGTACTTCTTCCGTGATGATCAAGACCGGCACGTTACTGTGAATGGGGATCGCTACCGTTCAATGATAACCGAATATTTTTGGCTCCAATTGGATGATATGGACTTGGAGGACATGTGGTTTCAACAGAACGGCACACAGCGAATGTCACAATCAATTTATTGGAAACGAAGCTTGGAGAACGTGTTATCTCACGAAATGGTCCAGTAGCTTGGCCGCCTCGGTCGTGCGATTTGACGCCGTTAGACTATTTCCTGTGGGGCTGCGTCAAGTCTATGGTCTATGCCAACAAGCCAGCGAAGATTGATGAACTTCGTACGAATATCGAACGTGAAATTGCAGCAGTATCGGCCGATTTATGATTGAAAACCGTCGAAAATTATGTTCAGTGTCTGGACTTCTGCAAGCGTGCCCGTGGTGGACATGTAAAAGAAATCGAGTTCCATACATAATGGCATCAAACGTACTTTCACAGGAATAAAAAATTTCATTGATATCCAAAACCGTTTTTGGTTTAATTAAAAAAAACTTTTGTAGCGCTCTTATTGAAATATTAATAATGTACATATTTGATTCACTTAGTTGAGTTTTTTTGTTTTCTTTATAAGTAGTGTAAGTTTTAGTATAAGTTATATTTTAAAAATTAGTATTTAGTGCTCAAAAGAAGCTAAGTAAAAGTTTATAGTATTTCAGTAGCAAGCGTATGCATTACAAAAAGAAGAAATATTTGACCTTTCAAATAAATAAAGTATAAATTAAATTTAATTAAATTGAGATTTTTGGTGAAAAATTAGATTTTATAAATTAACCTTATGCGGATAAAATCACAGTTTCACAATGCTTACAGTAATCAGTTAATAAAGCAAAAGCTTTAGTGTATTCATGGGTTGATTTGGTTCTTCCCCAATGCACACGTAAATTAAGTAAAAATTATGTTAACATTTCACACGCTACTGTATGTGCTCTATATAAGCAAAACAATCTTAATTTTTAGTCTTCTTAATATATTAAACAAAGTCGTTTTAGTTACAACACTTTTAACTCAAGAACCGCTGGACCGATTTTAATGATCTTTGATTTGTTGGTTTCGTCTCCACCCCGAATAGCAGAATAACTATAAAAATATTTTAAAAATTCACTTTGTAGGGTGAAATGGGATACAATGAAAAAGACGTATGCGATTAAAAAAACTCAACTTGCGTTTGAAAGGTTATTCTTAGGAAATGGCTTCAGGGGGATTTTTTTTTAATTTTAAATTTGTAGGGTGAAATGGGGTACAGATAAAAAAAATAGTCCGATTTAAGAAATTCTTTTTTATTTTAAAAGGTTTTTTTAGGAAATGGATTTAGGGATATTCTTTTTCAATTTTTTTATTTGTAGGGTAAAATGGGTTAAAAATAAAATATTGTCCGATTTAAGAAATTCTTTTTGAGTTTGAAAGTTTATTTTAAAAAATGCTGTTTAGAGAGTGAAATGGGGTAAGAATAAAATTGTTTCTGTGTTGGGAAAGCAATAAAGGTTGGACTAATTTACTTTGCGGGACACACGGAACACTTGCGGGACAAATGTCGTTTTGCGGGACGACTGGCATCCTACTCCGCCCCGAATAGCAGAATAACTATTAAAATTAAAAAATCACTTTGTAGGGTAAAATGGAAAAGACGTATTCAATTAAAAAAACTCTTCCTTCGTTTGAAAGGTTATTCTTAGAAAATGGCTTTACGTATTATTTAATTTTTAAATTGCAATTTCTTTTTGTGTTTGAAAGGTTATTATTTTGAGTTGATGGCCTTAGGAATATTTTTCTCAAAAATTTGGTATTTATAGGGTGAAAAGGGGTACAAACGAAAAATGCTATCCGATATCAAAAACTCTGTTTGTGTTGAAGAGGTTATTTTTAAAAATTTGATATTTATAGATAAACACAAGGAAGTGGTTTTTGATTACAAAAATTCTTTCTTCGTTAGAAAAGTAATAAAGGTTGTACTCAGATGATCATATTTTTACGAATTTCACCATTCATAACGTGAAGTGGGTCAAAATTCAGTATGTAGTATTTAATTACCAAAAGTAGCTTAAATATTTATCTATATTTTCATTTGTAATTTTTATGCTTTTTTGTCTACCCGTGCAGAGCCGGTGGATCAGCTAGTTAATCGATCAAACGAAAAAAAATCTATCGAAATTGAATGTTATGTAAAGTAAGGTACTCAACTTAAATCCACCAACAAATTCTTAATAAAAAGACGTTGTTGATGTATTTTTAGCGCAAAATTCCCATAAAACTACCCCCTCTCTATATAAACTGGATTATTATATTGTAATCAATAGTTACGTGTGTCAAACAAACCGTGAGTGTGAAAAGACGAAGAACTGGAGTCCCTCGGATCATCAGACCTCCTGAGAACGTTGATGCAGTGAGAGCTCCCATCTTGCAATCCCAACGTCCGGTGCGGTTCACATGGCTCACCTTTGTCAAGGAACCGAAGGGAACGAAATCCAACTTGGGAATTGTGAGGCGTCGTATAATGGTGAGAATTTTCGTATTATTTATGTGCTTGTCGCTTTGTAGAAACTGGAAGTATATAGCAAAGAATGCTTCATAAAAGCTGTGTTTTATTATCTTCTGTCGGGATCCGGATCTGGATCTGGATTAACTTTTAACATGGGCTACAAAAACAATTTTGAAAATTTCCCAGTATTTTGTTTGTGTATTACGTGTTAAAACTAAATCCAGATCCAGATCTGGATCCCGATAGAAGATAATAGCTGTGTTTTATTATCTTCTATCGGGATCCGGATCTGGATCTGGATTTACTTTTAACACGTACTACACAAACAAAATACTGGGAAATTTTCAAAATTGTTTTTGTAACACGTGTTAAAAGTTAATCCAGATCCAGATCCGGATCCCGATAGAAGATAATAAAACACGGCTAAAGTGGGTATCGAACACACACCTCTAGTGATTAGTCAAGCACCACCATCGCCACCCGATGCTAAAAAAAAAAAACAATGTGATAACTGCATGAACACAATAGGATAGCTGAAGCTGCAGCAAGTTGAAAGGTACGAAAATAGTATACAGCGCAGTATCAGCAGCTAAAGTTAATTCAACTTTAAGTACAGGCTTCATTTGAGATAACATAATATTATCGTTCAACAATGTTCTCTTTAAAATGAAAGCTAGCCACGCTACAACATTGTAGACTTTGTTTCCTAGATGACGGAACGATTTTAATGATATTTTGTGATATAGTGATTCTTTTAGCTGCAGCAACATCCCATTGTAATCCTTGAGAGTTGAGACTTCACGGTTTAATTTCATATGGGCACAAAATGAGTTTTGTTTTAATACACACCAACCAAATGAAACCAAGTCTAAATTGATAAAATTTCATAAGATATTTTCATGATAATGACTCATAAAAAGCATCATTAAAACAATAATTCCCTAAAAGTAATACAACAATTTTAAATTTTAATAAAGTCTGTATTTACAAAGGTGAATATTTTCAATTCAATACAAAATAGTATTAACTGCTTGTTTAAATTTACATATACGGAACGATTTATTGTATGGTAATACATATTTTTATTTATACTTATAAACATTCTATTACATCCCTAGTTAAAGAAATGTAATGAATATGCACAACGTTGAACATTTTGGGAAATTTTCTTCACGTCCTTCGTGTTATACAGCAGTGTGTAATACAGAAAGTATTACTCTTTAATATTCCGTAAACATACAACATTTTTTGTAACAATTTATATTAAATTCTAATAATTTTGTATTAAAATTTTTACTTGTAAAAATAAAAGGATTAGAATTTAATAAATTGGATTATAATGTATAATTCAAAGGACTAGAATGTTATCCAAAGGATTGGAATGTAATGAATATATTCATTCCACCTTAATTCAACAATACAAATTTGAGCACATATATTCACAAAATGGAACTCACAAAAAAGAAACAAAACGAGAACATTACACAATATTCATTCTCAGATAACAACAAAATGGATGCAGTATAAATATAGAAATAAATTGATTTAACGTATTCCCAATTGTTTTGACACCATAGCGATGAATATCATTTTCATTTTATTTCGTTAAAAAATCTGAACTTGCGAGAAAAAAAATAGGAAATCGGTAATACGGTTTTTAAATTAAATATTTTTCTAAAATATTTTTAAGAACAATTTGGTACAGGTACATATTTATTAATGTGAATTCAATGCTTATCTTTTTGATTATTTTATTTTCCTAATGAAAAGTATTGTTCTGAATGCCTTATTAAACTTTTTTTTGCAGAAACTGAATCGTCTCAAACATCCTGGTCACACAAAACAATTCTTTTTTTTTTTAGAAGAATGCTTGAAAAAAAAAGAACTATTGAGGAATCCGAAGGTAAAGCGACGCACAATATTTGTTGAAATTGGCGAAGCGCTCAAAGTAAAAGGGTATAGTTTTCATGCGTCTGCCCTTGAAAAAAAGCTAGCCAACTTAAAACAGTATTATCATTCAATCGTTGATAACAATAAAAAAACCTCAACGTGCAGGGGCCGCATATAATGGTCCTATTTTGATATGATGGCTGAGATTTTTGAGAAGGAGGCGCAGGTCCATGACTGTCCAACATTTGACTCGTCAAAAAGGCCCAAGAAAACCACCGCCAGCTCATCAGATTTAAAATTACCATCAGCTATTAAATTCAATAATAAGCAAAAAAACTCAACGTCAATAATTAAAACAACTGTATCGAAAGTTCCTACCACCAGATTACCAACTTCTCCCAGTCAAAAGCAAAAAATAGACAAAGTCTAAACCACATCACATCAAACGCGTAGCTCGTCGCCAATTCCAAAAGCCCCTTTTAATGAAGTCAAGCAACTGGGCAGTGATATCACGCCACCCAACACCCGCTCATCTTCGAATCGCATCACTAGAGTCGAAAAAGCTAGCCAAGAAGCATTGGAAATTGAGTCCCAAAAAATGGTGATGGCTGAAAAAATGCTGGACGAACTAAAAAAAATTCGTCAAATGAGGAAGAGGCAGCTGGAAATATCTGAACAAAATGGGCTTTGGAAGAACAAGTTTTAAAAAAACAAATAGATAAAAACTAATAACTGGTCCACTTAATTTTAATACCTTGCTGTCATTTTCTGTAAACTTTTTAAGAAATGCGATTCTAAAGTATTTACTTGTACCTTATGCGGTGTTCACACCGGTGTAAGGACAGTTCCCCATACACATCACACCAATGGAGACACCGAGAGGCCGACACAAAAAATAAAAAATGTTTGTCTCGATGTGTGTCTCGATCGGTGTGAACACAAGTATTGTGTGTATGGGCTGCTTTACACATTAATTTAAAAGCAACCAAAATATTGAGTAACCTTACCTTATGAACAATACCAACAAGTTTACAGAAAATGACAGCAAAGTATTACAAAAGTACTTTGCCTTTAAACTGAAATCACTAGGACTGTTTTTCTTGGGATTTTTTTTTATTTATAGACTGAGACCCGACAGCAAATTTTGGGAGTCAATGTATAACCAAAATTAAAGTATCATGGTTTGTAGTTATATTTGTCATTATTATGGAATATAAATGTGTGGCACGTTATTTTCTCAGCATATGTTCTGGGAAGTTCGACAAAATAATTGATTTTTTCGCTATCAAATGCAGAGACAAAATCCTGCATAATCATGACATATGTACCTACAAACCCTCATACTTACATTTTAGTTATACACTGACTCCCAAGATTCGTTTTCTGAAAATTGGTGCTTTAAACCAAGTAGTAAGTAAATACAACTTTTGTATTTGCTTGTATTAAAACTTTATTTTTTGAATTAAAAAAAGTTTGATTTTAATAAATAGTTAGTTACATACATGTATACATAAAGAATTTATGAAGTTTTGTTAAAGTTTCTTGTTTGTTTTCTGAAAAAGTACAAAATACAAACATTTGGTTTTATTTATTTAAATTTATATATTAAAAAAACGAAAGTAAACGCCTTCTTTTTAGTTGCCCAGTTACACTGGTTGAACGTTCTTCATTCGTACTAGGATGAGATTCACCGACTCTGTCTTCTTGTGGCTGGAAACCTACATCATAATCCAAAAAGTCATTAACATGTGGGTCCTCTTTAAATAATATTATGTGGTTGTGTAAAATCACACTCGCAACCACAATTTTTACAGCCATTTCCGGAGTTTCCGTGCCTATATGTTTTAGACGGCGAAATCTTCCTTTCAGCAATCCAAATACTCTTTCGATGACCACTCTTCCACTGCTCAGGCTCGTGTTAAAACGCTTTTGAGTGGCAGTTAAATGGCCGTTGTCTCGAATAGGAGTTTTCAAATTTTTCAAAAGAGGGTAAGCGGCATCGCCCAAAAGGTGAAAATCGTCAGGGATAATTTCATCTATATTTTCAAAAAGAGTACTATTTCTAAATACTCGGGCATCATGCAGTCGCCCTGGTGCGCCAACATAAATGTCTATAAAGACTGCCCTGTGATCACGAACACCTTAAAATTAAAGAAAAATTGGTATTCATTTTATTTTTCAGTTAACACAAAAGAAAGATTGTAAGACGATGCTGAATATATTTTACTTCAGCCGGATTGAAATATCTATTTTTTGTTTTGGAAGATCATGACCATCACAGAATAAATAATTTTGTACATACAAAGTTTGGAGATACCTTGAAGTATAATAGAATGGGTGTTCTTTCTATTAAAATAATCAATCGGATTTCCGATAGGTTGTTTGATCTGAATATGACATCCTTAATCGCACAAATAATCCCAGATATCTTTCCACCCGTTTTTTGTTTAAAGCAATAAAAAATTGTATTTGGTGTGTATATTATATAATTTTAGCTACAAAAATTTGCCTGTTAGACTTAGTTCTTCTAACGGCACTATTAAGAAGGAATACAATGATAGGAAAGAGTTTTTGTTGCCATTTCCACCTACTTATGATTTTTATCATACAAGATCTGAGTAACAATTTGTACTACTTACTTCTGCAATATCTTCATATGATTCTATTCCAGGCCATTTAATATAATCTGGAGCAAGGCTGTTCATAATTTGAAATACTTCGCAAAAAGCAAAATGCGCTGAGCTCTTTGCGAAGTTAAATCTATCACCTGCTGATAAAAAACTTTCCTGCTTACTCAGCATCCATATTGTAAACAAAAGTTTTTTACACACATAAATATTTTGTAATTTAAATAACAAATCCTAAAAAGAGATTCAGTCTTCAGTTGATTTTGATTTACACATTTGGGTAAGGCAAATAATTACTTACATCAAAGCATTCGCGACTCATACGAAAATGTTGACGGAATTCTTCATCCGAATATTGAGGAACTATTTCTTCGTAGAAGTTTTGATTTCTACCAGCTTCATTAAGTAGCCCAAACATCGCAGGGTCCTCAACAAGGACCCAATATATAATTAATGTAACAATTAATTAATATAACATTAATTTAAATAATCAAACGAATGTTTGTCTGGTAACTTACACATAATTTCATCTTCAGAGTCACTCATGTTGAATTTTAAATTTTTCAAAAAAATCAAATCTTTAATAAAAGTTCTATTTAACTCGCTTCAAATGTAAACACAAAGAGTAAATGCAATGTTTTGACAGAAGAAAAAATATGACATACGACTGACATTTTCAGATTTGTCAACCGTCTATGGTCCCTACAAGACCTTATCAGCGTCAGCTACCTGATGTGATTTTCAAAACTGTGTACAAAATCTTTAGATACATATATACCGTATCTTCCTACTTTATATTCAAAAATTAAAAAAAATCAAATTCATAAAATGGGTTTTAAAGCGTTTTGAGAAAAGGAAATTATGTTGCCGCCACTCTGAATGATATCTTTATAATTAAAAGAAACTTCCTTTTCCTGAAACGTGGCATAGAATTTGTAATCTTCAAAAATTCAATGACGAAATGTTATCCTTTAATTTGGGAAAAATTATTTAAATAGTATTGACTCTACCTCACTCAAATGCGGAGGCAACACGATTTATCCCGATCGATATGAGCGTTTCTATTCATTTTAAGTCAGTACTGTTTAAGAACATTTCCCCTCCCGCATAAACGGGGGAAATAGACCCTCCCTAGCAAATGACCCGTATATGGATCAATTCTGATAATAAAAATTGGTAAATGTTCTCACAACATCATTTTTATTTTACATCCAGCATGGAAACATAGCATAACTCAATATTTTAATCAAAAATCAAAAATAATAATTACTTTCGACTTCCCGTATCGTGAAGACTTTCTCTCCGAGACACGACGAAAACTATATGTAGGTAGATACATATATGTGTAATAGTGTCTCGCCAGTTGTCCTTGAACTTTTCTTAACCATGTGAATTGCTCTGTCGACTTGCAGGAGCCATAATTCCTGTTAAATGAATTTTAATGGTCATAGAGATGTATGAATGTTCATACTTTAAGTGAATCCACAGAACAGAAACCACCCAATTGTTTGTAAGTATATGTTGACCTAGACTTGGAGTCGCCTAAATGACGCCATTGCATCGTATGAACTTTTCTGGATATTTGCAATCGGAGCCAATTGAAAGTATTGTTCTGTTTGAATAGAGGCAGGAGCGACTTTAGTCATATGACATTTTACTGAAAAATTTTGGGACCCACTTGAAAACGTTGTTTTTTAACTAGCTAGACAATTTTTCAAAGTTGCGAAATAATAATTGAATGGGTTGGTTGAATGGGTTGGGTAGACTATTAGCTTTTACTGCTTAAACTGAAATTCCAAAAATATAATTTCTATAGATATCTATGACGTATGCCTACCCATGTAAAGGTAATACAAATATGAGGAATGTTTAAGGACTTTCTATTTTTGGTAGTTATGTAGGTAAGCTATTATTTCATAATTTTAACCAATCTAGCTGCTGATGCGAAACGAAAAATACTATTCAAATATTTCGATTGGTATTTGTCAGCTGAACTGGGAATCCTGTTCATTTATATTTCTGATATTGCGGAGACTGCTGAAATCTTATCATCCTGGCAAAACGAATCGCACGGTTGGTACAAGACTTTGCTTTTTTCTTTCGTTTATTTTAACTCTTTTTTTTATTTTAACTCACAGTATTATAGATGCAGTGGAAAATGTTTGACATTGTTACACACACAATTATCAGTTTGAATGCCTGAACACAAAAAGCATGCGTTAGCGTGCTTCCCTGCGTTTCAATACATATCTACATATATTCTCGTTAAAATGAATTCAATAGATCTATGAGTTAAATAAGTTTTATAACCCTTCCCGTAGGGACGCGCGAGTTAAGTGTAAAGGGTCGAGCAGTAAAAATGCAACACTATTAATAATATGAAGTTCTTTATTTATCAACTGCTTTCTTACGACTACTTATTCTAGATTTATATTATTATGTTGTTCAATCAGATATATTTGACATTCGTTGTTATATATGCTGACTGAGCAACTTACTATATTATTTTACAATTATTTTAATTTATACTCGTATTACAATTATTTGCAATATGACAAATGGCTAAAGGGTTAATGTACTAATGGTGATGGAGGTCACCATACAAATATGTAACTTCTCCCCCCTTTTTTTTAAGATTCTCCTGAATCGTTGGAGTTTCTATAATTTTAACATTTGGTTGGGGCTTAGTAACATTATTTATTCTAATTTTTAATTTACGATTTGTCTTGGTTATGAAAAATATTACAATAAGAATAATTATAATTATTAAAAACATTGTTATACTACTGATTTGACTTATAGTTCTGTGAAATGTTAATTCGTTAATTTTTTGTAAATTTTCAATTTGTTGTATTTTTGAAATTTCTTCAAACTTTAATTTGTCTGTTACATTTAAATTTTTGTCTTCTTCATAATGAAATTTTTGAATAAATTCTAGTTGATAGTTAAAAATAGTTACATTTAATATATTTATTGAACAATTATTAATATTTAGTATAAAATTTCCAGTTAAAATTAATTTTCTATCATCACAATGATTAATAACATTTTCTTTTTCTAAATTTTTGCATATCAAAGTATCGTCGTCAATTTTTATTACTTTATTTTCTTTATTGTAACGAAAAGTACATGAATCTTTTGCTATACATGAATTACTTATATTTAAATCTTTCAAATAAATGTTCTTCGGATTATACTCATATTGTACATTATTTATTTCTATAAATTGTAAATTTTCCATATCAATTTCTTTTTTTTTATCGTTTGGTATTGGCATAATCATTTTTAACTGAGTCAAATTATAGTCTTTTGGCAGTTTTACAGCTATTATAAGTCTATCTTTGTCGAGTTTCATCGGTCCTATTTTAGCATTTTCAAGTTTATAAAAGTCTATCCCTAATGTCTTTATTTCCATTCCTGTCAATATGCTTGGGTGGAGTATGCCTTGTTTAGCAGATGCTATGTTATCTAGTACGCTGTCAATTTTGCTTTCTAATATTTGTAGTTTTAGTAGTTGGTCTGTAATAAGTTGTTTTCTGAGAATGTCTTTTTGGTTTGAAGCAATACTTTGGTAAGTATAGGATAAAGCTTCTCTATCTGATTCTATGGTTTTTTTAAATTTGTTTATGGAGTCCATAAATTTTTCGTTAATTTGAATTTGTTGGTTAAGGTTTGTTATGGCTGCATGATTGTTGGTATCAATTGCGTTCATATGTCCGATAATATCTTGTCTGTCATTGTCATCCATTGTTCCAAACAACCATTTTTGTCCTGTTCCTATAATGTTTATTAGTCCTCTTCTTTGTCTTCTTAGTGGAACTATTGCTTCAAGTTTTGACTTTATGTTAAAAATTTCATTCCGTATTTCAGTATTGTTTTCTAATGTAGAGTTTGCAAATTAACTTCTATCATACCGATTGTTGAGAATATATCCTTAGTATCAATTATGTGTAATACAGTCTGGCTATTATTTATTATTTCTACTGGGCCTAAGTTTAAAGTAGTATATCCTCTATTGGTTTCTATTGGTGTTATTATGAGCGTTGCTTCCGTTACTCTCATTATTATCAGCCAGAAGATCACTTGGAGCCAAAAGATTACCTGCAAATTGATTTGGTCTTTTAATATTTGTTGGGTCAACATTTTTCAGATTATGTTTTCTGTAGTATGTTTCATTTTTGTGTCTTAAGTGTTTATAATTTCTTATATAACCTTCATTGCGTTGTTCATTATAATTTTCTCTACAAATATTTCTTTTTTTTAATACTTTTTTCTTTTTGGCTTCTATTTTATTTCTTAAATTTGTCTGATTCGTTTTCTCAGCTGAGTTTGGACTCATACCTAATGTTGAATGGTATCTATTATTATAAATCTGAATAGCTTTATGTATTTTGCGATTAGTAGAAATGTCTTTATTTTTAATCGTCAGTAAGATTTCTAGTAGTGTTGAGTGGAATCTCTCTATATCTGAGTTTCCAATATGTGAGTTTGGTTTCGTCATATGCATTTCTATTCCTTCTTCCCTAAAGTGTTCTTTTATATTTTCTGAGTTAAATTCATTGTCACAGATAATTTTTCTTGGTTTTCCGAATTTACTTAATTGTTCGTCTATGCATTCTAATTTACTTGTCCAATTTTTACTAGTTAAATTGTATCCATAAGCTTTTTTTGTCAATTTGTCAATAAATGTCAAATATGTTAGTTTATTGAAATGATAAACATCCATATGCAAAATTTCGTTTCCCTTAATTGGAGTTTCTGTAAGTTTGAATTTAGGTCTTATTGGTCTTCTGTCGTATTTACCTTCTTGGCATGTCTGACAATTTCCTATTACTCTAGAAATTTCTCTTATAAGTTTTGGAAAATATATTTTGTTTTTTAGTTTGTGATATGTTTCTACTATACCTGAGTGATGACTTTCCTCTATGTGATATAAGGATATTTGTTTATGAGCATCTTCAACTTTTTCTAAATCTCTAGCTCTCTGTGTAAGCTTGTAGAATTTTACTTCATTATCGTGTCCGTACATTTCAATTAACACTTTTTGAACTTTATTGTATTCAGTATCTTCTACTTCAGAATAAATTCCTATTGTTCCCGCTTTAATAGTTCTCTTGAATAAATCTCTCCAGTATTTGTCATCTTTTGTCATATCTACCTGAATTATAGTTTTAGTATGTAGTATTTTTATTTCAGTTTGCACAGAATAAGTAAGTATTAGCTGGGTTTGGTAAATATTTATAATTCCTTCTTTGATTTGTATATGGTCTAAAAGTTGTTCATTGGCTGAGTGTACAGTTTCTGATGTTTCGTTTATTTCATCTGGGATTCTACTTAAGAAATCTGCTATTTTATTTTCCTTACCTTTTATATATTCAATGTCAAACTCAAATTCTTGTAACTTAAGAAGTCCTCTTTGAACTCTTTGACTAAATTCCTTTCCATTGTATTTTTTATTTAAATATTTTACAGGCATATGATCAGTGATTATTTTAAATTTCTGACCCCAAAGATACGGTCTGAAATATGTAGTAGCCCATACTATTGCTAAAAATTCTTTATCTGTTGTGGAGTAATCTTTCTCATGATCATTTAATGTTCGAGAAGCATAACATACTGGCTGCCCTTCTTGAGTTAAAACAGCTCCTAGTGCAAAATTACTTGCATCAGTAAATAGGGAAAATTGTTTGTTAAAATCAGGAAATTTGAGTATTGGATGTTTGGTAAGATTTTCTTTTAATCGTTCAAATGCTCTTAAGTATTCTGGGTCCTTGCTATTAATTTTCATGTTCTTTTTTAGGTATTTAACCATCGGGTATGCTATTTTTGAGTAATCCGCAATAAATTTTCTGTAATATCCCGTGCTACCTAAAAATCCTTGTAATTGCTTAATTGTCTGAGGCAATGAATATTTTTGAATTACTTCTATTTTATTCGGGTTTGGTTTCATTCCCTCTGCAGTAAGTATATGACCTAAGTATTCTGTATTTTTCTTAAGAAAAGAACATTTGCTTAATTGTATCTTGAGATTGTAGTCAGCTAATTTTTTGAAAAATTTTGTCTTACGATGTTATATGTTCTTCTAATGACGTCGAAAAAATAAGTATGTCATCAAGATAAACTGTGCAGATTTTGCCTATGTACTCTCTGAGAATTTTATTCATTAGACGTTGAAATGTCGCTGGGGCGTTTTTCAGCCCAAAGGGCATTCTGGTGTATTCATATAGACCGTTTGGTGTAACAAATGCAGTCTTATGTATATCATCAGGATGCACCTTTATTTGATGATATCCCTTGGCTAAATCAAGGGTTGAGAAGTACTGAGACCTTCCTAACTTATCGAGAATACTTTCGATATTTGGTAGTGGGTATTTGTCGTCTACAGTTATATCATTGAGAGCTCGATAATCGACACATACTCTGTACTTAACTTTTCCTTCGCTATCGGGTTTTTTGGCGACGACTACGATTGGTGAAGCATATCGACTGTTTGATTTTCTTATTATGCCCTGCCTTTCCATATCATTAATTTGGGTTCTTACCTCTTCTTCATGTTTTTGAGGTAGACGGTACAGTCTAGCATTTATTTGTTGCTCTGTCGATAATTTTATTTCATGGAATATGCTCTCGCAATTAGTGAGCTGATCTCCATCTCTATATAAGAGATTTTTATATTTTTGAAGCAAATTTTGTATTTCCTGTTTCTCGAATACTTTTAAATCGTCTAAATTTACATCAGTACTACCCTCTAACTCATAACACTCTATAGATGGTTCTATTTCTAAGACCATTGGAAGTATAGTTTTATTTTGTAGAACCACTTCCTTTTCTACAATGTTAATGCTTTCAACCATGTTACTTAGTACATCCATTCCTAGCAAGAGGCTATATGTTTTATCTCCTAATGACTTTCCATATGCTCTAATGAAGAAATTTTGTGGGTAACCGAATTCTGTAGGTACTGGGACTTGATAAATTTTTAATTTTTCCATACTTCGACCGTTTACCGTAGATAAGTTTAAAGTCAGCTCTTCGAGTACGTTATACGAAGTACAGTCTATTTTACTTGTATTTATCAAACTCATAGTAGACCCTGTATCTAGTAAGCATATGTGTTTCTGGTTTCTCAACGCAAATACTATCTGTGTTTTCCTACCAGAGAGGCTACATTCAGAAAAACCGGGGCTTCTATTGAATGTATTTCCTCATGAACGGCTTCGGCAGATCCTTGATCTATATTATTTATGTCCATTGGTTCAACATTCTGTCTATTACGGGTCTGTCTCGAAAAATTGTTAGTATAGTTATTACGTGTTTGGTTGCTGTTTTGTACGTTATTATTTTGTTGGTTTTGACATATCTGACCAGAATTGTTATTTGTATGTCGTCTTTCTGTGTTGTTTGTTCCAGTAAAATTGAAATCAGTATTTTGTCGTCGCTGATTTGTCTGTCTGGAGTTATTGTATGTATTGTGTCGGTATGTCCTTTCTGTCGGCCTAAAGTCATGGTTTTCTCTATTATTACTTCTGTTTGTTATGACATTCCCTAAATCAAACCCTACATATGAATACAATATGCTCTTGACTTTAAGTAGGTCATATTCGTCTCTAATTTCTCTAGCTAAGTTGCCTGTAGCTAGTTCTCTTATTTTATTTATAACTATTGAATATAACATTGATTTTAAGTTTTCTTTATTGTTTTCATACATAATAATTGTATGTATATCTGTTAATAAATATTCAATTTTATTAATTAAGTCTAATACCGAACTCACTCTTAGGTTGTTGATACGGCGGGTAACTTCTCCTTGGTCGATGCTTGGACGGAATGACAGCTTCAGTATATTCTTCGCATCTTCCCACGTGGTTGTGTTGTTGGTAAGCAGTAGTTCCTTTGCCTTACCTATCACCTTGCACTGTGATATAGCTGTCCACATAGCAGGTCTTCTATCTTCCGGTGTCAAGCTCATGTGATTATCTACAACGTTTATAAATTGGGTCAACTCTTGTCTGTTACCCGAAAATTCTTTAATGTATGAAATTTCTTTCATAATCACTATGGCTCGACTATTAGTTTGCTGTTGAGAATTGGCCTCTAATCTCAGCAAAACTTGTGCCATTGTGTTGATAAGAGTTGCTTGGTCGTTTGCAGTTGCCATTTCGTCTATATCTTCTATTGGCAAATTCCTTCTGGAATCGTGAAGAATATGTCGCGAAATTTTTAAATTTATCTTAATAAAACTCGCACAAAAAAAAAACTATTAATTCTTAGTTCGCACTGCACTTGTTTGTTCTTCTTTTTTTTTATTTTGTGTTTCTTTTTTTTTTTTTTTTTAATATATTTTGTAGGTATGTATTTATTGTGACTGATTTGTAGTCTACAACACTTTTTTATTTGAACTTATTTTTTCTTAGCTTGCACTTTTGTGTTCTTCTTTAATTTGGAGTAGGTTTTTTTTTATTTAATTCAACTGATTTTTAGTTGGGCGGAGGTGGGGTTGTGGATGGTAAACAACAAACACTTATTCTTTTTTTTTTTTTGTTTTAATTCCCGGCAAACCGTTTTGGATACTTTATTCGGGTGGAGGAGGGGACGTGGACGGTTAACAAAACACGATTTTATAAAAAAAAATGTTCACTGATTTTTAGTTGTAATTTTTAATTTTAATTTTTCCGCGTTTGCTAAATTTCCGTTTCCGTTTCGACTGCGCCAGTTAAGTGTAAAGGGTCGAGCAGTAAAAATGCAACACTATTAATAATATGAAGTTCTTTATTTATCAACTGCTTTCTTACGACTACTTATTCTAGATTTATATTATTATGTTGTTCAATCAGATATATTTGACATTCGTTGTTATATATGCTGACTGAGCAACTTACTATATTATTTTACAATTATTTTAATTTATACTCGTATTACAATTATTTGCAATATGACAAATGGCTAAAGGGTTAATGTACTAATGGTGATGGAGGTCACCATACAAATATGTAACTCGCGTCATGATGGGCGTATTTTGTGTTCCGTCAGTTAATCATCAGTAGCTCACAAGTGCTCGATGCCAGTTCGGGTCAGGTTAATGATGATCAGATTGTGGTTTACGACATTATTTTAACAAACGCCTACTTTTTAACCGAAGGTAGTATAGCAGTGTTGGAAATCGACTTTTTCCGAGAGTCCTGAACGCGGAAAAACAGACCGACGCACGCGGAGACGCGACGCACGGAAATCATAACGACGTATTTTTTTGGAATGTCAATTTCGAGTTAAAACTCGAATAATCTTACACAAAAAAAACCCATAATATAAATTGTATCGAATGTAAAATATTTTCAGAATTTGAAAAGAAATGATGGCTGGCGTTCAGCCCCAGGGGAGAACTATTGTGGTATTATGAAAGTTTGAATTGATTAAAGCAAAACATTTTCAGTGGAATTTAAGAACAAATTTAAAATAGTACTGACAATTGAAAAGTGGTACTGCCGTTCTGGAAAAATAATATTGTAGTTACAATATTGTACACAATAGTAAACCGTGTAGTGTAGAACTAAAACCGATTTTTTCCGTCTTGTTTGAGTGATGAGTTTGATAATTTTTTTTTTCAATAAATTGATATTGATATCAGGGGCCTATTGCACCAACAACTTATCACTAATCACTTAGGAATTATCTTGATACAATTTTCTTGCGGTGGGATGGTCGTATGTCCGACTTATGGCCCATGGACATTATATCCGCAGACATTATGTCATCGCACCGCAAGAAAATCGTATCAAAATTCATGATATTTGCTAAGTGATTAATGATAAGTTGTTGGTGCTATAGGGCCCAGGTCCAAAAAAGCTTCAGCCAATATTCAGGGAGGCTATTTTATTCTATCTCATTCCGGTTGCATTTTGAAATAAGTACACTTAGGTATACCGCAAGGAATTTATATGAATGAGGTATCAAATGATGGCTAAGACTATACCTTCAAAAATCCTTCGGTCTGACAGACTTTTATTGGTTGTTGACACGAGTCCCACCACTTTTGTGTTTTTCTTACTTTGCGTTTAACATATTAAAAACTATACAAAATTAACTTAAATTGATAAAGGCCGCTTAATAAGCAATTTTAAATGGTTTCAAAAAAAAAAAAACTATTTTTATAAAAGCTTTTCTGGGATAGGTATAGATATATATTTACTTTTATTTTCTAACCGAAGCAACCTTAAAAAAGTTGTTGGACCAGCAGTTTCGTTAATGTTTGGCTTAGAGCCATCGGTATGTATCCTCATTTTCATCAACCGCTTCTTTCGGGCGCCTCCCAGACTATAAACTTCAAGGAGTTTGGTATGGTATATAATCAAAAAAAAAACACACATTTTGAATTGAGTCAATTTTTTCCTAGATTATTGTTCATATTCTTGTAATTAGAGGCCCCTTGTTTGGCGGAGCCTTAAGGCTGTGCCAAGTATATACTTACTTAACCATGTTTAAAGAAGGGACTTTATTGGGTGGTAGCCAAGTAAGTTGAAGAAAAATAGAAGAAGTATTTAAATAATTTGGAACTCCTCCAGTGATTTGCTTATGTTTACTATTTTGTTCCTGTAAAGTTATCTATCCCCGTATTTAGGAATAGTTTGACATTGAACTTGAACGTTCTTTAAGTTTGAAGCAGTGCGAAAAAGTGAACTATAGCTGATTATACAAAATAAACGGAAGGCTTTAATGTTAACAACATCAAGTCTATAAGATATGGATCAAAGAGAAATCAGCTTCTTAGTTTTAACTTCTAAAATTGAAAAAGTGTTGCTTGGCACTGCATAAAATAAATTATCTACGATTTTACGACGTGGTTCTTTTTTCTAACTCACCAAATGACTTAGCTACATACAATCGTTGCTAAACGAACTACTGCTTGTAAACATTGGGCTATGATTTAACCTAAAGAAAACAAATACAAAACCATACAAATATAGGCAATAACAACAAAAGAGGTGTTGATGACTGTATATAGTATAACTGTGTGAGTGCTGGGACTCACGGTTTTTATGTGTAAACATTAACGTTTGTCCAAGCGCAGTTTTGTGGATGCATATTTGTATCCGTATGCGAAGTTATCCAAACGTTGTTGACTACATGCACGAATCCAAAACAGACTAGTTTGCTTCAAAGGGATCGTCATATTTTTAAGACTAACGTACCCAATTAGTTGCCAAGTTTTCAAAAAAAAAAAAACTCCAAAATATAAAATGGCTCACTAAAATTTGAAAACAAACACAGCTTTTTCCAGTACATATTTAGTCCATGCAACTTATTTTGTAAGAAATAAAAAAGATTCAACGAACTACCCATTCAACCTCCATTTAATGACAATGGCAGAGGCAGTCAAGCGAAGGCGAAGGAGAACAAAACATAACAGTTAAAAAATATTTGTTTTTTAAATCCTTTTTTTGACACATTCTTCGACCAATAGGTACTGAAAGAATTTTTTACAAAGTGATACCTACTCAAAACAAAAGTAAGAAACAGAATTGAGGTTGATTCATTGATTGGACTTGAACTATTACAATCCAATGACCCCTTTTAAAGTCAATAATGCTTCGATTTTAAAGTATCGAAAGCCTTAATTGATAAATATTTCGACAAAGTATACAAAACCAAAAAAAGTTTTTATTTAATATTATATAATATTTTTAATTTATTAAATAGAATTTTTACTTATTTAAACAGATGCAACAGCGGAAATATGAAGAAAATGAGTTCGTTGTTAATTTAAGTTTGACTGATTTAACTCAAAAACAGTTTCAAATAAAATGAATTTCAACCTTATGAGTATATTAAGCTTAATTTAAATATTTGTATACTTATAGGTATAATTTGTGTGAAACAAGCGTAGAGTGATTTTTTGAAGGTTTTTTGAAGAAAAGTGGGTCTCGCAAAAATGTCTGTCAGTCTGTCTGTCTGGTCGGCTACAGCATAACAAAACAATGGATCGATTTTCTTTAAATTTGGTATACCTACCGTTTTTTGGACACTCCCCCGATATATTTTTTTTATTTTTTAGAACCAAAAATAACAGATCCTGTCATACAAAATTTTTGGGTCGAAAAGGAAATTTTTTTTTCCACATCGGCTCCAGAGATTTAAAAAAAAATTCCATACATTTTAATGGCTCCTTTTCAATAAAAAAAAAGTAGTTCCGAAAAATAGTTATTAATGCCACCTCCCAATGAACCATGTTTTTGATTTTCGCTTTCCTCTAAAACGATTCAACTTGTTTTGATAATTTTTGTTTATAAAGAATGATTGATACATTGTAAATAATATGGTTTACCAAAAGTTTCAAAAGATTTTTTTTGGATTTTTAAAATAAGTTTGAAATTTTTTTGAAAACTCAATATTTTAAGACTCGGGTGATTTTATTAAACTTGACAGAAAGCAGTATTTATTACCATACAAATGTTAAAAAACTGTAAAGAAAAGTCTTTTTTTTGTCATAAAACGACTCCTATGATTTTGATGAAATTTTTTGTTTACCGAAATTAGTACGATCTACCATTTTAAATTATTGAAATTTGCATTTTTCTTTTATTAACAGTAGAACGTTCCCTTTTTTTCTACTATCTCATGAACCGATTAAAACTACATTTTTTATACAGAAGCTTGTAAGAAATTTAAATTTAAAATTATATTTTTGAAAATCCATATTTCGAAAACGGGTATCTACATGATTTTTTTGGAATTCAATTTTTAACTCCAAATTAATAAATACTTAAAATTGGCGTACCAATTATGTTTCTTAAAAAAAAAATATAAATAAAAAAATAATTAACTTTAAACCACTCTACCAATTTTATTCCTCCCGTAACCAATTTATTTCAGACCTTAGAACCACATTGGGATGGCTCATAAGAGCAATTTGCGATCCAGTCGTTCCTTTTTTTTTGTAAAAGATATCATTATAAAAATCATGATATTTTATTTTGAATCGGCAACACTGCGTATCAAGATTAGAAGACCAAACATCAGAGACTTATTCCTTATGAAAATAACTTTCTGAAAGAATATAATACTAAATTCAAGGTTAACTTTACACAAAGAAAGAAAATTGTGAAATTAATTGTTTTTAAAATGTAATATACCTAAATTCTATAATAGATTAGTTAACTGTTGAATTTTGAATAGCATGATATATTAAAGTAATATGTGAGTACACAAATGAACAATACCTACAGCAGCGTGTTACATATAATATCCATGCATGGAACTTTAAGTTTAAACTTGGAAATTGGTTTAAATTAACAAAACTAAAAATTTATTGATTTAACAAGTTCTGAAATGTCCTTATTGGCCGAAAAATTTGTATAGCAGGTGCCTACCGTTATTTTTTGTTCAAAAAAAATTGAAAAGAAACTTGTCGGGAAACGTGTTGGAGGAATGTCAAAAAAACGCAGGAACCAAGAATAAATAAAATCGGCCCATTAATTTAAGCTATAGATACCCGAATAAATAAGCAGGCGGACAGAATTTCCAGACTGACTTTTTCCTCTTCCCCATGCCAAGTTTGATCAAAATCTCTATACAGTAAATGACGCTTATAAGAAACGCACGTTTATAAGAAGCCTGGGGCCTAACTCTGTAATTCGATTCTAAAGTTAAATGGTTCGAATTCGGAAAATATGTACTCTGTTATCCGAAATACATTTGCTCGAAATTCGGAAATTTCGTTCTTGACAACTCTATTTTCTTTCCTTATTATGTTCGAATTTCTGAAATTTCATTCGATTGGTAAATACCAAACGGAAAAGTTTTGCTGAAACCTATATTTGGTGTTGGTATCCACCTTGTGCAAGAAATTTAAGCGTTGCGCCTAGTATTATAATTGTAGGTATTGAAGACGATCTTTTCCTTTCTCTCAAATCATCATTTATGCTTTTCAAAACATACAAAAATGCATCTTTTGAAAGGCAAACATTTCTTACAAAACTTCAATTTTGTATAATTAAATTATTTTATATATTTTATTTTATAAATTATTTCTTTACTAAATTTTGTGTTTTATCAGATTACCTTTTACTAGATAAACCCATTGGCGCAAAATTTTAAACATTTAGAATTGGCTCTAAATCACTTTTAAATCGGGATTCGGCTTTATAAAAAAAAAACAGTTTTAAAGCCTAATTTAATCAAATACAAAGTATAGTTTAACGCAAATCATTCGTCTAACTTTAAAAGCAGCAAAGCGCTGTATAATTTTTTTTAAAGTATACTTTATCTAGATGACGTTTACAATTTCATTACAAAAATGTATGCAAATTTATTTCTGAAGAGGAAGATATTGAGCTTTTAAATAGGCAAACGCTAAGAGCAACCAAAGAATCGAATCTCTTCCGAATGTTTTCTAAACAAAATAATCTATTCTTCTCATTGAAAACAAATCTTGCATTTTTAGCAAGATTTCACAGCGATTTGCATACAATTCAAATTGAAAGTCGGGGAGTTTAGGGAAGGCAAGTTTTTTTTTTTTTGCAATGGTTTCTACATAATCAAACAAAATATTCAACAATATTTTCAGTCTATATACATAACTACAAAAATAATTAATTGCAGCTACCTAGTAACACAATCACACGAAAAAAAATCGATTTTAGATTCGGATTTCTTTGTTGAAAGGAATAAGACATTAAATAATCAAAAACGATTTATTTGACCTTTTGTTGAACTTAAAATCACATTTTTGACAAAAAACAGCTCGAGTCTCGGAACATTTATTCGAAAGTTGCTAAAGTTTCCTTGCAACATTTCCTTTCGATTCGAAAGTTGTACAGAGTGCCATTTGAAATTAGAATCGAAAACAACTTTCGAACAGTTTTTACTTTCGAATCGAATTACAGAGTTAGGCCCCTGAACAAAAGCACAGTGTACGAGCACATTTACACCAATGTAAAAACATACTTTATAAGAAACATGCTTATAAGAAAAAACACTGATATAATGAACACTGATATAATTACAACACCGATTCGCAGTTTTCCTCTGAAATATGAAACTTTTGTATGACCCAAAAAAAGTCCCATCTAAATATTTATTATTTTTCGTTTTGCAATTAAAGTGCTGTGAATTTTGTTGTTCTTTTTTTTCAAAGAAAGTGCATTTATTTTTGGTGTTTAAAAATCAACGCTTTTTTCTGAAAGAATATTTTATATAAGAATCTTCTGTTTCTTACATATATCCGTGTTTTTCTTATAAAAAAACTTTTTTCTTGTATCCGTGTTTAGAATATAAGAAATAAACGCTTATAAGAAACAAAAAATTGTGGCATTTTCGAGTTTCTTATAAGCGACATTTACTGTAGTTCGATTTTTTACGAATTCAGAACTTGCCATATAGCAGGTACCTATTATTTATCGAAAGTAAAAGCATGTGTTTCTGGCTATATCTATGCAAATTCGAAGCAAGTTCTGGTTCCCCCATACAAAACTAGGTGAGTCTGCCTCTATCAGTAAACTAAACAGCAAACACTCTTTGTTCCCATGTACCAATAGCCCAACCCAAGATCAAAACAATTCTGATTTCGAAATCGAAATCGGGTCAGATTTAGATTAAGTGCGCGATAATAAGGGGGAGCGCAATGTTCCGATCAACTGCAGAATAAGTGGAGGGACTGTTACTTCGCGATAGTTTGATATTCGCTGAATGATTGCATTTGAATTGGTGCCCCATTTGAAATGAAGAACATCACAATCCACAAAAAAGTTACAGTAGCTGGAGCTGCGGTACGCCATGAATTCATTTGAATTAACTGAATGGAAATTATTATGTAACGATTTCTATGCTATCAACACGAGCACCGTACAGATTCAACGGAATTGAATTTAAAGTAAAAGGGATTCTAACAAAACTATTAGCTGTGTTTTATTATCTTCTATCGGGATCCGGATCTGGATCCGGTTTAACTTTTAGCACGTCTTACAAAAACAATTTTGAAAATTTCCCAGTATTTTGTTTGTGTATTACGTGTTAAAAGTAAATCCAGATCTGGATCCCAGACAGCTAATAGCCGTGTTTTATTATCTTCTATCGGGATCCGGATCTGGATCTGGATTAACTTTTAACACGTGTTACAAAAACAATTTTGAATATTTCCCAGTATTTTGTTTGTGTATTACGTGTTAAAAGTAAATCCAGATCCAGATCCGGATCCCGCTAGAAGATAATAAAACACGGCTAATAATCAATGTTCAAAAAATCCCTGTATTAATAATTTAAGACAGGACAGCTTGCTGAAAAATCAAAAATAAGAAACATGAGATCATGCTTAGAAAAAATCGGTTCAAAAGAAAAAACTAAAAATGTTTATTAACTCTTCAGTTACAATTTTTTCGTTTGCTGTATTAACATAAAGTTTGGCTTTGATGTGTATGTTTTACAGGCATAGGTATAGGTAACAATTATAATGGGTGATTTTTTAAGAGGTTTAGAACTTTTTTAAAAAAAAAACACAAAAAATTCGAAAAAATGAATGAAATATTTATTTGAATCGATAGTTTGAACCTTGCAATTTAATGTTTAAAGATAATTTCATGCAAATGTTGACCGCGGCTGCGTCTCAGGTAGCCCATTCGCTGAGTCCAATTTTGGCATACTCTTTCACACATATCGGCCGGTATCTCACGAATGAATGCATGGATGTTGGCTTCCAGTGCGTCAATCGAAGCGGGCTTGTCCCTATAGACATTAGCCTTGACATACCCCCACAAAAAATAATCTAATGGTGTCAAATCGCACGATCTAGGCGGCCAATTGACCGGCCCGAAACGTGAAATTAACTGTTCACCAAACTCGCCTCGCAATTGCGCCATTGTTTCGCGTGCTGTGTGGCATGTGGCACCGTCTTGTTGAAACCACATATCATGCAAGTCAAGAACTTCCATTTCGGGCAAAAAAAAGTTTGTTATCATCGCTCGGTAGCGTTCACCATTGACAGTAACGCTGCGATTCGCATCATCTTTGAAGAAATATGGCCCAATAATGCCGCCGGCCCATAAACCGCACCAAACAGTGGCTTTTTCGGGATGCATTGGTAGCTGTTGCAATGCTTCTGGCTGATCTTCACTCCAAATGCGGCAATTTTGCTTATTTACGTACCCATTCAACCAAAAATGAGCCTCATCGCTGAACACAATTTTTCGATAAAAAAGCGGATCCTCGGCCAGCTTTCCAAGAGCCCATTCACCAAAAATTCGGCGTTGTGGTAGGTCGGCTGGCTTTAGTTCTTGCACCAGCTGTATCTTAAAAGGCTTTACGCCCAAATCCTTCCGCAAAATTTTCCACGTAGTGCTGTAACAAAGGCCTAACTGCTGGGAACGGCGCTGAATCGACATTTCGCGGTCTTCTGTCACACTAGCTGATACGGCCGCAATATTTTCTTCACTACGCACAGTACCTAAACGTGTTGGTGGTTTAATGTCCAACAAAGTAAATTTGGTGCGAAATTTGGTCACAATCTTCCGAATAGACTGCTCAGAAGGTCGAGAATGCCGATCATAAAATGGAAGCAGCGCGCGATGATCATTTCGAACCGAGCACGAATTTTGATAGTAAAATTCAATAATTTGCAAGCGTTGTTCATTTGTAAGACGATCCATGGTTAAATTGCAAACCAAACTGAAGCTGTTTGACAGTGACACAAGGTACTAAACACACGTCAGCTGTCAAAACCAGTGTTGCCAAAACCAAACCAGCTAAAAAATCTAAGGAAAATAGGGTAGTTTGCATATTGTCCGTTCTTGAATGTTACTCCAACTAAGTTGTAGCACGCTGAAAACCTGTAGAATGCATTGGGTACAAATATAAAGACGATGAACAATTTTTTTTCTAAATGTACTTGTACCTATATGCAAATATGTTTATTAGATACAGATCTTATGAATATTAAATAGACTGGCCAACACTGGCCATGAATTTAAACTCACTAACAAAAGCATATTAACTAACAAAAAATTTGTTTGAGTCATAATTTAATACTTATCTAATTAATTTATTAATACTTACCTAATGAAGTACATAATGTCGAATGACTTTTGATCTGCATGATATGTAACTTGTTATTAGGAGTAGGTATGACTAGTAGGGTGGATCGAAAATATTTAATTTTATATTGCACCAAACCCTTTGAAAATTTGTTTAACTGTGCTGTTTATTTCATTCAAATCATATGGAAAAAAAATGAAGTAAAACCTTTATTTTTTTATAGTTTTGTTTTACGTGACACATTTAATTATAAATTCTCAGTTTGGTCAGACATTTATGTACAAACAAAAGTGTGGCTTGTGGAGAACCAGGGCTTGGTGACTTACAACTCTCATGCCTCATTCACAATGCGACGAGGAAACGGGACGTGAGCGTGACGAGAACCGCTGTCATCTTTTTCTAGTTACAAAATCGTCGCCCAATTCACAATGCAGAGATAGTTTTTACGACAAAAATTCATTTTTGAAAAAAAAAATCAATAATAAACATAATAACTTACTAAAAATAGATTTATCAATAACTTTATTTGTTAGACACAATTTGATTACATCTCTTGTCAAAAATCAGTAAGCTACTTACGAAAAATGAAAATCGTAGTCACGTCGCGTCTTTTTTTCAATTTGTCGAATTCTTGGCGTGACGTAACGACGAGAAATGCCGCATTGTGTATATCCAGGTATGCTTTCATTGTTTGAAATTGGTTTGACAACTACAACGAGTTCTTGTCACGCTCACGTCTCGTTTCCTCGCCGCATATCAGGCTTCAACCTATCCTGAGTGCGTGCTGCCGGCAGCGACCTACTATTTTCTGCCGAATCCAAATGGCTTAATAAACAAGGAGAATCTCTTGCAGGATTTGTCTCGTTCCGCTAAGATAGACAGTATAGCCATGACAAGACATTTTTGTTTTTAGGTGAAGAGGCAGCTCTGTCGTCATATTCCAACGTACTTACCATATTACTCTCGGAGCACTACTACTTATATATAAGCCAAAAAAAATGGCTCCATCATCTATTCATAGTGAAACATTGACCCTATGGGCCACGGCATATAATATTGAGTCAAAGTCTACTTGGGCATGACAATCGAAGTCTTCTGAATCTTTTTTTTTGTGTCCTTGAAAGTCTTATGGGCCAGTTCTAACTACTATAGCCCCATTAAGATTTTGGTTCATTGTGAGATAATCCACTACATTGGGCTTTGAATTTTTCGTTCTTATTTTCGCATCGCACTGCAATTAGGTCCTGTATTGACAAAAAATCCACATCATCGAATCACAAATAAGTTACCTACTGTATTAAAAAAAGTTAAAATTTCAAGTACCTATTAAAAATAATTTAATTCAAAAAATATTTCGGATTTGGCTAGTTAATATACATCGATACTGCTTTTGAATCGCGGCTGAACTCGATTTGCCGAAAAAAATTGTTATTCAAAATAAAACGATCCACCCTAATGAGCAGTCTGATTAGGAATGTTTTACTTTTAGTTAAGATTTAATGTATACGGTCCTTATAATGCTTATTAGAAAACGTATAGCTAGAAACAAGTGAAGCGTAGGCACTGATTTTTAAACACTAAGTTAATCGACCTGGTTGTCTCATTTTTTTTTTCGAAAGTTTTATTTTATTATTTCTGAACCTACAAATCTGAAATTTCGAAAATTTTGAGCTGGTGTAAATAATCACAGAAAGCCATGCTATAATATAAACACAAAAAACCTAAAATGTCACTTTTCCGCACACAATAAATGTTTCGGGCAATTAATTGAGTGTGAAAAAAGAGCGGATACCTCTCCAAATAATCTGATACAATTATAAATTTCGCTCGTTCAACAGCGTACTGCAAAACAAAAATGAGGACGAAATTTTTCGTTTATGATTTTTCGTTGTGTCATTTTTGTATGGAATTTTTTTTTTTTGAAAATGTTTATAGAATCGGTTTGAGTAAATTATTGTTACCAAAATGAAGAACAAATGAATTGAAGAAATGAAAAATTAACTTCAGCGTATAGAGGGAACTTTTCAAATTTTTGGTTGATTAAAATGAACAAAGGAACACAAGCGATGAATTTCAGCCAGCGCACCTATATGAGGAGGACTATCGAATTGTTGGTTGGTTTCAAACTTTAGATTACGATGATAGGAAAAAGGGAAGACGTAAAAAGTGGGTCTCGCAAAAAAAACCGTCTGTCTGCCTGTCTGTCCTTTGTACCTATCGTTTTTTGGGCACTCTTCCGACACGTTTTTTTCATTTTTTAGGACCAAAAATAACGGTTTACTTGTTGTACAAAATTTTCAGGCCAAAAAGGAAAATCTCATTTTTTTCAGAATCGGCTACACAGATTTAAAAAGAAAATTGAGTAAATTACAATAGCTATAAGCTGCCTTTTAGTAAAAAAAATGGTTTCGACAAATTGTTGTTAAAGGCACCTCCCAAAGAACTATTTTTTTATTTTCGCTTACCTCAAAAACGGTTCAACTGATTTTGATCTATTTTTTTAAACACATTTTAGATAGGATTTGCTTACCCAAATTTTCAAAAAATATTTTTTGATTTTTTTAAAAAAAGTTTAAGTGTTTTTTAAAAAAACTGAGTACATATTTAAAAACCAATTGGTCGATATTACTAAACTTGGCAAAAAGCAGTTTTTACTACAGGTACATATCTAAAAGATTGTAAAAGCGTGAGGTTAGCATCGCCATTTTTGATTTAAAAAAAAAGTTGTGCATACAAATGGCGGGTGGTTGAAAAAACATTATTTTCTTTATATTGAATTGTTTGGTTCTGGTCTACTTCTAGGCAAGTACGAACATCCATCCCAAAATTCTAGATAAGCAAAAATTATTCTTGTAACCAAAAATATCGGTAAACGTACCTCTCATACAAATGTTTAAAAGCTGTTAAGCAATTTTTTTTGCTCAAAACGACTCCTATGATTTTGATAAGTTTTTTTGTATATCGATATTTACCATTTAAAATTATTAAATTTAACATTTTACTATTATTAACAGTAGGTACATCTCATAGGAAGATTTTTTTCGACTATCTCGTTATCTGATTAAGCGATCAAAACTAATTTTTTTATTCAAATACTATGTATAAGTTAAAATAATATTGCATATCAAAATTTTCAAACAAAATATTTTTTGATTGAATATTTGAATGAAAATTATTTTTGAATTAAAAAAAAAAATATTTTTTGTAAATTCGATATTTCAAAAACGGGTTGGTAATGAAATTTATTTATATATTATTAAAATTGGCCAATTTTTTTTTCTTAGAAATGTTTACAAAATTTTATAGGTACCTATACAAAAAATTAATTATTTTTAAACGGTTACTACGATTTATAAATTTTTTTCACATGAATTAGGATTTATTAAAGAAATCAAATGTCGTACATCGCATTAGATTTAAAACATATTCAGAATTACTTAAGTCAATTTATTTCTAATTATAGTTTCCATATTTAACTGACTATTTGCATTAATTAACGATGTCAAAATAAACAACAAATTTTCGGGATATGCGCCCTTGAATACCTACTTTTGCACTTCAATTGAATATGTTCCACATAAAATTGATACAGAAAAGCCACATGCTCTTATATTTTCCCCGTTTCATGTCATGATGTAAGTATAAAGCCTTACCATCGTGATTGATAACATTCAAAACTCAAGCAATCCTTGGGTGAATGGAGTCAATTTACTCTCAACAATATTTACATAGGTGTGCTTGTCCAAGGCAATAGACGAAGTAATTCCATTTTTCTGTGCCAATTGCCACGCGTCAGTAAACAAGTGGCCACAGCAACAGTCACAGCTACTTGAAAAGCATCGCACTGTAGAAAAATTGTATTGCGATCTCATTTCTGTTGGAATACAGCTGCTGCGATACAAGTGCCACCAGTTCAATCGAAGTCCCCTCATCTATTCAGAAACTCATACGCACAGCTTTTTATTTTCATTCTTCTGAACTTTGAGTAACCTGAGCTGATCTCTTGATTCGATTGGTTAATCGAGAGAATTGATAAAGCAATTATGTTGCAATCAATTACGGAAAATGTTTTTAAACTTTAGAATAATCTCGCTGGATCTTATAAACATTTGGATTCAATTATTTTTTTTTATTTTTATATTAAGTTGAAGATTGCGCTTACGCCATTTAAAAAACATCAAAGCTTAAAAGTACGACGTACAAGCACTTTAGAAGCGATGACGACGGCCTGCTCCCGACTGTTATTGTAAATGCATGCTTCTTATGGCGACAATTAAAATGTTTTGATGTACAATTATTTGTTTCAATAAGCAAAATAAAAATTCGAAAAGCAAAACATCAATAACAATACATATATGTATGCATTTTCATCAAAATTGTTATATATGTATGTCACTGTAAGCACGAAATTCTAGCTTTAGCTTAGCCATTTTTTACTTGTTCTTCTGGGGAAGAATCGGTTTCGTGTAAAAAAAATTCGAGTTTCGAGGTTGTACTCAAAACTAACGCAACGATAAACGAAATTACCAACAAAGTGGGTTTCGTAATGCCGTACGTCGGACTGTGCGTCTGTGCGTCCACTGTAATTTGAGCTGGAGCCTAAACGGTTGAACCGATTTGCTTCGAACTTGGTACACAGCATTTTTGTGAGGAGAAATTCTAACTTTTGTTTAAGCTCATCTAAAACGGGTAGCTGTCATACAAATATTTTGTTTTCGTCAAATTTTCTCGAAAATAGCTCTTACAATTTTGATTAAACTTCGTATCTGTACTAACCGCGTCAATTGTAAGAATACTGCATTTCTGGTTTTTGTCAAAAAAATCGTATAACGGAATTATTTATTCCATGTTTTTTGAGAAAATGGTCTTTTTTTTGGTTTTTAGCCTATATCTTTTCAATGGTATGACTGATTTTGATATAATTTTGTAGTCTGGTGATTACCAATAGTTTAAACAATATTGCGTTTAAGAACTTTGGAAAACATTGTTTCACAAACAAACAAAAATCAAACAAAAAATCATTTCGTTATTAATATTTTCTCGTTAAATGTATACCTACACCATTCATCTTCAATATCTGGTTACACGCAGTTGATAACCACAAGACTAAGATCGTGCGACAAGTCGTGCATAATTTTTTAACGTAGGTCTGCGGTTAACTGCTTAAAATGATTTCATTTTAGTTTTGAAATTTACTAGCAATTAAATTTTTTAAGTAAAAATACTTATAAAAAGTATTTCATTGTATTCACAAAGACCATTTAATTGACTGGGATGTCAAAGAATGAAATATCAAAGTATTGCATTCTGTAAAAACTCTGATACAAATGAATATTTAAGTTTACGGCCACAAAAAACGAACCCAAACTAAAAATATGCACGACTGGATCGCCCGAACTTGCTCTTGTGGTTAACAACTGCAATGCAGACACACCGTGAAGATAAATACTAATTGTTCAATAGGAGGTTTGTTTCTTAGCGCATGAAAAAATAATTTCCATTTAAAATACAACACCAATTCCACTTATTTAATGGCTATAAATCTTTCCGATTATGAACTAATAGTATATAAAAACAGAATAATAAATATTGTATCTGTTATACGTGGCATGTTTGTATGCATTTTTATAGGAGGCGAAAAAGTGAGTACAAAACAACACACCTATTATTCTGATACCTTTCTTTAACGACAAAATGTTAAAAAGTTAAAAATAACACAATAATGATTTTTTTTTTTTTTATTTTTTTTTTTTTTAATTTGAATTTTTTTTTTTTAATTTTTAAATGCAATATTATTTGAACCAGATTGCGAAATTAGAACAAAATCGGTATAACCATGGAATACGAATAGATATACGCGAATAAGACCATTTTCTCAAAAATGTGTAATGCCTATATGTATTTCCCTTATGTGAATTTTTCACCGAAAACCTGAAACGGAGTTTTCTTAAAATTACTTTATTCTTTCCAGTTACGAAGTTTAATCAAACTCTTTATAGGCGTCAGCTACCCATTTTACATTAGCTAAAATAAAAATTCGAATTTTCATTCAAGGCAATCACATACAAATGATCTGTACTAAATTTCATGAAAATCGGGCCACCCGTTTTGGCTCTAGCTTAATTACAGTGGACGCAGCGACCGCGAAGCAAGGAGACGCACAGACCGGTGGACGGCATGACGAAACCCACTTTTTCAGTTCAGACTTCTCGATAATCGTATTGGTAGTTTTGATTACTCAACCTCGAAATTTGTTTGTTACATGAAACCAATACTTGCCCTATTAATTAGTATTTAAAAAATCTTAATATTTCCCGATTTTGTGTTCAGATTTAAAAAAGTTTTGACAAAAATAATGTCAAAAATTGAGAATTATTAAGTTACGGTTAGCCATGTGTACAGTTATAAGACATTTTTCTACTGTAACGGATGAGGTTAGTTTTCTCATTTTAAAATCTTTGTTTATAAAACGCGTAAATGTACATA
Source organism: Leucozona laternaria (assembly GCA_932273885.2). NCBI lineage: Eukaryota > Metazoa > Arthropoda > Insecta > Diptera > Syrphidae > Leucozona > Leucozona laternaria. The sequence continues at coordinate 60,675,779 of OW026368.1, read as the reverse complement.
TCGCTAAAGACCGCCGTAAAAGACATGTCAGAGGCCAGATTTACCAGATTGGACTATTTAACACTTTCTAGATTTTCGGCAGGAATTTGAAGAAAGTTTTATATTATTTCATCACGTTCATTTATTTTAAATAATTAAGTATTTATTTCTGGACTTACCGTTACCAATGGGTTTGTGACGTTTGTGCGAGTATCGAATGGAATTGTCTAAGATTAATTTTTGGTTAAAGTTGTTTTTTTATTTTACTTTTTATTTGTAGCAAACTATCTTTTATTTGTGTTTTTTTGTTCAAATTATTCTGACTGTCAAATAGTACAAAATCTGGAATATAAAAACCAGGCTCCTGCGGATGGGTTTTTAAGATCCCAAAAAAACACAGCTAGTATAACATAAAGAGAAATGAAATGCATCGTCATCTTGAGCAGAATAATCTGGATCTGGATTAACTTTTAATATGTGTTACAAAAACAATTTTGAAAATATCCCAGTATTTTGTTTGTGTATTACGTGTTAAAAGTAAATCCAGATCCGTATCTAGAAGCTAAAAAAAACACAGCTATTGCTTTATTGAGGGCAATTTAGGGTAGTTAGTTATTGAAGTGCTTCGAGATCTGTCAATCCTAGTCGGACTGTAAATAAATACAGTATTGGTAAGTGCTTTCAAATAAGTTGTCAATTAATTGCTATCTACATATAATAGTTGGTACATTTTATTTTTGCGAAAAAGGGTGTTTCGTTTTAATGACGCCAACTTAGCGTAACAACACTTTGTAACTAAATATTACCCAAATATTTTTAATTTAAATTCTTGAAAGTGTTTCGAAAAGTATAAAGAATAATTTCCGAGCCTTTTCTTAGTGCCCCAAGTAACGAATTTTTCACGCTTTCAAGATGAAAAAAGAAAGCTAACTTTATTTGACCCACCCTAAAGTGTTTGTTTATCGACCAATGTTATAGCAATTTATTGGACCGCTCCCTTTTCACTTGTCTTATACGATACATGTTCGTGATAAATTATCACTTCTTAATTTCCAATCCACAACAAGAACTTAAGTGAAGTCCGACAAGCGAATTATATAGAAGACAGCATACGGCAGAACGGTAGGAATGTTGATCAATTACATTTTGTGGTAGCAGACATCTGAAGCCACAATCACATTAGACGTACGAGTACGATCCGCGCATCCGCAGTGTTTGCTGATTGTTCGCAATGGTGGGCGATTTTCTAGGTGTGTTTTCTGGCATCCGCTGCATGAATTTTAATTTGATAAAAAGAAAAGACTCACATAATTCCAAGACCAATTTCTTACACATTTACATTTGATTGACATCGGACAGCTTGCTGTAGAATTCGACTGAGTCGGACTTAAGACGAGTCTGCATGAACATTTAAACGAAAATCATACCAAAGTGATAACAGCAGTTGGGCTTCCCAGAAAAACTATAGACTCGCTAATATTAAAGAAAAAGACATTGTTCTTCATCATATACAAGAAACAACCATTAAGATTCAAAACAAAATTAAAGTAAAAAAAATAAATAGGCATCTATCTACTGTTAGAAACGTGTCTTACAATTAAATTAGATAAAAGCAATCGTAATTTTGATCAGGGAGTTGTTCAATTCTTCGTCCGTAAAAGTAAGTATTTTTAAGAATTTCGAATATCCTCTATGGCTTGGTTTGTAATTAAAATACATGCATTGTTACTAGGTGGAGGTACCTATACTATCTACAAAAATAAAAAAAATACTCAACGGCTTAAGTATCTGAAAAGAGTGAACAAATTAAACATTACTCGCTGAGTTGAGTGTTTTAAGAATTTATTAATGGTTTCTTTTAATTTCACATCACAGAATTTATAGTAGGTAAGTATAACAAACCATTTCAATAAAAAACTACTATCCAATCTCCACGAGTTGTTAATAAACATTGTTTAAAACTTTACCAAAATGTAGGTACCTTTTTTTAATAGCTTTAGGACCATGGGCATTTTGGGCGCAATTTCAATATTGCTCAACAGTGATGAAACTTTTATGCCATATGCAACCTTATGGAGGGTAGGTACTTTATTCCATTATATGGCAGCTTAATTAAAATCGATCGCATGATGTTTTGGCGCATCTTATAAAAAAAGTATTTAAAATGGAAAAAAATTATTAACAAAATGGCAACACTTATTGAAAAGTGTTTTACCTTTTGTGAAAGCCAGAAGTCTGTTCCTATATTTTTTATTTAATTCAATTTATTTGTATTAATAGTTTTCGAAAAAGGCACTTCAAACTCAAAAATGATAAAAACCAAAAAATTGAATACTGATGTTTTCACAATTTTAAAAACTAAGTTCTAAATTTGCTTTTAGTATTCATTACGTATATTAATTCTAGATTAAATACGAATCAAAACAGAACTAAAATTGTGAAAAAATCAGTATTCGATTTTTTGTTTTTCACCATTTTTTAGTTTGAAAGTAATTGTTTCGAAAACTATTAACAGAAATAAGTTGATTTAAAAATAAAAACAAAGAACAGACTTCTGGCTTTAAAAAAAAGTAAAAATACTTTTTAGTAAGTGTTGCCATTTTTTTAGTGTAAATACTTTTTTATAAAATTCTCTCGATTTCAATTTAGCTTCCATACAATGAAATAAAGTACTCTCCATAAGCTTTCATATGTAATAAGTTTCATAACAGTTGAGCAATATTGAAATTGGACTCAAAGTACATATAAATTTGCCCATGGTGCTTTCCATATTTAGATATAGTGAGTAGGTATTTGTTTTCTGCTGTAAAAAGGCTATTAGTTGGAAGCCGTTTTTTGATTGATTTTTAATATTTTGTTTTGCATTTTAAATAATTTTTTTAGAAAATTGCACCTCGCGTCTTAGGGGGGAAATATGTAGAGACCGCCCTCATAGAATTTGTTTTTGTCTGGCCCAAGTTACAGGCTTTAGTCTTTTGATGATTCTTAATGCATTGAATGTACATTTTGGTAGTAAAGACGCAAAAAAATCCATCTAAAATGTTTTTTTTCTGTTACAAAATGTACTTTATATACTTATAAGAAAAATTTTGTAAAGTCCTAAAGCTGTTTGATCATAAAAGCTAGTACGGGTGTCGGTGTGTACTGTGTACCAATCATTAATTTTATTTGATTAAAATCGAATAATTTAAATACATTATTATTCTTAGGGTCTGTTTAACAATGTCTAAGCAAAGTGATACCTATGATAATAAACACATAAATACTGGCGCAGTCATTCGTCGTCTGTAATAAAGAAAAACACTTTTTGTAATACCATTCAGGTGGATCAAAAGACATCAAGATTGGTACTAATGACCGTGGTACCAATATTTATGTGTCGAGTAACAAGTCAAAATATTACTCAGACATTGTTAAACAGGCTGTAAGCACTCTAAAACTGTTACTTTCTAAACATAACGATAAGTAAAAAATTAAAATTTTCACCAAAAATTCAAATCAACGATAGTCGTGTTTTTTTGGAAGCCCGGGGAGATTTGGTTGAAAAAAACGACATCGGGGATTAGCGACGCCATATCTAAGCGACGCTTATCTAAGCCCGAAGGGGATTAGTTGTTGTTGCATTTAACATGTAAATTGCATCACAGGACGTTGTTTTTTTCGATCGATTTCCTCGGTGCTTGCAAAAAATACGGCTTATAGCACCCAAAAATTATTGCTAAGAAAATGTTTTAAATTGAATGGTGTTGCTTAGATTGACTGAAGTCATGTTAGTAGGCTACTGGAAGACAATCAGTCACCTCGAATCTATCACTGACAGTTCCATTTATAAAATTTGTACACTCAACGTGCGTAAGGAAGTATAACTTAAAACAAACCAAAAAAAAAACAAATAACGGTAGCGGTACCTACCTCGATGGTGAAACTTTTGGGTCAGATTATTATTTGTTTAATTAAGTTATTCTTCTTCCAAAGCTAAGAAGCGTTTTTTTTCGAATAGCTATCATTATTGTCTGATATTTACCCATAATTTATTATTTTTGTATTTATTTGCATTGACCATAATGTGTTTTTGCTCATGGCCGTTGAAAATGGAAGATAAGTTGGCAAATATGCTTCGTTTTTTTTTTTTTTTTAAGTTCAAATATGAATTGCCATCAGCACGAAATAGAATAGAAGATATGATAAATAGGTACCTATACTTGGATACGTGTGTTAATCTTAATGTACTGCCAAACAGATTCTTTGAGAGGATAGATTGCGATTACTTACCGATATATTTGCTCTGGCTTAAGTATTTTAGAAGCTGCAAATATTGACTCCTGAAACTGAATCATTTCGTACCGCATAATAGCAGACATTTTATTGTTTCGGTAAATATACCTAAAAACTAAAACTAACGCCCGGGTCAGTTGTACTTGCCTTTATGGTTCAGTTGCCTATGATTTTAAGGATTTAATATATCCATAAAATACATGATGTAGGTACATATGTATATGTATAGAAGGTGTTTTTTTAGAAGCGTAGAACTTGTCATTGAAATGAGAGATCCATGAAATTTGCTTTATTTGTCGGACAATTTTATGTCATGAATGTTTGAATCTGATTTCGGGTTATGTGGTGCGTACTTCTCGGTAAATCAGGCTGTATTTTGGTAAAAACGCGTCGAATGTTGGCGAATATGTATTTTAAGACACATCATCATTATGGTGGTCGCGATTATGATAATCTTCATGAAGGATTGACTAAACTCTTAGCAAATTTTCGAGGTCTTGCAAATCCTGTACAGGAGGACTATTCGTACAGGCACCATGGTTGCATGCCAAATCGATATCGATATATATGTATGTACATACTTACTGGATCAAAGGAAAAAAAAATCACAAGAAAACCGCGACGAATTGAATGATCTTTATTTACGTATTTCACTCATTGATTACCTTTGAAATCGGGTTAAAAATTACCTACGAATAGTAGATTGCAAATAAGTCTTAAGTGACAGAAAAAAAAGAAACCGGGATATCCTGCCTGAACATCTGGAGCTGTATGGTGCACTAATGTAGCTGTATGAAATAAGCTGTGAGTTATTGTTGTATTGTAAAATTACTTTCCCTTCACTTTATGATCATTGAACATACCGCTTATACCTTTGAAGAAACATTAATTTTTTTGTTGAAAATGAAACTTGTATCAAATAAATTAAGCAAGGACATTTTTCCCCCCCTTCAATCTCCTCCCGGCACGTAATTCAAATGGCCAGAAATCAATATTATTTGCTTACTTTTTCCGCTATAGGTTTGAATGTACTACGTTTTCAAAATTTCCAATTTCCTACAAAATTAGAAGACCTAAAACTTTCTGGTTTCTAGCGCTCGACTGAATGACCAATTGGTTTAGTGTAGAAATAGAGGTCAAAGCACCCTCATTACGTGCGATGGCAAAACGCTCACGTCAAGAGCGCTCTCATTATGTGCATTGTTTTACATTTGTACCCTTTGCATCGCGCATACTATTGTTCATAGTCAAAACATGGATAAAACTGTTTTCAACTTTAAATTTAATTTATTCTCATTTTGTAGTGTAGTCTTTTTCGCTAAGAAGGTGGTTTAGCGAAGGAATAAGAACCAAATGTATGTACATAGGTACCAAATTTATTCTGAAATTAAAAATATATGTAAGTTAAGATTCCAAATTTAATTTTGAATAAAAATAACAATGTCTACTAGATTTATCGAGTACAACGACAAGCGACAAGAAAAAGAAAAATATAGAAAACCAGATATGATCCAATGCATGTGGTTAGTGAGGAGGATTTCAGGAAGAAATATGGGTTTTCTAAGGAAGATATGGGGAAACTCCTAGCATTTGTTGAAGATGACCTTAATAGGGATACAAGAGATATACAACAAACTATTGAAAAATGAGAATGATGTTGACAAAAACAGACAAGAGAATTATTAGGTGTGTTGGTAACGTGAGCTTTGTTTTTTTTTTTTTACAAATTATCACAACTTGCTGAAAAGCCCATACAAAAAAAAAAACAATTTGCGAAACTTTCTAGGCATTTTTCGTAAACGTCACTTTACTATTCGTCGAACATTTTGTTTTTGTTGATCGAAAATTTTAACTCGTAGCTTAACTCTTATTCCATAATGAAGTAAACTCGTGGAATAAAGGTGGCTTTTTATTAATAGGGCTGTACATTTCAAGTTTGTAGGCCTCCTCGGGGCTTGGAAAAAAATACCTTTATAGGTATATTACCTTATAAATTTAAGGTAAGAATGATTGGACATCTATTTGCAAGGAAAAATAGATACCAAAGAACAACATCGGTGAAAAATAATTTTGATTTTGTGATGTTTGAGGGTTTTAGAATGATTTTGATAAAATGTGTCTACCTCTCCCCTAAATTTCGTAAAATTAAATCTCTATTTTCGATTTTGTGTGTCAAACCTACATCGACCTATGCATTGAAGATCGTATATGTACAAAATTTTAGATTTTAACTTTCAATAGCGCGCTTTGCAGTATAAACAATAATATTCTTTCATAAAATTGCCAACAGCAAAGGAGTGTCTTTTTAATTGGATAGAATTTTTGTTTTATCGACAACGCGACGAGGCGCTTGTTGGCTAGGCACGCACTCAGGCGTGCTACTCTGACCAAACCATTGACACGTTTGTTTGAATATGATCGATTTTGAGATCATTTAACCCGAACACATGGCGTTTCAAATTTGATGAGACGGCAGGGAGGTTGATATTTTTTCGGCATTTAGTCAGTCACGGTCCGCATGAACTAACGAATTAAAATTTTATGTTTTAAGTCACATAAAAGATTATATCTCATAAAGAATGGCACGTACATATATTCAGGTACTGATAACATTGCGAACATTTGGGGTACTATAATACATAGCAATAAAAATAATTCTATAAATTGGGTTTTAAAAATAGTCATTGGTTATGTGTCTGTACATGCTTTATAATAAAATAGCAAAATAGGTATCTTATAAACATTTTTTTTTATCGTGAGTAATAGTAATAGGAATAACGTTTCGGGTGCGCTTAGGCTCTTTTTCGGATTCCTTAAAAATATAATTTAATTAGGTAAATAAATAAATAAAACAAATATTTTAGCTGCAAGTAGGCTGCTTAAGAATGCTCTTTTGTCTAATGACTTAATAACTGTTAAATTTGTTTAATAAAATGAAAGTGATATAATCTTTCATAAATGGTTTCTTTCTAGATTTCTTAACTGCGCAAAAAATTAAATTCTATTCTCAAACCCCAATTTTAGAAGTACATATTTTAATTTCTATGAATATAATTGATAAATTAGACAGCGTATGGTCGTTCTTAATTCGTTTTTAATGCATTTTAGGGCTTTCTACTGCAATTCGTGACCATTAGCCAAAGGAATATCCTTATACCGTATTATTGCGATAAAAGAATCAGTTATATAGGAAAACTAGCTTATAAAAAATGTAATGCAATACACCGTGTTTTTTCATGTTTTTTTTTTTAATCAAACATATCTAAAGGTTTTCAAGAAGAAATACAACGCATATAATTTAATGTTATGGCCAAGAATTTAGCTTTATTATGAAGATAAGGGTTTGGCATTATGTTTTAAAAATGATTTCGGGCAAGTGGCTGCTGCGGATGGCTCGAATAAATACCAGCTGAGAGGCTCAATTTTCGACCACTTTTTGCAGCAATATGGGCCGTATGTCAGCAATAACGTGCCGAATACTCTCTTACAAGGCGTCAATCGTCTCAGGCTTATCTGCGTAGACAAGCGACTTCACATAACCCCACAAAAAATAGTCCAGCGGTGTTAAATCGCACGATCTAGTAGGCCACACAACAGGCCCACGACGCGAGACAATGCGCTCACCAAAAGATTGCTTCAATAAATTGAGTGTTTCGTTGAGTGTATGGTATGCAGCACCGGCCGTCTTGTTGGAACCAAAGATCGTCCACATCAACATCCTCTAATTCAGGCACGAAAAAGTCATTAATCATGGCGTGCGATGGCGGATGGACTCATTCGGGTCTTCGTCGATCTCGATACTCTGCTCCACAGCAGCAACAGCGTCTTCGGTGCGCACTGTACGGCGCGGCGTTTCTGAGGATTCGCATTATCCAGTAGAAACCGATCCATTATTGCTCGAATTACCGACTCTGCTGGGCGATTATGTCGACCGAATATTAAACGCAGCGCGCTATGCGTTGCGCGAACCGAACCATTATTTTGGTAATAAATTTGCATAATTTGCAAACGTTGTTCAGGAGTAAGTCTATTTATTACGAAATGACAAACCAAACTGAGCATAAATCAAGTAACAGCTGTACATAAGACCAACTCCGAAAAAAGTATTGCCAGATTGAAAACCACACGTCTAAAAAAACATCCTTTATATAAGAAATTCGCACATAAAAACACGGTTAAACTCAGGTTAATATACAAATATTAATTTCATATCTAAAAATTTACTTATATAAGAGATTTACTTAAACATTTAGTAATTGACATTTGCCAAAACATGTTTGTAATAATTATTAATATCTGTTTCTGAAATGACAGCTACCAATTTCCTAATGGAATAACTGGAACTGTTTGGAAAGCGCCTGAATACTACGGGTAAAATTGTCAAGATTCGTAATGTCCAATTTTTTTGAAAATGATAAGGAATTGAGTGCTTACGTTTATGATTTAGTAGATACAGATTTATGTCGTTTTCGAGTGGACGTTCGGAGCTACTCCTTTTTCACTCCTTTTACTCCAAATTTCCCATTTTTGATAGGAATGCAACAGTTCTGAAATCCAAACGAAAACGACATTAGAGTCATTGTCACAAAATGTTATGGAGTCCAACGGTTCCAATGAAGGGATAGAATGAAGAAACAGAGCTTTCCAAATAGCCATCATGTTCAAGTGTTCCTCACCAGGTGAAAAACTTGCCCGCTCGTCCACCGTATTTCTATTTCTGATTTTTATGCAATATCATGTTACTATAAGATTTTCTAAAAAGGTAATACATTTTTATTTTGTATAACAAAAATGTACCTGCTATAAGCACTCAGGAGAATGCCCAAAAATGTTTGGGCGAAAAACCCAAAGCGGACTAAAATAAAACATAATAAATTGAAAGGGCATTAATTGCAGATAAGACTGAAATTTATTTCTTTGAAAGTTATCCCCGGGGCTGACTATAAAAATTTATTTATTTCCATATACATAGATTTTGTTTTAATCTGCTCTGGGTTTTTTTGGGCATTTTCCTTTGAAAGTTTAAATGGATGCGTTCAACGCATTACTTTTTAAATCTTACTTTCAGTATTCTGAATTTTTGGAGCATCTTATTTGCCAGCTGTCATAAAAAGTTAAATGACTTTTAGTTACGTTTGGTTACCTACGTTTCATCTGAATTTTCAGACAAAAATTCTCATATGAAAATTCAGCATAAATTGATTGTGGTGGGGGAAATGTGGAAGTTACTATACATAGAAGTTGAACTTTATGATTTTGGCTCTGTTTGGTGGTTGATTTGTGTTGATTAATTTTCATCACAAACAAATTAATACTTATTACATAAACGAACTTATGTTTGTTGATAATTGAGTTTTTAAATCAAAAGATTGACTATTCTAAGAAAAGTGTTGCCAGAATTCCCCATCGCAATATTGTGGAATATTTTTCCATTGAACTTTACAAAGTTTTGCTGCATTTTGTAGGCAATACATCTCAATTTTAAAACAGAAAAAATAATTTACTGCGTAACAGCAAACACTTTAAATAAAATTTTTAAAACCTGTTGCTGATTTATGTATCTACATATAAAATCATCCGCAAAATTACTCACGCTGAATTTTTAATTTACGAATATAATTAAAGTTCTATTTTATTTCGCTTTAATGTAAATCTTTTAGGTGAATGTCAGAATTTGACACAACAACTTTCGATTGATATTTCAGATTTTGTTTGTGTTCCACAACATAAATTCAGATCTGAATTTTCAGATTTTGTGATTGAAAGTTCTATTGAAAACAGGATATTATTATTTCAAAATGCAACTTTCATGTAAGTCAAAACGTAATTTTTAAATTTAATATTAATGAATTTGCTTTTATGAAAAGACTTCTGTTACATAAATGTTCCATCTAAATTAACGCCAAACGGCGTGGATCTTCAGCGAATCTTCGAAATAGTCCTTTCATTATTCTGTTTTCTTGTGAACACTCAGCATACATAATCCTGTAAATTTAAGCATTCAATCACTTACGTATGCATATCTTCCACCTACGGTTTTAAGATTATTCAATTAACATTTTAACAATTTTCGATCGTGGTTGAATGAAACCATGTTTTGAATTTTCTTAAGGTAGGTACTAACTATCCTTTCTATCGAAATGGTGGTACAAGGAAACCCTAGGGCATAACGCAAGTTATGTTTCTGAGAAAAAAACTTCTGCTTCTTGTAGGACACGTCGCGTCGCATCTTATGAAAGTCACCCTGTATTTACATAAAACTGCTACATTATGTTCTTCTTTTGTATTATGTTGTAAATGTTTGCTTTCAGCATTCAACATAGCAGTAGAGAGAAAGACAAGCCTGTTCCTCTCATCCCATCCCAGTTTTAACTTTATTCTTAATTTTCTGTTAAGTTTTTCTTTTACAAAACAATAAAATACTTTGGATATTACCTTCTTAAATACGTATTTTTTTAAATGTTATGAATTTATTTTCAAAAGGACTCATTTGTTTTCAAAAGGACACAGTTTTTCATTCAGAGGGACACATAAATAATTTCGCCTGCGGTAACACTGCCGCGAAGCCCAACCATGAAGTATAAAACATTAAATTCACCACAAACAATTCTGGTTTCCAATTCCAAAGTGTTCCTCGAAATGTTTAGAAACAAAGTATCAATCGAATCCGCAGTTTAACATCACAAGTCACCACAATATTATTCAAATTCACCACACCTACGATAATGTTGCTATCGCGCTTATATTTACTTCTAAAAGCAAAAGTTATCCCATGTTTCTGTATTTCTTTGCTAAGTTCATTCAGTAAATTGTATTCCGGCATTGCTTTCGGTACGAAGACGAGTGCTCTCCTGTAGCAGATTTGCTTTTGAATCAAATAATTACACCTAGGTACAAATTCAAATATAATATTCGATCGAAGATTCTTTCTTGTGCTACCTGTTCTCTCTGAGATAGAAAGGTGCTTCAATCCAGCTGCTGCTTCATTAACGATACTTTTTGTTTCTGTATCTTTTTAACGGCATTCCGGGGAAGGCGGTTTATGATTAAAATTGAGTGCAAAGGTTCATGAGATTATTTCGGTTTTTTGGTGTAGTTTTTGTATTTCGTGTTGGTTTTCATCCATTTAACTTAAATTATAGAGCCTCAAAAAGAAGTTTAATTAAATATATTGAAAAAATAACAAGAATACATCTCGAAAAGGTGGAAACTAGGTATCGATTCCGGGCTTCGCTTCTGACGACGGTGATGTTACTTGTCGGCGGGGGTACCTATAATTAAATTTGTATCTGACACCTATGCAAGTACCTATCTGAAAGTGATGAATCGTTTTATCTATATGATTTTAAAATAATGATGTAGGTAGTTAAAGGTACTCACAAAAGTGTTGTTATCGATATTTATCCGTCTGTTGGTTTTTATGATACCTACACACTGTCCCACTTCCCCAGCAAGTCACTCATATTAAAAGGGTGTCAGTTCTTAATTTTATAAAAATCAGAGCAAGCATTTTGAAGGAGCTTCTTTCTCTGTTGTGTTTGTATTGTGTGCTTGTGTGTTGAAGTGCATTCCGATTGAATGATTTAATTAAAATCGATATATTCGATACCCAAAGTGTGTTTATTATCACTTCGATATAAACTTCCTCTCAATTTATCTCTAGTATCCGGTGAAACGTCAATCTCTCTGCAGAACAATATGGAATACTTCAGACTGGTGATGCTGCTAGCTGTCTGCTTATTATTTGGATGTATGAATACAGGTAAGTTTCAAGCACTCGGGAAAAGTGGGTTCCATTTTGTTTACTTTGATTTACCGTTGGTGGGGCATGGGAGATTGATCTTATTGAGAAAAACAACTGATTTTATAGTTTTTCAGGAGTGTTTTGAAGGTTTAAAACGATTGAAAATGTATAGGTATACCTTTATTTTGTTCCCATATTGCAGGTTTTAGTCAGTACCCATATGTACCAACGTATACCTACCTAGTGATCAAAAGTTTATTAGTTCTAGGTAATATATTGGAACATCATAGACACTAATCATTTTTAATACCTATTATCACAGAAATATTTGTCTAGATTATTACACAACTAGCTCTTTATCTATTATATACCTACATGCATACATAGGTACCCACAAACTCACATACATAATGTGATATACCTACTATAGGGTGATTCAGATGCGACAAAAAAGCTAGAGCGTGTAAGTTAAGTTAGGTCAAGGTTATTTCCCCCTCTTAGGGACGAAGAGCAATTAAAAAAAAAAAAATACTCAAAATGAAAAAAAAAAACCATTAAAATAGAACAGAAACATTTAAAATATTATATTGTAGCTTTTTTTGATTAATTTTTTGAGATCAAGGCATAGGTCCAAACACTTTTTTTTAATGTCTGCAGTTAGTTGGACAAACATTATGTACTTGAGTATACAAACAAGTTGAACATTTTTGAATAATATTTTATTGATCCGTTTTTATTTTAATTTGTAGAAATTAAAGACTACAAAATATGCAGTATCTTATTTAATCACAGTTACGGTTCAAACTATCTAAAACTCAATACATATAAACCCAACCTGCCGAACAAGAATGATGCCTTACCAATATCAAAAGATCGTTTCATTGCATTCGAGACAATTGAGGGAATATTGTGGTGAAAAGATTTTTCAGTTCGTTAAAAAAAAAACAAAAAAAATATTTTCTTTAAACTAAAATCTACATATATAGGTATACATGATATGACAAAGAATTTGGTTTTTAGATATACATATATACATCTACATAGGTACGATATTATTCCCAAAAAAAAAAAAAAAAAACAGTAATGTTTTGCAAGTTTATAATTTTTGTTCGCACTTGAACATCCTTAACTTTCACTACGCACACGCACTCAAGGACGTGAGTTTAATGACGCATCACTTCTTCCTACCCTGTTGCATATGTATTGTGTGAAAGAAATATTGAACCTTCAAAACCTAGATACTATTATAGGGATGGTGGGAAAATATCTCAACTTTCTGATGTTGCTTTAGCCGTTCCTCCCATGCGACTATTTGCTGTGAAGTGTGCTGGTACTTTCAATACAACATAGTACAGTTTGGGCCAAATAAGACCATCCTTTTTAAATGTAAATAGCTCTGAAGTAATCCAAACGTTATTCTGGATCATCAGGATTTAGTTATTGACCAACTGAAATTACGTTAGGGTACAGGTGCAGATCTTTCTTCAAAAGTGCCAGGTGGTATACCCAACAATAAGTGTGTTGAACGTCGCCGTTATAGTGACGAGGTTTCAGGAATCAGGATGTTTTCAGCCGATTTTCTCAAGGCTACATCGCAAAAGTCCACTTTGTTGTTAACAAAAATAAAAAAAAAGTAATTTAGATGTGATTTTTTGGCAGAAATAAATTATTTAGAAATTCCAGTTGAACAAAAATGAAATATATTTCTGTCAAAAGTTTTGGAGTCAGTAGTCAAGTTTTAGGTGTGGTACCCAACGAATTTTTGAAAATAAATACATAAATTAAGGCCCAGTTTTTCAGTGGTGAGTTAAACCAGTGTTTACTAACTCTGGACATTTATTAACCTACAAGTAATTAAAAAAGCAGTTTTTATTGGAGAATGCGCATGCGGAACAAACATCAAAAGCATCTGTTCACTAAATCCATAGAGTTTACTCACCAAATTAGCTCGGGTATAACTTTAATCTCGAATGGAAAAACTGCCATTCATAACGTGAAGAAGGTTAAAACCCAGAAGAGAGTAGGTATTTCGATTACAAATGGTAGCTTAAATATTTGGTTATATTTTTTTTTTATTTTTTGCGAAGGTTAAGTTTGTTTTACCCGTGCTAAGCTGGGTGGACCGTCCTTTCATACAATTGATCAGGTGTGTTCAGAAGTTATCTCTTCCTTAACCGCGTAATTTGGTGAGTTAAGTTATACCCTCTTGCTTTTACATGTCATAACATAATTACAAATTCAAAGATATGCGAGTTCTCGACGTTGTTCGTCGTTTATTAAAAGAATGCCAAATGTAGGTAAGGATTTTGTATTAAAGTTAAATTGATTAAAAATAAAAAAAAACGGAAAAAACTTTCTAATCTTACGGCTCAAGAGTCATGAAATCAACTCATTTTTGACTAATTTTTTTTAAATAACAGAAAAATGGGTAACAAATTAAAACACGCAAGAGTAACGCGCTTCACGTTTGATGAATGAACGGTCACTCAGAATCGATAATATGCACCACGCCATTTATTTTTAAAATAAAAAAAAATCAATATTGGCGTATCCCGCATTGCGGATCTTAAAAAATATCTATTTCGATTCGTATTAGTACAATACTACTATCACCCCTATCATGGTATCCGTTCGGAACGGAATTTTCTCCGATTCATACAAAATTGATTTTGTAAAAGTGAAATGTTTCATTTCGTCGTACGATTAAAACTTTTCTTTATTATTACTTGTAACTTACTAGCACTGGGCTTCCTACAAAGGTAAAAGATTAGCCAATAAAAAAGCTGTAAGGCCTTTTTCGGAGAAAATTCCAATCGGATACCATGATAGGGGTCAATAATAGTAATATATGTATATACTACATACATTAACATTATATAGAAAAAGTGCAGGCAATAAATCTTCAGCAAGGAGTGGGCTTATGGCCAGTAGAGTGTGAAGTGTGACGCGAGGGGCGAGGGGGTGTGATGTCATACCTCAGGCATAAAAACAATTTTTTTTATCTACAATTTGAAGTTCAATGGTTATTCATGCAAAAATTGATTTTTGATAACTTATCTTCCCTCTTTTTGAAAACTAACTGCAGATAGGGTTTGTATTATCACATAAGAAATGTTCAGAATTGTTTAACATTTTTTGTCATATTTTTCTGCTCCCACCAATTGGAATCTAGAAAAAATAAAGTTTTTAAAGAACAAGGAAATCAAGATCCAAGGCGATTTTCGATCAAAAATAACTTTTTGAATATACATAATGATGTATTTATATTTAGATTCTAAGAAAAAAAAACAGTCAGTTTTCTTATCCTCAACTTAAATGCTTAAACCATCTGGTTCAAAGCATTCCAGAACAAATTGATAACAGTATTGAATACTAAAAGGTAATGAGTTACGTAATTCACAAAAAAAAAAAAAAAAAAAAACAATTTATTTAAATTTGTTTGGTTTGAAAATATTTTTTTTAAACAACTGAATGTACATAAATAAAACAACTTGTATTAAGGCCACAGTTGTAAAATACAATTCTAATTTAAAAAAAGCTCCCATAAAACTAAATGTGCATACAGGGAAAATAAGCCACCCCATCCTTTATGGTGGATTTACATTGATCTTCATGGGAGCTCTGCAAAAAAACAGGGATGTGAGATATAAAAGTTACATTTTGTTGAATAGAGAGATAAGACCAAAATGCAGAGATCTTCATAGATGAAGATTATAGGAAGTGCCATAATGCAGATATGAAGACGTGCATGTTCATCTTCATGGTATACTCTTTCACTCATTCGTTTTTTTTGGCATAAATCCATCCCCCTCTACTTTTCTTCAAATTTGCTGATGATTATAAAGGGTTTTCCAATAAGAGGTGTTATTTTGATATTCAAAGAAAAATGGCATTTTTTGAGATAAATGATCGGATCGGATCATTATAAAGAGGAAGGTATGCCGTTAATAATGAAACACAACATCAGCCAAATGGCCGCCACGACCACGCTTACAGGACCATATCCTTTTCATGAAATTTTCCATAACCAAATCGCAAAGTGGCTGCCCTATGTCCTCGATAGCCTCACGAATTCCATCTTTGAGGTCTTGAATCGACGCTGGGCTGTTGGCGTAACCCTTATCTTTCACGTGGCCCCAAAGGAAGAAGTCGCAAGGTGTTAAATCACAAGATCTCGGTTGCCAATTGTGATCACCTCTTCGAGAGATAACACGGTCCGGAAACTTTTCCCGTAAAAGATCGATGGTTTCATTGCTTGTGTGGCACGTAGCGCCGTCTTGTTGAAAGTAAACGTTGTCCAGATCAATACCATTCAATTCCGGCCATAAAAAAATCATTAATCATCTCTCGATAGCGCAATCCATTGACCGTAACTGTTGCTCCAGCCTCATTTTCGAAAAAGTAAGGTCCAATGACCCCGCCGGACCATAAACCGCACCAAACAGTCACGCGTTGAGGATGGAGAGGCTTTTCAACAATAACTCTTGGGTTTTCCGAGCCCCAGATGCGACAGTTTTGCTTGTTGACGTAGCCTCCGAGGTGGAAATTGGGCCTCATCAGTCAAGATGATTTTTCGATGAAATTCCGGATCATTTTCATGCACTTCAAGGACCCAATCAGCAAAGACACGACGTTGTTGATGGTCAGCCGGCTTGAGTTCTTGTGTTAACTGAACTTTATAAGCCTTAAGACCCAAGTCTTTATGCAAAATACGGTGTAATGACGTTTGTGGAATGCCTAATTCCAAAGAACGACGAGGAATGGACAAACCTGGGTTTTCTTCAACACTTTGGGCTACAACAGCAATATTCTCAGTTGTTCTTGAGCGACGTGCACGGGTTTTATTCTTCACATCACTAACTTGTCCCAACAGCTCGAATTTGTCCACCAATTTCTGTATTGCGGTCCGACATGGTGCTTCACGACGACCCAAAAATGTTTTAGTTTTACGAACCGTGTCTGCCAAATTTTCACCATTTTTATAGTGAATTTTAATAATTTCAATGCGTTGTTGAAGCGTGTATCGTTCCATTTTTATTAATGGCGTAGTTTCTACTTGTCAAATGTCAAAAAATTACAGCTTCAAAAGTGACAGCTACCGAAATAGCGGGCTATTCAAAATAACACCTCTTATTGGAAAACCCACGATTAAATCAAACTAACTTTTTTATTAACCGCCCATTTTTATTTTTTGGCCAATGTTCAGAAATTTGTGGAGCAAATCATATTTACATGTAAATCCATCATTAGTTTAGTTTAGTTTCGTGTAGAAAAAGTAAAACAAAATCCGTGGTTGTGATCAAAACTAACACACTAGAGAAGTTTAAAAAAGTGTGTTTCTTCATACCGTCCGCCGGTCCGTGCGTAACACTGTAATTTGAGCTAGAGCAAATAATCAGGTAGACCGGTTCGCTTCAAATTTGGCACAGAACAGTTTTATGTATTCCTTTAAAATTTAAACGGTTTTCATTAAACTTTGTACCTGGAATGATTAAAAGTATGTTGGAAGAAATTTGCGTTTCGGGTTTTTGACAAAAAAATATCTAACACTAACGAAAATATGCATTCTATGTTCTTCTGTGAAAATGGTATTTTTTTTGGGTTATTCGCGTATACTTTTCAATGGTTGGAAGAACGATTATGTTATACAGTTTTGTTATATGTATCTGGTGATAAAATAGTTCAAACAATATTGCATATACAAATTTGGGACAAAGTAAAATCCATTTTTTTAGTAAATGACTTGACATAATCTACAAACAAACATAATCTTCAAGGTGTGGCTATTCAGAATATGCAATTTACGTAGTAAAGTATAAAGTCGGCTAAGTGATGGTTTTAGATTGCTTTCCGGCAACCAGCGTTGGTAAGTTTGATAACATTAGAGGCAATTTAGACCACAAAAAATACATCAACATTTTGAAAGAAAAAATTTTGTAAGAAACAATTTACTTCTTACTAAAACAATGACCCGAGGCACAAAATTTATAACACTTGCATTTTTTATATCTACAATTATCGCAACGAAAACTGGGACCAGACAGTATTAAGCAGATATTATCCCTAAAGAGAGAGACCATTAGACCATTAGACCATTAGAAATGCAAGAGTGTTGAAAAAGAAGTTGTTGGAAAATGTGTTAAAATTGCAATAGAAAGGACTAAAAAGTTTTCAAAATGTGTGCTAAATAGACTAGACCATGGGATATAAAATAGGGAATATGCAACGAAATATTGAGATTGTGTTAAATTTTGGTTTAAATCCAAGAAAACTTCGGGTGTATGAATACGAGTTTGATTTCTTTTAATTTAGTTTTTCGGAGTTTTGTTAATAAATGTCCTCTTTTTGTTAAGGGATGTTACTTTTTTGGGTCTTTAATATTAAATGTTAATAAGATCTTTGACTTCAAATCAAATAAAGCTCGGATTTTGTTGTGGTCTTCGAATCAATTGCAAAAGAACTGCATGTTAGCTTCCGTACGAATATGAGTTTGAAGCCTGTTTCACAATGTGATGAGGAAACGAGACGTGAGCGTGACGAAAAAACGGTGTCGTCTTGTTCTAGTTACAAAATCGTCGCCCAATTCACAATGCAGCGAGCGTTTTTACGACAAAAACTCATTTTTGTAAAAAAAATCAATGAAAAAGGAACAAAATATCATACAAAACAATAGATTTATCAATAACTTTATTTGTTAATACACATTTGATCATTTCTTATTTGAAAAATCTGTAAATTACTTAGCAAAAATGAAAATCGTGACCACGGCGCGTCTTTTTTTGATTTTTTCGAATCCTTGGCGTGACGTGATGACGAAAAACGCCGCATTGTAAATAGCCAGGTATGCTTTCATTGTTTGAAATTGGTTTGACAACTACAACGAGTTCTCGTCACGCTCACGTCTCGTTTTCTCGCCGCATTGTGAACCAGGCTTGAGTGATTGTAAATAAAATATAATACTATCTTTGCTATAGTACAGTTGTTAGCCAAAGAGCAAGTTCGTGCGATCCAGTCTTATTATGCCCAAATCTACACGTTCTATAGCTTCTTGTCGCAACTTATGCGAACCACCCTGTATAAGGGCAACACTAGCCGCTTTTATTATCAGATATGCACATGATCCATATAGATCATCAAAATACATGCATTACAACAACAACACGAGATCCTGCTCTTTATCGGGATCACGTTTCGTGATCGTGAACCAAAAGTTTAATTTTTGCTCTCGCTTCTAAGCTTTGCAAAAGATTAGGAGTTGTGAACTGTTCTGTAAAGAAAAAAGATATTGTTTAAAAATAAACGTAAGGAAAAAAGAGAAAGATATACATATACAACACAGTTGTCACTACGATCTGTATCGTTTTATTTTCCTTAGATTTATATGGATCATCAGCGATATTAAAATGCGGCTACTGCAGATCGTGATTATATCTGGGACACTAGTTTTATTTCTCAACCCGTAGCTGTTTAATGTTTAATTATTTCTTTTATACGTATCTAGGTGCATATATGTAGCTGTAACAACAATTATTTATTTTCCAGATTTAAATTATTTTTGAGAATTACAAATGGTTGTTCAATTACTTCATGATGTGCTTAAATGAAAGAAATATCAAGACATCAAAAAGAATAAAAACAAATATGGCAGTGTTTTATTTCTCATTTAATTTCAACGAACACAGTATCATACTGATAAAATGATATCATTTTCGTACCAAAAGATAAGATAGTAAAATTTATAAAAACTTGAAATAGGTATTTAACTCTATTTCTAGAGTTCTTTCCGGACTTGTCGTGAAATAGTTGGGTGGCCAGCTAAGCATTCCTCAATAGTTTTGTAGATAAATATTGCTATCCAACGAAATTTCTGTACAAAAAGAGTGATTTCAATATACAATCTGATATAAAAGCTTGCATATATGTGGCGTTCCATATCTTATCTCAAAGATTACGAAACACAGTTTTGAATTGATAAAACATAAACCAATACAATCTTATTAATGATACAATTCACTGAAACCAACACAAACACACACAATAATTTGAATCAACAGGGAAAGGTTCGCCAGAAACTATATATACATAATTATGTGCCTATAGCAAAAGCCGGTTGCATTTTAAAATGCATAATTTGCGATGACAAATTCACTTCACACGTGTACCACTTTCAGTACCACGAATGAGTCAGAGTTAAAGCTTTCGGAACCCCGCTGACGCAGAGTTTAGTTAATGATATAATTGATAGATATTGTTCAGATGAAGGAATGAGAATATGAGATGCAAAATATTCAGGCTCAGGGTTAGGTATTTGAATGATTGAACATTTTGGGAAAGCTTTTAAATGAATTTGTAGTACAAACAACTGAGAACGAATTATTAGTTTTTTGCATGGCATTTGAAAATTTTTCTCATTGCTTTGGTAGACTTTTTCTCTTATGAAATACAACATTCATTTAAATCAATTGCAGAATGCTGTTCTTTGTCTTGCGAAAGCTGGTTTTATTATTCCATGCAAAATGTCGACGACAGACTGTGGTCCAAAATGACTTTTTTCGTTGTAAATTCATAACTTTTGAACGCATGAAGACAATTTTTTTCAAATTTTAATTTACTTACAAATAAAACAACTTCATATTATTGAAGAAAAGTAAGATTTGTCATGGAATGTGCCATAATTGCAAAAAAGCAAATAAATAAATTCGTTTGTTGTTGTTATTTTTACTCTAGAACAAAATTGCCAAAATTTTAAAAGCTGTATAAACCAACTATTTACCAAGAAATTATTTTGTTTGCTGTTTTTGAAGATCTGTTTATATTCCTATTAGAAAAAAAAAAGCAAAACAATACAAAAAAACATCGGATTTTGTATTTTTGCCAAGACTTTTGGCTTTTTGGACCACAATGCGGCGGCGGCGCGGCGTTTATATTTATTACCTGGTCATAAGAGTGACTACAGTCACTCTGGCTTGTATGGGTGGGAATCTACAGATGATACTAATACTGCCTTTATCTTTTCGCTTGTTGGTGTTTCTTAAAATTAGAATCTACATTCCTTTTGAATGAATATCTGTATCATAAATAGTACTATTACACCTTTCTTCGATAAAATATAAAATCTGTGAAGTTGGCATAACTAGATTCACTTAAACGAATGGAAGCATCACTTGCACCTTTTAGCATATATTCAGGAATCAAAGATTTAAAGATATTATTCTTGAATGTGTAGTTTATTAAATAGCAACACTTTCTCGAGTGATACTGCTTACTTTAATGCATCTATCTATCTGTTTTTTTTTTTGAAACCATTCATTTGTTAAGACGTAAGTTCTTACTACATTCCATATTTTGTATTTTATTATCTTAGGTATGTATTTAGTTTTTATATAATTAATAAATTCGAAGGTGAATAAAAAATACATTTGGTGGGGTGGCTCCAAAAAAAGACTGATAAGGAAATTCACGTTATGAATTATGACTACAGCTTTCAAAATGGTTATCAAATTTCTCAGTGTTTTTTCGTTGTCTTCTCATTTAATTGCAATAACATTCAGATTTGCATAATAAAATGAAGCCACGCTATTTGCTATTATGAAATAATTTTTTTTTAACATGAATCACCTGTGGAACTTAAATCCAAAAGTTTAACATAAGTTCAAGTGCAGAAAAAAAAACACCCAAAATGTAGATAACGATTATTTCAAACCGAAGAGGCGTTTTTAATGTATCTAAACAAAAATATAATATGGTAGGTAGGTACATAATGAACGCTGGCGATTTAAACACATAATCGTGGGATATTAACTCTGTTCAGAACTAGCATCCCCTAAGAACATTTTTCACAGATGTTGAAGACCTTATACACCTGCCTCGAAGACCAACATGTTATAATGAACATGATTTTGTCTGTCCTTTTTAAAGACAGGTAGACCAATGTTAATGATTTCAGTGTACATAATGTATAAATGTGTTTATCAGGAGTCACATATTTGCAGTGGAGGATGCCAAGTGTAAAACATACATAAGTACATTCACCATGATTGATTCTAATATGTTTCGGTTTTGCATCTATGTCGTTAATTTTTGGGTTTCGAAAGTAAAGCTAAATAAAACACATACGGCGATACATTTTTGATGAAAATTTTATTTCATTGTAAAGTTTGGACTTTGCCATTAAGTGTTCGTAGCATGCGATTCTTTTAAGGTTATTTTGAACCACTTTTTCGCACATTTCGTGCGGTATCTCGGCCATAACTTGAGAAATGTTGGTAAACACGGTCTTTTGCGTAGCCCCACAGAAAAAATCTAACGGTGTTAAATCGCATGATCTTTGTGGCCAATTGCTGTCGCCTAAACGTGAAATTACGCGACCAGGAAACTTCTCACGCAATAAAGCCATAATTGTTCGTGTTGTGTCTTGTCTCGTTGGAACCACACATCGTCGAAGTCTTGATCTTCAATCGCCGGCCAAAAAAAATCGGTTATCATTCGACCATGTCGCTCCGAATTGACTGTAACCGTAAATTCGGATCATCAGCAACACTTGCACTTGCAGCAACAATATTCTCCACTGAGCGTGCATTACGATGATACACAGGCCTTACGACATCAATATTGCTTATGTCGTAAGGCCTAGCCGATTGCTTGCGTATTCGGTGGATTTTGACGGCTGTAATCATTGTTATGCGCGAAAAGTGGCTATGTTTGAATCACCACTTTTGTAGTAAATTTTTATAAACGCGTTGTTCGATTGTTAAGGCAAACATTGAACTAATATTATGACACTTCAAATGAAAGCTGAGTTTGACAGGTGTCAAATTCCAGCGCTGCCAACTTGAAACCACGAAATGAATGACCCTGTATGAACGAATACAGGCTGACAAATAAGAATCTGAAATGATTAATTTGAACTTCAATGTAGGTACTAGTGAAGCAAGCATTCAAAACAAAAAGTAATCAGCATATTATGTAAATGTCACATTAAAATAAAAAAAAATTCTCATTTCTCACAGAAAATCATTCAAATAATATAAAAAAAGGAAATTAAATCAAAGAATAATTGAAACAAGAAAACGAAATATAGAAAAACACGTTTTTCACCTTCAATTACTAAATTACGGGGAAACCATTCTGAAAAATGCGAAACGTCAAAACAGATTGCCTCAGCGATGATTATCAATAATTGCATTTCATTTCCCTGGTAATATTGTTTGTGCCTTTGCCAAAGCATCTCCATTGGCAATTAGTAAGAAAAGTTAATGCCTAAAATATTGCCAATCGTGCTGGGAGCTGGGTAAATTTCTGGGTAAGTTAAGCCCGTTGGGTAGGTATACCCGAAATTTTAAAGGTAATGGCGCAAATTTTTAAACAGTACTCGTTTAAGGAATACAACCGACTCTAGTAAACGCAGTCGTTTAGTAGCGAGCCATTGTCTAACCTTTTCCTAATTTTAAACACTTCAAACAGCTCTTGCAGGGTTTTAAGCGCATTTGTAGGGTTTTTAGCGCATTTGTAAGTTTTTTTTATGATTTTTCGTAGAGCATTCGACTGCAGATCGAGAGGTCCCCGGTTCAAAGATTTTTCTTTAAATGTTTGTTATGAAATTACAAACGTTGAATGGATAAAGTATACTTCAAAAAAGATAGAGAAGCATTTTGCTGCTTTTAAAGTTAGACGAGTGCTTTAGCGTTAAAGTATACTTTATATCGTTTAAAATTACCAAAGAGTCGACTCTCATTCTAAGACTCATTTTTAGAGTAGGTTTTAAATGTTTAAAATTTTGCACCAATTTTATTAGTGGTCATCTATCGACGCTGGAATAAATTCATTGATAATTGAATGCCTTACAGATAAAAAGATAAAATCTTTAAATAGTATCTACCTTTCTAAATAAGCTTACCAAGTGTTTCAATTTACAAAATATTATAGCGAAGAAAAAAAAAAAATTATTTAAGGCATGTATATTATTAAATATAAATACATAATTTGAAGTTAAAAATAATAATAATAAAAAAAAAATAATAAATCAAAAAAACTAAATATGAGTTAAAAATTACATAAATGTCTCACGAACTTTCTCTTTTGATTAAATGCTATTACGTGGCTTAACATTGAACACATAAAAGCTTTCAAAGAAATAACATTGTTAACGGGAAATAGACACATTTTCGAGATATTTTGAAAAAAAAAAAAAAACAAAACGGTAGCATGAGTGAAAATTCCAATTTCTCACAATCACAAAGAAATATTTTGTACCAAATTTGAAACGAATCGGTTCAACCCAGCGCCAGCGGTGGTCCGTCGGCTTTAGTTCGAATTACGGGAGTCCATAAAAACTGAACCAATCAACTGATTTTGATAAAATCAAAGTATAGGTTTGGACTCAAGAAGCGCGCTTGCTAACGGACCACTCCATTTTTTTTTTTGTTGTGCATGCAATATGAAAAATTTTAAATTACTGTTTCGATTGTGATTTAAAACCTATGCGCATCCATTGTTGATGGCACAGTTGATTAAGAAAAAAAATGGACAAGGCTAGAGACATGCGAATTTATGACAGTTATAACAGCTTTTCCCCATTAAAAGGGAAGCGACTAGAGATATGCGAATTCATAACAGTTATAACAGTTTTTCGCTCTTAAAAGTGGGCGTGCGTTAACGCGCTTCGCGCGACTTCAAAAACAACTCTGGGTGCCTGAAGTACGCCTACCGGTGGAGGGCCCTGGCCGCGCGGGCCACAAATATAGTACTTTTATAAACCAAAACTGTTATAATTGGCATGTCTAGATTCACTTCCCATTAAAAGTGGGCGTACGTACGATGGTTATCATCGATCGGTAGAGCTATCCGTTGATTCTGATGGCAATGAAATCGTCGTTTCCGAAGAACTACGGACTCTCACAGACAGCGACGATGTTTTCGGTTGATCTTACGTTTCGTTGACGCAGGGGCGTTGGTTGATTGTTCAGTGTTCACTGAATCGGTCGACTTAAATTTGGGCACCAAACGACCAAACACTGGATAATCGACTTGGAAGGACAACCATGTAAACCGTAAAATGGGCGCAACGGACATATATTTTTTTTTTTATATTAAGCGCGCACTAAAGGGGTTGTGACTACCCTTAAAATGAATATTCACAGCACGAACGATTAGGTAGATTGGAGGGTATTTAAAAGGAGATACCGATGCACATTGGTTTTAAATGTCTGAAGGTCACATATAGTTGCCCCAAAAGATTTTGATATTAAAGTTTTATCATTTGCACGTGCTGTTCAATCGTGTAACTTGCCATGGTAATTTGGCATCAGTAACTGAATACTAAACAATAGATTTCACAGATGTCACGAAAAACATAGTCAAGACATCGTTTCCTGTATCATCATCATCGTCGGCTCGACAACCGGGGTCCGGTTCTGGCCTCCTTCAACAAGTCTCTCCACATATCCCGGTCTCGAGCCGCCGCCATCCAGTTGCGCACCCCAAGGCTCCGGGCGTCCTGGTCTACGCCATCTCTCCAGCGCAAGCATGGTCTACCACGCTGTCGTCTACCATAGAATATACCACAAAGAACTTTCCGAGCAGGTTCACCTTCGCTCATGTGAGCTAGGTGCCCTGCCCACCGGACAATTCATGATTGTACCGTCTCCGGAATCGTCCTTCCTCACATATAGGGCCAACAATTCTCCTTAAGACTTATCTCTCGAACGCGGCTAAAAGATCGGAGTGCCTTTTGCTAAGCACCCAAGTCTCGGATCCATATGTGAGTACTGGCAAGACCATGGTCCTGTACAGCAGCAGTTATGAAGTTATGGTGAGATTTCTGGATTTGAAGAGCTTTGACAGACTATAGTAGGCTCTGTTCCTCTCGCATTCGACCCCACCATGTACTTTGTTTTACCTTCACTAATGTGCAGCCCGAGATTTTGTGCCGCCTGCTCGATCTGGATGAAGGAATCATGTACAGCTTGCTCGGTTCTTCCGATGATGTCGATGTCGTCTGCGTAAACCAGTATCTCGCTGGACCTGTTGACGATGGTCCCTCTTCTTGCCGTGCCAGAGTCACGGATTGCTTTCTCCAACGCCAGGTCGAAGAGGAGGCAGGCCAAACCATCCCCTTGTCGGAGTCCATTAAAGATGTTGATTGGTTTGGATAGCAATCCGGCTATTTTTACTTGGCTTGTTACGTTGGTCATGGTCAACCTACATAGTTCTACCCTGGCTATGCTATCGTAGGCGGCCTTAAAGTCTATAAACAGATGGTATGTTGGGATGTTAAATTCTAGTATCATGCCACCCAAATATCTCGAGAAGAACAAACCTTACTATTTTTTTAAGACAATGTAGTTTTAATTGTACATACATACCTACCTACATATTATGTATACCTATATATCCTTAAAAATTCTTGCGTTTTGACAACGTCACGATACCAACAGGCAACAATCTTTATTTTTCTGTCTAATGTCTGCATAGCACCTCGAATTAATGCTTCAAAAGTATCAATCTCAGTGTAAATACATACCCGTTGAAATTGGATACACTTCACTTCAGCACTATGCAGTGGCGTCATAGCGTTAACAAAAAACGTGTTTTCCTTATAATTTAATTAATGTTGTAATCTATACTTGAAGGCCACAAAAAACAATCGAAGACAACGAACCTACATTCCTTTTGCTGCCGATCTGTTCGATGGCATGACATTTCATCTTCAGTTTCCTTAAAAACTAAAAAACATTCCAAATTACAGCATAGCACCAATAGAAGTAGAAACGCAGGATGAGAGCGACAAGACAAAAGACATACCCATACACAAATATTTTATAACATTAGCCTCAGAGAATCTACAGCAACATTTGAAAAAACCCTAAAATTGGATGTAGGTCTTCTGCATAGCAATTCAATAGGGATACGGGGTAGAGGTACCTTTCACAGGTATTGGAACGGAATGATGTGGACATACCTGCATTGAATGAAAGCATTGTGAAATGTCTTTACATACCATGAGCACGATGCATGTTAAATTTTGAGCTGCGTGAACTTGTCAATGGCCCGTAAGTGTTTTTGTCAGTGCGACAAATTGATATGAGCGATTTCGTTAAAAAAATTAAAACCAGATTAATGGCTCTCGGCACGCAGGTAAATATTGTGCTTCGGTGCTTTTTAGATGCTACGGGGCTCAGCGTAGGTTATTTTTGTTGAGCAGTCACGTTTTTGGTCGCAACTATGAGAACAGGGGTTGATGTTGTTAAAATGTGTGTCGGTTTATTCGATGACAAATAAGATCGTTCTAATATTTCAATTGAAACTATTTTACAGATTTAGGTTTAAATAATGCAATCAGTGAAGATAATGCAATCACTCCTTCAGTGAATTACCTAAATAAATGCAAATAATCTGCTAGCAAGGTGTTGTCGTTCTAAAGATTATTAAAATGGATCCTACCACAAGTAATACAAAATAATAGTTCTTCGTGGACTTTGCGAAAAGTCCAATTTTCTATTACTCTGGCATATAGAAAAGGCTGAATTTGAGTAATGGTACGGGATATTTTGAATTTGAGGGCACCATTCGTTTGCGGGAAACCTCACGAAAAAGTTAAATTGCACAATATGGTGGTCAGTTCACATCGCCTCTTCGTGGACAACCATATCCATTATGGCATCAGCTGTGTGGCACGTAGCAGTGTCCTGCTGAAACAACATTTCGTCATCCAATTTGGGCCAAACGAAATTGGTTATCAATTTATCATCGTTCGGTAGTGCTGTCCTCTGATGGTGATAGAAATGTTGGACGAGACCAGAGACATGCCAATTTATAGCAGTTTCTCGCCATTAAAAGTGGGCGTGCGTTAACGCGCTTCGCGAAACTTGAAAAAACTCTGGGTGCCTGAAGTATACCCACCGGCGGAGGGCCCTGGTTCTGCGCGGCAGCATAAAAAGTACTTTTATAAACCAAAACTGTTATAATTGGCATGTCTAGAGTCACTTCCTTTAAGATTAGTCTATTCATTAATGTCTTGATTAAGAAATAATAATAATAAAAACAATAGCGCAAAATTTTAGACGTTTTAGTACCGTGTTAAAGCATTTTTAGTATGATTCTAAGTTTAAAACACGATATTTCAAATTTTAAATGAGCTAGTATCGTACTATATTCTTAACATTTTACTAAAGTTAAAATCACCAAATGGCTATTTTATCTTTTTAGTATAATACTAACTCTCTATGTCACTTTACAAAAACAAATGTGAAAAGAGTTTATTAGCTTACTTTTTTGCACGTACTGTCATTATTTTTGTTGTGTTCAGCTGGAGTTTGTTAAGAAAACAGGCTTTGCAAATGATACTTTAGTTAAACATTATTTAAAACTAAGAACATTTTGGTAAAGAGCTTTAAAGTTAGTAAATTGTTAATGCTTAAACCTTAACATCAGGCTGTTTAAAATTTTGCAACAATACATACATATATTCAAAAGTTTGTTATCATTTTAATAAGATCTCCTAAGTGAAGGCAGAAAAAAGTTTTTTTTTTTTAAAGAAAAACTTAATGAAACGTTAAATTGTGAATTATATAGACACTTACATATGTACATATGTAGTATATTGTACACATGTACAATGTATGTTTTTGTCTCATGCTTATGATTTGTAAATTTTATTCTTCTGGGCTTAAATATAAGCTGAAGTTTTTTGCCTGATTTCGCAGCGTTTATAAAAAGTACTTTCAATGAGATATTTTTTTTATTTTTCGCACTACGCTATTCTCATCTTCTTTTACCAAAAAAAAAGAAGCAATTGTTTTTGCGTTTATTGGTATTCCTTTCAGAAGGCCAATGACGCTAAGTTCATCTTCCCTCGGATATCAGGTTTATCGTTTAAAAAAAGAAGCATGCACGAGCACGTATGCACTTACGAGCTTACGACCATGCACGTAAAGACTGCAAACAGCATGATGATCATTCTCTGTTTCTTTACCAAGTCCAAACCACAAAGGTCCACCGCGCTGGTAAGGATATAGGGTTACATTCGTATATTGCAATATTGCATGCGTGACCATACCATACTTACATATTTTTTTTCTTTTGATCTCTGATCTGATGGCGAATGCGAAGATGCGGAAAATCGCAAAATTTTCTCTCTGTTTTCCGTCGGAAATAATAGGAAACCATTGAATTGAAAATGGAAGATGATCTCTTTGTGCGGTTGGGACGTTGGGTTTCCTCTAGGTATGTTCTTTGGTCCATGTAATAATCATCATTTTGATTTGAACATCGCAGAAACCTAATCGCGCACACTTGTTTTGACTAGACTTGTGGCGCGCTTTGTTCGTGTTACATTTTGCCCCCCACACTGACCCGAAGTGAATTTAAAAAAAAAATCCATTAAAAAGCCTTTGGAACGATTACATACAAATATGTAGATTAAGGGAAAATTTAAACGATAATAATAGAATAATTTTCTATCTGGCGCGACAGCTATTGCTCTCGCATTAGAGTCATTGTCAAATGGTTTCAATGTGACTGCTATATTGATGTCTGAAGTAATGACACGGTCAACTTATTAAGTTACTAGAAACGATGTATTTCCGCTCGATAAGCTGTTCAATGTGTGTCAGTGGTATGAGAAAACAAAACTCACACTACAAGGTGGCCTACAAAATATGATTACATATTTTAAGTGCTTAATTGGCGTTGTTGGTGCTAATGAGAAATGCACCAGAATGAAATAGTTGCATAGTGAAAATATAAAAAATGCTGGAATATGTATTTCAACTGAAATTTATAAATTGTTTAACTTATACCTATAAAAACCAAATGTTATTATGTTACATGACATCTAATAAATGATGTTGCCTTAACTTCAAACAGAAAAATCGGCTTTGAATATAGGATCCATTTTCTGTTATTTATGTATAATGTAGGCGGATGGTGACAACATGGAGAATGCACAATTGGTCGCACGAACTTGCTTTTATACCATTAGTTAGTTCAAGGCTGTAAGTTCTTCAAGCATTGAAACATGGGATTATGTTTTTTGTCATTTTTATTGCAATTTTACACTCTAAGGTGTTCCCTGGTAAAACGCTGTCTAATTTTTGAGAAAACCTCATCCTGTCGCATGATCTTTTTTTATAACAGTTCGTTAATATAAGTAGATACTGGATTCCGAGGTTTTCGTGTTTTTAGTGTTAAGGCCAATCTTCTAACATAATTGAAATATTTTTTTTTTTTAATTTATATTTTTTTAGTTTGAAGCACCATTAATCAAAACCGGTTTTGATTAGTATTTCATCTTTCTTTTGGTAGTAAAAAGAGGTGTACGAAAGTAGCATTTAAGCCTAGTATAAAGTTCTGACCGTCCGCGTGGCCTTATTTCATATTTAAAAACTAACAAGGCCGTGCGGTCTAATTTCATTTTTTGATCGCGGTCTTATTTCACGCGGCCTCATTTGACTCATCCTTTTTTAAGTGACTTTAATTCTCAACGTGCGATATTCAACGACTTCGTGATCTCCTGACTTTTTATTATTCTAAACTTCAAAACAAATGTGATTCGGTATCTTTTTTTAAATCTTTTTTTAACTTTGTTTGTATCTAATCGACATCACTAAGCGGCATCCTAAAGCGTCCCTAAGACCAACCACACAATACGAATCACAGAAGCAATTATATTAGGAGATATTGTTGGCATATGGCATCGTATTTAAATATTGCCTTTCTTTTATTCCATAACCCGTTCAATAAAGAACGTCTATCTACCAGCAAACATTAAAGAAATTGCAGATCCTTTAGTGGATAGTAGCAGAAATGGTCGCAACTAGGAAGATTTATTACCTCTTAAGTTTGCAGTCCAAGACAAACCTTTTGTTATTAAAAGTTTCTATGAAAACACGGTATAATGTTGGTACCGACATTTTTACTTGTCTATAGGACAAGTCTATAAGACAAGTATTGGTTTCGTGCAAAGAAACAATTTCGAGGTCTTTAGCGAACTTAACATAATGATGAGGGATAAGTCAGTCATACCGTCCGTCATTCTGTGCTTGCACTGTGATGATGTGATTTCTGGAGGAAAAAATCGAGTTCTTTTTAACTCATCCAGGACGGGTGGCTCCAAACAATGATATTGTTTTTTTTTTTTTTTTAATTTTTCGATTTTGAATTAACTTCGTACCTCTACCAGCTTTGCCCGATTTTTTTTTTGAAAGTGCCAACGCTGCCAATAGAGAGTGCCATTTTAGAAATGGAAATAGTAAAAAAAATCTAATTTCGTAATAATTTTTAATTGCACCTCATAAATATAAAACTTATAGAATAACACGAATAAATGAACACTATTAAATTAATTAAATCAACATTAATAAATAAAATAAAAGAACTTCATTAAACGAAACATAACAAAAAATAAAAAAAAAAACCAAGAATGAGTCAATTAATACTCAATAATAATGTTGGCAAGTTTCGGCCTTTATTATTTCATTAAACCCCAAAAGTGATTTCATAACTTTACGAAGCGATTTTTACTATGGGTTTTAATATTATTTAAACGTGAAAAATTCTTTCAGCTGATGCACTACCATGTGGTAAAACTTAAAGTCTGATCTTAAATTTCGATATATTTTGTTATTTAAAAATATCTTGGCGTCGTCGCGCGCCGATCAATAATGGGCTCTTGCTAATCTATTGTCAAAACTAGATAATGTGTCAAAAAGACTTAAAGTATGACTGAGTAATGAACTACGTAATCATGGTCAGTGGCAGGAAAAGCGAGCACTTGGCTATTCCACAATTTTCAAACCAATCCAAAGCTCGGTTATCATCATTTTAGTTCGCTGCAGACATCTTCTCCTTAATAGCCATGGGCCGAGATAATGTTATAGCTGACTTATGAGTAGCCAACAAATGAAATAAATTTTCGCTAGATTATATTATTAACTTGGGTAATGGCGGCTCCCATTATGGTCCAGTAGAGTTGGCTTGCATCATGTTTTCAAGCGTTCAAAACACCTTGTTAAAAGGCCGCGGCCGGCGGCGGCGTGTGGCCGTAAAACGAAGCTTCGTCGGCGAGCGGCTTGCGGAGAAACTTTTTAAGTGAGCGTGCACGTTCTTCAAGATTGTTCACGATTTTATCGTACTACACCTTCGGGGTACTAACTTGTTTTCTTATTGTATTTTTTTGTTGTTATTTATCACTTTGGATTTTAGCACATAGGTATATCTAAGGAGGTCATTATTATTGGTACTATACGCAGATTGGATTACAAATATATTGGGTTAAGAAACACAAGGTACTTATATCTGGCTTTATACTTAGGTATATTTGTTGAACGTGATGCATTGGTATAACAACGTAATATGATAACCGAGGCAGCCTTAAAATAAAGTTTGTAAGACAGTATTGATCTATAAAATGCTACAAAAAACTGCCTATGAGCAAGGTAATGTTTAAGATTCTATGATTTTAATTTAACTTAAAGTAGGTACAATCGACTTTGCAACTTTTTGATTTGACGTACCAAATGTTTACATGATAGAAATGATAAAAATTTATTTGGTATTTCAATAATAATTCAATATATATGAAAAGACATTTAATCGATTTGTTTTGCTGCCTGTTTGTGCGGCCCAGTGAAGTGGGCCGGCAGCAGCTAGTTGTATTTAGAACAAAATAAATGACAAAAATTAAGAATTCTATAGTAACAATGTTTGCTTTTTAGTGCATTGTATAAATATAAGTTGCAAAAAAACACTATATATTTAATTTTTGAATTTCAAAGAAAATGGTAGGTTTACCATAGGTAGATACTTGTTAAATGAAATAAGATTGATTTTATAATGACGTCCATGCACATTGCACACCATGGGCAAAACTCCTGACATAAAAATAAATTTGTTTAATTTAACCAATTTAACCTGCCACCCATTAATAAACCATATACCTTGTCCATATAAATATCAAAGAAATGCATATGGACAAGGCATCTCCCAATAAGTAGTAGTATGTACAAGATTGCCGTTGATCCCAATCTTCATAAGCGAATTTTGTTTAGCGATGAAGCTCACTTTTGGTTGAATAGATAGGTCAATAAACAAAACTGCCGTATTTGGAATGATGATAATCTTCAAGTGTATGTTGTGACACCGTTACATCCACAAAAAACTGACTGTTTGGTGTGCTTTATGGTTTGGTGGAATAATTGCTCCGTACTTCTTTAAAATCGATGCTGGCAAGAACGTTACAAGCTATAGAGCCATAATTACTGACCTTTTTCGTTCATCAATTCAACAACCATGATGTGCAGGAGCTGAGGTTTCAACAAGACGGCGCAACATGTCACACAGCTCGTGCCACAATTGATTTATTGAAGGAAACGTTTGGTAACCGCATAGTTTCACGTTACGAACCCGTGAATTGGCCTCCAAGATCGTGCGATTTAACGCCGCTTGACTATTTTCTGTGGGGATATGTGAAGTCGCTGGTCTACGCCGATAAGCCTGAAACGATTGACCACTTGGAGGACAACATTCGCCGTGTTATTGCCGATATACGGCCACAAATGTTGGAAAAAGTTATCAAAAATTGGACCTCCAGATTAGACTACGTCCGAGCCAGCCGTGGTGGTCATATCCCAGAAATCATACTTAAATTATAGTGCCAGAAGATTATATTTCGAATAAAGTAAATTTCATGTCAATTTAAAAAAAATCGTCTTTGTTTTATTCAATTTCTAAATTGTATACCTTTAAAACAACACCCTTTATTTGTATCGAGTTAAAAGGGGTTTGAAACAAGTTTATTCGTATAAGGCGATATGAAAATAAAATGTACACAGATATAGGTACAATGAAATGCTGAAAATACATACCTAAATCTTATTATTTATTCTCATATTTATAAGTGTTTTTATTTTCAACACATTGTCCAATAACCCTGATGATGGTTTTCATTTTTACTTTCAAATAATTGTTTTTCACATACATACATCATTCAATTTATGATCAAAAGAAAAAAATCATCCAACTATGTATATTCAATTGAAATCAATTAAATCAATTTAACATCATTTCGAACAGTCTCCAATTAAAAACTTAGGTTCACCAATCACAGCTGCTTCCCTTTGTATTTATTTTGAACTGTTAATATGTTTCATGCATGAAAGCCACACATTTTTCATTAAATTCCATTGAAATATTTTGTTAACAAAGTGGCAGCATTTCAAGAAATCCTTCAATAGCAAGTGTTTGCTATTTTTATTGAAGAAATAGGTAGGTAGCTACAGATATTTAACAAAAAAACAAACAGGAACATAGTAATTTATTATTAACTTTGGGATTTGCATTAAAATATTATTTGATTTAACACAAACTAAACGAATACATCATGACTGCACTTTCAAGCTTAAGTTGTCTACCTATATGATGTGCGTATGTTTGTATTGCGCAATAATTTTATAACTATTTAGTATATGTACATTTAATAGCAAGCAGCTGGTGGTATAATTGGGAGATCTGTCTCTGATGTTGTAGACTTTTATATATGCTTTTTGATGAATAAATTTAGCAAAATTATTTCATTTGAACGTAGATTGTATGATCGACAAAAAGACTTAAGCAATATTCCTAAAAAAATGAAAATTTTCGTACATGTAAGTATGTATGGTATATGATCTTTTAACACCATTATTTTTAGCTTCACTTTTACAAATACGATTGAATTGCGTTGTATTTAAGGAAAATGTAATTTTAAGTCTCCAGTTCATTGCAGAACATTAGCTAGAAAGCTCCGTAGTTAAAAAATAAAAACCTAGCAAACAAACTACAACTTAATCCTTAATGTACGTTCTTAATGATTTCAATTTGAGTTTTTGAACACAGAATTAGATCACGCTTATTCGTCAAAGACTGAAAAACTAGGTTGACTATTAAATTAAACCAAATACCACTTTAGATATAAAAACACACGATATTATTTAAAATCAAGCTGAGAGCTTTGACACAACATTTTACTCGATTTAGTTTTTTAGTAAAATGCTTAAACTGTTTTACTATTTTAAAAATTATAATCTATCGCAGTATCTCTTGTCCTGAATAAGGGCCTCCTAGTTTATTCGTTAGGATTTAAGTTCCCTTCTTTTTGAGACTGCCCAATCAATAGGAGGTTATTTGAAAACCTGACACCTTTTTTGAGTTTTTACGAATATCTCGGCTCCAGTACCTACATATATCGCGCAGTAAAAAATTAACCAACAAAATTTGCTAACATTTTAATGTGAATTCGTTCTGTTTCTTTTAAAATTAAAGCAAGTATAGTTTTCGTGCTAGCAAAAAATTCTAGGTTTTAATCATACTGGCCGTCAGTCTGTTTGTCTATAAAATTTGCTTCCACTTCGGTGCAGAGCATTATTATGCGATTCTCTAGAGGAAAAAATAAATGTTTGTATAGCTCATCCATAACGGGTAGTTCACAAACAACGATTTTGGTTTTTAATTTCAAATTTTCTTCGCACACTTTCATTTTCATCCAATAATAGCGAACGGTTGCGGCAAGGATAAAAATCATTATTTGAAGTTAAGCCCCGAAACTATCTGGGCTTAGTTAAGGCCGTAAAGGATTGGTTGTTGTTGCATTTAATATGTAGATTATTTAGGGCTGACCTGTTTTTACGTCCAGTTCCCTCGGGGATTGAAGAAAACCCAGCCTTTGTTCATGGTTATAACTTATAACCTTCCATGGTGGATTGCCATGTAATAATTCACAACAATTTTGACAGAGATGGCACTCTTTAACCTAACAAATTTCGACCGTCCCTATTGCATGACCATTAAGATAAAGATACTTACATAGTTTAAGTATGTGTACGTACTCAAAGAAAGAAGTCTATAACGGCTAAATGGAACGATCATGCTGGCCATGCCAAATCGACAAAACGGGAGATTACGCGACAAGGAAACACTTCCTTCAAAATATCAATTGTGGCTCGTGCTGTGTGTGCGGTTGCACCGTCTTTTTATAAAACGACATGTTCCACAAGCCCCGCTCATACAATTCCGGCAGTGAGAAGTCGTTGGTCATGGCCCTGTAGCGTTTGCCAGTAACAGTGCCGTATTGCTCATGGCGTCATAAAAAAAAACGGCCCAATAACTCTTCTCGCCCTGCAAAAAAACGGGGATGCAAGAAATAAAAGTTGCATTTGTTGAATAGTAAGTGATGAAGACCAAAATACAGAGATCTTCATAGATGAAGATTATAGGAAGTGCCATAATGCAGATATGAAGACTTACGTGTTCCTCTTCATGGTATACTCTTTCACTCATTCGTTTTTTGGCATAAATCCATCCCGCTCTACTTTTCTTCAAATTTGCAGATGCAGATAAATGTATAAATCCATCATTAATGGCTCTTCGTGCATCACACGCGCATTTTCAGTGCAGAAACAAGAATTTTGCTTATTGACGTAGTTTTCACAAATGTCAAATATGTTTAACGTACGACGCCATTTGAAAAAAATTATAACATCTTCAGATAGGGTGATTCATTTTGCGCCACCGTGTAGGTATATATAATATTTTTTTGACGAAATTCGAAAGTAGTATAGGTAGATATGTAAAAACAGCTGATCTAAATATAGAACAAGGTTTTTCCTCGAAATCCTCAAAATTAACAAAATTGCGCTATTTCAATTAACTACCCATCAACAAGTTACTTCGGTTGACAATGACAACATTACAATAAAAAACAATTTAAATGTTTTGACAGAATCATTTTATTCAAATTATGGCGATTCTGCAAAATGACTTTCTGCAAGCGTTACGTTGCGTTTTATAAAAATAAAAAATAAATTCTATGCAACCAGACTCCAAAGAACCTACAAATGCATGAGCATCAGCAACGCATATTATCTGCATAAAATGCGAATTAGTAGGTATAGTCTTTCCCTTAATTTGCTGATGTTTATACAAATACTTATAGTAGATACACTGCACATACGCAGTACGAGTAAATATTCTTTATCATCTTTTTTAATACATTATTTTGTATATCTGCGGTTGAAAAGTTTTAAAATTCAAAGCGGCACATGTGTATTAAATTGAAACAATTCAGACTTGATGTGGTGTTTGTTTGTTTATTGGCATAAAAGTTGTTGTTGGTTGTTCAAAAATTCAATTAAAATGAATTTTGTTGTGCTTTCGTTGAAAACTTTATTGATGCAGCTTTTAAAATTCATTGAGGTTTTCCCACCGTTTATGCTTTTATTTATTCAATTTGCAACTGGAAAATAATTTGACAAAGATGATCTCATGTGTGATAGTTTACAATTATAAGTTAAACAGCTGTTTAATTAGATAAATTAGTTATTCTGCAATTAGATATCGTATCAAGGATATTATTTCTGAAGAGGGGTGGTATGAAAAATTGTTAATATTTTGTCTATTGGAATATAAACCAGCCAGTTTTTTACTCCTTCTAGTATTTGAGAAGATCGAAAATTATAAAAACTCTTATGGTTTTTTAGAAAAATATTTTTTGGGGATTAAGTAGCATTCAAACCACAATTTTTTATCACAAAAAATATTTACATACCGGATTTTTGATATTTTTTATTCCTCAGAGCCTGGTAATCACCTCTTTGTGAAATGAAAAGTAAAATCTTTTCAAAATACACATGAATGAAGATTATGAAACCATAATAAATTCTCCTCGTGTATGTTCGATACTCGGTTTTTAATTTTAAATACTCTTTTGAATAAAAAAGAAAATGATTGATTGATGAATAATTATTTTGACAGAACCTTGAAAAAATTCCAATGAAGATTATTTTGATACAGTTATTTGTTGTTTTTAGCTTGTTGGTAGCAGTAAATTAACAAATAGATGGTTTCATCCCATAATAATTTTTAAGGTACACACATATATCTTTTTTATTTTTCAGAAGTTTTTTTCAAATTAATAGACCAAAAATGTCACACTTTTCCACATCTCTTTAGATTTTACTAGTGGTTGTACGTTACGAAGTGAAAATTATGGTGTGAAATTAATTACGCACCGGTTCATATTCCGCTTTCACATTTGGGTACACACTTCTCGTTGGGAATTACATCGCTGTGAACTCACCGTCAGTTTTATATGGTAACTTCATTTCCACTCGAACTGAGTACTACGCTTAACGTGTAATGCATAACGCCTGCGCCTTATGATGGATTTGCATGTATCTTCATCTGCAAATTTAAAGAAAAGTAGAGTGGGATGGATTTATGCCAAAAAACGAATGAGTGAAAGAGTATACCATGAAGAGGAACACGTAAGTCTTCATATCTGCATTATGACACTTCCTATAATCTTCATCTATGAAGATCTCTGCATTTTGGTCTTCTCTCTCTATTCAACAGATGCAACTTTTATATCTTGTTTTTTTGCATAGCTCGCATGAAGATCAATGTAAATCCACCTTTATTTGCTTTTTTTAATACAAAAATGTCAAAAAATAGGAATCATGTCTAATATAAACAAACAAAAATAAAAATATAATTGCTAATCTATCTCATACAATTAATCCACAATAACTCCCGTTTACTATAGCCATAGATGATCTCCCTCTGTCCTCTACTACTACAAAAAATTGTGTTTCATTTTTCTCTCTGAATGTTCAGACCTTCAAATTTGTGTTTCTTTTTTCGTTCTGAAGTGCGCTCTTTGACCTCAGAATAAAATAACTGAGCAGACATTGACAGAGTTTAATGCTGAACAGGAACATAAGCATTTGACAGCTAAGTGTTCAGGTGTGTTTCAAAAATAGTTCAGAGTGCTCAGAACTCGCTTCGTTCAGAACATGCTCGACATGCTCAGACTCTGTTCCGAGCTCTATTCTGAACTAAAAAAGAAAAACGCCTCTTGGGTACCATTCTGCTCACGTTTTAAAGGCGGTAACCCCTAATACAGAGTCTAACTACACGTTATTTTCCGCATGTTTTCACCGTTGACGCTACCCTTAAAAGTTTCACTGTTCTAAGCACCTGGAACAAACCTATTCAGACAGTACCTACAAAGAGCGTATTTCTCAACAAAGCAACCTGAAAAAATTTGTCGGACCAGTGGTTTTGTCGATGTTTGGAATATAGGATAAGAAAAGTAACCTTACGGTAGTTTCTCGGACTATTACAATACATTCAATCAATACGAGTTTGTTATGAATTTGATAAGCATGAAGATCTAAAAATATAATAACCTATAATAACTAACCAAATTGTATCTACCAATGTTTTGTTTTTATTAATTAAATAATGAATTTGAGTTTCAGAGGAACTTTTGAAACTTTTAAATAGTGAAACTCAATGTTTATTATTTTTTGTCCTATAAACAAAAAACCATGAAGAAGAGAAGCATCATACTCCCTTTACCAAAAAAAACAAAATGTTCTGTTGCTCACAACCGCGAACCCTACCATATTTCACCATCTAAAGCTCATCCCACACACGCATACGTATGAGCTGATAACGCAATAAATCATCTTAGGTATGCAATTTCTCCAAGAACATAAAGGACATTGCCTTCACAACATTTTTCACTTCGAAGAATATACAGACCCGGCTCAATCTCTCATTCAGTTAATTAAGTTTAGTATATGTGTATGCACATACATATGTATGGATAAGTACGTATTGTATGTGGCCACTTCAGAAGAGGAGATGATTCCTAGATGAATAACCGAATAGTAGGGTATCTTATAGTTGTTTATGTTTCATCTTAAAAGCTGATTGATGATTAAAATACATATATTGCTACATTTGAAATTTTTATTTTGTTAACTGGTCGCTCAATGATCTTTCGTTTTCACTCGTACACGCCATGTTGTTTAATTGATTGCAGATAAAATCGGTTCTGATTGAAAATTCTTCAAACCACTAAAAATATGAACATTGAGTCCCAAAGGTAAAACTTCCTTCCTCGAACTGGAACCGTCCTCCATGAAGAAAAATATTCAACAAGTATTAGAATCCAAACAACTTCAACAAGGAAACGTTCTACGCAACTTATGTTGTCGCGAAGATCATTTCATCGAATTTTTGCGGTATTGAAGAGATTTTATTCTAAAGTGCAATTTCTTCAAGATATAAAAGGTTTATTTCTGGCAAAACGAATTATTTCAAAAAGGGGTCATTCCAATTGTCCGCCGTTTTCTCCTAGATAAATAACCAATCCTGATTACTTTCTTTGGAAATATTTGGAAAAGTATACGCAATAAGCCAGTGAATATTCGAGAGGAAACCAGAACCACCACCTGAAATTGTGCGAACAGTCATGGAAAAGGTCTTTGAAAGCGCATAACTGTCCGAAGCTGAAAATAACGCTACCTACGCGACGTTATTTTTCACACTTAAATTAATTCCCTAGATAAAGCGCATTTAAAAAAAATAAAAAAATAATAGACCTTGAAATAAATAAAATAAAAACTATTCAAACCACTTCGCTTTTTTACACGCCACCCTGTATAACAAAGTAACATTTTAAAATTCACTTATAATTTGAGTTGGTCCGAAAGGTAAATATATGCTGTGAAAATATTTTAAAGAATACGAATAACAAAACAATCATTTTTAGCCATACTAATTTGGAACACCCTACTAAATGACTGCTCATAGTTATGTATCAACGCAAGCAGTTGCTAGAGGTTGATGTTCTGCCCACACAGGCCTTTTATGATTCGCCAACGCGATACTTGTTTGAAATGGTACGAAAGGATTATCCTATAACTTGATAGCTAGCAAGTTCTGGCACCCGCATCCTTCCACCAATGTGTACTGTGATTCAGTCCGGACAAACATCGATTTCTTTGAATCTTCATCATTAAGGTTGTTGCCATCACGCAGACATTCGCTAAGTAGCAGTTGAACCAAAAAAAACAGCAGTACATTTTTGGAAAGTCTAATTTTGTCTATTGAAAAAAATTGCACTTTCAATTGAGATATTGTCAAACGTATGGTATGAAATAAAGAAGTCATTTTCTGGACAAAAACATACAATTCAGTAACTTTTTTTGTATTGTTTGTATGTTATTTTTGACAAAAACTAAAGAGATGGTATAAGTATTAACAATCTCGAATGATAGAAAATTTCAATCTTACATGGAAACTGCTAAAGCACATTTGGTTAGAAAATATATATGCAGACTGAATCATAGTGTTTGGTGACACCGGAGGTCTTGTTGATTGTTTAGTAGTTCAAGTTCAAGTTCAAGTTCAAATTCATTTTATTTTATCCCTTATATAACAATTTTATAAATAAACATAATGAAATTAGACAATGGCCCAAGGCCGTCTGCCAGATTTTTGTTTTTGTTTTTTCTTTTTTTTTTTTTGTATCTAGTTTTTTAAGCAATAAAAAAAAATATAAATTTTAGAAATTTTCATCGATAATTTTTCTTCGATAATCTAAGCTCATTTTACAAAATTTATAAAGATTCCTCCAATCTTTTCCATTTAAGATTTCATTCATCTCCACAACAGTTAAAAAATTGGTTTTCCAAACTGATCGTCGTATCTCTTTCAAGACAGGACATATGCATACAAAATGCCTTATATCTTCTCTCTCTCTCATATTACACAGTGAACACAAGATTGGTAGATCATCCCTATGTGGAATGAAGTTCAGGTTTAAAAGCTCCCCTCTTGTCTTGAAAATAAGCGATATTGCTTCGACGTTGTTGTTGGTCTGAAAATAATTATTTAATAATAATTCCTATATATCGATGCTCTTGCAGATTCAGAATATATTAATCGATATTTTTCATATAGTTTTTGTAGAAGTTGGTACAATTGGCTTTTCCATGTAGCTACATTTTTACAGTTGGGGGCAGAAGGGGATCGATAAAGGATTGATTGGGAACTGATGGAGAAGAAACACAACTTGACATTGGAGAGGATTTGTGGCAAGGGGTTGTAAATGTATGCGAAGAGTGGTTAGATGCAGAATTAGAAGTTGTATTAGAAAGAGATGTTGGGGAGGGGTTAAGAATGTGGGAAGACTGAAAATTGGGATACTTGGATCCAGAACTGGGGTCAAAATGTGTATTTGTTGGGGGTGATTTGGTTGGTGGTGGAAAAATAGTAGGTGTAAGATTAAATGAAACTCGTTGACCTTTAGGTTTGGAAGGAGTAGCGACATTAGGGAGATTTTTTGGAAAAGGGGGATGATTAGGTTTGGAAG
This sequence comes from Leucozona laternaria, assembly GCA_932273885.2. Lineage (NCBI taxonomy): Eukaryota > Metazoa > Arthropoda > Insecta > Diptera > Syrphidae > Leucozona > Leucozona laternaria. The sequence continues at coordinate 60,633,582 of OW026368.1, read as the reverse complement.
GGGTAGCGACATTAGGGAGATTTTGTGGAAAGGAGGGGTGGTTAAAACTTGGGAAAAGGTTTGTCTTATAGCTCCAGTTTGTACCAGGTGTGGAAAAGTTAAAGGGTTTTTTGTTAATTCTAGATATTGGATTGTTGAGGTTAGACGAAAGGGGGATGGAACTGTTGATGTTTACGCAGTCTGGTATGAAGTTAAAAGAACCACGTTTAGCTGGGGGCTTATCAGGAAACGGAGGGGACTTTCGCTTGAGGGATGGAGTGGACTTACTTTGGAAGTTAGTGTTATTATACTTAAATTTAGTGAGATTTCTCTTCCATTTGAACAGCGTCATGTTGTCGAGTTGAAATGATCCCGATGATTGGTGAAATATCCAGTCGTACTTTGAAGGAAACTGGCTCTTAAAACATCTATATGAAATCCGATGGTATTTAGTTAGAAGAATGGAGTATCTGAGCCGAAAATAGGACTTTACCCAGGATTCATTTGCAAAGTAGGGAGTGTTCTTCAGGCAAAAGTAGGAATCATTAGCAGATTCAAGCTTCCTTAATCTTTGATTCCAATCAGACAGGCTCCATAGGTGACCGAGTTTAGCAATTGTTTCTGAGGGGGCACTTTTAGGAGGTTCATGACTAAGCTTTGGGGGTGAAGAAGGCACAGTGACTGTTGGTTGGACATGCGGTACCGCACGATTAGAGGGAGAAGAACTTTCAACTGCATTTTGGATGAGTCTAGGAAGCACGGTATTCGTTTCAGTGGTACGGTTTTCTTCAAAAACAGACAAATTATTAAACAACGTTACGGGTACAGGAGTGGGGTATCTAGGTTCATCCAAGATGTCATTAATTTGCAGCCGTAATTCCCGCGAATTCTTATTCAAGTTTCCATCGTCCGTTGACCATTGCTAATAACGTCAAACCCGATGGATACCAGCTCAGCAGAGACTCTGGATAGCAAAGATTTGGCACTTTGGAGTTCATCACAAATCCCGAGGAGCAAGGGTTGGTCCGGTGAAGAAAACGTGGATACAGTCTTAGAGGAGTTACTTTGGAAGTGGACCTCAATGTCCGTTTGAAGGGATTTAAAATTAGTGGATATATTATTATTGAGCACAACAAACGAATCATTAGTAGAGTCTGACAGTTTTTGAAGGGAGTTGAGACGTTTATCAATATCTGAAAGCTTAGAAAGACATTGAGAATTATTTTGTTGACACTGTTGGTGAAGTTCTTCAACACTTTTTACAATGACATCAAATTTTTTGGACACATTTTGAATTTTGTTAAGACAGTCATTGTTGTTGTTAGCAATCGAATCACTTAGGCATTTGATGGCAAGCATAATATGGGAGTGGGATATGCCTTTACACTCATCACAGTAAAAGAAAAAGTTTTTTTTGAAATCTTTTAGGTAGGTGAGTGGTCTCTTACTTAGGCCAACACATGAGGGGTGAAAAAAATTACCACAAATACCGCTGCAACATATCCACTCAGCACAGGATTCAATGTTGACGCAAATGGGGTTTCCGCACTTAGATGACATAGTTTTGATTTGTTTTTTTTTTTATTTTTTTATTATTAAACACAGGTAAGCACAAATTATTAATTTGAAATTGACTGCGGTGGCGAAAGAGTTTCAGGGTAGGATTTTGATTTGTTTTATTTGTTTTTATTATTTTTTTTTATTTTTAAATACAGGTAAGCACAAATTATGTGTAGTCACAAAAGTCTGCTAAATCAATCCATTTATTGAACCAAAAAGATATCCGGTTGATAGTGTGTTCTGCTATTATTTTGGGTATCCTGCTACTGCTCCATGATAGAATTTTTAAAACGTAATCGAAGTGTAATTTAAGCGTTGTAATATACAGAGGGGGAAGGCCCGTTTCTAGGTACAACATGTAATTTGGAGTTGTCTGCGGAAGTCAGAAAAGTCGTTTTGAAAATATTCTCAGTAATTTTTCTACGCTTTCTGATTCTAATGATTGATTGTTTAGTATATTCGCCACGATTTAGTTTTGCTCAACTACCTATACAATGAGTGTAGTGATTCTAACTTTTCAAGCCGAAAAGCAAAATCCTACATTGATATTATCACCCATTTTTAGATTTACTCAAAGTGAAAATGCGTGTCCCAAATCATACGCGCCTGTTTGTTATAGAAGCTTTTTTATTTCATTGTATTTTGGTAATAAAAAAAGCGTTTGTAAAGGTTTTTCAAAAATAAATTTCCTGACTCAAGGTAAACTGATCGAACGTTAAACGAGACACTTGTACAAACAACAACGTTTCACAATGCGGTCCTTCCTCTATGTACCCAGAGTAAGTGTCCCAAAATAAATAAATAAAGAACAAGAAGAACTCTTTCTAACACTTTTCAAAAAAGTGCTGGTACCTAAATGGTCTGCTTTGTGTTAAATATGGTGCATGTGGTGGGCTATATTACCCGCACATAGCCTTTTTGTTGTTTTTTAATGTTAGCCCACTTTAAAAAATATATTTAAAATCTAAGCACAACAAAGTCTCAAAAAAATATTAAAGTATTTGCACAAAATTTAGTGTAAGAAAACTAATGAAAATTAGCAAAACATTTTATAGAAAATGTAAAAAAAACCTCCTATTCCTATTTTTCATTTATTCAAATATTATAACAGTAAAACATATTATAAAAGAGTTGTCAAAAATGTTTGTAAGTAAAATATTAAGAGAATATGTTTTCCTACAAATCTGTATAAGAAAATCGGTTATAGGGTTAATAGGAGCCGAGAAAATCGTATAAACGCCTCTTTCAAAATGGCGGTCATTATTACACGTCTATTAGTCCCGCAAACGGAGATTTAGTTAAGTCTCGATGTACCTACCCCACGATATTTAATTTGAATTTCAAATCCTTTCAAAAATGTACAGATTGGTCATTTAAAACTCCCTATTGCCTGTACTACTGTACTATCACCGTACGTCGATGCTTACCGAGGGTGAAAACCCCTGTAATAACATTCCCTTGGTTCTGATGTCATATTAAAAATTCAAAAGGTATGACAATTTGAGCATTTGAGAAAAAATCCATTTTTTCAATCGAAAGTATTTATGAGGAGCAGGTACGCAGTTAGCGACCTCCAAAACTAACACTGTAACGATTATAATATACCTTATTGAAAATTTCAGGGCCCTTCAAAAAACCTGTACCCGAAGAAGATTCCCCCTTCTCCCCTCTCGATAGCACTGTATGTATGTTGGTGTAATTTAAGTTTTTCGTCGTTCAAGACTTTCATTAGAACAAAGTATGTATATATATGTACATACATATGTTTATCTAATTTGTTTTTTTTTTTGCTTGCCTTGCGTACAAAAAGTGAAAGTCAAATAAAATAAAAACATCTTTTTCGCTGCGCGCCACGAACTAAGCGCGCAATGCACAAAAGTACATATTCAATTTATTTTTGACGTGCCTCTTATAACCAGCTTGCAAGCAAGACCAAAACAACTGAAAATTGGCAACGATGTCGGCGTTGATCTTCTAAATTCTGCATTTAAAGATCGGGGGTGGCTTTTTTGTAAAGATGAATTTAGTATTAGCCTAGGGCGCTCCAATTCTTTGACGACGTTTATTTAATATTTGTATGTTATTGCCATCTTTTTAAAAATTAACGTAGGTATACATAATTACAGATCATTTAAATAAATTAAGGTTCGTATTGGTCTTTTGTAACTTTTTATACTATTTTCTGCAAAGCATTTACTATCTACATAATGTAATTCCCTAAAAGATTAATTCATAGATTTTGATTTCAAACGGTTTAGACTTATCTTTTTCTTGTAATTCATTTATAATAAATCAAATGCGATTTAAGCTTTCCTAAAATAAATCGCATATGCTTTATTTTTGAGTTATGTTCGTATACTTTTACCTTGTTGATGATGGGTTGACCGATTTTACCATAATTTTCGAGTCCGATAACTCTAAGCAGTTCAAATGATATTGCATTTCAAATGGTACAATTAGTTTTTTTTTTGAAATAAGAAAAATAAATCCAACTTTTAAGTATTGCTGAATTTTCTTCAGATTTTCTCTTGAAAAATATCATATTTACCTAGCATACGTATTATTGAGGTATCAGTTGTGTTTTTTGGCAAGACGCCAAGACCGGAAGAAATTTGTCGAAAAAACGAAGTCGGGGTTGAGCAACTTACATGTTAAGTGCAACAACAACTTTTCCCCTTCGGGATTAGCTACATAAGCCCCAGAGAATTCTGGAGGCTTAACTAGAGTACGGATATACATAAAAAAAACTGTGATACCTGCCGGCGTGAATTATATAGTTGTTATCGATAGTTTGTATGGAAAGCTTGAATAGTTTCAAGCGAGTCTTATCTCCAAGCAAGCAAACCATCACATATATGTTACACAGAAGTTGTGAATTTCATCATTGAAATAACATAACTAACAATGACGAGAGCAATAACATTTTCTTAAAAAATAGATAAATCAAAATTGCGCCCCCTTACATTACGAAATCCAAGATATGCGCCCGATTGAGAGTACGCCTGTATGGTCTAGTTTTGACAAATCACTTGAATACATCTATTCTTAGATTTTCATACCGTTGCGTTAGTTGCAAGAAATATCATTTACTTTTCTTTCCAAAGCATGGCTAGCAAATATTTGCATTTTCGTCTATTTCAGTCTTATGAGTCAGCGATATATACAATTCTTTTTTATTGTTTTATTTCCTTAAAAAAAATCCATGAACATTTTCTTTAAAAATTCATGTCTATTTAATGCGAATAAGGTTCCTTCAGACTATTAATGTACACTGAGGGAAAAATTTATGCACTCAGCACATAAATGCATTTACTTATTGCATAGTTTTTTAAACACATAACTTTTGTACCCATTACATGTCGAAATTTTTACTGAATACATACATCTTTTGTCAGAGATTTAGCGAATAAATAATTTTTAGCCCCATTACATAAATATGTGTTAAATATCTCTAATTACATAGGTCATGATAATTTAGTGAAGCCTGATCCACAATGCGGCGAGGAAACGAGACGTGAGCGTGACGAGAACTCGTTGTAGTTGTCAAACCAATTTCAAACAATGAAGGCATACCTGGATATACACAATGCGGGGCTTCGTTTCGTCACGTCACGCCAAGAATTCGAAAAATTTAAAAAAAGACGAGACGTGACGACGATTTTCATTTTTGCTAAGTTATATACAGATTTTTCACAAAAGATGTAATCAATTAAATAAAGTTATTGATAAATCTATTGTTTTGTAAGTTTATATTTTATTGATTTTTTTTTTTACAAAAATTAATTTTTGTCGTAAAACGCTCGCAGCATTTTGAATTGGGCGACGATTTTGTAACTAGAAAAAGATGACAGCAGTTCTCGTCACTCTCACGTCCCGTTTCCTCGTCGCATTGTGTATCAGGCATGAGTACAGTTCTTTATGTAGTGACTACAGGACCATATTTATTTAAAACCCAGTAACCATCCGCATTAAAAAATGTATTCAATACGGCGCGTTCTGTGATGTTTCAGAAAATCATTCTCTGTCTCGAATGATCTTTAATTTCCCAGATCCCAGCGAATGAAGATGAACTTTTGATTATTGCATCGATTTGGTAGTCATTATTGTCGTGCATTTTTTGGAATGATACTGATGTGCTTCAAATTAACAATAAAGCATCAATGCCGTTCAACTTTTCCGCTTCTAAGCTTTCTGTAAAATTTTGTACTTCATGTTTACCATTTTTACAAGAGCACTGATAAAATCCAAGACTTTTTTCAGCAGTATCGCCTCGGTATCGTTCTCTATCACGTATATACCTAAATGGCTAAGTCTCGGAATCGTCACGATCTAGACTCTAAGGCTTGAATCTAGAAGTTGCTAAATATTGGTATTGAGTAATTCAATTAAGAAATTAATTTTTTTTATTTCTAATTTTTTTTCCGATGCCAAATATGCCGTAAATTTCATTCAAAAAGTTACGGCATCGTCCAGATGGTTAGGAGGTAGTATCTCTGGTCTTGTCTCTGAAAATAAAGACCAGGAACAAAATTTTCTTCTTTTTATGTCGACCGCTAGGCTAGACTAGAAATCACCCATATGTTTGTGGCTGCTCTTAATTGAAAAACTATTCTATTTTAGGTTATTATAACAAAGGTTATATCTGTGTTGGCTGATGATGGCCTAGTGAAATAACGAACACAATCATCAATAACATTGACCAGTGACCACCCAATAATGAATCAGCTCTAAGACGACCCGAGAATACCTCACATTCGTTGTACTGAGAGGGAGAGGAAGCGCAGCAAGTGATTAATTGAAGTGCATGTTTGTAGATTGCGGTGGGTTCCGATATCCGAACCCAAAGACCACCAATTGACGAGGATAGGGTTGGTTGGCTTGACTTGTCACTTCCGCGAACACCTAATAAAGTGGGGCGACCGCGACAGTCTATAGCAGTTTGTTTTTTTTCCGTCACGAAGACGATGTCATAGTAAATTTAAATGTATTGACGACTGCTGCACCTATATAGAAAATAATGACTTTTTTCTTTATAGTACCCATTAAATTGCCAACTGCATTATTATTCAAGTCGACAAATGTTAGGTCGTTATAGAAGTAATGGCAAAGACACATATCTAACGTGCACGCTTACTTGATACTTCATGACGAAAAAGAAATATACCAAGGCATAGATAGGTGGTACATAAAGGAAGTGAAAAAGCTTGCGTATAAAATATGATAAAAGGCTTACATAGGCATAATATTATGGTAAGAAAAGTTTGAGATAAATTAAAGGTCTTAAACTAGTAGTAGGTACCAGAGTTGGCAATTTCTCTAAAAAAAAGGATTTTAACAGTCTGGGTCTTTTATATTTTCTTCCTTTCACTATGTAACTTTTGTAACGGTAAAATATTGGTTTTAAAAGTCATTTTAGCAGTTTTAACTTTGTACTTGCTCTATAGGGCAAGTATTATTTTCGTGTAATAAAAAAGGTTGTACGATGATCGAGAAGTCCGTCAAAGTGGTTTCCTCATGCCATTCTGGCACCTAGCAGTGAATATTTTTTTTATTTTCGACTTCCTCGTTAACTGCTGCACCGATTTTTCAAGATGTAAATAATATTGCATATCGAAGTTTTGAATTTTTTTTTCGATTTTCGGACAAAATTCAATTTTTTTTGAAAATTCAATATACATATTACTAAATATAAAATTGGGAGATATATTTTTTTTAAATTAGAATTTTCAGTGTATATTTTTAAATATATTAGGTACCGATTTTGTTTTGTTGTGTTTAAGTAAATTATTATCATTACTTAATTACCTTATATTATATATCTACATAATAGAGAATAATTAGAGAAAGTTGGCCTTTTAATGGGATTCACATTGAAACTACCAAAGAATATAAGTAAATATTTAGGAGTTATACTTAGCCCAGCACTGGATTTCTAAAATCATTTAAGAGAAAAGGTGAATTCATCCCAAAGTTTGATCAACATGACATGGAGGAATATTTTTTTCAAATCAGAATGTGTTAATGTCTACAAAGTTCAAAATATTTGAATGTGTTGTCAAAACATCTATCTTGTATGCTGCTCAGGTTTGGGGTATAGATGAATTTGAAGAAGTGGAAAAACTCCAAAGAAACTTCATAAAAAAACTTTTCAACTTTTCAAGGAGAACACCGAACACCTGTATGTAGAGACAGGCTTACCAAAACTCTTTACTAACACCCTAAAGCTCCAAGCAGACTATATCCTTAAAGTTCCTTCGCAACCAGATACACGTTTGACAAAACAAATGCTTTTGTATGAAATAAGAAACAAAGACTGGTGGATCATGAAGTGGCAGACTATAGGATGTACTTGTGGAGAAGTTTTGGAGTTAAATTTTTATAACCCAGTTCAACTTAATGAAAACATCTACATGATTATTCAAAAATACGAAGATTCTGTGAGGGAAACAATTGCAACCGAAGCTCATCAGTCAAATAGTTAAATAATTTACTCTCAGCTTAATTACAATTTATTAAAATAATAACTACTTTCAAGACGCCTTGAGCTATAAAGAAGTATCACTATTCACATCAAGATGTGAACTCCTGCCATTAAACGTTACCCCATACAACGGCAAATTTGATCAATTCTGTTCGCTCTGCAATATACAAGCTAAAGGGGACTGCTTCCACTTTATAAGTGTTTGCCCTATATTTAAATACCAAAGAAAGATATATTTAGGGAAAAAAAAGTTTAACAATGCAAGAAACGATACAGTTATTAAATGGATCTAGTTGGAAATCACTGTACTGTTTTTTAAATTCAATTTATAAATATAGAAACTTGTTAACAACTGAATTCATTCAAATTATTTTATAGTAAATTTAAATCACTAAGCATTGAATTTTTCAATCGAAAAAAACACTCGGTTAATTATTCTATAGAATTATAGCAGATGATGTCAAATTCAAAAAATATTCAAATCAAAACGTCACTTTAACTCGTATTTCGTGTTTGTTTTATACCAAATACATACCATTGGTATTTGAATTATATTTTTAAAAAAGTGCATTTTTAAACATTTGTTATTGAAAAATATTAGAAATATTAAAAAAAATAGTTATGTATGTGGATTTCGTCATGCCGTCCGTCGGTCTGTGTGTCTGTGCGCCCATTGTAATTTGAGCTAGAGCCTAAACGGATGGACCGATTTGCTTCAAATTTGGTACAGCGCATTTTTATGTGATTCCCTAGAGTTAAAATTCGAATTTTTGTAAGAATACTGCATTTCAGTTTTTTTTTTTTCAATAAATTCACAACGGAATTAGGTATTCCACGTTTTTTTTGAGAAAATGCTCTTATTTTTTGGGTTAATCAAGTATAGGTATATCTTTTTGATAGTTGGACCGATTTTGTTATAACTTTGCAATCTTGTGCTTTTCCATGGTTTAAATAATTTAAAAAATTGAAAAAAAACATTGTTTTATAAACAAAAAATTCAATTTTTTATTGGTTAATTTTGACTCTTTAAATATTTCCTCGTTATATATACACATACATGACGCATCTTCAATATGTGGTTACACACAGTGGTTAACCGCAAGAGCAAGTTCATGCGATAAAGTCGTGCATTTTTACCTTCTTCGAAAATCCACGTATTCCCATTCCGAAAATTGATTAGGTCTATTCCAAATGACCTTCTTTTTCTTGATTGATAATTGGAATATACCATTTGCATTTTCTTCTTCATAATAACATCGTCGATAACTTCAAAGCAGTCCATTTTCATATAATATTCAAAACAATATGAATTAGTTTTTTTGACATTTTATTTATTTATTCCTCAGAATTAGTCCTTATCCCGCTCTCAGATGAGCGGATAACTGGTATAAGATTTATTCCTATTAATTTTATCTGATTGTTGAAAAACTGATTTTTGGCATATCTGAAGAATAAGGACTAACTGATGACCCTAAATTGGCCTTAAGTATAATTTTGCCAATCTGTCATATTAAATTCATTATTTATTAAAACAATGTATAGATATTATAATTAATAAAATGAATACATAAATACATATACTTAATAGACGAAAAATAAAATTAAGTTTGTCACGGGTAATCTCGCAGAAATGAGTATTTAACTGATTTCCTTGAATTTTTTTTATAATATTTGGTATTTTATAAGAACGTTTAAAATTATTTTTTGCTTAGTTTAATTTGTCTGCTTTTGTATGTTTGTAATTTTTTTTAAATTTTGTATTCCCTTTTTTGTTGAGGTTGACCCACATATTCAATTATTCTTTTAAACCTGTTAAATATTTTAGAAAAAGAAGTTGGTTTTTTAAAGTCAATGTTATGTAGTTATGTATGTGTTCGACGTTGCTACTTTCTTATCAATTTTTCTCTTAAATTGGGTGGCCTTCGTCATGTGCGTATTGTGCGAAAAGTTGCAGATATCTTTTTGCAACGGGTGTTGCTCGTTCGTTATGTGCTAGACGTTGCGCTTTTTCTTTTTTTCCGCGACGTCTTTGTTTCTTTTTTTAGAATTGTATTACGTTTAGATTTTGATCTATATTTAATCTAATTTATAATCGAACAACTACTTTATGGGTTTTAACTTACTTCTTATGAATGGCTTAATATGTAAAAGCATGATCCTACAATTCCAACCTTTATTACTTTTCCAACACTTTATGTTATGAAAACCATTTTTTTTGTATTTATCCCTTTTAACCTTTCAAATACAAAAACAATTTTTGCAATCAAATCCCTAAGGCCATCCAATGAAAAACAAACCTTTTCAAAACAAAGAGAATTTCTTAAATCGGATACTTTTTGTATTTTTACACCATTTCACCCTACAATAACAAATGTTGAAAAAGAATATCCAAAAATCCATATCGTAAAGTTAAGTTTATCTTAATGAGTGCGATTTTACTTTGCAATAGGAGTTGCAACATGAATCCATTTCATAGATTTCTGTCTAACAGTAGCCAATACGTCTACTTAAGTTATTCGAATTTGATTTATTTCTTTTTGACTCATATCCAATAAACCATGTAAATACTGTGTTTTATTATCTTCTATCGGAATCCGGATCTGGATCTTTGTTAACTTTTAACACGTGCTACAAAAACAATTTTGAAAATTTCCCAGTATATTGCTTGTGTATAACGTATTAAAAGTAAATCCAGACCCGGATCCTGATCCTGATAGAAGATAATTAAACACAGCTATTGTAAGATTTGGAAATATTTAAAAACATCCTTCTTGCAAAGAATTTTTTCCTTAAAATATGTCCAAGAATGATTTCAGACATAGATTTGACATTTAAATAGGAAACAACCTATGTATCTATATGTATTTATATGTATATTTACAAAAAAAATCAATTTTAATTTCATTTAACATATTGATGAAAGGGGTTATCAAGTCATCGTGTAATGAACATTTACTTTTGGAAATGACCTATTTCCAAGCTTAGAATGTAAAAATCTAAACAGTGGTTTGTTCATTAAACATCAGAAGTCCTCTTATCTATTTTTTAACAAGAAATGATTACAGCAGTCTGGCATAAATCATTTAAATTAAAATGATTATAAAAAGTAAATGCCTGTGCTTAAATTGATGAAGAAATTAATTCAAGAAGAAATAACTGATAATCTTCAAACTTTCATGTTCATATTCTTCTGAAGAAATTGAACAAGAAAGAAGTTTCATTTGAGAATAAATAAAATCCACAACCGTATCGCACGAACTTAGATACTGCATGGGGCTTAGAATTTAAAAGATTTTATATTTTAGAGCATGCATACAACAAATTAGGAAAATTGTTAAGAAGCATGGAAGGTCTTCTTTTTCTGGAATTTTTTTTTTTATTGTAAAGTAATGGCGAAACATTTTAAATAGTCTCGTGTTAAGGTGTTAGCATTATTGACAATTTACTAACTTTGAAGCTCTTTACTAATATATTTCTAAGTTTTAAATAATTTTTAACTAGTATCATACGGTGCAAGGAACTTATACCGCGGGAATCTCCTCCACTTGGGAATTTATTCCACATTTGGTGAGAATGTATTCCACTTTTCAAAGTGGAGTTTATTCCCACCCAGAGAGAATTTTCTACACTTTTTAGTGAAAAAGATAATTACTTTAAAAAGTGCAGTTGTTTCCCACTTAATATTTCTTTTTCGCGAATTTATAATATATTTTTCGACTACGCTCAAAAACAGTTTTCTTAGACAACAATGTCTTAGGAGGCCTACTGCGCTGGTTCAAACGATTTGAACTTCCTTTTTCGGGTACCTACTAATCCCGCTCACGCAACACCCTGGACTTAGAATTTAATTGTAAACCGATTTCATAAATTATCTACTTATGTACCTATTATTAAATAAAGTGAGGCAATATAAAGGCATTCTAATCCACTTTTGATATGAAATGGCGTCTTTTTTTATATGAGATGTCATATGTGTATTGAGATGAAACTAGTAAGCCTATTGAAAACTTTCTTACTCTATACATAGCATCTGTTCAATAAATTCAAGAAAAGTAGTGAAAAAAACTTTTGTTGGAACATTCGACTATAAACTGACATTTGAATTTTGGTGGGTGCATTTATGACCTAACTGCAAAGAATTGTGCATTAAAAAATTGAACGCACGCAGATCTCGTTTTTCGTAAAAATTGAGTTTTACAACCGACTCACGTTACTTTCGCACTCACTCTCCCCTACACAGAAAGTTATTTATCACAATCTTTAGAGCCGATTCTGAGATAAATAAGCTTTTTCATAAAGTTTGTAGCTTGTAGGTATGGTCGGTTTCAATTTCCGATCTAGTTGTCACTAAAAACCTTAAGACCAAAATTTTAAGAAAATCGTTTCTGTGGTTAAGGCACGATAAAAGAAATATTTACTTTATTCTCGGACAGTTCTTTGCGAATAAAATGGTCGATGATAGACAGACAGACAGAATTGAGGGTTCCACTTTTTTCGTGTTCTCTATCATCCTAATGTCAGGTTTGATTAAAATCCCGAGGTCGATTTTTGTTACTAATCCCAAACTTGAACTTTAGAACCTTATAAAACAAGTGAACATTGGTCTTCTTCCAAGTTTTCCGAAAAACCATAAATTCCTTAAAAAACATAATATTCATTGTGCCAAAATATACCCTAGTTCTTCATAATGACATTAGCCGCATTTTACTATCGCTGATGATCCATATAGCTCATCCCATGAATCGCTTTTTTAATTAAATGTTTGTTTATTTTTCATATATTTGTTGTCTCTTTTTTCTTTACAATACAGTTTACATTACCTAGCAGTTTGCAAAGCTGAGAAGTAAGAGCAAAAAACTAAACTTTTAGTTCATGAAACGTGATTCCGATAGATAGCACGATCTCGTGTTTTTGTTGTAGGTAATGCATGTTTTTTAATTGATCTATATGGATAATTTCTGATAATAATAAACGGCTATTATACACTCAAAAATATCGCCCCTTCTTCGATTTTTATACTAATGAAAGGCATAATAAATGCCGGAAGATGTTGAAGTAAATTTTTTAAAGGTATCTTTTACTTCACTACAAAAGTAGCATACACTACTGTGTACATTCTGTAAGTCAAGTTTGTTGGTTCATATTATAATTTCTTACCTACACTCGTAGGTAAGATGGTGCCTCTTACAATTTTCCCGTTCAGGGTTTTAAAACATAATAAAAAATATGCATTCAAAATCAAAAGGTTTTTATAATTTTACAAAATATAATAATTACAAAGACTACAACTTTTATTGAAACTTATTTTAATTATATCAGACGTATTTATTAGATTTTCTTAAAATGTCTCTTAGAGGTCAATTAACAAAGTTTCCTTAAATATTTAATTTGCCTTTAAATGACGTTACTTAAAATCTTATTTTTTTCTATTGGTACTTAACTAAACGATCGTATTGTAAAGTAAAGCAAGAAAATTCCCAAATATGTTACAAATTCGCACGAACCTGCTCTTGAGGTAAACGACTGACAGTATGACGAAAGACACTTCTTCAGACTTCTCGGCAGTCGTAGTGTTAGTTTTGATTACAACATCAAAATGTGTTTTGTATACAAAACCAATAATTGCCCCATAGAATAGAGCAATTCAAAATGGAAACTAAAAAGAGCATCAATTGGGCTTTTCGGGAAACTATCCTTGTCTTTTCTCCTTCTTGGTTTTTCAGTTACAGAATCAAATTCAAACAAACTATAAAGTATAAAGTTTTTAATATTAATTGATTTTGGTGTAATAACATTTATTTAATAATGAAACAAATAAATATTTGTAAAGTGTATATACAGTTATATTTCTTTAATCAATAAGAAGAAAACATTCTCATATACAGCGGCCTGTGGCGGCCATAATGCTTTGCGTCAACTGAAACGTAACGCAAGATCAACCGAAAATATCGAAGAGCGGTCATGTCGTGTTCAAAAAGTAGAATTCGTGGACATGTTGGCTGCACGGACATGGATTTTTGTGCCTCCATAGGTTTTTTTTCTAGACGTGTTCATGTTCATAATCCGAGCATCGCTCATGCCCAGTGGAGGCGACATGTTATTGAAAAACCATATATTTATTTATTTATACATGATTGCTTAAAAATTGTAAAATGCAATGGCGCAAAATTTTAGACGATTTAGTTTCGTGTTAAAGCATTTTAAATGAGTACGTATCGTACTATCTTTTAAACATTTCACCAAAGTTAACATCACCAAATGGCTTTTATCATTTTAGTACCATACTAACTCAATATGTCACTTTGACAATAACAAATGTGAAAATGGTACGTTTGAGTACTTTTTTTGCACGAATTGTCACTGTTTTAGGTGTGTTCAGCTGGAGTTTATAAAGAAAATAGACTTCGTATGATACTAGTTAAAAATCGTTGAAAACTAAGAACATTTTAGTAAAAAGAGCTTTAGAACACTCAAAAAATTCCGTGTGTAAATAGTATACTAATAACTGCGTCCATTCTACGAATTTTATTCGTGGTTTTGAGCCACGAATATTATTCGTAGAATAGGCGTAGTTTGGTAGATTTTACTAATATTGTATTCGTATTCGTACAAAAGCAAACGTACATTGCACGAATACTATTGGTAAATCTACGCATGGTCCTTATACCCATTCGTACATTATACTGTGCCATTCGTACATTGTACGAATGTTATTGTAATATTTACCAATGCTCTTACTATTCATTCGTACATTTTACATTGCCATTCGTATATTGTACAAATACTATTGTAGAACTTACCACCATTGCATTTGTTCTCTGAAATAACCTAAACAATCAAGTGTTAACATAACAACAAAATGTTCTGTATTTTAAAAGTATACAAATAATTTACTGACATCATATTCGTATATATAAATAGATTTATAATAAATAAAAATTCATGTAATTTTGTTAACAGCGACATAACTCCATAATTGCATCAAAGGTTTTTAAGTTATTGTGTTCGAAGGCCGCTAAAAATATATAAAATATTTAACAATCATATTTTTTTGAAAAAAATGTCTACTTACATTGAATGTCATGCAAAAAACCATAAGCCGTCGAATTTATTTTTGTTCAGCCACTTGCCACTTGGTGAAATTGTATATTAATTATTTCTCACATGTATTTTGTTAACCATCATTTAACTCAATATATTATGTTTTGTTTAATACTATTTTCTAAATAATATTTACTTTAATATTTATTTTCACAGAAAGAAAAATTTGTTTTATACATGCGCACTTCATAATAACACGTTTCAATTAATTTTAAAATGAAATAAGTTTACCAAAAGAAATAACGGAAATACCCGCTTGTATTTTCTTAAACTCAACTAATGCTTCGTACATTCTACGAATAATTCGTACGGTCAACCTACGAATGAATTTTGTCTACTAATATTTGTTTTACTTCGTAAATAGTACGAATGCAATGGAAAAAATAACAAAGTTATTCGTACCAGAAATCAACGAATGTTATTAGTTATATGTACACAATAATTCGTACAATACACTCATACTAATTGTTAAATTTTTGTTTACGAATATAATTGGTACATAAAACGAATTAATTCGTGGATACTACCACAGGTATTAGTAAAACTTCACGAATGAATTCGTAAACATATAACGATACAAATACTTCGTATATTTTACGAATATTAGTACAATACACGAATTTTTCTGCTACGAATGTCATTCGTAGTCATTTTACTAATAAATTTTTTGAGTGAATCAGTAAATGTTAACTAGTATCATGTTAACACCTTGACATCAGGCTGCTTAGGATTTTGCACGTTCACAACTGAAATTAATTTAAATTAAAAATATAAATTTTATACCGGCCGCCCAATTATATCCACAAAAGTTTGTACACCTTGAATGTATTTTTCTCATCCATATGGAAATGCTTGTTGAAATTAAAATCAACATAATAATACTTGATCGAACCAAAATCTCAATACGGGGGCTTTTGATAGCGATTAGCATTAGAACATCGCATCACTAACAAAAAACACCAAACTGCCATCCGAAAATATTAGACAATATTTGATGCAATTATTTTGCCCCCTCACTGTACATTTGAACGTGAAATGTGTGCAAATTTTGGGACAGTATCGTTTAGTTCATTGACATTCGCACGCTAGCGGGAAAGTAAATGGTTTTTCTTGTATTTCTGCTGCTATATAGCTAGTCCGAGAAATACTAGCTGAGCACAGCAGAATAAACAAGCACAAGGTGCTGGGCGGGGGCGTGGAGGTGGACTAACGCGAGTTCATAAATTACTTGCTGTGGTGTTTGTTTTAGACGACGCGACCAGAGCTGTCGTTTTTGCTTCATTTATAACTAATTTGCGTTTTCCCAATTTGTCCATATTCTGCAGTAGGCTAAATTTCAGTTTTTCATCTCTTTTTTTATAACATAGCGAAAATACGATCGACGATGGCAATTGATTGTTTAAAATACAATTGGAAAAAGTGTTAGCTAGGCAATCGAAAGCTTAGGTATAATTTAGTAATGGTTTGGAAAACTTAACATAAATATATCATTTCAAAATAACAAATAGTTGAGCAGAATTGAATAGTTTAACTTTTAAACACTTCTAAGTTTGTACCTATAAATACTTATAGCTTCGTATGAATAAATTTTATCTTGACGTAATAATAAACTAAAACAGTTCTTGTAACTAATGTATGGAGTTGTATACTTGTAATGCTGCTGTCTCCAAAACTGAAAAGGCAGCCCTGATTGCGCGTTCTGCAATTAACGAAGTCCTTTCGGGTCGTTTTTAGGAGCTATACATATTATGTGCGTTATACCTATCTAATATCTGTGGTGGTTTTGTTTTGCCCTCCACAATGTGTTTGCACATGTGTATCCTGTACCTATTTATTCAACTTTTTTGAATTAATAGTATAATTAAATTCCATCACGCATGTGGTTTGCTACGGCTGTTTTGCATAGGTAGTATAGGTACATACACTACACTGAACTGAATCGAATTTATTTGTAATTGTTTTTTTTTTTCTCATTTATTTAATTTAATAGGTATCTACATTATGTAGGTATTTATATATAAAGTTAATTTGGTGTTTCACATAGGATTCTTTAAGATTTAACTTTATTCAGGTACCTACTTTTTTCAAAAATAAATTCAATTTTATCGGGTAATCTTCATAATCATCATAAATAACCATTCCTTATACCTACCTATTTATTTTTTATGATTATTTCCTTATTGGCTTACATGGTTTATTGATGTACATGACTGTAGAAAAATATGCACGACTAGGTCGCACGAACTTGCTCTTATGTGCGATCACATTGTGGTTCCAAAGTCTAAAATAAATTAGTTATGCAAGCCTATATGATTAAAATAATTCTGAAACTTTTTTGAACCCAACGCAAAGTACATCATCTGATTTCTTACATAAATTTTAGTCAATAAGAAAAAATTTAAAAAATCGTAGAAGCGGTTTTAAAATACCTAGTTAAGTTTTTGTATTTAAATTTTCGTTAACATTTTTATGAAAAAATTGGCACCCCAACTTTAAGTAAATATTTATTAATTTGGAGTTAAACATTGAACTTTTCAAATAAATCTTCCACCCGTTTTCGAAATATGGAATTTTCCAAAAATAATACATATTTTGAAATATTTTTAAGAATCCAAAAATATATTTATTAAAAAATTTAGTTCCAATCGGTAAGTCAGCTAAGGAGATAGTCAAAAGTCGAAAAAAAACTGTTCTATGACAGTTCAATAATAGTTCAATGTTAACTAATTTCGATACTCAAAAAAAATTATATAAATCGTAGGAGTCGTTTTTGATCAAAAACAATTTTCCTTAACGGGTTTTAATTATTTTTATCGGAGGTACCGTTATTTTTGGCTATAAGAATATTTTTTATCTATAAACTTGAAGATAATGTTAAAATAATTTTGTTGCAAGTTAAATAAAAACGACAAAACGACGTTTTTGAAATATCGAGTTTTCAAAAAAAAAATTCAAACTTTTTTAAAAAAATCCAAAAAATATCTTTTTGAAAATTTTTGTGCACAAAATTATATAAAATGATTTTAATATTAATTTATGAAAATACATATATCAAAATCAGTTGAACTATTTTCGAGAAAAGCGAAAATCAAAAAATGGTTCTTTATGAGGTGCCATTAATAACCATTTTTCCGAATTTTTATTTTACTAAATGGCAGCTTATAACTATTAAAATGTATTGATTTTTTTTTATCTGTGCAGCATATTTTGAGAAAAATAATATTTTCCTTTTGGGCAAAAAATAATAGTATCATAGCAAAGTGAAGTTTGATCAAAATCTCAAGTTCGTTTTTTTGCACGCATCCATAACTTGCCATATAATGGGTGATTTTTTAAGAGGTTTAGAACTTTTTTTTAAAAAAAAAACACAAAAAATTCGAAAAAATGAATGAAATATTTATTTGAATCGATAGTTTGAACCTTGCAATTTAATGTTTAAAGATAATTTCATGCAAATGTTGACCGCAGCTGGGTCTCAGGTAGCCCATCCGCTGAGTCCAATTTTGGCATACTCTTTCACACATATCGGCCGGTATCTCACGAATGAATGCATGGATGTTGGCTTCCAGTGCGTCAATCGAAGCGGACTTGTCCCTATAGACATTAGCCTTGACATACCCCCACAAAAAATAATCTAATGGTGTCAAATCGCACGATTTAGGCGGCCAATTGACCGGCCCGAAACGTGAAATTAACTGTTCACCAAACTCGCCTTGCAATTGCGCCATTGTTTCGCGTGCTGTGTGGCATGTGGCACCGTCTTGTTGAAACCACATATCATGCAAGTCAAGAACTTCCATTTCGGGCAAAAAAAAGTTTGTTGTCATCGCTCGGTAGCGTTCACCATTGACAGTAACGCTGCGATTCGCATCATCTTTGAAGAAATAGGCCCAATAATGCCGCCGGCCCATAAACCGCACCAAACAGTGGCTTTTTCGGGATGCATTGGTAGCTGTTGCAATGCTTCTGGCTGATCTTCACTCCAAATGCGGCAATTTTGGTTATTTACGTACCCATTCAACCAAAAATGAGCCTCATCGCTGAACACAAGCAGCGCGCGATGAACATTTCGAACCGAGCACGAATTTTGATAGTAAAATTCAATAATTTGCAAGCGTTGTTCATTTGTAAGACGATCCATGGTTAAATTGCAAACCAAACTGAAGCTGTTTGACAGTGACACAAGGTACTAAACACACGTCAGCTGTCAAAACCAGTGTTGCCAAAACCAAACCAGCTTAAAAATCACCCGTTAGTACCTTTATATATGTACATAATAATCGCAGGTAAAAATCAATGATAGAGAAGACACGAAGGAATTTTTTTAATATCTACAATCTAAATTGGCGCACGAAGAGAAGGACGTGTAACTGGTGATCAGCATCAGAATAATAAACAACAATATTTGACAGATGTCACCAAAACAACATGACCACCACAAGCCACCAAAGTCTACCCGCGCTAAATGAAAAACCCCTTAGAACTAAATTATAATGAGCAGTTTTGGGCGTTCGGCGCCATATAAATATATAATTAGTGTCAAACGAAAGCTCTGTTTACTTAGGAATAACTCTCACGACTTACATTTTATTTCAGTTTGAAAAAAGTTATTAATACTTGTTCATATTATGCATAGGTGCATATTATTCATATATATAATAGTTTTTCGATAAGTTATAATTTTAAAATTTTTGATTTTATTGTTTTTATTAAAAAATATAGAAATGCTACTTGATTTTAATGATGATTTTGATATTTTGCAGGATATTATGGTATGATGCCTTTTGAGCTGAAATAATTCGTACATCATTCCGATTATCACCCGCAACCAATAAATGCGTAAGCATTTCCTTTTCTCATTCCAACCAGTTTTGCTCCCTTTCAAATTTTCGCTTCCATTCATCTGCAATTATATATTTTTTGTATTCCATGCTGTTAAAGTTTTATAAATAAAAACATGTTTATTATACATTATCTTACCTTGTTTATGTTTTTCTTTACAAAATGACTGCACAACAAAAACAAAATAACAAGACAATTTCGCGCGACCTGTGTTTTTTTTTTTGACAGATTCAAGGGAAATTGTAATAAAATATCCTTAGACCTGTTTCTAACTAAACAGAGCTGCTGTGTATTAAATTTAGACTGCGGTTCAGTTAGACTTTGGTTTAAACCATGAGTATGAATAAACCCCAATGTTTAATCCTAACCTCAAAACTACTCTTAACATTATAGTAGTGTGCTTTGGAGATTCCAGAACCTGATAAGGCCGTGGTGAAGTTTTAAACAGTCCCATAGTATGGACTGTTAAGGGCGTTTTGGATAGTCATCATTTACGGGGAAGCCCACATTACAGGATTTAAGTACTCAGCTTAAATCCTTGAAAGGACCGCGGAACGGGACAGCTCATGTACGTTAAAGCGTTAAAGATTGATCACAATAAATGCTGCTGGGTGGAATTAAGCGTCACTCCAAATTGTTCGGCCAAAATTATTTTAATCTGGCTTTAAATCACATGTTTGAAGACTTTAAAATAATTTAACTTTTATGATAAAATGATATAATGAAAAAGTCTCTCGTGATAAAAATTTTATCATTTCATTTTATCATAGAACCGGAATAATGGCCCTGAACTGGAGTCTAAAGTTAACACCCAGGTTAGACACAGCTTTTGGCAGCTCTGTTTAATTAGAAACAGGTCTAAGGTATTTTCTATTACAATTCTACTACAATTTCCTTTCAATTTAAAAAAAGCACTTAAAACAGCTGTGGCATTCTATTGTTTGTTTGACTCATGGTTAATATGTTTAAACATCAACATTTGTTTTTGTCTACTGTCACGACCATCAGCCATCTAGCTCCAGTGGAAACCCAAAATTTGCACTGTCCAGAATTTTAGTACGGCGCGGCGGATCGAAAAATGGAGTACACCAATCGATTAAGAAGGTTGATAATACCTGAAGTCACGCCTGACGTTCTGGGTCTACTAGAACACTTTTAGCTTGACAGGTGTCAAAATGTGCCAAAGCTCAGCTCTCTAGGTCCAGTAGAACACTTTTAAGTTGACAGATATCACATTATCAAATCAGAGTTCCGAAGATACGAACTACGTAATGTGCTACATCGTATCGTCGCACAGAGGAAAGTGCACGTTTTAATTTTATTCTACCACCGGCATAGATGTTTACACTTTGCAGTCTCTGTCGAATTAATACCTTTCGTAAGAATCATAGTCCGCCATTTTGAAGGGATCGACTCCGGTCAAATATCACTTTTGTTTTCTAGTGGATGGCACCATTTCAATATTCACAAAGATATCGAAATCTTCATCAATATTAACATCAATTGACATTTTTATTTTTTTACCTTAAATCAAAAACCAAATGTGGGTGGCAATGGCGCAGTGGATGTAGTGCTAGACTGCTAACTTAGAGGTGTGGGTTCGAGCCCCACTCTAGGCAGCAATCTTTTCTATATTTCCCTAGTGAGACAATTAATGCCTTATTTCTCAGTCCACTTAATAAAAATTCTTTCCTATCCTTCTATTCCTTCTAACTAGTGCCGTGCAATTCAGGTTGCATTTAAAAGACCTTAGGTCTTACAGGCATATAGTTAAAATTATTATTATTATTATTATAAATGACACGCGTGTAATATTGTGAATTTGGTAGAATTAAAAACAACTTCAAAAGACGTTTTTTCGTGTTTATTTTCAGACTCCAGTTTATCGTTTAAACATGGGTTTAAATTCTTTATGAATAACATTAACTCCAGTTCAGCTTAGGAGAGACAAAATATCAGAGAACTATGAATACGGCCCATTATCTTTAACAATGAAAGCTTTAGAATTACTAGAAATCAATGAGATCATTTGTTCAAAACGTGATAATTACCGACCTGGTAAAATATATATTTAGTATCAACCTGATATATTCGTGTATACTCATCACGTTAATAGCAAACAAAATTAACGTTAACAAAACGGTGCTATGTCTCATAAACATACGAAATATACACATGTTCCAATGTTCTGTTATGTTGTAATATGACTTGTCAAAACAATTTTTCGAGAATATTTGCAACTTTTTAACATACTTATGTGGTCACGAAGTTTTTAAAACGTTTGACTAATTAATTAGTGCGTTGGTTTTTTTTATGGTAAAAGACGTATAAACGAAAGATGATACAGACATCAAATATATATTTACAGTACCTCCGCTAATTTTTCCTCATATTATTGTAAATAGGTATAGATATTTTTGAAGGTAACATATTATAACTTATCTCTGATAACATAATAAATTCAAAACTTTTAAAACTATCTATTTGATTGTTATTTCTTTCTATTGAGAACATTGGAATTTATCTATATATTAAAGTTTTCCATTAAATCTCAGGTTTCAAATCACACCACAGTGTTTATATGACTATGTACATACATAGTACATACCAAGGTAATATATTGCGCATCTTTGCAAACCTCGAGACACTTAATTTTTATTTATTGTTGAAGACATTTTATGTAAACAAATTTTTTTTTTAAACCACTTTAAGGTTTTGTGATTTTTTTTTTCCAATAAATCAATTTTTTCTCAATATGTAATTCATTTTGAGATTGTTTTAGCAACTTAGTATATTATGTAGGTACATGTTGTATTCATAATGTAATATCTTTAAAATTGTAAGCAACTTATGAGCCACGAGCAAGGTCGTATGCGATCCAGTCCTGAATTATAATTTTGATTGATCTTTGAAGGTGCTTTCTAGTTCTTTTGAAGATGTTTTTTTTTGTGTGAAAGTGTGAACTTGGAGGGTGAAAAATTGAGAATTATATCTTTTCCTATAGGTATATTAACTACTTAAATATAAATGAAGGTACCTCATACATTGTAAATGAAAAACAATTTCTTTTTTTTTTTTTCTTTTTATTTCAAAAACGAATTTTTCCTATTGAAATGAACGCCTGGGATAAAAAAATAATAATTTATTTTCAATTTTGTCAAAAGCTAAGTACTTAGTTGTTAGTTTGGTTCCTATTTGATGTTTTAGCTTAAGTGCGCAATCTTATTTCATTCTATTTTATCTACAGTGAAAAATGATATTAACAAAGATTTTTGTAAATGCCTTCTGTTAAAACTGTTGATGGCTGATTACAGTTTGTAGGTCATCGAACGTCTTCGTACTAATTATCAAAGTTCGGAGATTCATATGGCTTGTTGATTATTACAAACTCATGCAACGACCACACGCAATTTAAAAATGCAACAACCAACAAGATAAAACCTGAAATATACGTATAATTAAATGCATGAAGAACAAGCACAAGGCTGAATGTCCATCGAAAATTTGCCAATAACTAGACAGAGGCAGTATAATGTTGATATAGATAATTATCCAACGGATTTGCAGATGGTAAATTTCCTGTTCGTAAAAAAATAAATTAATATACCAGTAGCGGCAATTTTTTTCTTCAAAGAAGCTTGCTTCACAAGACTACTTCTAGGGTACAGCACATGCTTGTAAAGTACCGCATCAGCGGAAAATGCAGGGAATGTTGTCATCTACCGATTTAATCAGCATTCAGCAACCGCGCCAGGTCGATAAATGAACTTCATACACTCCGTGCCATACTTACAATGACTACAGATAATGTTTATAATAATTTTAACGAGCATCGATAACTAATTTTCTTGTTCGTTGGATTACCGCTTTTTTCGTGTAAGAGCATCAGAGCCCAAAGAATTTAGGTCGAACTGCTTAGTTCCAATGAGCCATTAAACAAACAAAAATCAAAAGATCTGCAATAAAACCAACAATATAACGCTCGTGTTCAGTTGAATAGGTATTGCCCGAAATTGTATCACTTCTTTTTAGCTAAACAGGTAAAAATATTGCAGTTAATTTCGTATCTTCTTAAATACAAACATTGTTAAATAAATTTATAGTCGCAGCATTTTAAACAGCTTGCTATTAAGATTGTTGCTTGATACTACTTCACTATTTTCTAAATTTTTAATACTTTTTTTTAGTTTTAGATACTATAGTGTACAAAATGTGAAGAAAATAGTACCTTCGTGTTAAACTCAATTTGCAAAATCCTCTTTTTTAACCTAGTATCAAATTAAAATTGCTTTAATATCATACATGATCGTGTGAGATTTGGCATCAATGTATTCAACATTTTAAAATTCATATACAGACAAACACACCCACACGTCCAGTGGCTTAAATATGTGGGTGGGAAGGGGGCAATTGCCCCCCAAGAACCATAAACACCCCTTTTAAAATGTTTGATATAAAGCTCATTTTTGTAAATTGTTCCAAATAAACATTTTAAAAGAGCTGCAAATATGACACAACTTTATCATAAACTGTAAAATAACAAACTCCTCCATCAGGTATGCGTATACATAATAAATAGCTAGACTGTACCCACTAAGCATCCTGCTTCATTTTGCTCCTTCAAGATTATTTTTGTTTGTAGGTATGTACATATACATACAGGAATGCAGGGTAATTTGCATGACATGCATCAAAAAGCTACAGCATGTTCAAAACAAGAAAAAAAATCGTATGGGTGTAGTGGGGAAATTTTATGAAAAAGTCATAAAATAGAAAACACAATTACTCAAAAACAACAGGAACCCTCATATATTTATAGGTAAGGACCTATAGCTTTTATTTGAACTTAAATTCCGTTTATCAACGTTCTTTTTTAAACAATTTGTTTGAGTGAATACTTTTTGTGAAATTAACTTTATTTTTAAACTGATTTTATTCAAAACTTCAATATAATAAGGACTAAATAACACGAATGCAGAACTGAAACTTACGACAGTCCAATAATTGATGTAATCCAAATGCGTTTAGGGGCTTCTACAGTTTATGGTTACATTGCCACAACAAACGAACGGTCGTCCTCTCCTTTGAAGCACATAAAAACTTACATACATATTTAAGAAATACACTTGGGACGAAACAATTGGGACGAAACGTAAATTTTTATGGACTAAAGGCCGTTAAAAGCTATTTTGAATCAGAAATACACTGTATACAGTAAATTTATTAAAAAAAAGTTCATATTGTTTTACAGAACCGCATGACAGCTTTATTCATAATCAGTGTGAGTGACAATCGTTTAATAGATCTCAATTGGATCATCGCTATTTTTGCTAAGGAAAAACTCGTCGAAACGACTTAATTTTGTAATTTAAAAATCCTGTGATTTTCTATTTATGCTACGACAGCTAACCGAAATACAAACCAAACAGCAGTTAGAGCGAAATATTTATAACAACATTTTAACAGCGTAATAATTCTTCAGCTGCTTTTGGCAAATACAATCATTATAATTTGAGTTTTAAGATGAGATCTTTTATCTAAGAGTATTGAATAAACGTCCATAATAATAGTACAACTTAATTTTATTTATGCCGAACTTTGACAAGTGGAGGGTCTTAAAGTTAAAAAAAAAAAATAAAAATTTTGCACTTCGTATAAACATTGAAATCGGTCGGTTACCAAGGGGCCTGTAACAAAAAGCTAAAAGTCAAAAGCCACTTGTAGGTTTTGCATACCTATAGTCTTGTAAGTGTAGACTATTCCTTTAATTTTATATTTTAATGAAGTCGTAAAGTTTGTTTGTAGCTTAATATGTGGGGGGTAATTTCCAGAAGTGCTGAAAGGATTCTAAGAAATCTTTCAGTAATAACGAATTGCAATCGGTTCAGTAGTTTCAGAGATAGACACACAAACAAATTTTACGACTTTATAACGCAGTTAAGACCACACTTCACCCCCACCAAAAGCGTAGAAAAAAACCTGCCAGACTTTTGACTGGATATCATGACGCATATAGATCTATTAATCCACCGAATAATCTTGAAATTAACAAAATGTTCAGTGAACGTATCCATAAGTCCACGAAATTGAGAGATTCCAGGGATTTCAGTGAATATGAGGACATGCGTTTATATAATAAGGAGATGACCAACTAGCTAGCTTACTCTCCAAAAGTGTTTTAAGGAAATCATATAAATACTGAGTTTGTCTTTTAATCTTATAAATTAAAAAAAAAATAGATCAAATTGTGCTATGAAGTTAATATTTATGTAGAAAACACGAGCCCAATAATTGATTTAAACAAAAATTAAACCTATTCATATAAATAGGAGTGTTTCATAACATTAACATGAATGCATATTTACAAGAAAGCGAAAAAAAGGAACTGCTTGTGCTTTATTCTGTATTTCTTCGGGCCAGAGCAGAGGAATAAATAGAAAGTCCGTTTTGGTTTTATGCCAAAAGTATGCAAGTACAAACAAAATTGAAAAAAAAAATAATTCTATATGGAAATAAATAAATTGATTTTGAGTGAGCGCGTGCCAGACCAGAAGCATTTACGTGACTTCTCAAGTCTGACGCGACGTAGAAATTTACAGAAAATTAAACAAGCAAACAAATGTGTGCATGAATGTAGGTACGCTTTCGTCAGAATTTCATTTAAAACAATTCAGTGTGAGCTGTAAGTGTAAGGCAACAGGCTGCGCAGCGCAGACTTAAGGAGCTACAAGGAAAACAATATTCAGTCGGAATATTAAGTGAGTATATTATATGATGCAACATAGAATTTTCCTATGTAATTTAAAAAAAAAATTCTTATTTTCTGAATGTTTTGACAGTTTGGATTTGTGGAAGGCTATCAAAAATACATTCAAGGGTTTTAATTTTAAACAGTAACAAAAAAGTATTTATGATATAGGCATACGGCATCTACCTACATAAAAGGTCATTAATTTTTGGAATTCGAAAGTAAACCTAAATAAAACACACACAGGGATACATTTTTGATGAAAATTTTATTTCATTATAAAGTTTGGACTTTGTTATTAAGTGTGAAAAACAGTATCATTCCAGTCGCCGCCTCAAGCATGCGATTCTTTTGAGATAATTTTTAACCACTTTTTCGCACATTTCGGCCATAACTTGAGTAATGTTGGTTTTTGATGCGTAGAGTTAGGGGATTATTCGCAGAAACACGGTCTTTTACGTAGCCCCACAGAAAAAAAAACTAACGGTGTTAAATCGCATGAGCTTGGTGGCCAATAGACGTCGCCAAAACGTGAAATCGCGCTATCTGGAAACTTCTCACGAAATAAAGCCATAATTAGTCGTGATGTGTGGCTTGTTGCACCACCGTCTTGTTTGAACCACATATCGTCCAAGTCATGATCTTCAATCGCCTCTCCGCTCCGGCCAAAAAAAATTGGTTATCATTCCATCATTTCGGTCCGAATTGACTGTAACCGTCAATTCGGATCATCAGCAACACTTGCAATTGCAGCAGCAATAATTTCGACTGAGCGTGCATTACGATGATGCACAGAAGCACAAGCCTTACGACATCAGCAACGCTCCCACTCTCTTTAAATTTCTTCATAATTTTACCGATTGCTTGCGTAGTCGATCGATTTTGACGACCATAATCATCGCGTAATTCGCGAAAAGTGGCTACGTTAATATCACCACTTTTGTAGTAAGTTTAAATAATTTTAACGCGTTGTTCGATTGTTAAGGTAAACATTCAACTAATATTATGACACTTCAAATGACATCTGAGTTTTAAAGCTTTCAAATGCCAGCGCTACCAACTTGAATCCATGAAATTAATGACCCTGTATTATGTATGTTTAAGAAAAACGAGAATATATATGTACATATATATGTACATATCTCAGTTTCGATTTTACTGAACGGAGTAGAGCCAAACGAACTTTCTATCACAGTAAACCAAATAAACATGTCAAAAATGTGGGAAAGAGTTCGTGTGTACTGTGGAAACAAAACTTGAGATTTCATATCACTCGACTTGACATTCCATCTCACAAAATTTTGTTCCTTTTTGAATGAATGAATAAATGATTGTTCTTCAAAATACATTATCACAATTTTTTAAATTGGTAGAAAAAATACTCGTAGATCAATGCTCAGATCGGTTACATCGTTCCCGATCTACAACCCTATTTCGACTCCTGTACCATCGTACCGACAACGGACGAAATGGACCCCTGACACAAATATTGAGTAATGTCAATAATTCTAACATATTTGACTTAAACCCTCACTGAGAATTGGCCTCCTTACCTTCCCCTCGTGATATTCATCCATATTATTTTAAACTAACTAATTTATTAATTTGTGGGCTTAAGTAGCTACTTAATGTAAGACTTAAGATCTTTAATTTTGCTTCTAGTTAGCTACTGTGGATTTTGTGTTTTTTAAAGACCTAAGTTATAGTCAGCAGCCGAAAATCCAACTTTAAAAAGACTGACTGAAAGCTTTATATCGGTAGCCAATTTAAAATAAATTCTGTACACCAATTCAATAATTATAAATGTGTAATACTATTTAAGAAAAATTTAGTAACAATTTGAGAATCTGAATATCGAATGAAAAAATATAAAATTAATTTAATTTTCCAATGAAACAAGTATTGCTGCGATTCATATAATTTTTACGTTGTGAGTCTAAGATTGCAAAGTGTTTTTGAATTATTAAAAAAGATAGAAATCAACATTAATAAGAATCGCCACACTACCATTATATTTAATATATAGAATAAGTGGCTTGTATTAAGCTTAGCTCAATAAATTAAAAGTCGAAATTCAGAATAAATATCAACTCAATTTTTAAATAATATGAATATATTGGGTTCTTTTAAATTAATTGTTAAACCTGCAAAATTCTTATAAAAAAATACAAAAAAGGGAATAAAAAATTAAATTTCATCTGACCTGTTTGGTATGGGTGGATTCAATATGCATAAATATATTACTTTATTTACGGAAATATAGAAATATAACTGAAAAATAAAAAAAATATTCTTGAGCTGACTGAATTTTATCAAAAATATATACTAAATAAAGCCATTTAAATATCATTAATATTAAAAAGGTGGTTAAGACAGGGCGCTTTAGTTTCTCAATGTTCGTCATTGCAAATATTTATTGGGAACTTAGGCGCCGGCCGGTTATAGCTTTCATTGACACTCGCATCATTGAAAATTTAAATTTTAAGTTTTGAGGCACTTAAAAAGCAAAATCAGTGTTATTATTTAATTTCGTTTTGGCCCAACCATCTACATACATAAAATTACTTTTATTATT
This sequence comes from Leucozona laternaria, assembly GCA_932273885.2. Lineage (NCBI taxonomy): Eukaryota > Metazoa > Arthropoda > Insecta > Diptera > Syrphidae > Leucozona > Leucozona laternaria. The sequence goes on along the minus strand of OW026368.1, from coordinate 60,604,296 downwards.
TCAATGATTGAAATATCCTGAAAAACTAAACGTCATATTATGGTGAAGTTTTAAAATTATTCACTACAATTTTCAATTATGGTTTTCAATGAAAGCTATAACTCTGCTGAAAGCTAGCATCTCATACAAAATCAGTCAGATTTCGGAATTAAATTATCTAAAAAATTAGTTCGATTTAAAAATTAACAAAGTAGCAAACATTAAAATATAAACATTTTTTTCCTTTTCAGGTAAGCCGATTTTTTAACTTGTGCACCAGAACTGTCACCATATACCAGTGCTGAATGATGGATTTATCTTATATGTTAAGTATGCAAACATAACCATTTAAAAGACACGTATGCAATATCATTATTTGTTACCGGCAATTCATACGGTAAGCTCTATAGGATAACTTAAACGTTAAGCCAAATAAAAGTTTAAAGCCATCAATTCTGGTTGATGCAAGCATTTTCAACATTATTTATTTTATTTTCGGGTATCATCACCTCTACGACTTTATGTTTGTGGAACTGTGTAGGTATGTTTATGGGAATTATCAACCTGTCAAAGTCATGGATTGTTGGAAAAAAAACTTTGAAGTTATTATTTCAAATAGAAGATGAAATAAAAATAAATTGAATTGAGTCATTTTTTAGATGGTGTACGTGTATAGCTTGTTAGTAAATTTATATAGAACAATTAAATAAAAAAAACAACAACAAGTCAAGCTATTCATATAAGGTTAATAACAAGAATTTTAATACAGAAGAAATACATTGGGTGAGTGACGAATCAATACAACTTGTGGTTAAGTGAAAGCTTCGAGAAGCTAGAGTCAAAAACATCATGACTTTGAATCGCCCCATGTTTCATACATATGAGTCAATGGCTCGTTGAGACCATAATTAGTACGATGGAAGTGAAGATGAAAAGTATCAGAGCTTCGAGATCTTTGACTTCTATAAAGGTTACATAAGTATGAAACAAATTTAGTCAAGAAGACCGATCAAGGGAGGCAACTAGAGGAGTTGGTGTAAAAACATAACATCGATGACTTCCCGATGTTTTTCTATAGAGAAAGCATATTTAGAAGAAAAATTAAATTTCTACATGGAGAAAGATGACTTCGGTCATTACAGTTCAAATTACTTGATGCGAAACGTATATATGTATATTTTAATTTGTTGCGACCATACAATGTTTGCATATTCTCAGTGGGGCCGAACGAGATTAACGATGATGTAACGAGAGTACACGAAATTCCGTACTACAATGCCGAATGAAACCAAACATTCCGTTGGCCTGCCTTATTAACAATTTTCTTAATGTGGAGTGTAAAGCCCAGATTTTATCAGAAGCATCATACACCTAGGTCACATGTAGTTTTAACTACTCTACTAAATGGACTTAAGGCCGTTAAAAGCTATTCATATATAATTAATATAATTCAACAAGTCTAATTAAATAGTGCTAAGTCTTCTACTTGGCTAATGTAGGTATTTCAGTAGTATATAGAATTTGTATTATAAAACTAGTTTCATGACAGAACTATAGTTTTAAAGATGTCAAAATAATTTTGAATAATATACCAATTTGAGCCTCAATTGGTATTATTCAAAATTATTTTGACACCTAAAACTAGAAAACTGAAATCCAGCATTGGATAAATCTCTTATTACATAAAACCGTGTCAATATTGGTACTCCAAACTTCTATAAAACTAGTTTTGCTATTAAACTAGTTTTGAAACATGTCAATAATACCTATGGCAAACATTGATTTAATCTGTATTCATTTTTTTTTATTAAAAAAAGTCATTGATTTCTATTGATTTGAAATAATATTTGGAAAATTACAAAATCAGACTTAATATCATAAATGCACTTTTCCGTGAAAAAAATCCAACACTTTTAGGAGAGCAAGAACTTGTGGAGTTGTTTCTGACTTGCACTTTTGAGTGAGCAAGAACGTCACTTTAAAAAGTGGAGTTGTTTCCAACTAAGTGAGAGAATTTAATTCACTTCTTTTTCACGATTTTTGAATTGTTGTATTTTTCACAATGAAATAAATACAAATTTTGATCTCCGAAATTTTGAAGTGCTAACATTTAGTGTAACAGATTTTTAAATCAGCTTTATGCTTTTAACGAAAATTGGAACAGATTCCTAACAAATTTGGAAAGAATTCCCATACCGAAAAGAGTGACCGCCTCAAGTAAATCCATTACATTTTTAGTTCACTTAAAGTCTTTATCTCAAAATTGTGTTATTGAATCAGAGATGTTTAGTTTTGGCAGTTTTGTTCCGGAACTACGAAAATGTATACAATGTTATTTATGTAACCAACTGTTCCAAATCTTAATACCAACAAAAAATAACCTTTGTATACCTTACCTACCTTTAATATGTTTTCACTTGAAGAATGCTGAAAAATGCGTTATTAAATCGCTCAAAACTCATACAAAAAATTAACCTCAGTTTGCGACTCGTCATTTGTAAGCCTTAAGAATTGGGGTATCCGACTCGCGTTTTTGTGTTTTTTTTGGTATTTAATGCAAGTTTGACATGAAAACAAAGGCAGAAAGGGAGGGAAACTGGGTGCTGCTGAGCTGACGATCGCATTTATTTGTCTCTTGCTTTTGTATAAATTTAAATTATTCAGCAAAAAAGGGGTTTTTGCCTACTTCAATTAACCTTGTGCCATTTATACGCGTGAAAAGTATTTGATGCGTTTCAATGGCAATGCAAATGTCAGCTCACATTCTAAATAGACAAATTTGTTATAATAAACAAATGACAATCATTTTAATATGACACAAATCATTAATTTAATTTGTATTTGGATTCAATCGAAAGTCCACTAAAACAAAAACAATGCATTTTCTATTGTTTTCGATTCGAAGATTTAGATTTAAATTAAATTTTGTAAGCTTAAATCTTCTTTAATCATAACATTTTAAATAGGAATTTCATAAACTTTTTAAATTCAAAACTATCAAAATATATGTACAATGGTAGACACATAATATATTTTTTTATATTTTTTTTTAAGTTTATTAGAGATTAGTATGTACTAGTAAAATATTTTGAATATTAAAGGTCTTTGTAAGTATAGTGTGGTGGATGTAAGGGTTTACTCACTTAGGGCTGAGTGTAGGTTAAATTGAGCCTCATTACTACTGAACATTGATTGAGCAACATTTCATTCATGAGGTCATCATCACCTTATTCTCAATCCAATGTGCCAACAAATAATCTTTCTCAAATGTCTATTCCTAACTATACTAATGCCGTGTAATCAAGGCTGCATTCTTAAAAGGCCGTAGCGAAATAGCTTCTGAACCTAATACTTCCTTCACATACTATATTTTATCTTCATAGATATGTATATGTATGTATGTATGTACCTATATGTTAATGTGCGTAAATCAGTTAGAACGCCGATTAACTAGTTAATCCGCAGATTACCGGGCTGTGTCAGTTAAAGTGCGACCAATTACTTCGGTCCTCACATTACATAGTTAATCTGCGCGCTACCCATCAAAATGAATATATAAAATGTCCTTTGCTTGAATAAAACACTTGACTGCATTTTAATAATTTATTTTTATTTATTTTATAATCGTACATACCAACGAGTAAGGAACTTATAGGTATAGTTACTGCTGTTCAAATAAATCTGTATAGACAAAAACGGAGCCACGGACAAACGAAACAGGCGAAAGTGCCTCACTGTTTTGTTTCCACAATTTTAAGGAGCAGTTTATGTACCAACAGATACGTTAATATGCAGAATTGCTAGATTAAATGCAAAAACTTGGTTATTTAAGTACAAATTTTGCACTTTAACGGATTGTACCTGGTAATCTGCAGTAATCAAGTATTAAGACATCTAAATTTAAAATATTTCAAAAACTTGACGGCTATGAACAGCTTTTTCCTTTCAGGGCTTATTTTCCATTTCCAGCTCCCAAGAGACTAGCATCAGTCTTATTTGCGCGTTCCATAATTTCAGTGTTCTAAACATACACAGTGGCTTTTTTAATCGCATTCTAAAGCCTTGCTAACTTTAGCACACCATCCAACTCCAAAATCTTATTTATAAACATTTCGATTTGTTCTTCTTGGACACAGAAATTGGTGTTCTAAACCTATTCTAAAGTGGGGACGTTCAAAGTCAATCCAAAATTAATGTAATGTGTGTTGAACGTACCCAGTGACATTTGATTGACAATTGTTCTTATCTGTCAATGGTTTGGATTTTAAAAACTAAAAAAAAATTCCAAATTAAAAATGCCTTTTGCTGCAATTGATTTTTATAACAATATTAACACGATAAATTTGTTTAATTTCACACCTCATACCTTATATCATGGTTATCCGAATTCTCAGACCTTTTTCTCTTTGATTGATTTTGCATTTTTATTTTTGATTTAAATGCTTGAATTTAAAATGTTTGTAATAGTTGAAACAGCTGTTTGACAAAGTTCACTCAAATTCATTTGTTCATTTCAGATTGACATATTACAGATATGTATGTCAGAGAATTTATGAGGACGTATTTCAATAAAAAAAACCCTGGATAGTTAGACAACTTATAGAATCCGTTTATAAATAGGAAGATGGCTAAAATAATTAGCCGATAACTAGCTGGACAACTGTCTAAACGAATGCTTAAAAAAAATCTAGTTAAAACGACTGGCATAATGTACCTACATAAGAAATAGTTGAATCTTTAGGAATTAAGACACAATCCTAATTTAACTTACTCGTCAGATGATTTTCATTCAGTGACGAGAGCAGCCGCACACTTCATAGTTTCAATATTATTTCATGTTTTGGGTGTTAAGTTAAAGTAACACAAACGACAAATGTGTGTTTAAATTATTTAACAAGAACAAGTAAGAAAGTCTTTTTTCACCCCAAAACAAAAACATGTGCTTATCCCTAATCCCTATAAATAAATTGAAACTTAATAATAAATTATAACAATGCATGCCAGACGAACGGAAACTCGAGTCATTCCCAATCGAATCCGTAGGCCTTTTTCACGATTATTCACTGTTCTTCTTCAATTTGTTTCTCTATCATAGATAAGAAATGAAATACATTAAATATACCTACTTTAAAACCATATAATCATAAAGACATTGACCCTTTATTATGCTGTACCTATAAGACGAAATACTTAGCTGGGTGAATACAAACGGCCCTATTTTATTCCTTAAGGCTACATCACATTGTGCCTTTGAGGCACTTATTTTCTTTTATTTTACTTTAAAGTCTCCTCATGGATCGATTTTACATTATATTCTTGGTCTTTTAACTATCCCGGATAAGGTGACCGACCATCAATTTATTATTCTCCATTCGGGAATAATGGCTAATTGTAGGGCATTCAGAAGGGCAAATGAAACGATAAAAAAATAAAGAGTTTTCTTTTGGTTTATCGTGCAGACAGATCAAATCGAATCAATCATTGCTGAGCGTACATGGAGCATCCACGCGCGTGAGTAATTTTAATTCAGCTTCAACGCGCATGGTATTGGTACGTAAACAACATTTCCTATATAGATGCAAAGTCATATTGCTCCCCAGTGTTAAATTTGGGACTAAGTTCTATTTTTAACCTTCGGGCTTCAGAAGTTTAAAATAAGACGCACACGCACATTAGATAAATCTGAACTAGGCCAAGTATTATAATGCTGCCGTCCTCATAAGCATCTTTCATGTACTGGACTGAGTTCTGAATTTGATAGCCCGGGTGCTTGTTTTGGAAATGAAAAATAATAATCATTTCCTACTATATTTTTGAAATATCTCAGATTTTCTAAAATGGAAATTTTTGAAAAAACAAAAACCAAGTTTACCTAGGTTTGTACATATACATATATTTATAAAATTGAAAGAAACAACTTGAGTGTGCTACCAACATGTATATATAGGCTGAAGTTTGGACTTTAAGAGTTTATTCAGTGTTGCCAGATGAAAAAATTTAGAAACCCCTAAATTACCACATTCTATCAACAAAATCCCCTACATTTGTTTTTAATTTTAAATTTAATCAATTCTCAGTAGCTGCAATAAAAAAAAACATTTGTAAACAAGGTGCCTACTAAGTAGGTAATAAAAGAAAATTGTTTTAAGGTTTTCTTCACAATGTCTAATTAAATTTGTAATTTCATACTCGACATTTAAATTTCCCGCAAATTAAATCCTCCCAGTAAAAAACTTAGCCTTTCAAATTTTTTTCGAAATAATAAATGTATGTAGGTACATATTTCCAGACAAAATAGTTTTGAATAATGAAAAATTGAAAAAAAGTAATTAATATTTTAATTGCCAAGTAAATTTGCTAATCGACACTTCATCTGATGGCCATTAAAAATACTTTGAATATTAATTAAATGTGGTTTTCGATACGCTCCTCAACCTTTTAGCTCTAAATGAATCCCCCCAGATTACCCCCCCAATGACAAAAAAAAGCCAATAAATCTAGAGGGAAAACCTCTAAACTGGCAACCCTGATGGAGAACAACCCTACAATCTGAGTTCTTAGTGGTGCTAAGGCCTCAAACATGTATCTAACGATCGACAGCGCAAGGTTACATAACTTTCATCTTATTGCTAAAGTTGGTGAGTCACGTTTGAGACAAATTTCAGTTCAGTATGTACAGCACTCAATACTTTCGCTCGCCAATGCTCCGAATATTGAAGTGTCACGGACGTGATTGATTTCTCATTCGACAGGGGTTATAAAAAAGAGGCCCTTTTTAACTTATATGTTCATACGTATATACCTTAGACATAATCAGAAAATTTATATGCAGCAGCTCGATTTTTGTGCACGATTATTTAATCAGATTTTCAAAATGAAAAAAAGGACACCTTTGCGATAGCGAAGAAAAAATAAGAACGATCCCTTTAAATTTTGAAAAATCTGGTTAAAATATTCCCCAAAATGAAAAAAGGTCCTAAAATATGAACAATCACAAAAAACCGTAAAATTAATCAATTTATGCTATTGCTACCTATCATTTAATTTTTTTGATGCCATTTTTCAATTTTGTTTTGATTTATCTAATAATTTATTTTGGGGTTTTTGTCATTAACTTTTGCCGATTTTTATAATTTGAAAATGTGGCAGTTTTTTATTATGAGAAAAATCCTCAGTTTTGGGGCTAAATTTCATGTAACCGATTAAATTTTAAAGTAAACGAGGTTGTCCGCCCGGCTTCGCACGGGTAAAACAAACCTAAGCATCGCAAAAAAATTACAAAAAAAATATATGTAAATAAATAAAGGGTCCGCCATTTAACGTTTTTGTTTTCAACTAGTGCTTATTTCGTGAATGGTAACACTTAGCTCATGCCTGATTTGACAGATAATTAGTTTTATCCTTCCGCTGAACGAATATGGTTGTGTATACGCTTCGCTAAGTGGGCCTGCGATCGACTTAGAGAAGATGCCGATTTTGCCAAAAAAATCATCTTTTCAGATGAAGCTCATTTTGATCTTGGCGGGTACCTAGTAAACAAGCAAAATTGTCGCATTTGGGGCACAGAAAACCCGCACGCATACATTGAAAAGCCGATACACCCAAAACGAGTCACTGTTTGGTGCGGATTTGGGTCCAGAGGCATAATTGGGCCATTTTTCGAAAATGAGCAAGGAGTGGCCGTTACAGTCAATGGCGATCGTTATCGGGCCATGTTGAACGAAGCTACACTTCGTTCGTTTCTACACTCGATGTTTTGCGCCATTTTCAAAAAAAAAAAGAAGTTAATTGGTGGACCCTTTATTTAAGCTACCTTTTTTAATAGAAATACTCTTTGATGGGTTTTAACCTATTTCACGTTATGAATGGCTTAGCTTGTAAAAAGCTTTATTACTTATTGGTTTTGAATTAGTTAACCGTCGCCCTATGCATTTTCAGTTTTTGCTTTTCAGAAGAAAACATTCATTAGACCTTTAGATGCAGTTTTTCAATTCGCGATTAAAGTTGCGCCCGAGCTAATTTGGTGACTTAACTCTGGATTTGCTGCACATACATATGCTTTTGAGGTTTTATTCTCAGAGTTTGTTTAGCCGTTCAGCATGCATTCTCCACTTACAAACTTTTTTTTTAATTAATGTCCAGAGTTAGTAAACACTGGCTTAGCTCGCCACTGAAAAACCGGACGGTTATGTATTTACGGTCAAAAATGCGTGGGGTATAACACACCTAAGACTTGACCACAATCTCCAAAACTTTTGACAGAAATATATTTAATTTTTATTCGACTGAAATTTTAAATAATTTATTTCTGGCAAAAAATCACATCTTAATTACTTTTTTATATTTTTGTTAACAACAAAGTGGACTTTTGCGGCTGGACGGATCTTCAAATTCAAAATTCTAAAACATCTACAAATGGTACTCTTTAATTTATAGAAATCCACCCAGCCGAATTTAGGATGTAAGGTTACACACAAAAGTTAAACTCGTTTTTATATTTTAAAGTACACACAAATTCTTTCAATAATATCAATGGCGTTTTCTAAAAAAATTTACAACTATTTTGATTAGGTACTTTTTTTGGAAATAAAAAAGACACATCAGTTAACACCCGTGCATGTTTTCGAGCATCAAAATGCGTTTGAGAAATAAAATATTTGTACAATTCTAACTTATTTTAATTTTTAAAGGCAAAGTTTGTTAAAGGTAAAAGAGTTATTTAAAAAAAAATGATGATGATGACACTCGTGTAGTCACAACTCACTGCTTTCTAATAATGTGAGTTCGTTTCCTCTTCACTATCAGAAGGTATGCAATGTCAATTCCATTTTTTTTTTCAAATCTTTCGATACAACATTCTATGTTGACTTTGAAATAGAGCATTTTTTTCTTTTTGAGTAACACATTTAAACCGACTAATTTTTTTTTGGAAAACTTTAATGATGGTGAAAATATTCTTTATCCATCATTCACCGAAGTTCATCATACTGAACCGTCCTCCGTTCATCTTTCCAAAATTCTACTAAGCTATATTCACATAAAAAACTAATATTTTTATAAGTTAAAAATAGAAAATTCTGAAATCTGTATACATCGATAACTGACTCCACAAAAAGAAACGTCGAATCTTAGACTATTTTACAAAATTATTCCATGTTTACAATCCAATAACCTTTCTTTCGATTTAAAGAATTTTCCCTCCCTTATATTTAATTTATATATATATATTGCATCTAAGAAACTTGTTTTCGGTTTGAAATGTATTTAATTTTTTAGCTTTGTTTCAATAATTGATTTGAGAAGTTCTTTTTATTTTCTACCAAAAATGTAGGATTATGTTGTTTAAAGCTTTGAAATTTGTAAGTCATTTAGCGTTGAATTTATGATCAATTCTTCGAAAGTAACAGAATAAATCAGGGTATTGTAAAAAAGCCGACAAAAAGAAATATGTGCGATGTAGCAGTTTCGGATTGTTTTACTAAAGCTGGCCCACTCGGCTTCGGACGAGCTAAAAAAAAAAAAAACTCATTGACTCAGTGGATATTCGACCATATACACTAATTAAGCTGTATGCTAAACATGAAATTTTTCGTTGTGACAGATAAATTATTTCTTAAGTAAAAGTAAAACCCATTAACGATATTTTTCGTGGATTTATTAATTTAATTTTTATGTATATGTAATAGATAATTTCTATTCCTATGAAATTTGATACTTAAATCCACAAAAAAGAGATGTCGCAAAATCAATTCATCGTAAAATTACAAACAAATGTCGCACCTTTTATGCAAACTGGCAGGCCTGCCAGCAATAATTATGTTTTAAAATTCAGCGATTGAATATCTTACGGAAGTATCGGAATACTATTAAAGTAGGATGTATAAGAATTATCATAATACTTTTTTATGATAATGGTTTTCTTCAATTCATTTTAAGTGGCTTGTATACTTAGAAGCATGAAGTATCACTTGAATTCATGAACTCTATGAATACTCGTTCTCAAGAGGTTTTGTTTGTAGTTCTTAATGAATCCAAACAAAAATGTAGTTATGTAGGTAGGTACCCCTACGGTAATGATATTAGTAGGACTCAACAGAATCTGTTGCTCTCCGGCACGCAGTTTAAATATGAAAACAGACGTGTCACTGAATTCCTAATTTTTGGTAAATATTTGTAAAGTTATTTCCCGCAATCGCTTCACATCAAATCTTCCACAAATCTTACACCTAAAGTGGATTTTAGGTTGGAGATACATTTCTGACTACACTTTAATATATGTACCTATTATATAGAGGTGCTCTGTTGCATAACAATGACATTGAAAGTCATTCAAATGTTGTATCAACCTTATTTGTAGCAGATCTATAAAAAGTTTAGAGATAGCTTCTCTGTCCAAATTATTGTTATTTATTGAAGTTCCAGTCTTTTTTTTATTTTGTTGAGCGCAGGTTTCTGTTTCTCGCATTATTTAACTGTCAGGCAGAGAATGATATTCAACTTTTCCTATGTGGGTGGTTCGTGGCAACAAGAGTGTGGGCTGTCATTATGGTCATAAGTAGGTACCACTCAAACGCTTAGACATCTTGTGACATAATAAAATTCCATAGTGTATTGTATTTTCAATTTCCCATACAAATTGTTGTATTGGCTTTGTCGAATGTTCATTTTTATGTTCCTCTTTAAAAATGGATGCCGCCGCACCACCGGCACCGCCGGGAATAATAGAGAGCTGCTAGATTAGACCTTAAGCCAAACCAAAAAGGTCAGGAAAACAAACAAATTTTTGATCTTGCAGAGTAAATTAAGAAATCATGTTTATGGTGACATCATGATGAGGGACTGATAAAATTGAATGTGTTACATATATGGTGTTTTAGTTCTATTTTCAAAACCAAAAGTGTATTTCCGGAAAGCTGAAGAGAAATGAAAAGTATTCTTATTAACGATAACCACTTATCACGTTATCTCTAATTGCAGTCACCTGTGACTAGAAGGGGCGTGAGTGTGAGAGTGATATTATTAAATTCGTCAGAATTACGCAATTTCGGGTCCAACTGCTGTCAACTTTTTTCGACCGGTAAATAAAAAAAATATTATTTTTTGGAACGCTGTTCAATGCTGCATCACTGCACCAAAATCATTAGATAAAGTTTAATTTATTTTTCCATCAGAATTTATTTTAAATTTTATCGGATTTTGCCATCCAGATCACACCAAAAAAAAAATAAAACAAAAAACAGAATGCGATACCAATTGAGAGTGAATCATTTGAAACTCTTCTTTAAACCTTCATTAGGACTAAACATCCCTCCTTAAAACAAAAGTATTTTTGAGTTATGTCAAAATCGGCTCTAGCTCAAATCACAGTGAACACAAGCTTGCACAGACTTAGAGACGGACGGGCGGTGTGACAAAACAAGGGTTGCAAAAGCTTAATTCACTTCTTAGCTTAAGCTTGGCTTTAATTCACAAGCTAGTGGCTCACTTATGAATTAAAAAAAAAATTAATTCATAAGCTAGTAAGTGACTAATTAATTGAAAAATATTTAATACATAAGCAGATTAGTGGCTTAAGAATTATTAAAAAAATTAATGCACAAGCTATATCTAGTAACTTGTGAATTAACAAAATTTAATTCATAAGTTAGTAAGTGACTTATGAATTAAAAAAATTTAATTCATAAGCTAGTTGCTCATTTGGAAAATCGTAAGCTTGTTTTAAGTGCATATAATTTATACGAAAGTGGTTTTGAAGCTTTTGAAGAATTTTGAGTGAATCGCCGTATATAACCAAATTAAATAAAAATCAATATTAATAAAATGTATATATTAGCTCATGAATTAAATATTTTTTAATTCCTAAGTCACTTACTAGCTTATTAATTAAATATTTTTAATTCATAAGTCAGCTTCTAGCTTGTGACTTTATGTTTTTTTAATTCAACAATTCGCAGTTCAAGGCATTTAAAAAGCCTTACTTCTTACATGCATAGGTATAATGTAGGTAGAATTATTACTATCATTAAAAAGAGAGTTGTTTGGGATATTATTAGACTTAACATTGGGTAAGTATGGCATTTTCGCTAGTTTGTTTGCAAATATCCATTCCAGCTTTTCTGTCTCTGTCGTTGTCTGATTCGCTTCAACAACCATCAAAGTCTGTCCAACCGCACTGGATTCATAAAACGGGCAGTCTTTTATTTCATTTCACTCCCTATTTACAGAAACCCCTTATAGGATAGGTATATACTTAGATTAAAATGCAACCGGAAAAGAGCATTTTCTAACAGAAGCAACCCGAAAATATGCTTGTCCGATCAGTACTTTTGTTAATGTTTGGAATAGTAGGTATATCAATATACAATTTTCTTAAAAAACTAGAAAATATTTAAGCGAATTCTGTTTTTTTAGTGTTTGACTGAAAATTGATAAGATCATTGAATATTACAAACAAAAATACTAATTAATGATGTAACATTTTCATTTTTATTTAAAAAATTTTGAGATGGAAATTAACTGTTCAAACATTGTTCACTAAAACAATTTGATTTAAAAACAGAATCAAAAATTGCATTTCTGGCTTTAAAATGGGTATAATATGCTATCATTTGTTTTACCTTTAACTTATAAATATTAATTTAGACAGCGGAAAAGCATCATTTAACTGCCTTCTCACGCTTTACTTTATTTAAATAAAACATAGTATGTACATGTGTATGTAAATGAAAACGAAACAAAATTCTTAACCTTCATGACAGTTATCTTGCACAAAAACTAGATGTAAACTTGTGAAAACACCTAGTAAAGAAAATAAATTAAATCCTACGACAACGAAATCAAAAACAAATATTAAAATCGCGATCTTTCAATTATGTAGTTTCGAAACGAAACTGTAAACTCAATTGACACTTTAGTATCTCTTGAGAAATATGGAGTTCTGCCTATTAAGGCATTCCATACTGAGAAAAAATTTATCGGTAGAGTTGTTTGTCCGAACGGTATGCCCCTAGCTGTGATTTACTTGTTTTGTTGATTAAATTAGTTTTTGGTTCAGAAGTAAAAGCTTAATTTGGAACATTTTCTCACAATCAAAGCAAAAATTGTTTATTTGTCGTTGGAATGCATTTACCCTATACGGAACCATCACTGTGGCACGTACTTATCTATCTACCTACTTTTATCTGCAGCCTACTAGATAGTATGGTAAATGAATCTATTTTTATCTTACGATAAATGAATTAATCGTTAATTGATTGGCACGAAACGCACACAATTCAACTGCATAGCAGAGATATTGACATAATTACTTGTGTTCACCCAAACATGGAGTCAAGTGAGGTTTACTGCTTCTTCCGCATAAGTGAATGGAAAAAAGTTGCTAGAGCATTGTGTTTACCTTTTTTGGAAGTTGTTTTCCCAGTTTTTTTTTTTTTTGTTGGCTGGCGTAGTCGTGAAAAAGATGAAACAGTGAAATAACACGAATTTCTTTGAACGGAAAAGAAACGTGGTCGGTCGGAGTCAGATGTAAGAAAAACAACAACGCGACGACGTGACGCGACGCGACGACCCCATTTAGCTTTTCTTTATATGTATTTCTTCAAATTTTTGGCGGAAAATATCAAAATGGAACACACATACGTATGGTATTGTTAGGTAATAGGTATATACACATGTAGGTATACACATTTGGAGTTGAAACCATTCAGTCATTGTGAAGATTCTTTAAAGTTTGAAGTAAGCCCAACTATATGTGTACCTTACCTACTAGGGTTGCCATACTTGTGTTGTTTCGTAGCTCGGCGAGATAAATGGCAAAATTATGGAAAAATAACATGAACAAAATAAAAATGTTAATAAAAATAAACAAAAGCCAGTGACTAGGCACAGTACACATATTAAAGGTACCTGCATAATATCATTAGCTTTGTCTTTTTTATTCAGTTCTGCACATCTGTGATAATGGCGGATCCTAGTGCCTCTTTACTTGTCAAAATGCTTATGTATCTACCTATTTGTTGTTGTTTCTACTAACGCCATGTGCATTTTTGGGCGCACTCGAGCAGACATGTTTAATTTCTGACACATGTTTAATTTCTGACACAAAATTGGAAGAACTTGGAAGTTATGGAAACATGACGAAAATACCAGTTTTTCATGTATAAAGCCTATTCCGCTGCGGATGCGAAACGACATTTTTCGGTGGTCTCCAATACGGCAGCGAAATGCTAACGGAAACCACAGCAAAAAAAATGACAGTTAAAAGTGTCAACAATTGTAAAAATAAAACAAACAAAAAAAAATTAAAAAAAATGACAAAAAGGCACGCTGTAATGAAATAAACAAGAAATATAAACACGAACAAAACTCAAATGTCATATTTCACTTTTCCGCACACAGTTTACGGTCTGGGAAATTAATTCTGTGCTAAAAAATAGCGGAGGCTTCTCCAAATTACCTGCTAAAGTAAATTATAAATTTCAATCGTCGAACAGCGATTTGCAAAACGAAAAGGAGAACGAAATTTTTCGTCTGTTTTCGTTGTGTCATGGAAAATGTATGGAAATTTTCGTTTGGCCATCAGCATCGCAGTAGGCTTACCTCCTGAACGGAAGTGATATCAAAAAACTCAGCGCCAAATTTGTACATTATGTGACCCTCTTGAAGAAAACATAACATTTTGTTTTATAAGACAATGGTTTAAAAGATATCATTAGGTATTTAAAAAAAAAGATGAAAACAAAAAAATTAAGATTTTTGCTCTTCGAGAGTTTGTCGAAAAATAATGTATATAAGTATGCTAAATTTATTTGATTATAATATTCTATATAAAAAAAAAATAAAACATTTTTTTCCACAGGAGAGATCAGTTAAATTGTCATTCTACGTTTTTGAAATGGCGAAGGCAATTATATTCTAAATGAATTGTTGAAAATTCCATGATCAACAAGTTTAGCATGAAGTTCTTTAGTGGGCGTTTAGGTACCGCTTAAAAGTTATATGCGATGACCCCACATTTGACCTTAAAATAACTTTTTATGCGCAAATGATTTCGCAATGCACTTTTAGACAGTATTTCTTATGCCAAAGTAAAGATAATTTCATTTAAAAATCTTTACTTGTGCTAGTGGGTTACTAGTCAAATGATGAGTTTAAACAAGATCGACCCGAAGAAAAAGTCAGTGCAAAATGCCAATTTATAACAGTTATGTATATGAGATTTTCGCCATTAAAAATGGGTGTGCAACAAAACTTGAAACACAACTCTGGGTTCCCGAATTATGCAGACCGCTGAGGTTTCGGGCGCTGCGCGGCTGCATAAACAGGACTTTTATGAACCAAAATTGATATAGTTGAAATGTCTAGTCATTTCCATTTTCAGAACGCAAGTTCTTGTATTTAAAAAAAAAAACAAATTAAAATTCTCTATGCTGAGTGTAATGCATTAAAATAGGAGTTTTCACACCATTTGGATCAACTTTCATTAAAAAAAAAACGAAATACAAAAGTGCTATATTGAATTTTCGTGCCACAGTGTCAAAAAGCACGATCGAGGCACATCGCCAACGCTGCTATCTCAAATTGGAGCTGCAATATTATTGTGGTCCCATCTGTTTCGACTAAACGGCACCATATACCTACACCACAACACAAAACACAATACGCATTAAGTTTGTCTCTCTTTCTGGTGGTATGAATAACTAACTACAACACTACACATTTTCTGTTGGTGGCGAAGGCGATACGAATGGATCTATACATCTGGTGGCACAACTCTGGGCACCAACTAAGGTACCTTGAATGCCATTGCCATTTACTATATATATAGGACTTTTTCCCAAGCATCCCCGTTCAAGTTCTGCAAAAGTTCACTGAACGGTGGACTATATAGTTTGGAATCCTGTTTTAGTTTCTGCTTTCCTTTTGTCTGTTCGTGTATTTGCAACGACAACCAGCTTTGCGGTTGGTATTTTGAATCTTATGGAATGGAATAACTCGTCAGCAAAATATTGGATCGCGATTCGAATTCCAATTCATTCAAGATTTTATGCAACTTTTACTATTTTTTTTTGTTTATATTTATAGTTTGGAATTCATTAAGAAAATTCTGGTTTTTATTCTGAGTTAGTATAGTTACCTGCATTATGTTGTTAACCTATTTGTTTTCTTTAAAATTGCATCGATTAAAAAGTCATAAGGGAAGTAGATTCATATTTGAAGGTTCAACAGCAGTGGTGTCTTAAACCCCATTACTACAAATATAATAAATAAATAGCATGAAGAAATTAAACGATATTTTAAACTTTTAATTCAAGAAGAGTCATAACAAAAATAAGTAATTTATAAAATAATAATACCTACATAATATGCTTTATATCAGCTTTATTGTGAGTTTTACTTGAACAAAATTCCACCTGGAAAAATTGACATTTCACCTACTGTAAGTTTCAACCGAAAAATATTAAATGTTCGGAAATTCCCCTTATTCTGAGTAGTCATTTCGGGCGAAATTTAACACAGTTAAATGGCAATAACAAGCGATATCATGATGGAAAATTCTTTATTCAAGGAAAACGGAATTAGGAATTGAATTTCTTATATCAGGAACAACAAAATCAGCAATAAATAGGGTGGTCCAACGAAAACGCACGATGTTAATTGTAAATAAAACAATAAGTTTTCAGAGAATTATCTTGATATTTTGATTATGATAGAAGGATCTAAGACAATTAAGTGTGAAACAAAATATCGGCGAAACGCTCGCCACGGCTTCGGTGGCATACCTATATCCGATGGTCCATATTTTCAATGACTCTGAAACATAATTGAGGTTTAATGTCGTTAATGTGCCGAACTATCTCATCCTTTAGCTCTTGACTTGTTCTTGGCTTGTCGACGTTCACTTTTTCTTTAAAATACCCCCAAAGAAAGAAGTCCAACGGTGTCAAATCACATGATGCCAATTAACATCGCCACGACGCACGTTAGATAATACGGCCATGGAATTTCTTGCGCAGAAGAGCCATTGTTTCGTTGGCTGTGTGGCAAGTGGCACCATTCTTTTGGAAGCACATATCGTCTAGGTCCATATGCTCAATTTCTGGCCACAAGAAGTCCGTTATCATCTCGCGATAGCGAACACCATTCACGGTAACTGCTCGGCCGACCTCATTTTCGAAGAAGTACGGCCCGGTGACGCCGCCAGCCCATAAACCGCACCAAACAGTCACTCTTTGTGGATGCATCGGCTTTTCAACAATCGCTCGTGGATTCTCATATCATTTGCCCCAATGCGGCAATTCGACCGATTGTGGACACATTTGGTCGATTATGCTGAACAAAAAATCACGAAGTGCACGAAATCCATTTTGATTTGAACGCCCTATTTCGTAAAAGGCTTCAACAATCTAAACACGCTGCTCATTTGTGTACCTCTCCAGGTTGAATTTGCAAACACTGAAATAAAGGAATGTCAAATTAAGTTGGGCAAAAAACTTGACGTTAAGGTGCGAATCACAATAATTAACATCGTGCATTATGGTTGGACCACCCTTTATAAATTGAGGTGCATCGTGCATTCCAAAAATATACCCTGAAACACCTAATGTTAGTTTTAACTTTGCAACACAATTTACAATTGCAATATTTACAAAATTTTATGAAATTTGTGTAATTGACACTTTGTTTTTCAGAGCTTT
Organism: Leucozona laternaria; assembly: GCA_932273885.2. Taxonomy (NCBI): domain Eukaryota; kingdom Metazoa; phylum Arthropoda; class Insecta; order Diptera; family Syrphidae; genus Leucozona; species Leucozona laternaria. The sequence continues at coordinate 60,586,621 of OW026368.1, read as the reverse complement.
CAAATGTCAAATCACCTACATCCAGTGATGGTACATTTAGGGAAAAATTCCTTTAAGGTTTAGTTTTTGCTTGTAATCAAAAAATTACTGTCATACATTTTGTCTGCCTCTAAGTAAAACTGTTTCTGATAATAATATTTTGCTTCCACACTTGCATCCAAACAAATAGCAAATCAGTTTCAACATAACCTCAAACATTCAAAAGGGATAGAATGTGTGATGGTCTTAAAATAAATCATAAAAATGCTCATGTATCAACACATACAAAATTGTGTGATATGTAGTACATACATATAAATAAAATAATTATCTCAATTCCGTTGGTGTAGGGAAAAATTTAGGATTTTTCTTTTATGTCATAGGTATTTTATTTATTTTCATATCCCATTACAGCTCATATCCCAACTATTTGTTACAAACTCACACTATCTTTTAAAATTTCCGGGGGAACAAAAACTTTTAAAGTGAAATATTTTTTCGGGTGAAACTCACAATAAGGCTGAATAATCTAGGTCGCGGAGGGAATACCTACTTTGTGGGTCGCAGGAAGCCAAGAAAAAAAAAGCGGTTTTTGATTATAGAATGCAACTTTTATAAAAATTCGTTTGCTTAGAAATTAAATGAACACGCTTGGCTAGTAGAACTATCGGTTTTCAAAAAAAATTGTATTGGACTTTTTGCGATTTAAATAAACCTTAAAATATAGAAGAAAATCAAAAGATACGCGAGAAATTCAGAATTTAGGCCGCAATCAATGGACACACAAATCCTTTTGAAACTGGTTTTCTGATCTAGATTTTTTTAAATTAAAGTACAGAAATCACTTGGATGCATCATATTTACTAGTTTTTATGGTCTTCTGTCTTGATCAATATTCAGCTGGAGACTTTATTGTTGTTAGTACAAAGAGAATTGATTTAAAATCAAAAATGCAAAAATCGGTTTTTGGCAAATCCAAAAAAAAAATTTATTTTTTTGCAAAACTCGCACAAGGTCAAATCGGGCCAATTAAGACCGACAGGGCGTCAAGCATATTTTTAACTAACGAGAGTTGTCTGGTTAATCATAATCCGGAGACAGCAGTTCTTGGACGATTGGCATTTTGGGTCCATAATGTATATTGTGAAAATGTTCACGCACGTTCCGATGAAAGGCGTGTAAGTATGGTGAAAACAAGAAAGTAGAAAGGATTGTTTCCCAATGTTTACGCTGGAGGGGCAATTTTCTAAAAAATTTACTTGAAACCGAAAACAAATTATTAAAAATAAACAGAAACAGAAACAATAACAATATCATGTTATACCTACCTTTGGATAGCCAGAAATCCATTTTTAATTCTGTTTTTAAATCGAATTGTGCTAGCGTATAGTTTTTGAAAAAGAAATTTTCAAATTGACTGACTGATTGTTTGTTTTTAATGTTGAATGCTTTTATCAGTTTTTATAGTTAAACATTAAAAACAGATGCTTAAATGTCTTTTATTTTTTGAGAAAATTAAAAGTAACTTAATCTAACTTACTTTACTAGGAAATATCATCTTAAACAACGGATTGAAGTCAAATTAATTGAATCTTATTTCTGTTACTTAAAATTTTCTCATAAACTAGAAAACATTCAAGCATCTAGTTTTTAGTGTTTAACTAAAAAAAATTCAAATTGATAAAAGCAAGTGCTTGGAAATGGAAATTGATGCAAAAATGTTACAAAACTCATCTTCTATGGTGTGCAAAAAGATCTCATGTCTTCTTTAAGCAGTTTTGTAGATATATCGCAAGGCCGTAGTCAGGGGGGGCTGGGAATCACAGGGGTGAAATGTTTGAGGAGTGCATTTCTAATTCACACTTTTCTATATTTTTATCAAATTTCTGCTGTAGTTATTAATAATGTTCAAAATTTTCTGATTTGATTATAAAAAATAGATATATCTAGGTTTCTTCATGAATTTTTAATGAACATAGTAAGGTACCTACTAGAGACTGTTTTAAGAAAAAAATCTGAATTACAACGAATTAAAAAAAGTCAATCTTCAAAGGTATGAAACGGAAAATTTTCGTGTTTAATTAAAAACTTCATTTTAATTTCAAGAATATACATATATACATAACACATTTGTTTTTAATTCATTGGAATAGATCAAACTTTATTTCGATGTCGCACTCGTACTCATGTTTATCGGCCACACAATTACTGAATATTTCCTTGAAATGCGGTTGTTTCTCTAGTGCTTGTCTCTGTAGGTATCCAATTTTTTAGATCCGGTAAATTGAAATAGATATATAAAAACTTGTTCTCAGTCTCGATGCACAAATTTGGTCTTATGTTTGTTTTCAAGAGATTATTAGCACTTTATGCATCTTTCAACATCCGCAGAATAAGGCGTGCAAGCCAGCACGCGTGCTAATATTGTTGTCAACTCTTTAAAATGATATTGAATAAGCAATTGAAGAAGCAATTTGGCCATGATTTTGTTCTGCCAAAAATCACTATACTGGAGATTAAGCGCTGCCAAATCTACATCTGCTGCAATTAATCTATTCAATTTTTCAACAACTGAGGGGTCATCCTGATATATACAATTATACATATGTACATATATTTATGCATAAACCTACATGCCCATATGCTTAAAACAAAATTGTGTAGGATATGGTTGAATTTCGGCTAAAGGGCTATTCTACTTATGATTAATAATTGGTGGATTTTGTTTTTCCGAAAAATTATATTCCCCCCCCCCCCCTCCCCCCAAAAAAAAATTCTCTGGCAACGGCTTTGGATATATGTACCTAATGCAGAAAAATCATGCACATATTATAATTTTTCACAAACTATCAATTAAAACATCTTCATTTAAAAACAAAAAAATACAAAAATAAAATGTATGGGTTTAAAAAACTACAGCATTATAACGGGTGATTTTTTAGCTGGTTTGGTTTTGGCAACACTGGTTTTGACAGCTGACGTGTGTTTAGTACCTTGTGTCACTGTCAAACAGCTTCAGTTTGGTTTGCAATTTAACCATGGATCGTCTTACAAATGAACAACGCTTGCAAATTATTGAATTTTACTATCAAAATTCGTGCTCGGTTCGAAATGTTCATCGCGCGCTGCTTGTGTTCAGCGATGAGGCTCATTTTTGGTTGAATGGGTACGTAAATAAGCAAAATTGCCGCATTTGGAGTGAAGATCAGCCAGAAGCATTGCAACAGCTACCAATGCATCCCGAAAAAGCCACTGTTTGGTCCGGTTTATGGGCCGGCGGCATTATTGGGCTTATTTCTTCAAAGATGATGCATATCGCAGCGTTACTGTCAATGGTGAACGCTACCGAGCGATGATAACAAACTTTTTTTTGCCCGAAATGGAAGTTCTTGACTTGCATGATATGTGGTTTCAACAAGACGATGCCACATGCCACACAGCACGCGAAACAATGGCGCAATTGCGAGGCGAGTTTGGTGAACAGTTAATTTCAAGTTTCGGGCCGGTCAATTGGCCGCCTAGATCGTGCGATTTGACACCATTAGATTATTTTTTGTAGGGGTATGTCAAGGCTAATGTCTATAGGGACAAGCCCGCTTCGATTGACGCACTGGAAGCCAACATCCATGCATTCATTCGTGAGATACCGGCCGATATGTGTGAAAGAGTATGCCAAAATTGGACTCAGCGGATGGGCTACCTGAGACGCAGCCGCGGTCAACATTTGCATGAAATTATCTTTAAACATTAAATTGCAAGGTTCAAACTATCGATTCAAATAAATATTTCATTCATTTTTTCGAATTTTTTGTGTTTTTTTTTTAAAAAAAAGTTCTAAACCTCTTAAAAAATCACCCATTATTATAATTGTCGCCGTTGATAACTTTTATTTTTATTTTACGTGAATGTTTTAAAAAAATTCCTTAACGGGGGCAAATACCTATACCGCCAATCCCATATCATTTTTTTTTCCCTTAACCTAACATACTTGCTCTGATTTTTTATCGCATTTTCTACGAATAATAACCTTGTAAAGCTGAGCAATAAAAATAAATAGAATAATCTAATCTAAAAGAAACTAAGCAAACTAAAGTAAACAATCTCTGAGACTGTTTTAAAAATCTAACGCCTGTTAACATTTATATTAAGAAATTCAAAGCATGTTTATTCTTTTAAGTTTTAACCCAACTATAAAGTTTGCCTTAAAACAATTTTGTATGATGAATGAGATACAGCCTGACACTGTTTTTGATTAATGTTATCGCAACGTTGGCACAAAAAGAATTGATGTTAGACTCCACTTAACCCAATTTTTTATCTATTCTATATAAACAGTACTCACATTCACATCATCCTCCTTTCACCCCCATCAAAAATGTAAGCTTACGTCAAAATATATAAATAACTATACTTTTTCACAGCGTATAATCGTGTTCAACATGATAATGTGAATCTGAATCTAGATCTCATGTTACATTCTCGCAACGAAAATAAAAAAAGCTGTCTGAAATCCCATAATCACCGCTAAAATACACCCTATAAAGCAAAATTTGTACTTGAAAGTACATCCATACATATGTAGGTGTGTACGTGTCTTCTCAACTTGACTTCTCTTCCTAGATGTGTTATTGCCTCGGCATTAATAAAGCTCTCTTATATAAAAGTTTCTATCGGTGGCATCACCTAACATTTTAATATACTTACTGACTGTACCCTTTGAGGATTTCAAAGGGTACTGTCAGACGATAACAGTTTCGTTATGTAAATCGGCGCCAAATTGGCGCACAGTGGGATGAGATTGGATTCTAGCACACCAAGAGTACGTTTCAGATAATCATAAGAGATAAGGCCATCATTTTATAACACTTTCATGTTTTGAGGTCACATACATACATATGTACATACTCATTTCCGATATTCTGTTCCGCTTGTATTACAAAATATGGGATCGAGAAGGAGGAGAAGTTAAGTTTGCAATTCTTAATGGGCCATAGTTCTTTTTTCTAAATGCTGTTTGCAATTCAAAATGCCAAAAATTTTGATGTTAAGTTTTGAGACGCTTAATAAGCTAAATCAGTGAATATTTTGATGCCAACATGAAGATGGTGACTTAATTATTAATTCTTGGACAAATTTTTTTTTTTTGCCCAACCGTCTACGTAAAATATCTTATTATTTCAATAATTGTTCTACCTTACCAATGATCATTGAAAAATTAAACGTCAGCTTAGGGCGAATTTTGGGACCGAATTAATTTTTTCACTCGAGTAATATTTCAAGCCATCAGCTTTATTTTTGCATCAAAATTATTACTGATTTTACTAAACATATCTCAAAATAAGTCATTAAAATTCTCAATGATGGTTTTCAATGAAAACTATAACTGACACCTTACGAATACAAAATGTTGAATTTGAAAATGAATTTTTCAAAAACTATTCTCTAAAACAGTTTTTAAATAAAGTTAAATAAAATAAGAAATTTCAGGCTCTAAAAAAAGGTATATTATGACATTGTGAGTGTTGACGTTGTTTTTTAATAATTTAGTTTTCTGTTCAAGTCATTTTTTTTTTAAATTGCCCCTCCCAGCTAAACTGGGAGGAAAAGACCCCCTTCCATACGATTTTTTCTTGTCTCGACCCAACCTACACGCTCTAGCTTTTTTCACACCTTATGTGAATCACCCTGTATATATTTAAACATTTTACTTGTATTTATAAACAGAATGGTCATATTTGTGACTTGCATTTAAATTACAATTTTCGCATTCAATTTGTTCAATCCTAAACGCTGTATGAAACGCACATTGTTTCTTTTTATAATATGTGCTTTAATATTATTTCTTTATATTTCTCTCCCTTTAAGAACGAAATAAATATTAAATATTTCACTGAAATCTTTTATTATAAAAGTCATAAAAAACTTATCTTTTCTTCTTTTCTGATTCATAAGTTCGAGTTCGAGAGACAGTTCATAATAAAGGGTTTTCCAATAAGAGGTGTTATTTTGATATTCAAAGAAAAATGGCATTTATTGAGATAAATGATCGGATGTTTATTTCATTATAAAGAGGAAGGTATGCCGTTAATAATGGAACACAACATCAGCCAAATGGCCGCCACGACCACGCTTACAGGACCATATCCTCCATATCCGGAATTTCATCGAAAAATCATCTTGACTGATGAGGCCCATTTCCACCTCGGAGGCTACGTCAACAAGCAAAACTGTCGCATTTGGGGCTCGGAAAACCCAAGAGTTATTGTTGAAAAGGCTCTCCATCATCAACGCGTGACTGTTTGGTGCGGTTTAGGGTCCGGTGGGGTCATTGGACCTTACTTTTTCGAAAATGAGGCTGGAGCAACAGTTACGGTCAATGGATTGCGCTATCGAGAGATGATTAATGATTTTTTAAGGCCGGAATTGGATGGTATTGATCTGGACAACGTTTACTTTCAACAAGACGGCGCTACGTGCCACACAAGCAATGAAACCATCGATCTTTTACGGGAAAAGTTTCCGGACCGTGTTATCTCTCGAAGAGGTGATCACAATTGGCCACCGTGATCTTGTGATTTAACACCTTGCGACTTCTTCCTTTGGGGCCACGTGAAAGATAAGGTCTACGCCAACAGCCCAGCGTCGATTCAAGACCTCAAAGATGGAATTCGTGAGCCTATCGAGGACATAGGGCAGCCACTTTGCGATTTGGTTATGGAAAATTTCATGAAAAGGATATGGTCTTGTAAGCGTGGTCGTGGCGGCCATTTGGCTGATGTTGTGTTTCATTATAAACGGCATACCTTCCTCGTTATAATGAAAAAAACATCCGATCATTTATCTCAAAAAATGGCATTTTTCTTTGAATATCAAAATAACACCTCTTATTGGAAAACCCTTTAGTTTGACATGCCGAATACCAAAATCTTATATAATAATAGTTTTTTTAACAGCTCAAATTTTGTATGGAAATTCCTCACAGAATAAACGATCTCGCCAAATTGGCCTGAATGTTATGATTGCATGTTCAGAAACAAACTATAAAAAATATGTACATGAAGTTTTACAATAACCGTAACTAAAATTATTCAGAGCTAAGTTTTAACATCAATTCCTAAAAATAAGTTATAAATATTTGAAAATGATTCTTGGCGCGCTGCAATCGCAACTCATTCCACTGTGCCGGAGCTGCATAACTCTAAGATGAATCATCTTTTCAGTCGTAGTCGTAGAGGGGTAAACCAACCAATATAGCTAGAAATTTGTGTGTCAGCATTTATAGAAGATAGATATCTACTTTAAGGAACAAGAAATGATTTTTTCCTCCATCATTAACTTGTGCATTACATAATGTACATTTGTATGTATATGATGCTGAAAATGAAGACCATGTTATAGTTATATTAAACTGAGGGAGACTGAGAGATGATTTAGTATACACTATTAAGAGTCAGGTTTGTTGTGATGTTGCGAATATGATTACTAAGCAGCAGCGTTGCAAGTTTTTTATTTGTGTTGAAGGGCCGGAAAACCACAGTATTTCTTTATTCGCAGTATGCCCACGCGTCACGTTCTTCTTAACATTTACAACACTTATACTGCCAAGTTTACTAAAAACGACCGACGTATCTACATACATTTTTGACATTTTATAAGAATGGCTATGAGTACTTAAATCCATTTCAATCAAAATTCCCTCGAGCCACTATTAACAAATCATACAGACTTACTTACCATATATAGGTACTTTGTTTACCTCTGTTGTCTGTTGGATGCAGGGCCATTAGGGTGGTCGTTATAAAGGTCATTGTATAGTTTTCATCGAATTTCCTCCAAATAAGTTAAAGTAAAGCTCTTACTTTTCACTACTATATGCCGACCCTTTAGACGGCGCGGCGGACGTTTCCTTAAATACTGAAAAGAAACTTAAAATTAAATACTAACAAAAAACTTAAAATTTGGCACAGATTTTGAAATTTATATTAAGTTAAGTACATGCGATTCTCAGTGAAAATGGTGTCACAAATGTATTACAACCGTGTGAAGTTACAATTTTGTCTGAAACATTGTCAGAAACTTCATTAAAAGGCAATTGTCAGACAATGGTATCTGACAGCCGTCTGAACACATAATTTTGTATTATTGTCTGATAATTAGGATTTTCTTAGGCTCATTTAATATTATCAGATGTCGTGTTTTGTGAATTGGAAAAGAATCGCCAGCTTTATTGTTTAGGTAGTCTCCAACTCACATCCATTAAATCCATTCATCATATCATCACTGTGTCAACATGTCATATAAAATAGTCGCCAGTGCAATATTTTATAAATGGCTAGTGGCTAACTTAGAGGCATCAGGTTCTCAGTCCACTCTGTGCCAACAAAAAAAAAAAATCTTTCCTATCCTCTTATTGCTTCTAACTTAGGCCTACCAGAAGTCCCCATTTCAGTCCTGATATCTATCCATTTATAAATTTGTATACACATTTCTATATAAAAATAACGTGTGGCGTATGAGTACTATATTTTTACTTAAAAACAGTAGGCAAGGTATAATAACTTTTGAAAACTTTTTGTTTAATATGGTTCAAGTTTTATCTTTTGAATCAATGCGTGGAAAAAAAACCATTTAAGTTACCACCACCTTATTAAGCGATAGGTACATATTTAATAAACCCTTCCTTCTCACACCGAATGGGAGAAGATAAATAATTTAAAAGAAAAATGTTTACCAAATTCATCAAATAAGCCTTTAATAAACTTTATCATTCTACTAAATCTTAACACTAAAATAATAATAATAAACAAAAACTTATTTTGTTTCAGCGCATTGTAAACCTTCCCCTATTGATGACAAGGAAAATAACTCTGACTACTTGGGAGACGATGATTACAACTATGAAGATGAGGAAAATAAGTCGGAAGGTACACCGAACGACATTAATCCAATCATTAGTGATCCACCATATTTCGAAGTCTCCGAACTTAATATTAAGGCGAATTTCGGAGAAAGTGTTATCTTAAACTGTGATGTTCGCAATTTCCAGTGTAAGTTTTCATATAGGTACATATATACATAAATAGAATTGAATAACCGCGTTCTAACTTAACTCTAGTAAAAAATGCCGTCATGTGGTTTAAAAAACAAAACCTTATCGTCAATGGACAAACATCGTTAGACAAACACATCGAAGTTTTCAAAAATAATTCCATCAGAATCTTGAACGTCCAAGATTCAGATGCCGATGATTACTACTGTACTGTGCTGCCTGAACAGGTGACGTTACACATCAATTTGGCTGTTGGAGGCAAGCTGGCAATTTATTCTGATGGTCGTGATGTTACTGAGAAAACCGTTACCGTCCATCAGGGAGAGAGCCATACGTTGGAGTGCAAAACATTCGTAAATGACAAATCCACAATCAAATGGTCCTTGAATGTAATTCATCAACATCACTATGTATATTCTTTATAAAAAACTTCTGAATCAAATTTTGTATTTAGGGTGAAAGAGCTGAAAATCTCGATATAAAATTGGAGAACGGCAAACTGATTATTGATTATTTTGATGCTGATCGCGCCGGCATCTACCAGTGTCTTGGAGATGATGGTTCTAAGGACCCTTTACACGGTTCAGTGACAATTGATGTACACTACGCCCCAAAAGTGTCTACCCACCGCCATCATGTGAATACAGAACAGGGTGCTAAGGCAGAGCTTTATTGTGACTACAAAGCTGTGCCAATCGCTGTAGCTCAGTGGAAAAGAAACGGGCAATACTTGGAGATTTTCTCCGAAAAGTATTCAGTTAAGAGTGCCATACACAAGGAAAAGAATCGAACAATATTGATTGTTAAAGATGTTGCATCAACCGATTTGGGTGAATATGAATGCGAAGTTAAGGTATGAAATGAGTGTATAGATATTTATTCTTTTGGAAAGTCAATATTTTTTTTGTTTTTTAGAATGCAATCGGTGCGAACGAAAATAAAATTCATTTGATATACGAACCCGAATATCCTCAATTTGAAGAAATGAAAATCGACGGACGAAAAGTAACAATGTATTGGCTGGTCAAGAGTGTCCAACCTTTGTCGGAAGCTGTTATGGACTATAAAATAGATGGTGTAAGTATACTATATTCACGTTCATTTTCATACGCCTTTTGGACTAAGTATTCGATATAATGTCGGTGATTAATTCCACATTTGTCGCAATGTCTATTACAGGCCTATTATAGTAAAAAGCCCAATGTCTACTGCAATGTTGGTTCAAATTAATAATACAAATTTGCAATGGGCTTATCTAAAGTAGTTGCCGTAGTTTGTAGACATACTACGGAAGGTTTTGAGATTTTAAACAAAGATTCAAGATGATAAAAAATTAAGCAAATAAAAACGTTCTAAATGGCCAACAAAATTTATATCTTCCTATCTAATAAGCACATTTTTGTAATTTTAATGGCGTTGCAATTGTAGTTTATTATAGTTTATTTTTTTTAAATAATTATGAATTTTGTTTTAATACTTTTGTATATGTAATATTTTGTTTATCACAAGTGAGTAAGCAATTGTGTTCTGCCCCCTATCGAGACGAAAAAAATATTGCATATACTTCACTCCATTCTTAAAAATATGCTATGAGAAAAAAAGACTGGCAACAAATAGCGCAGATATTTCACTTTGAATATTCATATCTCAGCCACCTAAACGAAAAAAATCAATCTAAAAATCATACTATTTGTCATTCAAATTTTGATTAATTATTTTTTAATTTCATTTATGTAAAACAAAATACGATTCATTGGTCACATCACGTAGTGTTTGTTGAGGCTAATGGATTTAGCTACATACATATGTACAATTGTACATACCTCGAACTTGCAAAGAATAGGAGGCTATCAGATTTGATCTGTTAGTTATCAAAGAAGTTTGATAATAATTAATTAATGTTACGGTTGTTAATGTTTGTAATCGTCAAAGTAAATTGATCCGGAAATGAGTTTTTTATTAATCTGAGGAATATGCCTCATCCAAATTCTTGCTCCAAACCTCTTAAAAAAATAATTCTCGTATTTACAAAAGAAAATAGATCCTAATATGTTGTATGTACATGTACATAAATGTGAGTAAATAAAACCCTGGACAGAGAAAAACACAAAGAAAAATCATAATGGTGATATAGTGCCTCGAGTTCTGACCAATTGCTCAAGGCGCATTCAATGATGAAAGTTTGGAAAGAAAAGACAAATGAAACGTCGAAATCCTAAATTTAATAAATAATAAAGATAACGTCTTTAGAAGAAGTGCACAATTTGTACGTATGGGCTCTTCTTATGCCAGGTCGAAAAGATTACGTTATTATTTCTGAAAATGGTGTCCGCGAGCAGGCTCAAAAAAGATATTTGTTACACAATGTAACCTCTCGCCTCCACGAGTAATTTTCATTTCTTAGCTCATTTCAAAAGTTTATATTTCTGATGCGTTCCTTCCGAGAAGAGACAAACAAAACACACCACCTGAATTATTGGCATGTGTATGTAAAGGTGAAAAGCAGCACAGATATCAGTCCAATTTAAGTAGACGTCAAACTATTTCTGCCACAGAGATGGCAAGAACTAAATGCTGGAATCAATTTGTGGTCTGCATTGGAAATTTCCATTCCATTGCTTGGAACTCCGGGGTAAAGAAATTGCACAAAACTCAGACCCCATTTTTGCATTCCTTTTGGATCCAAGGGAATCCATAAGACCATAATGTCTGTGTTTTTCCTATTCACCAAAATATGAGGCTCAAATTTGCAGGAATAAAATATGAACAATACAAAAATGGCACGCAATATGACGTTTTTATTCGGAAAAAATTGTTTTTGTGATAAAGTGCAAAAACGTCTGAAAACTGTCTTGGAAATTTTAACTAAGCTATTTAATGATCACTGCATCGAACAAATTTTTTATAAATCATGGCAACAAATCGACAGATAATAAATGTTCAGCGTAGTTTTGAATGTTAAAAATTTTTGATTATTTCTATATGCGTTTGCCTATATACGTTTCTTACGTATCTACGATTTAGTTTAACGCACGTTTTCGTGATTTTTCAGGGGTGAGAGGTGTGAAACAGATTATTCATTGCTATTGGAACATGACTACAAAGCGTAGACAAATATCAAAGGAGGAGAATTTGGTGTGTACCGAAATTTCGCTCAAATCAACCCAGTCTTAGAAGGGTACGATAGCCATCTAACTGATGAGCCCAACCATTGTACCTGGGCGAAACGCATTTATGGAGTTGAGCTCACTTGAACTTTTAAATTGAAAATTGTCTCTTATTGTACTTGCTAATTAAAGGAAAATTATTTCTATAGATGCAACCACTTAAGAGTTTTTGGGTGATTTGTCAAAACAACAGCTATGCGAATATCTCCGCTTAACGGTTTTTAAAAAAAAACTTGAATTTCTTACAATATAATGTATATAAATCAATAACATCTATCACCTGTGTTAAAAGATAAAAATAAATTTGTGTGAAAATTCATTCCGCGTTTAGAATATAATTTTTTGACCCTTATCGAATAAAACCCTATTTTACCCTAATCATAAAATGAAATTTCAAAATTTAGCTCCTTGGTGGAGCTCCAGATAAATCAGACATTATAATCAAATTTTAATTAGATTTTAAGATCTTATAAACTGTAGGTACAATGAAGAGTCAGATTGATGAATCAGTGAGTGAGTGAGCGACACTATTTGTGTTATAACAGTTAAGTATGTGTAGGAAATAAATGTGGCCATATGTCTAGTCAGACATGATACCTTAATATATGTATTTTAAAAAAAAAAATCTATTTTAAATATGAAGACGTTTTGGAAAAGTTTTCATAATGGCCTGAATGGGTGTACCAAAAGTCATGGTTCATACTAAAACTGATGAAAACTGAAAGCCATGAACTGGAAGTGCAAAATCTAATCTTGTTTTTAGTTAAACGACGTTCTTCTTAATTTAGAAAACCTTAAACCCATTTTTTTCAAATTGTCCAAAATTATTTTTAAACAGTTTTTATTTCCATAGGTATACTAATAGGTTTTCTTTTTATTTATGGAATATTTTTGATGTCAATCTTAAGAATAAGGTCTTGAAAAAAATTGTATTATTATTGCAGACATATACATGGAGTTCAGAAAGTATAATCAGCACAAGTAAACACCCAGAGCACACTGGTGTTTGGAAACTAAAACACGAAATAGAACTTGTTCCTGGATTCTGGCACGCCCGTGTTAAAACAAAAAACACTGTTGGCTGGTCTAAGTTTTCTGCTGAGCATAATTTCAAAATTGATGGAGATTCTACTGAAGAAGGTAATTGTATTTTGTATTAAATTAAGAAACTTTTTCTTTAAAACAATAAATGGTCTTTTCATCATTTCACAGATGACTTGGAAAGTAGCATTCCTCAAGATATGGTTATGGCAGCTGGTATTGGATCTGGAATCATTACCAAACCCACTGATGGATCTAGTGCTACCCGGTTAACGATTGTGGGAACATTTGTAATATGCGTTAGTATGATGTCATTATTTAAACAATTTGTGCCATTTGTTATAAATTTATAAGATCTAACTACTGTATGTCCAATTCTAATCCTGATAAAATAACTATTTTGTTTATGCATATACTATGGACTATTTATATAAATTTACTCAAATAACAAACTACAAGAATGAAAAATCACAAAATGAAAAAGAATATTTTCAAAAAAAGTCTCAATACCTATTAAAAAATAGTTTCCTTTTAACAAAAAATTGACGTTGATTATAAGAAATTTTCTGCACAAAAACAATAAATCCAAAAGAAAGCTTATTTAATTGTTTGCAAAACAATGTGTAATAACAATGTATGTAGTACTTAATTTAATATGTGAAAATAGGTTTTATTTTAAATTTTACTTTAAATTTAAAATTAATAACGATTATTGACCAAAGCATAATATCTAATGATAATTACGGAATGAATATATAATAAGGGATAGAAACATACGCAAGAAATGAAGGTGTATACCTACTTAAAATGTTTTTAGTTTAAGAATTATAACCATAATTGTTTTATCATAAAATTTATTAAGACATTGTATAATTTACAACTTAAAATGATGGTAGGCCTAAGCATTATTAAATGTAACTTAAACATGAAAATTTCTTAATTCTTCTTAAAAACCCTAAGGCTAATCGTATTTTTGTTGGCAGGGTCGAAAATAGTGACAGTGTATATTTATTACTCTAGATTAAATTCCCGTAAAGTTTTTTATAAATGAACTATCAAAATAAATACAAAAAAATTAAATCTAACTCAGTTGTTGTACTGCATACCTACGTTTATGTTTTTTACTGCCTGCATCTTCGATGAGTAGCTACACTTTAATTTTAAATTCAAAAATCTTTAGCAAATATTAAATTAATAACGAGTAAGAATAGAAGCTCTTTTCTAAATACATATTTTAATCGTTAACGGTATGTATCGACAAAAGTTACCTCCTATACGTACATATATCAATTCATAAATAAAATAGAATTGACTTCAGACATACCAATATATAAGAGTTTTTTGTAATAAAAATACTGCATACCCTGGCCCCGCAGATCCAGGGCCTTCCACCGATTGGCTTACTTCGGCAACCCAGAGTTTTGATTTCAAGTCGCGCGAAACGCGTTGATGCACACCTACTTTAAATGCCGAACAACTATTATAACTGTTATAAATTGGCATCTCTAGTCTCGTCCAATAAATTAATACGAGTCTGGAGAAATTCCCTGCGGGTCCGCATAAACAGCACTTTTATGAACAAAACTGTAATAAATTGGCATGTCTCGAGTCACTTCTATCGTTCTATCTCTTTATTCCATTGAGTTCAACATTTTCCTATTTATTTTATTTAAGAACTCCAAAGTCAAAATTAAAACATATACACCCCTATCATGGTATCCGTTCGGAACGGAATTTTCTCCGGTTCATACAAAATTGATTTTTTAAAAGTGAAATGTTTCATTTCGTCATACGATTAAAACTTTTCTATATTATTACTTGTAACTTACTAGCACTCTGCTACCTACAAAGGTAAAAGCTTAGCCAATAAAAAAACTATTAGGCCTTTTTCGGAGAAAATTCCGTTCCAATCGGATACCATTAAAGGGGTCATAATGTGACTAAAATTTGATATCCCGAACACGTAAATCTAATAAAACACTACAGGAGCTTGTCTGAGCTCTGAGTCTAAGGAAAAATTGTTTAAATTTTATTGATGGGTTTTTTGAGGTTTACTGTTATTTCGTCATTATTTATTTTTGTAAATGTTTCGAAACAGTTCAATTTGATTTTGTGTGGCTATAAACTAGACATTATTGACTTTATTGAAAATACAAATATATAGGTACAACATTTTACAGCTTTTCCTTCATCAAAAATATGTTGTATAGATAAATAGTATATTGTAACAAACAACCTTAAAAAATGTGCCTCATAAAATATAATATTATAGTTTACAAATAAAACTATTATGTAATAAGAAATGAAAATTATAAAAAAATTTCAATGCATGGTGGAAAAGAGGCAATTTTAAAAATTGATAGATGTAATGAAAAGTTTAGAAAATTGATAAGGTACATGAAACTATGTACCTTTAGAGAGAATACATATTTACATTTTTTTCAAATAAAAAACTTTTTTTAAATCAAAACCACACATGTTGAATGCGATATTTTTAATCCCTTTATAGATATGTATATTTTTAGACATAATTACAAATACGATTGTGTACCTTAAAAAGAAACTTAATTGAAATATAAGAAGCAAAGGAAATCATCAACCCACCATTTGTTTCACTTTTTGAATAACATTGCAATAGTTTCTGTATAAGTAAAAATGTATTTAAGCAAGAAAATAAAAGTATGTATCATAATTAATTGTTTGTATGCACAAAAATATTTTAGTTTTCGTTTTTGTAATTTAAATTTATATCAAGTCAGTATTTATTAATTTTTGTTAACTATAGTTATATGTTTAACATCAAACATGTTACATTATTAACTGAGAACAATTAATATTATTTTCAAAGAACATATTTTTTGTTATTGTAAATATTAGTTATATCATAAGTTATCAAAAAATTACATTGTATAATATATGTTTAGATTTCAAAATACAAAGCTAACCTGTAACTGTTTAACAGTGATTATCTTTTTCTTTACGATAAATAAAAATGCTTGTGGGCCATACGAAAAGACCTTGAACTTCCACCTTCGTGTACTAAATAAACAGGTGAACGGTGTGGTAATAATTTGTGGAACGTCCAGTCCAAATAATAAAAAAAAAACAGTTTGTGTAGGTACTCAGTACGCGTAGGGTTACCATCAACATATAAAACCTGATTTCTAACTAGAAAAACCTGAAAAAAGCTTGTCTATATAATCGTGTTGATAATGTTCCCACTAAAGCTTTCGGCTGGTATCCCTTTTTTAACAGCAGCGATGACATAAGTGTTTTTATGCAGTTGCCTCCCAAATTATAAGCCGAAAAATTACTTTTAATTGTGAAATTTATTCATAAAGTTTAAATAATAATAATTGAAAAAAAGTATGATATTTTCCTGGAAATTGTTTAACTTGCTCTATGGTTTCTTGTACAAAAAATTCTTGGTTCTAATCAGAACTAACTCTACGATGATCGAGAATTCTGAAAAAGTGGACTTCGTCATATCGTCCGTGTGCATTCACTGTAAATTAAACTAAAGCCTAAACGGTTGGGCCAATTCGCTTCAAATTTGGGATAGAGTATTTGTATGTGATTCCTTAAAGGGGAAACTGGAATTTTTGATTCAGCTAGTCTAATACGGGTAACTACAATACAACAATTATGTATTTTTTTTCAAATTATCACGAAAACGATTCTAAAGACTTTAATTAAACTTTGTACGAACTGGTAATAATTAAAGTGATTGTAAGAATACTGCGTTTCAGGTTTTTGGTAAAAATTTCACATAACGGAAATATCAATTCCATCAGGATGTTGAGAAAATTGTCTTAGTTTTTGGTTATTCGTGTATTATTAGCCCATCGTGTATTATAAGCCCATTTCCGGCGGCTACCAGTTCCAGTTTACTAAGAAACTTGAAATTTCGTATGTTGTCTATTTTTGGTGTTATTAGAGGAAATCTAAAAAAAAAAAATTAGAAAAACTTCTGGTGTTCCAGAAAATTCACTTTAGGTTTTCACAATACTCACCGAAAGGTGCACCTACCTATCAAAATTATTGAAATAAAATGTTCTTCTTTAATGGAATATGAATCAACTTTATTAAAATACTTTTATGAACAATTAATTAAATACACCTAGATACACGGGGAGGTGAAAAGATTGTAGAAAATTAAAATTGAAGAAGTACAGAGTATATAAAGGGTGTTTTTTTTAAAGGTATATAACTTTAAGTTGGCAACACTATTTTAAGTGGCGGCCATTTTGTCAGCTGTCAAGTGATTTATTTTTAGTTTGGTTTGGCATTTCAGCATGAATAGACTGACGCCTGAACAACGCTTAAAAATTGTGCCCAAATGGGACCAAAACAATATGGCCGTTGATCCCAATTTTCATAAGTGAATTTTGTTTAGCGACGAAGCTCACTTTTGGTTGAATGGATACATCAATAAACAAAACTGCGCGTATTTGGAGTGATGATAATCCTCAAGTATATGTTGAGACACCGTTCCATCCATAAAAACTGACAGACTAATTTATTAGAATTCGCTAAACACCTCTAAACGGCTTCTAATGCCTCTATTCAACGTTGCATAAGTTTTATGAATAACATTTTTGCGTTTAGTGGAATTATAAGGAGTGAATAGTTCTATGCACTCGCTGTGATGCGTTTATAAATTCGGCTGTGAATGTTTGGTTTTCTTTATGGTTTGGTGGAATAATTTGTCCGTACTTCTTTAAAAACGATGCTGACCAGAACGTTACAGTCAATGGTGACTGCTATAGAGTCATGATTACTGACTTTTGCGTTCATCAATTGAACAACCATGATGTGCAGGAGCTGTGGTTTCAACAAGATGGCGCAACATGTCACACAGCTCCTGCCACAATTGATTTATTGAAGGAAACGTTTGGTTACCGCATAGTTCCACGTTACGGACCCGTGAATTGGCCTCCAAGATCGTGGGATTTAACGCTGCTTGATTATTTTCTGTGGGGATATGTGAAATCGAAAATTGGACTTCCAGATTAGACTACGTCCGAGCCAGCCGTGGTGGTCATATGCCAGAAATCATATTTAAATCATAATGCCAGAAAATTATATTTCGAATAAAGCAAATTTTATGTCAATTTAAGGAAATCATCTTTGTTTTATTCCATTTCAAAGTTCTATACCTCTAAAAAATACACCCTTTACATTATATTTATAGATATAGATATTCATCCTTATCGGGAACAAAATCTCCCCCGGATTTTTTCTTCCGTATGATACTCTCCAATCATAACAAAAATAAAAAAATTCAAAGGAAAATAGAAGGCATCGGAAATCTGTTTTCCGAGGGAAAATCATTGTCATTTTCCTGTAAAAAATTCTCTAAAGTTTAGTTGGAGGATTTTCAAAATGTTGTATTCACTGAAGCATTTAGGGTGAACCGGGATATTACATTTTTTGCATAAAAACGGTTTGGCTGGAACACTTGGTGCCTGATCACTGATGTTATCGAAACGAATCACATCATTGGGGTTTTCTTCCGTTTGAATCACAGGATGAATATTTGATCCCGATCGCAACAGGGAATCTACAACCAATGTTCTAAATTCTAATTGCGGCATTGGTATTTCCTTAGCAATTTTATGCAAATAGAATGTATCTTCCATTTTATTACCACCAATTTCGATTTTCGAAAGTACTCTCAGTAAAATATTTTCTCCCAAACAAAATTCAGAGGAGTTTTCACTACTTACAACTTGCACCACCATAAGGAATAAGGAATGAATTGAAACGAATGGGTTTTCTTCTAATGAAGATTTTAGCCGAATGACGACCGTAGTGGGATTTTATTTGTTCATCTATTGAAAGGTGATGGAAAAATATTCCAAACTCCATAAAATCTTTCATTAAAAGCATATTGTTGAGCCTTTGCCACCTTAGCAAACTTTTCTCTGGGATCAATTGTACTGTCATATTGTAAACGTGAAAATGTAACTTGATACTTTTGAAACGATCTCGACTCGTGGTATCTTTTATTATTATTGCATCGAAATATTGGTTGATAAGACCAATATAAATCCAACTGGGGCACTGTATACCCATTCCAGAAAAATAAATTATTCTAATTAATTTACGAATTTCATTGAACTCAGTTTTGAATGTTGAATTATTTGTGTCTACATTAGCATAAACATTTTTGCTTTCAACAATAAACTTGATTATGTCACTGTCAATAAATAATGCCAACATTTCCAGAGAAGTGAAATTACCTGTAAAAAAAATATATGGGATGTTGATGCGTGCGTCGTTTGAATCTTTTGGTACAACATCGACTTCCGGTTCGTGGTATTTTTAACGAGGCTTTTGTGAATTTAAAACATCAAATCTAAACATTCTATAGCGCAGCACCAGCTAATTCATTTGGGAACATGTTTCCATCTTCCAAAAGCTGCACATTATCAGCAATTTCTTCATTACATTATCATCAAAACCTCTTTTTTAGAGGCAAAATTATAACATTTGTTTGAACATCTGAACAGGGCTGTCGAAGTACAGCAATTGCAGTATTTGTACTGATTTTAGAAACCCCGTACTGCAGTACTGTCAACTCGGCCAAAGTACTGCCTTTTTTTTCCTGAACTACTTTTCCATATAAAATCTTCAAATAAATCATTTTTACTATTTCTTCTGCTCTCTGAAGGCAGTTCTTCTTTAAAAGCGTAAAAAAGCTCGCATATTTCTAAAAATTTCAAGGGTATTCCCATATGAAAAATTATAAAATATTAAAACTGTCTTTTTTTCACAAGATGCCTGTCTCTTGAAGGCGTTTTCAACAGAGTTTTAGAGCAATGAGTGTCTCTATAACACTTTTTCTTCATACTGGGTTCGAAACATACGGTGACCTATCTGATTTCAGATGCTATTAATATTGCACAAAATTCTACAAATAAATATGCTTCACTTATTTATCCCATATTTTAAAACTTATTAACAAAGATATTGGGTTTAAAGCTGAAAACCCCAGTGTCCATACTTTGATGAGCACACGATCCAAGATATCTACATACATCGTCCCTAAACCGAAATTGTTAACGAAAGTAAAAAATATGTCTATGTCTATTTAAATAATTATTAAATAATTAAATAAAATTAATTTACCTATAAGGTATTACAATAATATTTGCCAGGCTATAAGAAAAAAATTTGATTTTCACGGGAGGTTTCTATTCCAAATGCAAAAATTAAAACCAAGAAATTTGGGTGAATGTTTAGTAGAACTCATACTTATCTATATTTCAAAACATTACAGAGAACGTAAGCAAATTGAGAATCTGGAATCTGAGTGGAGAGGTCCTTTGAACTTTATAGACTTATCTAGAGAATATCAAGTGACTCCTATTTTTGAAATAAAAATAATTATATACGAATTTGTATTTAAGTGGCGTACTGTTTTATTTTATTGAAATACTGCTTTTTTCAAAAAATGAAACGACAGCCCTTCATCTGAATTCAAATTTCTTTAATCTTCTTCATCAGAACTCAATAACTCTTGGAGTTCTCTAGTAGATAAAAACTTTTTGCTATACATAATGCATAATGTTGATTTTTTTTTAAACACAGAAATAATTTTAAAAACACTTCTTGACCGTACAACTCAGAGCTTATAAGTCAAAAAATAATTCGGCTGCAAAAAACTCATATTTGCGGTGGGTTTTTCTAATGTACTATAAAACACTCTTGTATTATTTGTTTTTTTTTTCTCAGAAATAAAATATCCAGGATGCAATCAAAAATTATATTTTTTGAAACAGACAATATTCTGAGAAAACACAGAAAACAATTTGAAAACACAACGAACGCAAATATTTTTTAGGTTCAAATGCTTTTACTCTAGGCGAGCCATTATCTACCTGTAGTTGACATTCACAACGATTATGAAATTCGTATTTAACAAAAATATACGACTTTTCTCGAACATCCTTATTATGAAAGTCACTTTGATTCATCTTCCTTACAATTAGTCGTAGTAAATTAAGTCAAACACAATACGATACGACTACTTTTTGAGATACGATACGAAGTTCGAATTTCATAATTGGGGTGTTTGATGACATTTTTCAATAGTTACAAAATGCTACCTCAAAATTTCGTATTTTGAAGGTGCTAAAAAAAACTACGAAAAATATTTTCTAGAAAAAAATCCAAAAACAGGTTGATTAGATAATTCAATTAACTGTCAAATGACAAATTCACTATTTAGTTCATTTACATTTATAATTTTCATCAGTTAAGTTCCAGACCTTCTCAGATATGACGTTAGGTTTTCGCAACGCTATCCGGAAATGGGTTAGACCAGCCGTTATAAGTCACAAGAGCAAATTCTTTTACTCTGAATTAATTATTAAATTGTAAATATTAATTAGTAATCAAAAGAATGAAAAAGCCTGACAAAGCACAAGCCTGACAAGTCAGGCTAAATCCTGACGTTTCAGAAGTTATAGATATTTCTGTACCAGGCTACGAAAATTATTACCTCCATTCCTCGCATAGAGATCTCCCGAAATTCACCACTTTTATTGAAGTTCGAATGGTGAGTCTAATATTTAGGTTATCTTAATTCAAGTTATAAATTCTTGGCAATTGATCAGACTTTTAAAACAAGCACCGTCGACTGGTTTCGACACTACTTTCTTTTAAAAGATTTTTTTTCTTGCAGCCGACCGCTGGTGTTCTCTATTGGGCTCACTCGTTATTATAAAACTTAAAAAAGTTGAGCAAGTTCCGTATGTGACTTTTAGATTTTTAAAGTAGGTAACTCTCTTTTTCTGTATATTATAAAAATGTCACCTTTAATTTCATTCCAAACTCGTTCATGTATACACTCTTGGCCAAAGCTCCACAGTAAAATGGGCATTCCCTTTGATAGTTTAAATCTTATAGGTTTCGTTTAAGTTTAGTTGAAGAATATTTAGGGTGAAGAAGATTCGCCTTTTTAAGCGATAGGCTGGACAAATGCTTTACAAAAAGGCAATTTTCGCTAAGATCATATAATATTGAAGGAAATCAGCTGTGTGTCGAATTCTAATACAACTGAAATTGAAAATTTAGATAAGGACATAATACATTTTTACGTTTAAATAATTGAAATATATCCACAAATAACTTTATGAAATGGGTTATAAAATCAACCTTTTTCCATTTTCTCTTGAAATATATGGGAAGACCTCTGCCTCTTTACACACCGACAAAATTGCCAGGCTCACATTTTTCATCCTTCCCTTGCCATCCTTATGTCAAGTTTGTTTAAACTCCATAACCTGCCATATTTATAATATATTATTCCTCCCTGTATATCAAATAATTAAAAAGTGCTTCGCGATCTTCTTTCTTACAACAAATGAATAATTTAGTGTCAGAGAGTTGTGCTATAAATTTTAAAAACTGCAACGACCGACTTAATTATATTAATTAAAAACTTTCATTTTTTCCGGAATCCCATACTGTAAGCACCCATGTTCAACCCTTTCGTATAGCTTGCATATACTTTGTTTCACGTGAAAAAAGGCAAATCGTTCTCTAGGTCATGAGTAACTTCGGCTAGCTATACGAATGCACCTCGAATAAGTCATAATTACTCTCACTGTCGCATATCAGTATTTTTAAGGTTAGGTTCAGTTATATTAATTTTAATTACGAAGTGAAGCCGCAAAAAATTTGGAGGTCACTCAAAATGTTTGGAATTCAAAATGCACAAGTTATTCATTTCGCGAATGGGTGTTGTCCTTTTGTAGAGAGTTTATGCAGGTTATAGAAAGCGTCTGATCTCACCGTTTTGCAGCAGGGCTTCACAACTGTGTACATTGTACACATTCAACGTGAACTTTGTTATTATTCTTGTAAATTAAATGAATGATTCCAATTAATTATTCATACACCACCCCAGTAATAGTAGGTTTATAATATTGTATAGGTTCTACGTGCATTGGTTATTAAATATAGCGCACCCAATAGTCAAATACATTCGTTTGTGAACAGGTGAGCTTCCTTCAAAAGTGGTTTTTGGTTACAAAGTATGTGGTTCTTGTTCTTTTAATATGAATATTCACATAACTCACAACCATTCTGGCTTCAGAGATGCCGACAACGAATAAATAAACGTACTGATTTGTCTTTTAAATTTTTGGTTCGATTCAATTTTGGACAGTGACGTAGCTAATTCGCACTTGAAGTGGATTTAAAAGGGGTCATTAATGCCTATGTTCTCTGCCTTCACGTGTTGAAATTGACTGGGCAAGTGGGCAGTTAAAAAAGTGACCTCCCATTACATCTTTACGAATAGCCGTTTCTATTTCATTGTGTATGTACATCTATGGCAGTTCCTTAGGATTTACCGTCTATTTTGAAGAAATGTGTTTTGAATTCGTTATTAGGTACCTCGTTTTTTGAATCAATGTGTTCATTCGAAATAGTCCAACAACAATAAAAAAGGCGGGACCCTTTATATAAAATTTCTTCAACATTTAAACAAATAAATTTGAATATAATCTTAAAGTACTTAATAATAAATATTCCACACAATCGGTGAAATAATCACGAGAAAGTCGAAAATCGATTCTATGACAGGTATACTGTTAATAACGATTTTTGGTAAAATTTTTTTTACCAAAATCCACTATTCCTACAATAGTACAAATAAAATCGTTAAAGCCGTTCCAAGGTGCCGTTATTTTTGGAGCAAAAGAATTTCAATTTCCTCTCAAGAAATCAATCACTAAAAAACCTTAAGCTCAAAAATTCATCGAATTAAAAACCAACTATACACTCTAGTACTAGTACTATCTTAAGTGATGGTTTCAGAATTTCAAAGGAGAAGACGCGAGCAGCATCGTTTAGCCTAGGTGAAGAATATTTTCGCAGTATGTTCACAGTTAGCATTACGAATTTTTAAGTGAATTGTATTTACATACGAATATATATATAATTTAACTTTATCAAAAGAAAAATAGAATTGAAAAGTGTTCCTTGCGTTCTGATGGGAAAACTATATAATAGTACAGAATTTAGTACAATATAGGAAGCCTTTTTCCAACCGAGGCGCATACCACTAGGCATTATTCTACTTTATTGTCACTGTGTCAGTGCTGCATAATTTTGATGGTCTACGGTAGAACCACTAATGCTAGGGAGTTGAAATATGAAAGTTGAAGTGTCTGTGCCTGTCTAACTTAGCAAATATTGTGAATTTGAAGTTTATGACCTTATTGGTACTAAAGAATAGAAAGGGTTAGTAGTGCATGACTAGAACTCTGATTCTTAAATGTAGGGTGACATTTTACTTTGATTTATTTATATCTTAACCTTAGTATCTATATCTAATGATATATACAAAATGTAATACATGTTTTTAATGTTTTGATTTAAAAAATTTAAAGTTCAACAATTTTATTAAATTTTCCATCAACTTTGGCGTTTGGAAAATCAAATTGTTTTTTATTTATTTCGTTGACACACCTCTTAATAATTTTTTTTAAATTATTTTAAAATAAATAATGTTTATACACTTATGGAAACTGACATATTTTACATTAATTTTGAGACCTTAACATTAAAGATTCCACCATTAGAACGAAGGTAATTTTAGGTTCATTATTTGACAATTAATTGTTTTCGGAGTTTACTATAAAATATGTAATGGGTGTTTTTTTTAGACGAGTGGTTTTCAATCTGAACAACGTTTGCAAATCATGCAAATTTACTACCAAAATAATGTTTCGGTTCGAGCGACGCATCGCGCGCTGCGTCCAATATTCGGTCGATATAATCGCAAAATCGCATAAATTTGAGCAACTATGGATCGGTTTCGCACCACGTTTACTCTAGTGGATAATGCGCATCCTCAGGGACGCCGTACAGTGCGCACCGAAGACGCTATTGCTGCTGTGGAGCAGAGTATCGAAAAAGACCCGAATGAGTCTATCCACCATCGCGTGCAACAAATGGAACTGTCGCAAATTGGGCCTCTCGGCTTGAATTTATTCAAGCCAGCAGCGGCGGCCACTTGCCCGAATTCATTTTTAAAACATAATGGTAAACCCTTATCTTTATAATAAAGCTAAATTCTTGGCCATAACATTAAATTATATGCGTTTTATTTCTTCTTTAAAACCACACGTCTAAAAACAACACCCTTTGATAGGACTCTCGACTAAAGATCGTCGTTGCTAAACAACCAATTTCTTATTGGTTTTCTTCTGTTTCTCACTTTATTTGAAATTAAGATTTTGTTGATTGTTTAGTAAGTATGGTTACGTTCAAAACACATCAAAATAATTGTAGTTTTATTTACTTATTAACAAAAGGAGAGTGTTCAAATTTGACTGTCTCCTCCGATTTTGTATGACGTGAATCCAACTTGCATTGTTCAGACAAAAACTAATATGAACACATCCAACCCAACTCACTTTGACGTTCCGCAGTTGTTAAAACAAAACAAAAATCTGAGATTTTTGAAGGATTAATAAGAATTGTTTCACTTACATAATTTAAATCTTATTAAGTAAATAATAGCTATATGTTTTCAATTGAAAAAAATGATTCTGTTAGTTTTAAAAATTGAAAAATCTTATAAAATCAAAAATGTTCACCAAACATTGAATTTTAAAATCAAAGAAACAAAAAATAAACACGTAACAACGCATTATTTAAAGAACTTAAATTCGCCTTTGACTATATGATTATATTTTGGTTAAGCCTAGTACGCAGATCGCGCTAAATTTTCGTTTTCATACGAAATTCTCTCCAAAGTTTAGCCAAGCTAAGATTTAGCCAAGCATTTCAGCCGATTATTACGCCGCTCCAGCTAAAAAAATCACATTTTTGTTTCATACTGTACATAACTATCTGTCAAAATTTAACGCACGAAATAATTATTCGGCACATTAGTGTTCGAGCTAAATTTTGAAGGTTTCTTTAATTCTTGAATTTTTTGTGAATTTTGCTTTGTGAAAATAAAAAGCGACGTGGTTAATATTTATCTCAGGCAAAGAAAAGAATCCATTTTATTTGGTTGAAATTACTTGGAATAATGAAAAAAAAAAATTCTTTGAAATTGTTAAATATAAATTTTTTCGGATAACAGCTGTTCTCTTTGACATATTCTCCACAACGCTCTCATGTCAAAATTTAGCTAGGGGTTTAGCTGATGTTTGTAGAGAAAAGTGGAAGCTAAAATTTAGCGCGATCTGCGTACTAGGCTTAAATGTTAATCTTTGCATTTTAATGTATATACCTAGATATATAATTGTTTGTTGTATGAAAGCTTAACTTCAAAATACCCTTTGGCTATACTTTTGTAAATAATCATCACATCTTCTTTGCATTAAAATATTATTTTTATTATTACCTAAAATATTTTATTTCTAAATTTCAAAGCGTAAAACTTTTTTAACAAGAAGCTCATTTTCTCAGTATAAAAGGAAACCCAATTTTGGAATTAAATTAAATCAATTCCGGTTCCGACTTGACCAGGAAACAGAGTATTTATTTGGAAACTTAAACTTTGCTCTACTGACCTATACCTACAATAAATTTCATCAAAATGAAAAATAGAATAATACTCTGGAACTGCAATTTTATTAGTGAAAGAATGTTTAAATTCCGTTCAGTAGTTCCCCCCTTGATATGTATGTACAAACGAACAAATTTTACGACTATAAAATATAGCATAATTGCATTGGTTTTATTCAAATGAAAAACGGTATCGGTACATACCATTTTAATATAATATACATATTATTTCTTCATTATATATTTTATAAGCGTGAACGTGATACTATACCTACAATGAGATAGGAATGTTAATTTTGCGATGATTAATCTTTTTGAAAATTCACACAAAATGTGTTATCGATTTACGTTTTAAAATTCATGACACTTTTTAGCTGAGCGGAAGTAACCTACTGAATGATTAAATATGTAAACAAGATAAATGACGCATTATTTTCTCTAATGGTGCGCGCATCATCTTTAAGGTTTGTGGTTATTTATAATGAAATTGGCATAGGCAACGATATGTCATAGTACAGAATACGTTGGTATATGTATAGGTACCTATGTATTTTATATTGTGTGTATACATTTATAAAAAAACAATAAAGGATTTTTAGCTATGATTTGTCATCAACGTTTAACGTTCTTTTTAATTCTTTATAAACTATACTTGCTGGACCACCGGCTTCGCACGGGTAGACAAGCCTTAGCTTCGCATATACTTTTCAAAAGAAAATACATATAATTAAATACTTTAACTACTTCTTGTAATCGAATTCTACTTTCTGGGTTTTAACCCAATTTACGTTATGAATGGCTTAATTTCTAAAAATATAATCCTCTAAGGGCCAGTGACACTTAAGTGGGGAATGTGAAAGATTAATTCCCAATATCACCGTTCACTGTTAAGCCTAGTACGCTGCTGATGCGAAACGAAAAATCCCATACAAAAATGACACAACGAAATCATAAACGAAAAATTTCGTCCTCCTTTTCGTTTTTCAGTACGCTGTTCGATGAGCGAAATTGATAATTGTAGCAGATTATTTGGAGAGGTCTCCGCTCTTTTTTCGCACTCAATTAATTGCCCGGACCATTAATTGTGTGCGGAAAAGTGACATTTGAGGTTTGTTCGTGTTTGTATTTGTTGTTTCTTTCAATACAGTATGGCTTTCTGTGATTTTTTTTGCGTTTTTGTTTGTTTTTTTTTTTTTTTGTTATTGGTGTGACGCTCTCAGTTGTCATTTTTTCGTTGTGGTTTCCGCAAGCATTTCGTTGTCGTGTTGGAGACCACCGAAAAATTTCGTTTCGCATCAGCAGCGAACTAGGCTTTACCTCAACAAGTGGCACTTGAGTCTCCGATGTTGGTGACCACTCACGCTAGCTATGAAATTTAGCTTAAATTCCTAATAAGGGAAACTTAAGTGCCACTTATTTCGCTAAGTTTCGACTGTGAAACTGGCCCTAAGTCGAACACAGAAAGAATTTTTGTATTAGAAAAACTGCTTAGTATTTATTCTATTTAACTCTAAACCTAACTCTAAGTTTTCTAGCACAAACAAAATTTTGGATACAAAAACTAGGCAGGTAGTGCTAAGTTGACACTCATTCCACGCATTAGGAAAGGAAATTAGAAAATGTAAACATGGCATTAATTCTAGCTTTTTCGTTGTAAACTACTTGTGGGGGGAAAAACCTTTCGAAAATCGATTGATTCGATAACTCAACCATTCTTTGACGTTTCCATAGAAATTATCGATAACAAAGTGATGACGATGAGTAGGTCCGGAACTCTGGGCTTTGCTGGGAATTATGTTGTTTTCGTTGCATTTAGTATGGTTTAGCTACGGCCTCAGTTTTTTCATTCCTTTAGGTCGTATTGCAACTTTACCGTGCAACTTTAAGTTGCTGCCACCCTACCACAAAGCGATTTCTGAGCAACTGATGGCATCTTCCCGCAACAATTAATGCCATGTTTACATTTTCTAATTTCCTTTTCTAATGCCTGGACTCAGAGTGTCAACTTAACACTACCTACCCAGTTTTTGTTTGAAAACTTCGCCAAAAAAATTTTTAGAATTTTTTTCATCTCCACAACTAATTTACAACAAAAAAAAAACTACAATTAATTGTGTTATTAGTTTTTTTTATTTTTTGAAAGTGTAATGCTAACTTGATATCAAGTTCTAAAAGTTTAGTGCTAACTTGACACTTGACACACGTCTGTTGAATGAAATTCATAATAACTGACAACTGACGTACCCAACTGGTGTTCACTTTTATTTTTAAATAATAAATTATAATAAAAACTCTTATCTGTGCGTGAAAAGAAAAATCAGAACTAAAAATAAGTACAAATTCCTATAAGAATTTCAAACAATATAAAAGGTAAAGACTCGAAACAGTGCAAGCTTACTGCGTTTATTTATGTACAAACAAATCAAATGAAACATGAGCAGACATCAGGTACCTTTAAAGAAAAAGTGCAAAATATTGAGGAAACAGAAAAGAAATTTGCTTTGGTTGTCTTTTGTTTACTTAATTTTCTAGTATCGATTTCTTGTATGAGAAAAACACGTGGTATATTGCCCCTCTAGCCCCTGGGTTGCTTCGGCACTGATAAAATTTTAGGGTCTTACCATCAAAAACCATATTTAGAGATGACATAATTATTTAAGTGGATTCTTAATAATGTACCATACCATAAAAATCAGCTTAGCAATCAAATTAACTCGCCTTTAAAGTTAAACGTGCGGCGTTTATCTAAAAGCGTGTTTAGCGATTGGTTATTGTTCATAAAAGTACCTACTGCTTATGCGGTTTGTTTTCAAGTTTATTTAATTTTTTTTCCAAATTTTTAATTGCAGTATTGTTTGAACTATTTAGAAACACCGTATTGCAAAATTATAACATAATTGGACAAACCATTGAAAAAATATTCATATAGGTACGTGAATAACCCAAACTTAAGTCCGAATTTTTTCGAAAAAAATGGAGTGCATATATTTCCGTTATGTGAATTTTATGTTAAAAACGTGAAATGCTGATTTCTTCAATTACTGTGATCACTATGGTACAAAGATTAATCAAAATCATTAGAGAGTAGCTATAGTTGAGTTGTAAAAGCTTGTTTAAAGTATTTTATTTTTATTCAATTGACAATTAAAAAATAAAAATACAATTATTGATTAAATACGCATTCTATTTTAAAGTCATCGTTCCTTAAAATCTTAAGCAAACAATTCTCAATTTTCTTGTCTTCTTCCCTTATCCCGTCTCTACGTAGGTACATTATATTTTTTTTTTAGAAAAAAAAGATTTTGTGGCCCGTGTTACTCTAACACCCAAGAATCATGTATGGATGATTCAAACACATAATTTAATAAAAGCAACTTCACTGTCCCCATACAAACTGATTTAAAATCATATCTTTTACGTGCGTTGCGGTAGACTTAAGGCTTAACTACATAAGCCCAAAAAGTGAAAAAGTACAAAAGTGAAAATTTTCAAACTCATTTCGGAATAGTTTTTCCCACTGGAAAACTTATAAAAATGATGCAGAAAGCTTAAATTTTGGTTTAAAAAAAAATTTTTATATTCTTTTTCACAAAACAACTGCGCTAGCGGGAAAAAAAAATATTTTCACTTTTGTACAAAAGTACTTTTTGGCTTATGTAGTTAAGCCTTTATGCGAACTTACCTCAACTTAAGCAACCAAGCGAATACACACTCTTATGGATAACCATAATAGCCGTTCTGCTCAATTTCATTATAACTTTCGCGAACTTACGTAAGAGCCATTGAAATGGTTCTGAACTTTAGTACCTATATAAAGTTGTTGCTTTTGTTGCAAATGCTTCTTGTGCATCAGCAACCAATGGCCGCGTTCGTGCAACTATCCAAAGCTATCCGGATAGGTTTGTGTTGTTGTAATCGCATAGAAAAATTCAGCTGATAAACCAATCAGCTGTTGTCAGAAACAAATCCCAAGCTATCCTAAAATTTTCGCGATACTAAACTATCCGATGGAAATTTGGGGAACAGCTGATCACAGCTGATTATTCCTACAGCCGACTACTTATTTTGCTTTTTGGTGTCGCGTCTGATTTTGTTCGTTTAAGGAATAAAATAACAAATAAGGGTTAAAATGTATACCAGTGTGATATCAAATGGTACTGAATACTTAATTGATGATTCAGAAGGGATTTACAATAAAATGAAAATCAAATCGTCGCGTTAAAAACTCAATAGTTTTCCCTTTAATTAGCTGCCTTGTCTTTTGACAGCAAATGTAACCTATCTGGTTTTGGTCGTTCGAAAACATATCAGATACTAAAGTCGTTTTCGGTTGAATTTCGGAATTGGTCCGTTCCTATCGTAAATCATTGTATACGATAGTTTATATACAATGAAGATTTTGAGGAGATTTCGCAGTAATCTACTAGATTATGAAATCTAACAATGTATGGGAAATCTAGTTGATTTCAATGAGATTTGGTGCTTTTCGCTCGAAATCTAGATTTTGATGCGGTGTGAAAAGGCTATTAGGAGGACAAAATGAAATTTTTTGTCATAGACCTATTCAACGGTTTTGACGTTTCTTTTAGAAGAATAGATTTGTTTGTTTTCTATAGGCAATGGACATATTATGAATTTGTTTTTAAATTTTCATAACTCCACGCTTTCACGTCATTTGAATTGTATTTTAAGAATGTGTTAAGCAATTAAATCGATTTAAAGTTAATCAATTTGGAGACATTCAATCAAATTAACTTTTATGAAAATTCGATCTATTATGTTCTGAATGAAGTGTACCTTGGCCCAAAAGCTAAAATGATGATACTTAATGGTGAATTGGATGAACCAGATATTTGTGTACCTACCTACGAGTTGAAATGAGTCTCGTTTCATTCTATCGCACTCGCATAGTAAAGTTAAGTCGAAATTTTGCTATCTTTTTCTTCAAAATCCAACTCGATCTCTTTGTACTGCAATTAAACGTAGTAGTTGGTTGAACAAACCATTTTTGTGTTCCCTTTTCCCTGCCCTAAATTTTTAACATATATAAATTTAACTCATATATCTAATACTAATGCATCGATGTTCTCATTGGATATATCGTTAAACATCGATATAATGTTTCGATACAATACATCGAATAAAACATAATATACCGATACATTTTGTCTGTGAACATCCCTAGAACATAAGACAACACTGCCAAGAATTTTACGTTATTTTATATAGGTAAATTCTTAAAAGAACTACCTATGAAGGTCATGTGTTAAACGCTGTTTAGATTGTAAACCCTTCTTCTCTGAGGGACGAAAGCCTTCTTCAATTTATCCGACTTTTCACGAATAGTAAAAGTTCAGGACATAAAAAAACTAGAAGCCGAATGGATAGGCTTATAATTTTGGACGAATTTCTACCCAAAGGATGAAATCTCGAAGTCTTTTGGAATTGAGTCTTCCTTCAAAAGAATTCTTTGAGGTCAAGAATGTACCCTCATTTAAAAGACTTTAAGGAACTTATTTATGCCTTCCCCACAGTAGTGCAACGACTGAAAGTATTTTCTCAAATCAAAGTTATACCAATGATTAAATTGATAAAGAGTGCAGAGCAGATATGAATTGAAGTTACTTATTTTTAATTAAATGAAAAATAGACCTTATTTTATTTTTTTTATTATTTATTTTAGAATTTAAACTGATGTTTCTAGGGCTATTTTGCAGCCGTATTTTTTTGTCAATTCCTTAGTTTCACGAAGTTTTCACGAAAGGTGTTATAGCCTCAAAATTGAAATTTTTTATAATATTATAATTCGGAATTCGAATACATTTTTTGTACGAATATTATTTTGTTATGATAGATTTAAAACAATTTTTTTCACATACAATGCTAAAATTTTCAGACGACACTACGCTTTGGGGTAAGACACTACGTTTTTTTCTCCAAACACTTCGCTTGAAAAATTCCGAACAGTATCGCTGCGTTCTCTTTATTATTATCTCCTTCCAATTCCAATTCCAGTCACAATAAACTTCCATTATGATATGAAAGAAATTCATTGTTCATCATGAGCAATGGAATTTTCTGCTGCACTCTTTCACATTCTGTTTGGTACACACTCACGCAGTCACCGCCAGCGTTGCCACTTCGAAACAAAAATTAAGCAGTAGATCATTCAAAAATAATGCAGTAGATTGGACTTTTTTGCGTTCAAAGAAAGTGTACAACAGATTCTTTTGTGAATGATTTTACTATAGCAATTTGAGGGTAGGTATTTAGAAAAAAAGTACAGTAGATAAGATTTTTGTGGCAGCAAATATATTTTTTTTGCAGGAATTGCAGTAGACTTACTGCAAAATCCTATCTAAAGAACTTGTGTTAAAAATTTCTCAGATTAAGTATATGTTGAGCAGCACCGCAGCTCAGAGAAAGTTTTCGGAAATGAATTTAATAAAAAATAAGTTTAAAAATCGTTTAATTGTAAGAACTGTGGAAAATTTTATATTTTTACTATCGCTTACACACAACCGTAAGGATATTTATGAGCCACCTTTCGAATTAATACATTTTATAAAACAATACAAATTTCTTGAAATTAATAAATTTATTTAAAATTTTTTTAATTAATTTTTAAATCTACTTTGGAAATTTTGGATTTACTTGGATTTTTTTCAAATTTACTTCGAAATTTTGAATCTGAAGTCCGAACCCTGATCACTAGTCACAAACTCAGTATCAAAAATACTCAATATATCTCTGCTCAGATTCACCATTCACCACACTCACGCTCTCCTGTAGTTGGTTCGTTGGTTGCAATTCCCAAATTCATTCAAAAAAATTCTCTTGTCGTGGGTGGTTGTTATAAAAAAATTGAATCAGTTTTGAAATTATGCAGAAATAAAACGTTATCATAATTCAATATCAAATATTTTACAATCAAAGTTCTCGCCATACGTAACGGATAAAAATTGGTGTTGTGGAATTTATTCAAATTTATTCAGTTTTAAATAAATTAGTACTGCGAAACTCAAATCAATTTAATTGCGAACCGATCGCTGAGGAAGTTCATTCAATGTGCTGATACTGAAATTGTGTACGGTGTGAAAAATAAATTGCAATAACTACCTACCTAGGTACCCGCAATTCTAACTCAGTGAAAAGAAGTTTTTTTTTTATTCTTTGAAAGATATTTTATAAACAAAATGAAGGTGCAAATATTTCATCAAATCTTAGCTGGATTAATCTTTTTTTGTATTTGTAGCTTAGGTAAGTTCATTTCACTTTGAGTTTTGAGAACCATTGAATCTGTTTATTAAGATCTTCAAAAAATAAATTAAATGATCGACAACAAATATACAGATTTTAAAATAGAATTAAAACAGTATGCATACCATAGATTTTTATTTTTTTTTTTATTTTATGGAGAGATGTATGTTTATTTATGTGCATAGGTATATAGTACATATATTGGTATACCTACAATTTTCATTATCAAATTAAGATGCAGATATTAGTTATTTATGTTATATATTCCGGATGAAGTGGTGTTTCTGTTTTATGAATTGAAAGTTTCAATAGAATTCAACGCAAATAAAAAAATTAATGTGTTAAAAAGAAACATACCTTATGTAGGTATATTATTATGTTGTTAGTATAGGTACCTTCTGTAGCTGTTTATAAAAGTTTTCTATATCCTCTCGAAACATTGTAGGCAAATTAAATATTTTTAAGTGATTGTGCACTGACATGAATAGAAGCTAATTACCTAATTCTTTTGAAAAAAAATTGAGCAGGTATTATTGCAGAATTTTGTGTTGGTAAGTCCTCAACTAATATTATAAGCTCTCAAACAACCCAGATATCGACTTGGAAATTTTATAGTAATGTCAATATAATTCTACGATTTTATTTACACAATAATCGTTTTAAATCTTTTTTAAATAGTTTTTTTTTGTCAAAATTTTAAGTTTGAAAATTAATTTTTCAAAAACTATTCTCTAAAACAACTTTATTTAAAAAACACAATAAAAGAAGAGATTTCTGGCTTTACAAAAGGGTGTATCATGGCATGTATGAAAATTGCCCTCCTGGCTAAACAAAGGGAAAATACCCCCCCCCCCCCCCGTTTTAACTTTTCTTAAAGCCAAAATTCCATTTATCAACGTACGTTTTAAATCAACTTGTTTGACTGAATACCTATTTTTTGTGAAATTAATTTTGTTTTTAATCTGTTTTTTTTTTTCCAAAATTTCACTATATTCAGTTGTACTTCCTATCAACTCAAGGTTAACCACTGAAAACTCTTTCTTTCCATTATTTCCTTTTTAAATTAAGTCGTTTTAGGGAACAGTTTTTGAAAAATTAATTTTCAAACTCAGTTTTCAAAAAAAAATGAAAAAAGAATTCCAACTTTTAATTTAATTAATTTTTTTCAAAAATGTACGTTATTAATTATTATTTTTGTTTTTAAAATTAATAAATAAGTAAATGTTTAGTCAAAAACACAAAAATTGATGCTTCAATGTATATTGTAATTTTTGAGAAAATTTAAAATAACTTAATCTACTTTATTACCTACGTAGTGGAAATAGGATATTTAGCGCAACTTAAGCAACGGAAAGGGAATTTTATTTCTGTTATTTTCAATTTTCTAGAACTAGAAGAGATTTTATCGTCTGGTTTTCGGCGTTTGGAAAAAAACTAATTAGAGCACTAAATATTAAAAACAAAAATACTACTGAATAACGTAAAATTTTGAACAAAATTTATAAATTTGTTTTCTTCAATATTTTAAGATTGAAAATTATTTTTTCGAAAACTGTTCACTAAAACAATTTATTTAAAAATAAAATAAAAGTAGAGATGTCAAGCTTTAAAAAAAAAGTATAGAATACCATTGTAAGTACTACCCTTGTTTTTTTTAATATTTTTTTAAAGAAAATTTGCCCTCCCAGCTAAACGGGAGGAAGATTATGAGATTTTTGTCATGTCTCGAGTCTCAACCCAATCTACACGCTCTAGCTTTTTGTCATACCTTATGCGAATCACCGTGTAACATTTTTTGCTTTATATTTTTTTCCATCTAAGCAAAATGTTTCAAGATCGGTTCATGCAATTCATTGGTCGCGTTGGAGAAACTATCCAAAAAGACATTTTTTCTCTATTTAATGTCCATAAACCATGGGCAATATGTGCTTTTACGGCTGCAGTAACGTCCATGATGGACAACATATGCAGTAAAAAAAGGAACACTTATTCTTCACTGTGCAGTTGGAACTGGAACAAAATTATAATTCGTTAAGGTCCAACGAGTAAAATGTATTTAAGTAAATATGGGGTCAGTTTAGTACGAAGTCTGCTTGCAAACAAAAATCTTAAATTGCCACCACCAAAATTTAAATGCATTCCCTACACATATAAGACCATTAAAGAATAGGTAGGTACATCTACATATATACATTATGTACACATACAAAAAAAGAAAAATCCACCAAATCAATACAAAACCGATTTAGTACAGCAATTTAAAAAAACAACAAATTAACAATTAATGAAATTTCTCTGATTTAGGTATTAGCGCCACTAGACTGTCAATTTGAAAGTCCCAGCTAATACTGAGTCGTAAATAGTACTAACTTGACAGAACTAAACTAGGGCTTGGTACTTATGTGAAGAAATCATTTGGTACCGATTTTTAGTACAACTCGTATAATAACCAGGTACTAGCTGATTTTGAGGATTCAGCTAGTACCGAGTACTAACTAATACTTGGTACTAAATTGACCGGACTAGGGCCTAGAACTTGTGTGAAGAAATGAGTTGATACCGATTTGAGTACTTATTTTAGGATTCTATAAAGAAATTGGCCGTTAATGTTTGCAAAACCCTCTGGTATATCTAAAGTTTTATACTAAAAATGTGTTGATTCGCACGAGTACTAAATCGTCTAAAATCTTGCTCCAATTTTTTCATATCCATATACATACACATATGCCTCATAATAACAACACACTTAGTTCGATATCTCTCTTGTCTACCAAGTTTTTTGATAGCATATATGTATTGAATATGGACGAGAATAGAGACATGCCAATTTATTAACCAATAAGTTAACGCGCTTCGCTCGACTTGAATAAAAAACTCTAGGTGCCTGAAGTATGCCCACCGGCGGAGGGCCTTGGCCCTGCGGGGCCGCATAAATAATACTTTTATAAAACTGTTATAATTGGCCTGTCTAGAGTCACTTCCATTGAAAATATCTAGTCTCTTTAATGTTGCCAAATGCAAAACCTTTTTTCAGCAAGCAATTACCGTGAAATAAATTATTTTTGAAAAAAAAAAAACGATCCTTTAAACCATACACCATTACAATTTAAAAAATAGATGTATATGTATTTAAGTCCTTCGGTGCCACTTCCTTTATATATATGCATGATATGATCATCCCTTAATGATAACAATAAATCGACAAAACAGCTGATCATATATTTACAGCACCTTTTCTTTGTTCAGGCTGCTGCACCTAACCATTACCTACCATCTTCCATTTTTGTATGTGAACCATCTTTGTTCTCACCTTTGTAGATCTATGTAATTGGAATTGCTCTTTTATCTGATTGTGCGTGTCCTGTTTCACTCGTAAGGGCATACAAA
Organism: Leucozona laternaria; assembly: GCA_932273885.2. NCBI lineage: Eukaryota > Metazoa > Arthropoda > Insecta > Diptera > Syrphidae > Leucozona > Leucozona laternaria. The sequence continues at coordinate 60,549,196 of OW026368.1, read as the reverse complement.
AAATCATACCCCTCGATTTCCATCCTTAATTATTTATAACAAAGAAAATCTGTATATGTACATATATGTATGTATGTACCTACCTATGCATTTTTACTGTGGATTGTAGATACTTACCCTTTTTGACAAAGTAAAAAAAAATTAAAAAAATGCTTTTCAGATTCGTTTTTGGTCTTTTCTTTTTATCACAACAAAAGGTGTTCGCTCTAGAATAGAGAAGATTTCAAGTTCAAGGTTATCGGATTTAAATTTTATAGCCAAAGGCTGATGTGCATTTAAACATAGATTTGACTATGTTACCTTCTTGGTTAGTAGTAGTTATTATGTATATTGCTTCGCTAAATCTCTTTTTTACTTTCATACATTATCTTAAGTGAGATAATAACCTGAAAGAATGACTTAAACATACACATGCTAAGAAAAAAGAAAAATAGATTTTATAGGTACTGAGATTTTCTACTAAACAAACTAAATTTTGACTGCAGGTCGGTATTTGCCCATGAATATAAAGTAGGTAGTACACATGTATTTGCGTAAGAAAAACATCAGTTTTCTCCTATCGTTTAAGGTTAGGTAGCTATATGCTTGTGTGGTATGTGCTATCCCAAATAATCATATGATATTTGTGGTCCTATGTATTTGTGCAAGCATTGAAATCCGATTCATCCGAAGGAAGGTGAAGGAAGGTGAAATATCAAAAATTAAAATGCGAGAAATTATCCATGGAAAAAAATATTAAATTTCAGAATTTTCTCGGTATGTGAAATCCAGAGTTGTTGTCTTTTCCCGTCAACTCCACCAGTGACTCGAACTTGATACCTACACTGCTTTATTTTTATTATTGTGCTAAGGTAAATATTTTGTTGGAATTGCTTTCATGAAGTTTCCAATGTCTAGTTTTTTTTTATTAATCACTTACTTAAGTGAGGAAAAAATATAATAACACTAAAGGACATATTTACAAAAAAAAAAGTTTTTTTAAAAAGAAAAGAAAGAATCTTCCTACAATTTTTTTTTTAAGTTCTATTAACCTACTTTGCCTAGCTCGTTGTTCTGGAATAGTAAGGTAAGAGTGGAAAACAATATTTTTACAGTTAATCTGGTTAAAGGGAAAATTAGGTGCCAGTTATAGCTTATAGCATCATTGAAATGGTAACGACTTATTTTGAGACGCTTGGAAAGTAAAAGAAAGTAAAGCTGATGGCTTGAAATATCATTTCAGTGAAAAAAAAAATTAATTGGGGCACAAACTTCGCCGCTACTATTTCACTGCACTTTGTCATATTCTTATGTCAAATTTTACACGCAACGTATTAAAATGCTTTCAATAGAAAAAACCTTATCTAATTTAAAATAAAAAAAATACATTTCATACCTCCACTAAAAAATCAATACATTGAACAAAATTAAAATTCCCATTTCATTCATATTTTTCAGCACGAATAGAACAAAATCGGCATGCCATACAACACAAGATTTAACCATACCTACAACACTTTCCTTTTCCGACCAAACAACAATCGACATTGACGTTGCCAAAGCAAGAAATGCTAGGAATACAAAATCATGACCTTCAATTCTTATGCGTATCCTTAAACTATCATCGAGTTGCCCCTGAAATACAGAAGATTTATGAGTTTTGAAAGCTCAACACGTTGTTTATAACAACTTAAAGTCTCTGTTCCCAATTTCAAGATGATTTACATTGCTGTACATATACATAATAATATAAACAGTTATTTTAAAAATTTTAAAGTAATTTTTAAAATCTTTACTTCAAAAACATTTAATTTTCACGTTATCATTCATAGTTTTTCGTTTAGTTTTCAATTAAAAAAATTAAAAAAAAAGTTCTAACTTAATTTTTTCAAAAAAAATATAAAATTGTTGAAAATTACCCACATTGACCCTACTCTTTTAGTGGATACGAGTTGAGGATCGGAATGGGATATTTTGTGTGTGTGTCTTTTAGTGGATACGATACTCGTCGCTTCTATATTATTTGAACGAATTGATGACGTTGTATGAGTGGAAAGTAATGCTGCAGGTATTTTTTTTTGTTTTGATTTAAATTGAGTGCACGAAAGGGTTGCACGAGTCGGTTGTTGGAAACTGGGTAATATACTGAGAAAAATTTGTGGGTGGTTAGCAGCGTTGCCAACTGAGGCTTTTTCATGCCTTTTAGGCCTCTTAGACATTTTTGCACTGCCTGAGACTTTGAGGCTTTTTTATATCCAAAAAGGCTTTTTTTTCATTTATTTGGAATTTTTGTCGTATATCTTACCATCATTTATTTCAATAAATACAGAGATGCAAAGTGAGGATACAAAAATTCATATTATCTAAAAAAAAAAGGGGCCAGTTTTATAAAAACATTTTGGAAAACTATATGGATTTTCAGTATGTGTGGGAAAATAATGTAGTTACTTTAAAATATGATAGTAAAGAAAATTTTTTGCCGTTAGAAATACTTGGGAGAAAAAGTGGCTGCAAACATTGCTGTTATCTCTTCAACATTAAATGCATGCGATTTAAAGTTATTTCGCGAAAAATGTTAAAATTTTTTAATCGAAAGTACAAGACAAATTTTATTGCGATTTCCTTTGGAGTCACTTTTGATGCTGAAGGAAATGGCGATCTTATAGAGCCTTCAGAGCTCGTTAAGAATCAGTCGATAATACCACTTACGCTGCATTTTCCGCATGTTATTATTGAAAATAACTAACGATATTGATATTGAACCTAGATTTTTGAGAACTTTTAATCTTACTACCGACTTGTCAAATATTTTCCAGTTTTGGGAAAAGGCATTTCAGTGTTTCCTTTTCTGAAAAATTAAAAAACCATATTCTATGCTTGGCGCATTCCTCGACGACGACGGTTGAAAGCATTTTTTCATGCATTAATTTTAATAAATCAAAGCTGAGGAATAGGCTCAAAAATAAAAATTGCTATGATCTTGAATTTAAGCAAACCCACATATGTATCTTTGTTTCAAAAAATATGTAGGTATGATTCTCGATTAAAAATGTGCATATATTTTGTACCTACTCCCAAAGTACCTCTGTAACTTAAATGACTGAATTAATTAATATTCCTTTTTGAATATTTATTGTGATTTCTTTAAGTTTTTTTTTCAATAGAATATTATTTTGTTATTTCAATCTTATTTGTGTTTTATTTAAAAAAAAATTAGGTGAGGCTTTTTTTTGGAAAAAGCCATCTTTTTTTCTAAAGTGAGGCATTATTTTGCCCAAAGTGGTTGGCAACGCTGGTGGTTAGGTTGATGTGAAAATGAAATTAACACGAAATGAACAACAGGACGCCTCGCCACTGATCTCAACTGAAACAATTCTTATGGTGTGTAGGTATACCTACCGAAAATCGAAAAGGTAAATAAATAAAATATAGAGATGGGATGTTGAAAAATACATATTTAAATAAATTCTTTTTCATTAATTTAAAATGTTTTTAACATTTAGGTACATTTACTGGTATTTTAAACCAAATTGCATTTTTGTTTGCTCAATAGCTCAAGTATTGGTTCCATGTAAGAAAGATATGCACAATTGGATCGCAAGGGCTTTCTCTTTCTTAACAATTGTGGTTAACAATTTCAATGTAGCCACACATTAATGACGCATGGAGACGATTCCATAATGAATCTGATATCTGTGACAAGAAAATGTAAAAGAGGCTAAACAATTTGTTGGTCGATTTTTTTGTTTAAAAAATTTGATTTCACAATTTTCAAATGCAATATTATTTAAACTCTTTAGAAGCACTAAATCGATTATAACAAAATCGGTTTAACCATTATTGAATAGCTACATGCGAATAACCCAGAAACCTGAAACGGAGATTTCTCACAATCATTTTGGCTATTACAGGTAGGTACGAAGTTTAATAAAAATCGTACGAGCCATTTTCGAGATAAGTAATAATAAGTGATTTTATTAATTCTTTTCGTACGCAAAAAGAGAAGATTTTCTATTTTAAAAACATAAGATCTTACATATTGACTGGCCAACGTCTAGGTTATATTTACAATAATATTTTGTTTATTTAAAAAGCTTCGTTTATTATTTTTTGTCGATACTCGAGTGCTGCTTTTATGTAAGTGTAGACATATACTTTATATGACATATACTTTAAAGGCAAGAGTTCACTTCTGGCTTTGCAGATTGTGGATATCATATCAAGACTATGAACATCGTGAAAATAATTTGAAGGCCCAAAGTCGTGCTGGAGTAGCTTGTAGGTCTCCGTTATTTTAGCGTTTTCGATTTTTCCAGGACCACCTGCCGCGTTCTACTCCACTCAACTAATTTCCACCAGTGTAACGTTATATTCTCTGCCAAGTCTCGACCAATCGCTGAAGAACCTTATATTTCGGTCTTGGAGGTATTTGGCGATTTTATACGTAAGACGATGCGTTGGTTGCGTCATCACCTTCCGGTTTTAGTCAAAGTGTAGCTTTAGTGTGTAAATGTGCAGTGGTGATATGCCTGTTTCAATGTGTAGTATGTTGTTTGGGCTGCTATAAACGGAAGTCTGAACATTATTTTAATGAAGTATCTGAGTAGTTTCTCAACTTCTTCAAATTGCCAGATGACCCAGATTTGTGAGACTTGTGTTGCATAGCACATAATTGCTCTCATCACTGCTTCGAACACGCTATACTTAGCGCTCGGCATAACTTCTTTCTTCTTCCGCTCCAGCTGCATTTTATTGTACGTTTTGCTTTTTTCAAATTTTCTTGGTAATGTTTCCTGAGTGAAAGTTGAGATGAGTACTCTCGAGTATCTGTACTCTCTAACTCTTTCTATTTCTTGGTTGTTCCAGGTCCATTTCTCGTTTCTTACGTATCGCCCGTTCCGTTTCTTAAGATCAAGATTTTTGATTTAGCAGCGTTAAGTGTAAGATTCCACAAACTAAAATATGCTTTTAACGGGTGATTTTTTGGCTGGTTTGGTTTTGGCAACACTGGTTTTGACAGCTGACGTGTGTTTAGTACCTTGTGTCACTGTCAAACAGCTTCAGTTTGGTTTCCAATTTAACCATGGATCGTCTTACAAATGAACAACGCTTGCAAATTATTGAATTTTACTATCAAAATTCGTGCTCGGTTCGAAATGTTCATCGCGCGCTGCTTGTGTTCAGCGATGAGGCTCATTTTTGGTTGAATGGGTACGTAAATAAGCAAAATTGCCGCATTTGGAGTGAAGATCAGCCAGAAGCATTGCAACAGCTACCAATGCATCCCGAAAAAGCCACTGTTTTGTGCGGTTTATGGGCCGGCGGCATTATTGGGCCATATTGGGCGAATCGCAGCGTTACTGTCAATGGTGAACGCTACCGAGCGATGATAACAAACTTTTTTTTGCCCGAAATGGAAGTTCTTGACTTGCATGATATGTGGTTTCAACAAGACGGTGCCACATGCCACACAGCACGCGAAACAATGGCGCAATTGCGAGGCGAGTTTGGTGAACAGTTAATTTCACGTTTCGGGCCGGTCAATTGGCCGCCTAGATCGTGCGATTTGACACCATTAGATTATTTTTTGTGGGGGTATGTCAAGGCTAATGTCTATAGGGACAAGCCCGCTTCGATTGACGCACTGGAAGCCAACATCCATGCATTCATTCGTGAGATACCGGCCGATATGTGTGAAAGAGTATGCCAAAATTGGACTCAGCGGATGGGCTACCTGAGACGCAGCCGCGGTCAAAATTTGCATGAAATTATCTTTAAACATTAAATTGCAAGGTTCAAACTATCGATTCAAATAAATATTTCATTCATTTTTTCGAATTTTTTGTGTTTTTTTTTTTTTAAAAGTTCTAAACCTCTTAAAAAATCACCCATTAGTTTGTTGATCATCAGTTGTATCACATCTGGACTTTCGGCTAGTATTACTATGTCATCCCCGTACAGCAAGAGCTTTATCTTTAGTTCAGCGTATGAAATTCCTCCAGGTAGATAGCCAATAAGGTCATCCAAAAACAGCGAAAATAAAAGTGGGCTAATAATGTTTCATCCCAGACTGACGTGAGGTTCCCATCGAAGAGCTTCTGTAGTACTTTCAGCATTTTCGTTGATACCCCAAGATTACTGAGTTTGTACAGTAAGGCTTTTCTGTCAATGGCATCGAAATCGACAAGGAACGCATAGAGCTTTTTCCCGCTATCAAAATATGATCGAGCAATGCTGGTGAACGGTGAAGATGTTATCGATCGTGGAATAACCTTTTCGACAAAATTTGAGAAAATTAATAGCTACTTGTTCTAGATGTGCTAAAACAAAATTTCGAATTTCCCCTCCAGGGAATCAACATCAATGCTTTAGGGAATCACATCAATGCTTTAGGGAATCACATCAATGCTCTGTACCAAAATTGAAGCTTATCGGCTATAATTTAATTTTTGTTTTCACATGAAACCTTGTCCTATAGCTACATCAAGTAAAAAACACTCTGGCTCGCGCGATATTGTATTCGCCACCTCTACGACCCACAGACGCTCTAATCACAGCCTGAGGTTTGAGAAATCAAAAGCAAATACCCAAATATTACAACTGAAAATTGCTTCCAATCTAAATGCTATATTTTCACGGTGCTTTTGCATTTTCGTATTTCCCACTCTAAGACTTCTTCTGTCAATGAACTGAAGCCGCTTTTGTAACATTGAACTCTTTACCATCTTCATCATAATTATTATAATGGTTTCAAGAAATACAAATATTTTCTTTTCCTTTTTCTTCATCTTCATGGTTGTTGTTTGGTTTATTTATTCAATTTTCTTTGCATCTTGAATCAAATGAAATGTATCTATACTAATTTTGCTCATGCTCATTGAGCCCCCTTATATCCCTATTTGCTCTTGGCACTTATCTTTCGTTCGTTCAGGAATATTATAAATTAATATCAAAAACATCTCCCAGATTGATATATGGGATATTCAGAAACACAACACAATCGCTGAATACACGCCATAAGGAGAGTAGGCATATAAAAGAAACAAAAAAGTGTATCTATTGGATACCGATGTGCAGTGCCGCATCACGTTCCATTGGTGCCTTATAAGCAATAAGTTGGTATAGGGCTCTATTCAATGGTCATTTCATGTATATTATGTACAATGTACGAGTATTATGCGTAGCAATACCATATCGTTAATGGTGAAAATACTAACAAAATATTAGGACTTTAACATATATTAGAACTTAAACAATATTATATACACTTTAAGATAAGGTAAGATTAAGATATTAACTGTATTTTATATTCCCCCAGATCTGATACGGATTGGATTTGCACACGAAAATAAATGTATTACAAAAACAACTCAAGATCCAGCTTTGCTTTTGGATTTGCAAATCTATGATCCTGTTTGTTTTATTAGCATGATCTGATCCGAATCAGGTCTGGAGGATAATAAAATGCAGCTATTATATGCTAAAGATATTCTGAATGAGATACTTTGTTAGGTAGATATTTATTATTACTGTTTTAAGTAGCTATTGTCATACTTAATGTGTTCATTATATATCATTATTATTATTGTCTTATAATAAATATCTTCATTCTACAATTATTTTTCAAGGCTTGGGAGTCACACAGAGCTAGATGCTGTAAGTGAGCAAAGTTAATGCGGCACTGTGTGTGGGTTGGGAGTGTAGGGCATTTGATACTATAGTAATTGAAATATTGTGCACACCCAATTTCTTTCCCTCACCCCAAAAAAAAAGAAACTATAGTAGGTTTATACATATGTAGGTACATACCTACATAGATATTTTATGGGCCTCATAGAGTTGCAAGTCCCTTTCGGCCGGATAAACAAGTATAGCTGTTGAAGTGCTATATGGCGTTGCTGGTGTGCGTGTAATTTAATGATGCAATTAAGAGCCACTCCTTTTTTCCTCATTAACTTATGGGACGATAAAGGCTTAGCAGGTCGAACTTATGAGTAACGAATCTGTTAAACGAAAACGCAAAAAAAAACTAAAAATATCGTATCTTATAGGCACGAATCGAAGTGCTAAAACGCCCCCTTTTTATAATCACTTTACACGACTATTCAAAGTTTGGTTGTGGCACCGGATGACTAATGCAAATTGGGATTTTGCAAAAAGCTATTAGATATGTATTTATAATTTAAATTCGGTCATTAGGGTCGGATGACAATTATTTGAGCCTTGGAATTCCGAATACAAATTTGGTGTTCATTTTGTATACATATATGTATCGTAGGGCAGTTCTGCGAACTAAGTTGTATAGATAAAGTCGCGCGGAAAAGATGACTCATAGCCTTTTTTAAGAGAATGACTTAAAAAGGGGCAGATATTTTTTGGGAGTAATATAACTAAACATAAATGGTGCGGGTGTCTGTCGTTATAAGTTCTAAGTGATTGTGATTCAAGTATTGTTAATTAAGATGATTGTGACATAATTATTTTTTTATTGATTAAAATTAAAGGCATTTTAACTCGGACGATTAAAAAACTTTTTTCATTTATGTAATTAAAAAATAAGGGGTGAATAATTATCTCATGGAAAATGGGATATTATGTATGTAGAAACATTATGGGAAAAAGCCAAATATTTCTCTCATTTCTACATTATTTAACCTGCTGAATAAATTGAACCTTGGATGCAGGAGCAGTTCGAACAGTAACTATATATATATAGTAAATTGGTTTGTTAGATCAATCAGCAGATTAGAATTAGTAGAATCCGGTCTAAGATATTTATTATTGCCTTTTAAGAAAAATGATACCTATCTATTAAATGAACCCAAATCTAACTGAAATTTAGTTGTTTGCGGAGTACAGGCTACCCTTCTGTTATAAGCCGTGTTTTTTAGACCAGGGAGATTTGGTTGAAAAAAACGACATCGGGGATTAGCGGCGCCATTACAGGAACATAATATAGTTTCCATTCAAACTATATCGATAACAAGTGTGCAATTCACGCTGGTAACACAGTTTTTCCGCGTGCTAAGGTTATGCCCCGAGAATTCTCCACGCTTAGCTAAGCCCGAAGGGGGCTAGTTGTTGTTGCATTTAATCCCGATGTAGTTTTTTTGGACCAATATCTTCGGGGCTTGCAAAAAAACTCAGCTATTGTATAAATTACTAGCTGGCCCGCCAGCCTGATAAAGACATCTAAGTTTCGTAAAAACATATCAAAAGAAAATATGTCAGTCAAAATTAATACCTCCAATTATTGGATATAAATATTGTACGTATCTACGTACATCATACCCATCAGGGCTTCTGAACTCACAGTCTTTGTTCAATGTTCTGTGGTTTTGTACTAGCAACACGTACTGGTTTTCGTGAGATCCCACTTGTGATAAGCAACATGCAATCGTCCAAGGGAAAACACTCCTTTCTCAAATCGAAACCGACCAGTGAGAATCTTTATTGTCCCTGCGATTTTGTATTAACAGGGCAAATGACACATTCACCGGGAACTTCAATCGTTCGGTAAGCCCATATGTGCATTACAAGAATATTGTCCCTACAATCAAATCGTCTCGTAAGTCCTCTATTGATAATCTTGTTTATCTTAAATATATCAATAGCATATGATGTTTTACTTCAGGTTGAATAATGGCAGACCGGCGAAAAATCTAAACTCAAATATTCTTGCGGGTAGTGCACATGCATCAGTATCCTTAATGTTGCTGACTGTATCAATGAACTTATGTTAGATATACACGACAGACCAATTGGCAGTTTTTTGTCAGTAAAATGCCAATAGAATGAATTTTTTCCATTCTTCTAACAGTTTTTTGTCAGTCAGTGGCGTATATCCACTAATATTTATATTGTTTTATGTGCATATGATCTTTTTGAAAATTTTATCATTGATGTCATAGTAATTGATGCCAATGAAAATTTGAGATGCTCAATACTATGGACTGTCAATAATCTGGTTCTGGAAGGACTCATTCGGGTCTTCTTCGATACTCTGCTACACAGCAGCAAAAGCGTCTTCGGTACGCACTGTACCGAGGATTCGCATTATCCACTAGAGTAAACGTGGTACGAAACCGATCCATGGTCGCTCGCATTTATGCGATTTTACGATTATGTCGACCGAATATTGGACGCAGCGAACCGAACCATTATTTAGGTAATAAATTTGCACAATTTGCAAACGTTGTTCAGGTGTAAGTCTATTTATTATGAAATGGCAAATCAAACTGAGCACAAATCAAGTGACAGCTGTCAAAAAGACCACCTCCGAAAAAAGGATTGCCAGATTGAAAACCACTCGTCTAAAAAAAAACACCCTCTACAAGATAACTGTTGGTTCGTAAGGTATTCATGTTTCGAATTGTGTGATGAGGGTTTTGATCCTGTCACCGGTCTTCGTCTATTAACATAAATTTATTCATATTGCATAGTTCTGTTTACACCCATAGGTGAAGCCTTAACGGAGTAGATATCTTACGTGTTCTCTTTTATAATATCGCTGAATAAGTAGTATTATTTATTTCAGGGTTTATTATGTGCTTGCAATTTACTGAACTCTTTTTATATATATGCAATTCCTGTTACCAGTTAACTTCGTTGGGCCTTCTTCTATATAAAACATCATACAGGTATAACATATTGATCGCCGACAGCCGTGTGTACATATATTTATCGTGACAGTTTATTTTGATAAACCCAGATCATTTGGTTTTTCTTAAATGCTATTGACGATAAAAATGAAAGTATTATGATTTACGGCACTATGCAAAGCTCGTTAAAAAAGATTGGTTGGTATAAGTCAATGGTCTTTATTGCCTTTGTGTGACTCCCACTGCATATACATTTTTCGAAAAACCTTCCATTCGATACACAACTAATTTAATAAGTTTTTACAGATGAAAGAAAAATTTCATCAACCCTTCCTTTCTTAAGTTGCAATTAAAATAATCACCTAAACCACTCACACCACCACATTCATTCAACGCTTATCCGAATTGCATCTGACGTCTGACATTGATTTGTAAATTGCCTCATGATTGTTAAACAATGAATCAGCTAGACTTTGGAAAGATATACAAAATGCATTCGAATGCATCTAAACAAAAATACCAAAAATGCATTGCTTTATAAACAACTGAGCAGAGCAACATAATGTAAACTCCATAAACCAAACCCCACAATAGACCGGATTCAGACAGAAAAAAAAATACAAAAAAAGCCTAGTAATGCTGCGTGTTTTTTATAGGTTGTTCTATACGAACTAGCGAACCAACTTCAGAATCAGCACTTATTTGTCTTATGCATAGACTTTTAAGCGCTGCACAGACCCAATGGATACGTGTGTTTCGTGATGTTTTCCGAATCCGATCACAATGTATTTATTTTAGGCGATGCTATTGTTGTGGTTTTGTTATTGCTGACTCTTAGTAGAATTTAACGACTTCTTTGGTTGCTGGAGTATTTAAAATTTCCTCTCGGTCAGTCTGTATGACAATTTGGGTTCCAGATAATAAATACAAATATTGCTCATAAACACTTTTGGAAGTCGCTTTTGATATAGCCAGCAGTGAGCCTTGATGATGTTTTCGAGACTGCATGATTGAAATAATGTCGTTCGTAATTTGATATGTGTTGCATATGCTGCAATATCATCAGCTCGTACGTTTTTATCGTGTCACTGGATTTTTTAAAGTCATCTGTTGCCTCATCAACGCCAACGGATGGAAGTATCGCTGGGAAGGGGACGTATAGTCTGAAGAATTTACCACATCAACCAGTAAAGGCAACACAACGCAACGCAACGGTTTGTTTACTTCGGAAGTTTTCAAATCCAAATAAACGATATTGCCGCTTGCTGGGACATGGTAATAAATGTGGTGAAAGATAAAAGACTCTCCGTAGAGCTGGTCGTCCGGATATCCTCCACCACGCGGCGGCATTTTGTTTTTATTTTTAACAATAAAGCGAACATTGACCAAATGCAGTTGGGCGTTATAATTAATGCAACGAATATTGTTGGTTCGAAAAGATATGCGGATATAATAAATTTACAAAGTATAAACAATTATGTCGGATTTATTTATTGTGCTGAAATAGGTGTTTGAAAAGGTTAACAATACCTAAATAAGAGATTTACACATACATTATACAAATTCTATATATTCTATATATTATACATCAGCCAAGTAGATCACTTAGCACTATTTAATGGGAAATGTTGAATTATTCATTGAAAATAGCTTTTAACCGCCGTTAGTCCATACAAATTGGCGTTTCGTCCCGTCTGGCCCTGGGCAAAAATTTACAGTAAATCTTGTTGGATATATACAGTTCATATTGAATTTTTTTGTCAAAAAGTACCTATAACAAAAAAATGGTACACAATTTTTCAAATTTTTTTTAAGAGGTATTTTTGTATGTTCTGTTAGTTTCTGTTCAATATAGAGCTTCAATAATAGTTTGCGTTTATATATTTTTTTCTATATACGTTGCTGCAATTTTAATATCTGTTAATATCGAGCTGATTTATCGGTTAAAGATTCTTTATCTAGTTTCTCCAGCAAGTTCCAACAAGATGCCAGTTTTGTCTGTTTAAGCTTCTGTTCTATTTTATAAAATATATTGCTTCGAAGTTAAAATTTTTCAGCGTATACCTTGTCATCTGAAATAAAAACTTTTTCAAACAAATATAGGTATCGAGTATTCAATTCATCGTACAAAATATGTAGGTATTCCTACATTTTTCTTATAATCGAAAAAAATATACCATCTGAAAGGTCTTAGTGACCTCATAAAAGGTTAACTATTTTCAGAAATTGAAGAAAACGTTGAAAAAACTTTTTAACAAAACCTATGACCTTTTGGATGGCATACTTTTTTTTGCGGAAATCTCACAAATAGGGTGCTATGATCCCACAACCATTAAAAGCAGTCAAAAGAATGGATTTATTTGTTGTTATTATAGGTAAGTTCAGGAAAATGAGATCTAAGAGATATCGTTCCGTCAAAAAAAAAAAAGTGAATTGAGATTTTTGTTTCCTCAGTATTTGACACCAAAACTGAGAAATACTGTTCATGATGTATACCTTCTGAGAATGCTGAGATCTTATTTTCCTACACCTATTTACATTTTGAAACTATTAAAAAATATTAAAATCGCGATTGTTGAAATTCCTATTTACACTTCATGTTATGTGCGTTCAACCTAAGGAAACTACAGATCATACGATTTTGTTTCCTGGGTGTAAAAGGTACAAGAGATTTTAGAAGAACTTTTTTTCTTCAAAATAATTTTTTTTTTTGTATATCAAATGTTTTTATATATCAAATGCAAACACGTTAACAGCTTTTGAATGTAAAATATATATCTATACCTACCAATAAATATAACCTTTCTTTATAAATCTGCGAACTTAATTCCTTTCATCACATATACATAGGTACCACGTGGTTGATTTTTTGTAGGTATGTAGAATGGCATATACATATGTAATGTAACATAATATATATACATCTTGAATTTACATTTTTAATATGCTGAATCATACTTCAAAGTAACAAATGTTTAAGTAAGCGTAAACAACTAAGCGGGGTTACTTATGCGTGTAATAAGTTTGTTTTCCAGAAAAAAAAACTTATTTACCCAAAGAACATTTAAATAAGCTAGAGTTAGATATATGTACCTACATACCTATACAAAGAGAAATAATAAAAGAGGGTGGCACTGGTAATGTTGTTGTGACTACTAAATTTTAATTTTTTTTTATTGAAAACTTGTGATAAAGTGAGAACCTTTCTTGGAAAGAGTAGTTTGTTAACCTTTATACTTAATATATCAGAATTGATGCTTAGACATACCTACATATTTAAATGTGTTTTTAAAAATGTCTGCTATTGGTCCAGCAGTGACTTGCTGTTGTGGTACAATTCTTATGTAGCCACAAGATATTTACCTATGTATGTGTTAATGTGATCAGATCTTTAGCGAGAAAATGTTAACCGCCGTAATATTCACGCCGTTTAAAACTCGATTGAAAAGTCCTTAAATCGACTACATTTAAACCGATAGAATTTAAACGACAAAATCTCTTTTAAATTGGTAATATTCACACCGTTTAAGCAAAAAATGACATTCGGTTTACGACGGTTTAAATTTGTGATTTAAACCGAACCTCGGATAGCATCGCAAGTATATGAAAAAAACTAAAAAAGGTGTTTTTTGGCTTGTGAGCAAATGTTTGCTGTTTTATTTATCAATCTTTTCAAGTTTCAGTGTTTAATCAAAATTAACAAAAGATCTAAAACTGCGCAAATACAGAAAGTAACCTTGGCAGTGACCAGTAAGTTGTATATTCTTGTATTTGTCTTTTCTCTCTATTTTTGTGTTCTTTCCCTTTATCAGCAATGAACGGATCTTGAATCGAACATTTGTTCATGTGGTGACGGCTTTTAAAGGGTTTTCCAATAAGAGGTGTTATTTTGAATAGCCCGCTATCTCGGTAGCTGTCACTTTTGAAGCTGTCATTTTTTAACATTTGACAAGAAGAAACTACGCCATTAATAAAAATGGAACGATACACGCTTCAACAACGCATTGAAATTATTAAAATTCACTATAAAAATGGTGAAAATTTGGCAGAGACGGTTCGTAAAACTAAAACATTTTTGGGTCGTCGTGAAGCACCTTGTCGGACCGCAATACAGAAATTGGTAGACAAATTCGAGCTGTTGGGACAAGTTAGTGATGTGAAGAATAAAACCCGTGCACGTCGCTCAAGAACAACTGAGAATATTGCTGTTGTAGCCCAAAGTGTTGAAGAAAACCCAGGTTTGTCCATTCCTTGTCGTTCTTTGGAATTAGGCATTCCACAAACGTCATTACACCGTATTTTGCATAAAGACTTGGGTCTTAAGGCTTATAAAGTTCAGTTAACACAAGAACTCAAGCCGGCTGATCATCAACAACGTCGTGTCTTTGCTGATTGGGTCCTTGAAATGCATGAAAATGATCCGGAATTTCATCGAAAAATCATCTTGACTGATGAGACCCATTTCCACCTCGGAGGCTACGTCAACAAGCAAAACTGTCGCATCTGGGGCTCGGAAAACCCAAGAGTTATTGTTGAAAAGCCTCTCTATCCTCAACGCGTGACTGTTTGGTGCGGTTTATGGTCCGGCGGGGTCATTGGACCTTACTTTTTCGAAAATGAGGCTGGAGCAACAGTTACGGTTAATGGATTGCGCTATCGAGAGATGATTAATGATTTTTTATGGCCGGAATTGGATGGTATTGATCTGGACAACGTTTACTTTCAACAAGACGGCGCTACGTGCCACACAAGCAATGAAACCATCGATCTTTTACGGGAAAAGTTTCCGGACCGTGATATCTCTCGAAGAGGTGATCACAATTGGCCACCGAGATCTTGTGATTTAACACCTTGCGACTTCTTCCTTTGGGGCCACGTGAAAGATAAGGTCTACGCCAACAGCCCAGCGTCGATTCAAGACCTCAAAGATGGAATTCGTGAGGCTATCGAGGACATAGGGCAGCCACTTTACGATTTGGTTATGGAAAATTTCATGAAAAGGATATGGTCCTGTAGGCGTGGTCTTGGCGGCCATTTGGCTGATGTTGTGTTTCATTATTAACGGCATACCTTTCTCTTTATAATGAAATAAACATCCGATCATTTATCTCAAAAAATGCCATTTTTCTTTGAATATCAAAATAACACCTCTTATTGGAAAACCCTTTATAACTAACGACAAATAAAAATGCATTTAGTTTCGAATTGTCATTTTGTATTTAAATAAAATTAATTTATTCGTGTCACACACAAAAATACACGTTAGAAATGTCTTTCATTTGTCCTTATCGTTGTTGATGCTGGGCAAAAATATCAAACGTCCACCGCATAAGGTCTTCCAGACATTCCTTGCAGGATTTGTTGCGAATGGAATTCTTTTTGATCTGGTTGCAGCGCCCGGTAGTAACTTCGGCAATGGTATATCGTTGACGCCTAAGGCCAGGCGCGCACATGCAACTTAACAGTTTGGTTTCGATTTTGAGCACTCGGGATCATATGAGAGTCCGGCAGCTTATGTGCGCGGACTCTCATATAATCCCATAGTGCTCCAAATCGCAACCAAACTTTTTAGTTGCATGTGCGCGCCTGGCCTAAGTCTCCCATATCTATACATATTATTATGCAAGACGGCAAATACTGCGATCATTTTTTGTATGACTGCCACTCGGTCCACTTGAATGGCACTCGATCTTCGCACGTTGCATTGTTCGATATGGACGCCAAATTCGCACTTCTCTCAGGCCTACCTCTTCATCTTTGTCGCTTGACGACGAGGATGATGATGACAATAAAACCGCATCTATGCCAACAATGGCATTTTCCATCTTGGAAAATAGAATATTCTTGCATGCAAAATAAAATTCTAAAATGGCAACAGAAAATGGATACACTGCTAGAGTGAATATTTGCACTGACTGAACAATCAATAAAATGTTGAATATAAGCTTAAACTATTTAAACCGTACCTAAACGACATGAAAATGACTCGTTTAAGTTGGAGTCGGTTTATCGTAGTTAAACCGATCATTCGGTTTGAAATTTTGGATAGCGTCAGTTTAAGTGAGGGAATATTACCGATTAGACTACTGAAATTAAACAGATTTTAAACGGCGTGAATATTACGGCCGTAAAAAAGTCAAAAGTAGGAAATAACAAGTTTTGTTTGTTTGAATTTTTAAACGTTTTTTTTTTGCACCACATTGCAAAATTTTAACAAAATCGGTACAACCATATACTCGAAAAACTAAATTTTGGAATGCATTACATATTGCTGTCATGTAATTTTTTTGCCCAAAACCTGAACCAGCCCATACATACAACACAAGTGTGTGCACCGGTGTCAGTCACGGTGTCATAAAAATGCAAATATTTTTTGTGCGCACACCGACACAAGTGTTATGGGCCGCTTGAAGCGTAGTTTTCTTGCAATTACTTCGATGATCGATAATTACAGGTAGGTACAAGGTTTAATTAAGATCGTTAAAGCGTTTTTCGTTTGTTGGCTCCATACCAAATTTGAATCAAATCAGCCTACCAATTTGGGGCTTAGCTCAAATTACAGTGGACGCACAAACGCATAAATGCATGGATGCAGATTACAACCTCTATTTTTTGTACACGAAACCAATATATATGTACCTAATAGAGCATATTAAAAAACATCATAAATCAAAATAATAGAGAAACATTCACAGTACCGATACGTCAAAAATAGTTGGTGAATCAGAACGCATTTGTAAATTACATACTTAGGTCATTAAATAACACAGTTTATAAACTTTTTTCTTATGAGTGCGGTGGTTAACTAACTAACATGTAGGATAAACTACATTGACCACTCTTTTGCAAAAAAAAAAGTGTCAAAAGTTAACAACAAAAATATGATCTAGACTCTAGAGATGAATGTGTGCGGAAAAAATTAATTTCCAAACACCAAACACAATTTTCGTTTCTATTTTTCACTTTTTTCAAAAAGTCTTGGATGTAGTTAAGTTAAAAAAAAAATGCGCGAGTGCCGGGACTCACGGTTAGTATGTGTAAACATCAATGTTTGTCCAAGCGCAATTTTGAGGATACATATTTAGATCCGTATGCGAAGTCGTCCATATGTTGTTTCCTACGTGCACGGATCCAAAACGGACTAGTTTTCTTCAAGGGGATCTTAAGATTTTTATTACTGAACGTGACCAATATCCTACTATGCAGATTTTCGTAAAGTAACGTACTTCATCGTAGAGTATGACCTCGTAACATGCGTCGCGTCGCACAGAGGAAAGTCCACGTTTTTATTTCACTCTACCGCTGGCATAGATGTTTACACTTTACACATCATAGAATTAAACTCAAACGAAAGTATTTCAAAAATATTCCCAAATATAAATACTTTAAAAAGGTGACAAGGGCATTGTTTACAGTTTTTTTAAGAATATTGTTGGATTTTTTTTTTCAAACAAAAGGCAATTATGTATTGTATTGTAAACCATTTGAGCCAATAATACGTACAAATAAATATATGTTACTCAATGTAAATCATAAAATTTGCCAAGTACGTATACATAGATTTACATGTACAAGTATGTATATATATGAATGTAGGAGGGGTAAGCCGACAGACCACAGATTTATTCAGTAAAAATTATTTAAAATCTTTATTATTTCAAGTTCAAAATAAACAAATTAGTTAAGCAAAATTTGTGGTTTGAAAACTAATTTTGCAAAAACTATTCTGCAAAACAACTTTATTTAAAAACACAATAAAGGAAGAGATTGCTGGCCAGGGTTAGAACCTCAGTAGTAAAACTTCGGAGCAGATTTGTAAAAAAAAGTGGAGTAAATAGGAAATTTCTGGAGTAGATTTGAAAACGAAACAAAAAACCTTCAAAAATTGTATTCTTAACAAAAACAAAATAAATCACATACACAAATTCACTTTCAGAACTGAATAAAATTTTAAATTTAAACGTTCAGAGCCAGAGTTGGTTAGAGAACTGAACAACACAGCCCTTTCATATAGTTTGGCTAAATAATTTGTGATTTTTTTAGTGTAGGAAAAAAGGAGTAGATCTAAAAAAAAAATAAGTGGTGGAGTAGATTTATTTTCTCAAAATTGGAGTAAATTAACTCCGATTGGAGTAAGGTTCTAACGCTGTTGCTGGCTTTACAAAAAGGTGTATCATGGCATTGTATGTGTAACTGTTGTTTGCCCCTCCTGGCGAAACGGAAAGGAATAGACCCCCCCTCCAATACGATTTTTATCTTGTCTCAACCCAACCAACACGCTCTAGCTTTTTGTCACACCGTATGCGAATCAACCTGTATATGAGGTTTTGAAGGGTTTCAAGAGGAAACTTTTAAAATTCTTTAATTAAATTCTTAGGTATATAAAAATATTTTTGCCAAAAAAAATTTGTTTACCTGCTCCAGTGGCATCAAAACTATTTCTTTTTTGTCAATGAGCAATGAGCATGCTAAGGCCATAAATAATATTTAGTTTAATTTACCTCTCGATCTCAAAACTACTGTCCGGTTTTAAAAAAATCGAACATTAAAGCAAACAATAGAATAAGCACCGGAAGCCTACGAGCTATGCGTTATGCGATGCAACAACAGATTAACCGTTAGATGGCCACACAGATGGCTGCCTTTCAAAACTAATTTATAAATTTCACAGCCCATAAAGGACTTTATTCCAATATATCTTTTCAATGAAAACACCCCTTCCTCACCAGTCATCTTTCATCTATAGACTCAGTTCTGCTGACCAGTGAGCATGACAAAGCCTCAGATGCGATTAAGAATAGTTATCATTAACATTAGATCTAAAAATCAGCAGATGTCCTGCAATTGACTAACGGACCCACGTATTATTTGAACATTTTATAAAGGTCACTACACTAACGCACAACAGTCGCCCTAGGTAACCTATAATGAAGTTTGTGTTGCGGAAATACCTTACTGATGACAGATGGTGTCTGCATGAAAAAAACAACAACGTTTTCATCAAATTTACTCTAGTTTTTCCGATTGTCACTGTTTGTCAGAAAAAGTACCGAAGTCTACGGAAACAATGAATAATCCATCGTATCTTAAAACACGTGGTTGATGTAGGTTCATATTTGTACATATTTAAGAATTCTTCCTCTGCCATTTGTTGTTGCATTCAATAACTACAATAAATTTTAACAAATATAATAATTGCAACGAGAGGATAGTTAAAAAAAATGCTTGTCTTTATTCCCTTTTTAGAGCCTATAAATAGGTTTTACATACAGATATACATATTTCTTTTATTTCCTTATCTGAAAAGTATACACAACCTCAACAGAATAAGAATGAGTGGTCCTTCAACTGAAAGACCTCACAAAAGTATTACGTATCATAATTTGAGTGAAGAGTAAAGAAAGGAAACGAGCCAAGTAGGCACCAAGGATGGTGCTATTCTACTGTTTTGTTATATAGGTATGCATATGTATACCTACTTACCTTAGGTACATTATTATAGGATCCTTGAACTTTAAACCTTAACAAACAATCATTAAAAAAAATTTGTTGCTTTTGTTTTGAAAGTCGTTTAATTCGTCTTATATTTTTAGGATATGCTACCCCTGCAACAGACAAGGGCCATCTTAATGAACGTAACCAAAATGACGAAGATTACCAGTATTCAGATGACGAAAGTGCGCCCGATGTTAATACAAAATTAATAGGAGAAAGTCCAAAATCCGATATGGTTCCATTCTTTAGTAATACCAATATAACCACAGAAACGTTTGCAGGCAAGAATGCCGTCTTAGAATGTCCTGTCAAAAATTTGTCAGGTAAAATAAAAAAAACAACGAATTTTTTTGCTTCTAATATAATCTTATCAAAATACTTTTAAAAATAGATCACAATGTTGTTTTGTGGTACAAAGACAACAACGTCCTCACTTCCGGAGCCGAAGTCCTTAACAAAGAATACAGCCTTAATATAACTCATTATTCATTGCAAATTTTGAATGTCACAGAAGACAATCAAGGTGAATACTACTGTGAGATTCAACCTCAAAAAATTCGTTTGCACACGACATTGATTGTCCGCGGAGATCCCATTGAGGCAATTATTCCATCAGAAAGTACGAAATCATCTCAAGAATCAGTGTATTTTAAGCTATCATCGACACTGACCACATTTTCTATGATTGGTATTTTCTTGTTCCTGAGGATATAAAAAGGGTCGGTATTTTTATAAATATGATTGTATAGAGCTATTACACATTGTTAATGTAATTGTACTTTTTTTATTTTTTATTTTTTTCTCAAATAAAACTAATTTTAATTTATTTAATGGATTTGAAAGAGTACTTTTAATTTGAAAAATATATTGCATATGTAAACGGTTGAAGATTTTAAGTGGAAAGGTAAGTAGTTATTTATATAGTAAAACGGCAATCTACATTGTTTACTATTTTTCGGAATGAATAAACTTTATTAAGTGGAATAAGACTGCCATGCTTGCTTTCAACGATAGAGTAAGTGCTGCAAATATGGCCCATGTTGGTAATATGGCCCACCGTAATATTTAACTACTGGATTAGCGTAGGTTACCCGCATGGGGCGGAATTGGAGGCTTTAATTTTTTTAAATTAGCAATATAATTTTTTGGTAAATTTTTTGTAATTGTTTTTACACTAAATTTTGCGCAAATATTTTAATATTTGTTTGAGACCATGTGAAAAGAAAATTTTAAATATATTTTTTAAGGAAGAGACTTTAGACATGCCAATTATAACAGTTTTGGTTTATAAATGTACTGTTTATGCGGCCCCGCAGGGCCAGGGCTCTCCGCCGGTGGGCATACTTCAGTCACCCAGAGTTTTTTTTTTCAAGTTGCGCGAAGCGCGTTAACGCCCGCCCACTTTTAATGGCGAAAAACTCTTATAACTGTTATAAATTGGCATGTCTTTAGTCTCGTCCATTTTTTAAAGTGGTAATATGGTCCACCACATGTACCATATACACCACCCTGGTTCATATTTAACACCGGGCGAAAAGACTACGTATCGGTAATTTGGACCAACACATCTACCATGTACACCAACATGGTCCATATTTAACACAAGGCGGTCCATATTACCAGCACTTTTTGGAAAAGTGTTTAAAACGAGTTTTTATTTATTTATTTTTAGTTAAGTTGTTTTTTATGTTTGCTGTTATGAAGGCTCATTATTACAAAAAAGTTAAGGGTGGGCCATATTTGGGTCACTTACTCTAATAAATCTAAAGGTAGATGTACCAAAAATGTATCTAAATATGCTCGTTGGTTTTAAAAACAAAAAGCAAGACTTAGAAAAAACAAAAGATTTATCGACTGAAACGTTTTAAATGGGAATCAGGTAAATTATTTTGATAAAAACCTTCAATAAAATTCAATGGAAACGAAATTGGCAACGGATTTGAAGAGACTATCAGTTTGAGAATGACAGGAACACGAGTAGAACTAAATGTGAACAGTGAACATGTATTACGGTTCATATAAAAGTGGTTCACAAATCTCAATAATCGATCTCTTACAATGAAAGTGTTATTCGTATAATACAATATTTATCATCTCAAAATACCTACCAAGGTATTTCATATATTACAATATTCAATGGCTCAAAATTACTAACACGGTACTTCTTATAATGTGCCCCAGCACGAAACCTGGGGAAAGGGGAACTAATTGGTCTGAAACTCTCGGAGGAGAACCTTGTCCAATGAGCTACATGAAGAGGAGCTTAAAGGAACGAAACAGTTGGGGATTTTTAGGGAAACCCCTTTATAAATTAATACTAAGTTATGTCTCTAAGAATTGTAGGTATACCAAAAACTAAGATTGGCTTCTCAAGCTGGTCAAACTCCGCAAGGCAATGCCTAACGCCCTCTTAAACAACTTATGATAGGCTTGCTTTTGTTACATAAGAGGAGGTAAAAACGAAAATAAGTATAAGTATTTTTTAATGAAATTCAATAAATAATAAGAGTTTTTTTGTGTGAACTTTAGTCCAATTGTGTTTCGAATAGGCATAGCAGTAAGACTCATCAGTTTAGATACTGCTATATACCCTTCTAAAGATGCAACATTTTGGTCGACGGTTATCGACTCATAATAAATAAACACCGCACAAGCACGGTAAAATATATTATTCTAGCGGAACTTAAGAAAACATGCATTTTTTAAAAGTGAAAACGAGTATTCAGTCATATACGATTTTTCAGGATACTCTCAGAATATCTAAAAACCGTTAGAGCTACAAGTTTCGGGTCGGTGCAAAAAATTAGCATTTAAAAAGCTACAATTTCGAGCACCAAGAGAATTATTATTTTCGTATTTTGTCCGCTAGCTTCAGACTTATTTTAGCGGAAACTTGCATATTTAACTAACTATTTGAGCTACAAAATCTAGGTTTGCGCAACTCAAGAGCATTTAAAAAGCTTAAAATTTGGATGCCAATCATGCTTTAAAATTATTATTATTTTAGATTTTGTCGCTAACCTCAGACTTATTTTAGCGGAAACTTCAATAACTAAGAAACTATGCGAGCTGCAAATTTTTGGTTTGCGCAACAAATGCGCATGTAATTAGCTACAAATTCAGATATCAAAATTTTTCGATTCCGCCGAAAAGTGTCCGTTAAAGTAAGGGACGTTCGCTAATCCTCAATTTCGTTTTTTTTCTGAATTGAAAGACTTTGTAGGAGCTTTATTGTGCCATATAAAGGGTCCGCCATCTAACGTTTTTTTTTCGACTAGTGCTTATTTCGTGAATGGTAACACTTAGCTCATGTCTGATTTGACAGATAATTAGTTTTATCCTTCCGCTGAACGAATATGGTTGTGTATACGCTTCGCTAAGTGGGCCTGCGATCGACTCTGACAGAAGCCGATTTTGCAAAAAAAAATCATCTTTTCAGATGAAGCTCATTTTGATCTTGGCGGG
Organism: Leucozona laternaria; assembly: GCA_932273885.2. Lineage (NCBI taxonomy): Eukaryota > Metazoa > Arthropoda > Insecta > Diptera > Syrphidae > Leucozona > Leucozona laternaria. Next base: position 60,525,656 of record OW026368.1, on the reverse strand, counting down.
TAGTAAACAAGCAAAATTGTCGCATTTGGGGCACAGAAAACCCGCACGCATACATTGAAAAGCCGATACACACAAAACGAGTCACTGTTTGGTACGGATTTTGGTCCAGAGGCATAATTGGGCTATTTTTCGAAAATGAGCAAAGAGTGGCCGTTACAGTCAATGGCGATCGTTATTGGGCCGTGTTGAACGAATTTTTGTTCACAAAAATTGAAGAGGAGGATATTGGCAACATTTGGTTTCAACAGAACGGCGCACGCTACGTGCCACAAAGCCGAAGCTACACTCGATGTTTTGCGCCATTTTCATAGCACACAAATTTCAAAGAGAGATTTGGTTCTATGAATGTACATAATGTAGCTACCTAAGAAAATTTTTTTTGTCAATGACAAAACTTTAAATTATTTATTCATGTGTTATGTAGAAAGTTTTATTCGAACTGCAAATGACAATGCTTCCTATTTATTGCATCTTCAAAGACAACCACAAAGTCTCAAGTTGTACTTACAAGTTTCAATATACATATGTACTTACATACACATACAATTTCACAGAACACAGGTATCTTACTCATTACTGCATTCCATCGTCAGGCGATTATTAAGAAATGTAAAGATTATATTGAGTAGGTACAAAAGAATTTAAATAACTCTGGGTATAGAGTAATACGATTCAACTCACGTCTGAGGTATATCAGTAAAATACAAATGTGTAGAGTTTGAATAAAATGCGTCCGCAATAAGGGTGCAGGGAAAGCGCTTGCCCCCCTAGTCAAGATTATTTTGGTATTTTTGTTTGTGGGGTTATAACACAAATTAGGTTTTAGAACCTATTTGAGATGTTAAACTTTTTCTTTTATTTTTTAAAAACACTACAGAGTAGCTAGCTATATGTTTTTATATTAAAGTTTCCTTTTAAGCCAAAATCCTCTTTTAAGCAATTTATTAGTACGAAGCTACGAAGTTATTAGAGCCGTCGGAATGTCAAGAAGTTTTGTCATGTATTGTTTCTTTTGAATATTTGCGCTAACAGAAATTTTATGCACTAATTTATTATAATTGAAGGCAATATCCACCCTAGGACTTTCGGACCGACCGATATCTTGTTTAAAAACTCAAATGAAATGTGAATTTGACCCCGTCCCCCCAATCCTGGCCTGAAGTACGCCCTTGGATTGAATAATAAAACAAAACAGGTGCCTTTAGCATCTATACATGTCATATTGTCTCAAATAACTTATTTCATGCAAATCAAGTTCGATTGTTCATTTGATTTTGAACTTTTTTTTAACTTCAACCGCCCTTAAATACGAGCAAACACAGATTTGTGAAAATTAAAATAAGAACGATGAAGTGAAAGAGTCCTATACAATATACATACATATCTAATTAATTCATTATTCCTTTAACTAATATTTTGTTCGCTTCACATACAATTAATTTATTAGGCATCGCATATATTTTATATTCTGATCGATGTGATTAGAATTTCTTTTGAGATTACAAAAGTAGAAAACTAAAATGCTATACCTATCTATGTAATTATTAAAATAAAGGGTTTTCCAATAAGAGGTGTTATTTTGATATTCAAAGAAAAATGGAATTTTTTGAGATAAATGATCGGATGTTTATTTCATTATAAAGAGGAAGGTATGCCGGCCGCCACTGAAATGAAATGAAATTTTCCATAACCAAATCGCAAAGTGGCTGCGTATGTCCTCGATAGCCTCACGAATTCCATCTTTGAGGTCTTGAATCGACGCTGGGCTGTTGGCGTAGACCTTATCTTTCACGTGGCCCCAAAGGAAGAAGTCGCAAAATGTTAAATCACAAGATCTCGGTGGCCAATTGTGATCACCTCTTCGAGAGATAACACGGTCCGGAAACTTTTCCCGTAAAAGATCGATGGTTTCATTGCTTGTGTGGCACGTAGCGCCGTCTTGTTGAAAGTAAACGTTGTCCAGATCAATACCATCCAATTCCGGCCATAAAAAATCATTAATCATCTCTCGATACGGCAATCCATTGACCGTAACTGTTGCTCCAGCCTCATTTTCGAAAAAGTAAGGTCCAATGACCCCGCCGGACCATAAACCGCACCAAACAGTCACGCGTTGAGGATGGAGAGGCTTTTCAACAATAACTCTTGGGTTTTCCGAGCCCCAGATGCGACAGTTTTGCTTGTTGACGTAGCCTCCGAGGTGGAAATGGGCCTCATCAGTCAAGAATTTTTTTCGATGAAATTCCGGATCATTTTCATGCATTTCAAGGACCCAATCAGCAAAGACACGACGTTGTTGATGATCAGCCGGCTTGAGTTCTTGTGTTAACTGAACTTTATAAGCCTTAAGACCCAAGTCTTTATGCAAAATACGGTGTAATGACGTTTGTGGAATGCCTAATTCCAAAGAACGACAAGGAATGGACAAACCTGGGTTTTCTTCAACACTTTGGGCTACAACAGCAATATTCTCAGTTGTTCTTGAGCGACGTGCACGGGTTTTATTCTTCACATCACTAACTTGTCCCAACAGCTCGAATTTGTCCACCAATTTCTGTATTGCGGTCCGAAAAGGTGCTTCACGACGACCCAAAAATGTTTTAGTTTTACGAACCGTCTCTGCCAAATTTTCACCATTTTTATAGTGAATTTTAATAATTTCAATGCGTTGTTGAAGCGTGTATCGTGCCATTTTTATTAATGGCGTAGTTTCTCCTTGTCAAATGTCAAAAAATGACAGCTTCAAAAGTGACAGCTACCGAAATAGCGGACTATTCAAAATAACACCTCTTATTGGAAAACCCTTTATTATTTGTTTTCTCTAAAGAATTGAATTTATTCACAACGCAGATCAGTCATTTCTCATTACTCATTAGTGATGAGTTTAAGGATAACCATTTCTGGAATCGGAGGAGTCCTCAGACGAAGAAAAAGAGACTTACTACGAACAAGTCGAGAGGGCCCTCAATGCCTGTCCAAGGTATGACGTACAAATCATCCTTGGGGATTTGAATGCAAAAATAGGTCGGGAGCCGGTATTCAGGCATTACGCAGGCACCCATAGTTTGCATGAGAACACTAATGACTATGGACTTCGAGTCTTAGAATTGGCAGCATCGAAAAACATGGTCGTTGCGAGTACCAGGTTCCCGCGTAAAGATATCTACAAAGCCACCTGGGTATCACCTGATGGAGTCACTCGTAACCAAATTGACCACGTGTTGATAGACCGGCGCCACTACTCGAACTTGATGACGGTACGAACGTACCGAGGTGCCAATATCGACTCGGATCACTATCTTGTTGGTATGGTTTTCCGAGGGCGGATTGCCTTGCGAAGACGTATTGCATCCGCCGATCAGGTTCGAATCAACACGGCTGCTCTGCGCAATGAAAACACCAGTAACACCTTTGGTAATGCGTTAGGACTCGCCCTAGAACTGGGTAGAGTAAGCAAATCTGATCACCGATCCTCAAAGCATACTGGAGCGATGGGAAGTGTACTTCAATGAATTGCTAAATGGTCAGCTCACTGCAGAAGTGGAGGCTCCACTACTTCAAGAAGAGTACCCTATGTTGCCGCCACCAAGCATAGAAGAGGTTGAGAAGGCTATAGGCCGGCTAAAGAAAAACAAAGCCCCGGGAGCCGATGGTATACCAGCCGAACTATTTCAACACGGTGGGCCAGCTTTACTTCAAGCAATTCATGAGATTATAGTGCACGTGTGGGAGCATGAAGAAATTCCAGAAGACTGGCGAAAAGGTATCATTTGCCCCATACATAAGAAGGGAGATGTCACAACGTGCAGCAATTATAGAGGTATCACGTTGTTGAGTACCGCCTATAAGATACTCTCCTCTATCCTACAAGACCGGATAACCCCATACGCTAAAACCATCATCGGACAATATCAGTGTGGTTTCATTACAGGCAAATCAACAACTGATCAGATCTTTACCCTTAGGCAGGCGATGGAATAATGTCTAGAATTTAACATCCCAACATACCACCTGTTTATAGACTTTAAGGCCGCCTACGATAGCATAGCCAGGGTAGAACTTTACAAAGCCATGAGAGAATTCGGCATCCCAAATAAATTGACACGACTATGTAGGTTGACCATGACCAACGTAACAAGCCAAGTAAAAATAGCCGGATTGCTATCCAAACCAATCAACATCTTTAATGGACTCCGACAAGGGGATGGTTTGGCCTGCCTCCTCTTCAACCTGGCGTTGGAGAAAGCAATCCGTGACTCTGGCACGGCAACAAGAGGGACCATCGTCAACAGGTCCAGCCAGATACTGGCTTACGCAGACGACATCGACATCATCGGAAGAACTGAGCAAGCTGTACATGATTCCTTCATCCAGATCGAGCAGGCGGCACAAAATCTGGGGCTGCACATTAGTGAAGGTAAAACAAAGTACATGGTGGCGTCGAATGCGAGAGGAACAGTTGGTCAAACAATCAAGGTAGCGGAGCACGAATTTGAAGTGGTGCAATCCTTTAAATACCTTGGGTCAATAGTAGCAGCCGATAACAATATACAAGAAGAAATACGCGGGCGGCTTCTCAAATCCAACAGAGCCTACTATAGTCTGTCAAAGCTCTTCAAATCCAGAAATCTCACCATAACTTCAAAACTGCTGCTGTACAGGACCATGGTCCTGCCAGTACTCACATATGGATCCGAGACTTGGGTGCTTAGCAAAAGGCACTCCGACCTCTTAGCCGCGTTCGAGAGAAAAGTCTTAAGGAGAATTGTTGGCCCCATATGTGAGGAAGGACGATTCCGGAGACGGTACAATCATGAATTGTACGCAATCTACCTTGAAGCAGATATCGTGACAAAAATTAAGCTCGGTAGACTCCGGTGGGCAGGGCACCTAGCTCGCATGAGCGAAGAGGAACCTGCTCGGAAAGTTCTTTGTGGTACATTCTATGGTAGACGACAGCGTGGTAGACCATGCTTGCGCTGGAGAGATGGCGTAGACCAGGACGCCCGGAGCCTTGGGGTGCGCAACTGGATGGCGGCGGCTCGAGACCGGGATGGGTGGAGAGACTTGTTGAAGGAGGGCAGGACCGGACCCCGGTTGTCGAGCCGACGATGATGATGATTTCTGGAATCGAATTAAGTGTTATTATCTTCTAGAATTGTTAATTTAATCAACATTAAGATTAGCTGATGATAGATAAGCTAATTATGTATATAATAATGTTAACCTTTTAATCCCCACCAAGGCAAACAAAGGGAAATATTGTGATGTACAGGGTGGCCCAAATAAGATCTTTCTATCTAAATGTAAACAGCTCTGAAGCTCTAAACGTTACTGTAGTTAACCCTCAGGATTGAGCTTTTGGATTATCTGGTTTTTTGTTAGGGTGCAGGTGCGGCGTTATGTTATAAAGCCCAAGGAAAAATCGCCCAAACGGTTTTTGCAAATAACGGCCAAAATAATTTCTAAAGCCCAAAATAGTAAAAAACCAAATGGAAATAAAGCCCAAAGTATTTTCATAACGCCCAAAACTCCATGTCACCCAAATTATAAAGGGGAAATCTCGCCCAAAAATGTGAATTGAAAGTGATTTTTTTAGTTTTGGGCGATAATTCCATAAAATTTGGGCTTTATTTGTTATTTCCAATTCAGGTTTAAAATTAATTTTTTGTTCAAAAGTTTTTATATTGCAAGAAACGGTAAAAAAATAAAATGGGAATCAACCGTTTTATGGTAAAAATTCATCATTACGATTTTATAACGAGACAAAGTTGGCAGCGTTTCTCGCCACGCTGATACGTCTCGTTTTCTAGTCGCATTATGAAACAGGCTTCATTCTTTGTCAGTGTACTGGGCATTCTGAGCAAAAAATAAAATGCACGACTGGACCGCACGAACATTCTGTTGTTGTTCAAGTTGCTAAGAATTTTAAATATTATTATTATTGTATAATATTAAGAAGCATGAAACTCGTTCTTAAAATTTCTAAAACAGCTAATAAAAAAGTTTTAATCTCAAAATATTTAAGCTAACAAAGAGAGAAGAACACGGAATTCTTGACATTTGCCTTTTAGTTGTCAGAATGAACGTTAGGGTCTGGATGGCTACCTCCGACTCTACTTCAGTTCCACGAAGTTATCTTGAGCTGCTTAAAAACGTGAACAACTACAAGCTTTTCAAAAGTTCCTTGGACACCTGTGGTATTTTTAAACAAAGAGGAAAATGGTTTGCGCTCTAAGAACTGAAGGAGTAGAGAATCCCTTTAAGAAAATAACTATGGACAGGACATTGCTAATATTGAGTAGGAGGGGTTTGAGGATTTCGTTACCTCAAATATTCGCCGGTTCTTCAATATCACAGGATTTTCTTCGGAGTTCTTGACTAAGGATGTTGATGAGTGGCGCGAGGACATGATCTGAAATGAATTAAAACATGGAGTTCGCAACATCAGAGTTGTCAATGACATCGCAGAGCGAGGAGTAGAGCTTATGGATAGTTACAAAAAGCTTTACACCAACAAAATATTTACACCAACAATAAATTTACACCAAGAAATATTCTGAAAGGAAAAAAACAACATTGGTGATGTAAAGCAATAATCTGAACTTCTGACAACTATACCTACAATAAAATAAACAAAATTTAATTTTTCCCATGTATTATGGCTTTATTAGTAAGAGCAAACAGTCCCATTAATTATGGAACACAACGTCGTTCAAGTGGCTTCCTCGGCTGGCTTCGCAGTAGCGCTTTTGTCACTCAAATTTCCAAGACCATGTTGATGGTTTCGGACTGTAGCTCACGGATTGCTTGGATGATATTGGCCGTGCCTGAATCGTTTCCGGATTGTTGGCCTAATATCGGTCCTTCACGGTTCCCCACAGAAAAAGAGTCCAAAGGGGTTAAATCGCAGCTCCGAGATGGTCAATTGACATCGCCAAGACGGCTGATAACACGATTTGGTAATTTGATGCGCAAAAGATCGATTGTAGCATGGGCTGTGTGGCATAGCGTGCCATCCTTATACAGGGAATTTGAAACCAGAGGTCGTCCAAATCCATGTCTTCAATTTCATAAAAAAAAGTTGGTCAACATGGCTCTATAACGCCCACCTTTGACCGAAAGTTGATGTTCGTGAATTGAGTCTCACACAACAGCTGCCAGTGTCAAAATAACCTATGATTTAAAAAGAAACCACTAGATGACCCACCCGTTATATATTTGAATTGGCCTGTCAACTAAATATTTTTATTTATTTTTTACTGAAGTTGAACTTGTAATTTAAGTCTTACTTCTCAATAAGTAAAGTAGTTGGGCGATTACCGTAAAGTATTTTATCAGACATAGAACAAGTAAATATGTATGTATGTGATTTTTTAGCTGGTTTGGTTTTGGCAACACTGGTTTTGACAGCTGACGTGTGTTTAGTACCTTGTGTCACTGTCAAACAGCTTCAGTTTGGTTTGCAATTTAACCATGGATCGTCTTACAAATGAACAACGCTTGCAAATTATTGAATTTTACTATCAAAATTCGTGCTCGGTTCGAAATGTTCATCGCGCGCTGCTTCCATTTTATGATCGGCATTCTCGACCTTCTGAGCAGTCTATTCGGAAGATTGTGACCAAATTTCGCACCAAATTTACTTTGTTGGACATTAAACCACCAACACGTTTACGTACTGTGCGCAGTGAAGAAAATATTGCGGCCGTATCAGCTAGTGTGACAGAAGACCGCGAAATGTCGATTCGGCGCCGTTCCCAGCAGTTAGGCCTTTGTTACAGCACTACGTGGAAAATTTTGCGGAAGGATTTGGGCGTAAAGCCTTTTAAGATACAGCTGGTGCAAGAACTAAAGCCAGCCGACCTACCACAACGCCGAATTTTTGGTGAATGGGCTCTTGGAAAGCTGGCCGAGGATCCGCTTTTTTATCGAAAAATTGTGTTCAGCGATGAGGCTCATTTTTGGTTGAATGGGTACGTAAATAAGCAAAATTGCCGCATTTGGAGTGAAGATCAGCCAGTAGCATTGCAACAGCTACCAATGCATCCCGAAAAAGCCACTGTTTGGTGCGGTTTATGGGCCGGCGGCATTATTGGGCCATATTTCTTCAAAGATGATGCGAATCGCAGCGTTACTGTCAATGGTAAACGCTACCGAGCGATGATAACAAACTTTTTTTTGCCCGAAATGGAAGTTCTTGACTTGCATGATATGTGGTTTCAATAAGACGGTGCCACATGCAACACAGCACGCGAAACAATGGCGCAATTGCGAGGCGAGTTTGGTGAACAGTTAATTTCACGTTTCGGGCCGGTCAATTGGCCGCCTAGATCGTGCGATTTGACACCATTAGATTATTTTTTGTGGGGGTATGTCAAGGCTAATGTCTATAGGGACAAGCCCGCTTCGATTGACGCACTGGAAGCCAACATCCATGCATTCATTCGTGAGATACCGGCCGATATGTGTAAAAGAGTATGCCAAAATTGGACTCAGCGGATGGGCTACCTGAGACGCAGCCGCGGTCAACATTTGCATGAAATTATCTTTAAATATTAAATTGCAGGGTTCAAACTATCGATTCAAATAAATATTTCATTCATTTTTTCGAATTTTTTGTGTTTTTTTTTTTTTTAAAAGTTCTAAACCTCTTAAAAAATCACCCATTACATAACTAAAAACCCATTTTTGATAATTATTTTCTATCTACTACATAATTTTATGAAGCACCCTGTAATATTTGGTTGCCAGTAGCGACCTCTAAATCTTATCCGAATTGTATAAAATGTTCAGAGGATATTTTGTATGCAAAGGAAGAAAGTGATGCGTTGAGACGCTTTAAATAAAAAAAAATCCATACATATAAGACACACCCGTATTTAGTTGCAAAGACATTGCATGTGCATAACCTAAGACCCGAAATACATTAAAATTCCGTCAATTTAATTGAATTTTTTAAAACAACAACAACAACTTTAAGCTTCTACATATAGCTATATCTCTAGCCAAATAAATGAATTATAAATTAATTCGTAAACAATTGGTGATGCCAACTTTAAGTTGTTGTTCAAAAATTCAATAAAATCAATATCAACGTGGACGCAGCAAAATACTTTCAATCTTACGAACAACTTTATTATATTTTTAAGGTGGAGTGATTCCCTTCACATACGAATTTCTCTTGTCTCAATCCAACTTATGAGCCCCTTATACGTATCATCAACAGTCCAAATAATTAAATCAAAAATTACCGGTGTTTTTTTAATAACTTCATGCCGCATTCAAATAAGTTGATAATTAACAAATGATCTCACCAGCTTAAAACGACACACTCAATCACAATAAAACATTATACAGCTCTGCCAAACCACCTATTTAATTTAACTGTTTCCTTTTTAAAATGGACTAATGGCTCACTGAAAGAATATACGGCGTGGATTGGTTATTTGTTTTAGTGCTTTTGGGAACAACTTTCCACTGACACAAAGGTAATACGATAGAATCAGTATTGAATCATCGTCATCCCAGATAGGAGAGGTAATTATGCAGTCAGCTCACAACCCATCCTTCCCATACCTACCTATCCCATAAAAGCAAGTAAGGCGTTAAATGACAACTGTCATCCGATGTTACTCTTGTATTGCGCCAGTGTCAAAATAAAACCAGCCAAAACCAATATAATATCGTGTTGCTTGCAATTTTGTATGTGCATTGTGCACTTGTGCAGTCCAGTAGTTTGTTTGGAGTAATTTTTGAGGAGTGACGAGTTATGAGTATTGCAACTACAATGGATCCCATAAGCGTAGTCTTATTCAATGATGACAACATAACTGCGAAGCTCTTTGGTGCGCGACGAGGTAAAGCTGCATGAGTCACACTAAAATAATGGTTAATGATCCAATGTTTCTTTTAACATTATACATGTTCAAGTGGAGACTTAGATTCGTGTGGGGTAAAACTATTATTTTCATAATGCAAATAATATATTTATAATAAATCAGATATTATGATTGGAATTAGTTAGTGTCTACTTTTTCACCAAAAATCTCGTGGCTGTAACTGGTTAGCTTCAGCCAACGTATTAGAAAACGGTAAATCGTTCAATTGCGGAAATGGTTTATTTTTTTCAAATTTAACTTAGGTACCTATACCTTTAACTTGTAAATATTTATAGTTGAAAATTATTAATGTTTGAATGTCCTTTGGCAGCTTATGTACATTTTTTGGTGCATAACTAGCTGATAAACACCAATGGATAACAATCTGCAACTGGAACTGCAGTCGGAATAGCTGACGAAATATTGAATACCTACACATATATAAATCCAATATTAAACACAACGCAACGTAACAGCAGCTGCAGCTGGAAGAGTTCACCAACTTTCAACTTTTCACGTACAGCACTTTTGACGTTTACAAATTATTGTAAGAAGCATAATTTATGGCGAATTCCTTTCAACAAAAAATTCGAATTTTTTCTAAACAGAATCGAATTTTTTCTAAACAAAATCGATTCTCTTCTGTCAAAACAAATCTCGCGTTTTTAGCAAGATTTCACACTGATTTGCACACACACTATGAAAGCTTGACATTTCTAATACGTCATAAATTGAAAGTCGCGGAATTTTTGGAAGACGAGTTGTTTATTTTTTGGTTGGAACGAATTCTACATAATTTAATAAAATACTCAACAATATATTCAGTCAATACAGCTATAAAAATAATTTATTGTGCGTTGTTCATTATCAAACACAAATTTGACAAAAAAAATAGCTTTCGCGAGTGAAAGACGTGTTAAAAACTTTCAGTGCAAGTTATGAAAACTTTTCAATAATAATTTTCTTTAAAAATATATGTGCAAATAGAAGTTCAAACAAATAAAATGCACCGTATAAGCTGGCTAATATCTTTTATTTATTAATTTAATTCTATTGGTAAAACATTTTTCTCACAACAAAAACAAACAATCTTGATAGTTTTGTGAATAATTTCTTGACGTTTTGCGTCAATTGCAGCTATAAAGTCACAAACACAATCACACCAAAAAAAAATCGATTCTTTTACGAAATACGAATTCCTTTCAATTGACAGAAAAAATTCGATTCTGTTTAGAAAAAATTCGATTTCTTTTTTGAAAGGAATTCGCCATAAGCTTGCGTTCTTTAAAATACATAAAGCGAGCTGTACAAGTACAGCTGCATACATGTGAATACGTAAAAAAACACGTATACGAAACTTTTTGCAAGATTTTCCAGCTCCAGAATTCTATTGTGTTCGGGCAGTTAGGCATAAGTACATATAAAATAATTTTGATGAAGAATTAATGTAGGTACTTCTCCAATTCTTTTTATTACAGACTACACTAAATAAACTTGCACTGCGATATCCTACGCCTATAGTAGAGAAGTGGGATTATCCGTTGACATTTTTTTCGCAAATGCCGGAGGCGCGGCGGCCTTAAAGATCATAATTATTGTTCTTGGCATAAATTGTTTTTCACATGAACTATCCCCGATCTCATCAAAGAGAGCATTCTGCATCGCTAACAATTGCAAACAAAATGGTACTACAGTCGACTCCGCCTATATGCACTCCGCTTATTACGGTTTTTTTTTTAATTGCTTTTTCACACAAATTCATACGGATAACTGCACTCCGCTTATTTTAAAACTCCCTTTAATTGAAACAGTTTTCTTTCCCTATGCTTAAGTGAAACACCGAACGCATCCATACAGTTTTGAAGTTTGAACACATCTAAAAAATTACATTTTAAGTTTCATTCCACTTCATCGTTGCAATCCTTTCAACTGTCGCAATTATTAAAAGTTGTTTTGTTTGTTTTTCGAGCTTATTTTATGTAGGTTTTATTTTTCTATCTTTAGAAATATTTCACAACATCATATCGTTTAGAGGGGAAATAAAGTTGCAGTTATACGTTTATAGTTTGGTTAAATGCAACAAAGTTGCATATATCCGAAGTTCGTTTAAATAAAAACTCCGCTTAATTGCAAAAAATTTTCTGTAATTGAAATTGAATTGCTTTGCCAAAGGTGCTTCAACCCTGTGTTGAAAGTCCTGAAACCCGTTACTGTAACGAAGATCTTGTGATCTTTTATAGAGAAACCATTTTGCGGCACTTTTTCAGTTTCGTCCATTGCTGAAAATTGCCACAAAAAATAAAAAGATTTATTTAAATTTTTCATGGCATCAAACCAACGAGATATTCCAGCAATATTTGAATCAACTATCAGGATAAACGTGTTTTTTTTAAATTTATTTCCTCATCTTCTGCAAATGTTTCGTTATTGCCTTGTTCTTTTTCATAAAGATTTGTTTTTCGCTTTTTTCGGTGGATGGAAACAATAATAATATATTTCCTAATCCCGTCGCAATTTGTTTGCATTCCAAATGAAATACGATCCCGCTTTGGTTGCAAATTAGTTAGATTTTGAATCAAATAAAATACATCAGTATACCCTCAAATTTCTACATGATGTTCCGGTTGCCGCCGCGCCGCCGCGCCGTTGACATCTCTATCTCTATACAAACTTCAGTAGTCAACATGAGACTTCAGACCAACTAAACTCAAAAACAAATTTCTGTGCCAACCAGAGGCATAGCGTGGGTTAGGGCCGCCCGGGGTAGATCCAATTTTTGCCGTCCCCAGTCATTTTTTCGCACACACCCAAAAACTTCGAGATTAATTTGTTATATTTCGATTCAGATTTAAAAAAAAAAAAAACTTTTTCTACGATTTTAATCAGTTATATACATATGTATATTGTATATAGGTATGTAGATAAACTTGGCACATTCTGTTGTTCCTAATGCTCTCTAGCAAGCGAAGCAAAAAGGATGCCGCAAATTAAAAATTTTCCCTTGATAGTACCTTTCCGATTTCCCAATCTCCAAGCGGATAAAGTTGACTTACCTCAGGTAATCAAATAATTTACGTTAATTCGCATTAAATTTTGATTAGCGTACCGACCACTATTATTTGCACCCCTAAGGAAGTTTTTGACTTTCAACAATCATAACTTTTGCGTTTATAGTTATAAAAATAATTTGTATACCAAAGTAATATTAAATTAATTATACGTTGATTTAGTTAATTAAATTAAGGTTTTATTAATAAAAACCTGTTAAAATTATTAAATTAAAAAAGCTTACCAAACACCACAATTATTGGCACCCTGATACAATTATTGTCACCCCAAGACTACTGGCCTTTTCGATTGGTAATCCGGGAGAACGATTTGATACGTGTGAACCCTTCTGGAACGATTCTGAAAACAAAATCAGAAGCATATTTCCCTTCTTTTCAGAAGAAGAACTGTCATTCTGACTCCAATCGAAAAGGCCATACAATTATTGGTACCCTTCAGAACAGAACAAAAATGATGTTTAATCAATGGTTTACTGTTTTATTCATATATTTAAGACGTTTTATTTTAAATAAAAAGTAAAAGATAATTAATGGTAATAATATAAACTAATAAGTTAAGTAATTCAAATGTATATTTTTATAGGAACTTTCATTTGTTTCACTTTTTTAAGGTTGTAAGGAATATTGCTATTTATTTTATAATTTTTTAGTTAACAAAAATAAAGATTATCAAGCATATAGTTAGCTAGCTATAACAAATGCATAAAAACATAACAAAAAAATATTTAATTAGTTTTTGGGCATTTTTATCAAACTGGAATTAATAACGGTTGAATGATACAACTATTCGCAGTCATAAAAGTACAGCTATTGGCAGTGCCCGTAATTCTAGCTACATAGGATACAATAATTGAACCCTAGTTTTTTTATGGACCTAATTATTGGCACCCCTTTTATTTATAAAACAAATAACTTTTTTAACAAAATATATTTAAAAACTTATTTAATATATTATTATTGTAAATAATAAAATAATAATGTGATAAAAATATGCAAGTTGGAAATAAAAAATAAATCGACCTATTCTATTCGGAAAAAGAAAATCACTATTGAATGTTGGGGTGCCAATAGTTGGGTCAAAAATTTGGGGTGCCAATAGTTGTACGCTATCTGAATTAAAATTCAAAATACTTGAATTATCTTTTTTTTTTTGAAAAAGTGGAACCATATGGCGCGTTCGTAATGATGGTTATTTATCAGAATATATGTGCATATACATTAATTTTTTAAATTACAAAATTATATTTAATTAATTTATTAAAATTAATTACATTGAATCAGTTTTTTATTTATTAAATTAAATTCATTAATAAATAAATAAATAGTTACATAAATAAAATAGACCATTATTCATAGTTTTCTGATAAGTTCTTATTTTGTCTCTGCTAAGCTAAATTGAAGTTTATGTTATTCATACAAAATTTAATCCCATGTTTAAACGATAAACTGGAGTCTGGAGACGGCAGAACGTCTGTTTAAATTGTTTTCAAGTCTGCCAAATGTATAAGAAAACACGAATAAAAATAAAATTCACAATTTTTCAACGCGTGTGCTTTGACACCTGTCAAATTAAAAGTGTCCTAATGGACCTAGAGAGCTGGGGGTGACATTAGCTACCTCCTAAATCGATTGGTGTACGCCGTTTCCCGTTCCGCGGCACTTAAATTGTGGACAGTGTAAATATACGTATAACAGACGTTGATGTTTACAGATATTAACCTTCAGTCAAACAAACAATACAATGCCACAGCTGTTTATAGTCGTTTTTATTTCAATTGAAAGGAAGTTGTGGTAAAATTGTTATAGAATATACTTTAGACCTCTTTTTAATTAAACAGAGCTGCCCAATTCTCTATGAATAGCAGCTGAGTCTATACCTGGGTGTTAACATTAGACTCCTGTCAGTTAGACTTGGGTTTATAATATGACTATGAATATACCCAATTTGTTTAAGAAAATGATTTTTGAAAATGAAAGGATGAAAGTATTTAATTTTGTTATAAGTATAAAAGAGTTTTATTTTTTATATTATTATATAATATAATTCATTTTTATTTAATTTATTTTTAGAAGAAAACTTCTTAAAAATTTTATTTTCCAACTTATCAAAGCAAAATCTCTTATTATTTATTCAGTTTGAGTATCTGTAATTTCCTGCTCTATAGCCATGACACCAAGATTAAAGTGAAAAATAAATTCTAATAGTTCGTGACTTTTTATTGGCTAGTTCATTTGTTTTGCCTGTAGAAGATACAATAATAATTGTTCTTAACCGTATGCATTCGATCGCAAATTCTTTGCATATGTAGACAGAGTGTCCCTTCTCATTATTTGATATACTATGCGCTTGTCTCACATCACCGGGATTTGTTTTCACAACTAAAATGTATGTCTCACAAAAGTAAAGGGTGTTTTTTTTAGACGTGTGGTTTTCAATCTGGCAATACTTTTTGCGGAGTTGGTCGTTTTGACAGTTGTCACTTGATTTATGCTCAGTTTGGTTTGCCATTTCATAATCAATAGACTTACTCCTGAACAACGTTTGCAAATTGTGCAAATTTATTACCAAAATAACGGTTTGGTTCGCGCGACGCATCGCACGCTGCGTCCAATATTCGGTCGACATAATCGCATAAATTCCAGCAACCATGAATCGGTTTCGCACTACGTTTACTCTAGTGGATAATGCGCATCCTAAGAGACGCCGTACAGTGCGCACCGAAGACGATATTGCTGCTGTGGAGCAGAGTATCGAAGAAGACCCGAATGAGTCCATCCACCATCGCGCGCAACAATTGGAGCTGTCGAAAATTGGGCCTCTCGGCTGGAATTTATTCGAGCCAGCTGCGGCGGCCCCTTGCCCGAAATCATTTTTAAAACATAATCGCAAACCCTTATCTTTATAATAAAGCTAAATTAGAAAAACACCCTTGACATTACGCTGGTGTTATCCTGGGTCGAATGTGTATTTGGGTGCCCTTCCGTGACATTAGGTTTATGAGAGCTTGATGAAGTTTTATCTTTTATGCATGTAGTTGCATACTACTCAGCAGCGTTCATGGGATTTTTTTGTCTGATTACTAACTGTGAAGCAGTGTTAATGCTGGTAAACTTTTTAAGTAAATTCGTTGGGCTGGAAAAAGAATTAATTTTGTAAATTTTAAATACTACCACTCCAAATTGCCGCACCTAGCAGAGTGCCACCCTGGGCCTATACCCCCCTCACTACGCCACTGGTGCCAACTCCAACGAATATGATTCTCGAGTGGCCCCCTTGGTACCTTCATATGCCATAGATTCGTTTTATTTCAATTTTTTTTAAATCTATTGCAGACAAGAAAAAAATTGTAGGAGATTCACTGTAGTTTCCTCATAATGTCTCTGAAAAGGAATGTCCGGGCGATTTTTCTCCACTCCACTTCTCTCATAAAAACTGAAAGTTACTGCAGAGGGAGACTCAGTTTCCTTGTGTATCGTTTGAATCGATACTGTAGCTACGTAGAAAAAAAATGCAAACAAGGTAGAACTTAAGATTTTAGCGATATTTTTTTACAAAAAAATATGTAGGTCCTATATGGGTAGAAAAATTATTTGTTTGTTTCAGGGCCCTCCCCTCTATCGGTGGTGCTGCTGCGGACCTCTTAAAAACAATTACGGTGTCAGATATTCAGAAATATAAATTCAAAAATTTACTGCTGATTGTTTTCGGTTTCGACCCTAGTACGTACCTGGTATCTATCTACAGTTAGAGTTATAAACACTAAAAAACACTATAAATTAATTTGGAAACAAAACCGTTCTTCCGATATGGTTATGAATAACAAATAAGTTTTTTTTCTATTTTCTGACCAACAATGCAAAATGACATAGATTATAAAGTGGACAAATTAATATTGGCATAAAACTGTTTCTGCTCTGTAATCAATAATTATCTTAATGTTTTTATTTTGTATATTTTGTACCTACTCCGTTAACCATAACAATGAAATGAAAAATAAGAAATTTTTTTTGCGCAATTGTTGGCACAGTTGAATTGAAATGGAACGCGTAATGGATTAGAATTTGTGTGGAGTGTTGACACAAATGCCAATTTATATTTAATCAACTTGTCATGGTGCAACGTCAAGTCAATACAGCAAGTCAATATAGATCTTCAAAACTCCTTTAAGACACTTACATCTATAGCATATTGGCCTCAGCTATGTAGAATGGACAAGACTAGACACATGCCAATTTATAACAGTTATAACAGTTTTTCGCCATTGAAAGTGGGAGTGCGTTAACGCGCTTCGCGCGACTTGAAAAAAAAGCTCTGGGTGCCTGAAGTATACCCTTAATACTTGATCGCACGACTTGCCCTTGTGGTTAACAACATGTTTTACCACACATTGAAGAGATAATATTAAAAGAGTCAAAAGTACCCATTGATTTTTTTGTTTATAAAAAATGTTTTTCAAAATTTTTAAATGCAACATTGCTTAAACTACTGAGGAGCACCATAAATAGCAAAATTATAATTAAATCGGTAAACTTAAATAACCCGAAAATAAGACAATTTTCTCAAAAAATGTGGAAAACCTAATTCCGTTTTGTGAATTTTTGAGAAAAAACTGAAATTCAGTTATCTTACAATTGAATTGGTTTTTACAGGTTCGAAGTTTAATTAAAATTGATACAGCAGTTTTCGAGAAAATTTGATAAACCAAAATTTTTGAATGGCAGCTGCCCGTTCTAGATGAGCTTAGACAAAAATTCTAGAGAATCACAAAAAAATGCTCTGTACTAAATTTCATGAAAATCGGCCCACCCGTTCAGGCCCTAGCCAAATTAAAGTGGACACACTAAAGCACAGACCGACGGCGAGGGATGGCATGACAAAACACACTTTTTCGGACTTCTAGATCAAGATCGTCGTAGTGTTAGTTTTGATTACAACCTCGAATTTTTTTTTATACGAAACCAATATTAAGGCAAGTAAAAATATGCATGACTAGTGGCCTATTGCACCAGTTTACAATTTACAACCACAAATTTGTGATTGTAATCCTCAATTATAAATCTTGTATATGATTTTTTGTTGCACCATTGCAAATGAGTTTGTTTACAAATTTGTAAAGAGACTACAAAATTGTACAGTTGAGCTACAATTTACTGTTGCACCATTTATGTTGACATATTGTAAGCAACAAGTTTTATTCTCAATTTTGTTGAGCCTTTCATACTCCTTGAATAAGTGGCGGATACGCGGGGTGGTTTTCGGGTCCGGACCCCGCCACATGGAACCAGAAATTTTTTAAAATGATAATTTTTTCACTTCTTGAGCAATCTTTGTTAAGTTGTTATTTTCACCATGGAAGTGACTCTAGACATGCCAATTATCACAGTTTTGGCTTATAAACGTACTTTTTATGCGGCCCGCAGGGCCAGGGCCCTCCACCGATGTACATACTTCAGGCACCCAAAGTTTTTTTTTTCAAGTCGCGCGAAGCGCGTTAACGCACGTCCTCTTTTAATGGCGAAAAGCTGTTATAACTGTTATAAATTGGCATGTCTCTACTCTCGTCCTTATTTAAATAATAAATTAGAATTAAATAAACTTCCGATAACCTCACTGTCATGGAAACCTCAACTCAAGATTCCGTATAAAATCGCAGTTAAAAATGAAAAATTTACCGCTTTGAAATTTTTACTCAGTCCCGAAAAGGGGTTTGTTACACTGTGCGTCGGTCTGTTAGTCTGTGCAACCTTGCCCACTGTAATTTGAGCCAGAGCCTTGGACTGATTTGCTTTAAATTTTGTACAGAGCATTTTTGTGTGATTCCTTAGAGAAGAAATTGGAATTTTTGTTTAACTTATCTAAAAGTTAATACGGGTAGCTGCCATTCCTACAAGGATTTCCTGTAACAATTTTGATTAAACTTCGTACCTGTAATGACCGAAATAATTGTGAGAGACCAGAGCCCTGTGTTTCAGGTTTTATGCAAAAAAACGCACATGCGAATACATCGAAAATTGCCTTATTTTTCAGCTCAGTTAACCGAAAAATACTTCTTTTAAGATAGATTTTTAGTCCTACAGTGAAGCTTTAAAGAAGATAATGCTTTCCAAAAAAAACCTTTTTTTCTTTTCTATATCAGCCGCGTTGAACACATCTACTGCTTCAGAATCACTGCTGTCGCTGCGCCCTCTACGCAAAGACATTTTAAATTTATGAAACAAAAAACTTGTAGAATAATTTACAAGCGATCTTTCACCTGTAGAAATTTTTCACAAACTGATAAAATCGCTTTTATTATGGTGCAACAGAAACCTACAAAAAAGAATGATTTTCACAAATTTTTGCTTCTAATTCACAAATAAAAATTTATTTTTGTGCAATGAAAAATTCTATTAATGTCAACAAGCTTGTGACTTGTATTTCACAAGTACAAATTTGTATTTTTAAAAAAAATTACAAAACTCAAAATCGAGTTTTATTAAAAACAAATTTTAAAAATTGTAGGAGCAGTTTAAAAAATAATTCATTTTTATATACCTACATATAAAATCTTGCCAACATTAAAAAAAATTGGTACGCCAATTTTAAGTATTTATTAATGTAGAGTTAAAAATTGAATTTAAAAAAAAAATCATCAACTCATTTTTGAAATATGTACCGAATTTTCAAAAAATATTTTTTTCTTAAATCCAAAAATAGTTCTTCTGAAAATTTTGTTTAACAATATTTTTAATTCTTATTACTAGCTTAATTTTAATCGTTGAAACGATAATAACAGCCGATAAAAAAATGTTTTATGAGAGGTACTTAAGTTAGGTTAGGCAGAAGGGCTGTCAGGTGATCTTGTTACCGTCACACTTAGATCTATGTAGATCCGTTGTGATACCCTAGGAAATTGTATCCCACTTAATTTAAAAACCTATGTGTTCTGTTAGCAGTCAAGCCATTTAGAGGCGTTGACGAAGTTCAGAAGGCTGTTCGCTGAAGTTCTAGAAAGATCCTCTAAGTCATCAAAGAAATGATTTCCTAGGTGTTTTTTTCTTAAGTGACAGAGTGCTGGGCAGTGACAAAGGAAGTGTAAGGTATCCTCATGTGCTTCTTCATCGCTGCACCCTCTGCAATGGTCGTCAGTACTGAGCCTCATTTTCTTTTTGTTATATCCCAGTAGGTTGTGTCCGGTGATTATGCTGACAAGGAAACTCTTCTTAAACGCATTTTTATAAATTCTGATTCAATTATAATACCTAACGAAACTTTATTTTTAAGAGGCAGGTGCATTTGATTGACCATTATCATTACCATTACCAAAGCTCGTTTGATGTTTACTAGTAGCCCAATGCAACTTGGATTTTTATTGAGGTTTTCCTCACTTGAATCCAATTGAAGATTTCTGAATGCAATTACATAATTGAATTTTGGCATAAGAAATACCTTATTGTCTAAAAAGTTCATTGCGAAGTCGTGTGCGCATAAAAAGTTATTCAAGATCAAATTTCAAAGATGATAGTGACTCTAAACATGCCAGTTCATAACAGTTTTGTTAATAGAAGTTTTGTTTATGTGGTACCTCGGGCACCCAGAGTTTTTTTTTCAAGTCGCTTGAAACGCGTTGGAGCCTGATTCACAATGCGGCGAGGAAACGAGACGTGAGCGTGACGAGAGCTCGTTGTAGCTGTCAAACCAATTTCAAACAATGAAAGCATACGCATGGATATACACAATGCGGCGTTTCTCGTCTTCACATCACACCAAGAATTCGAAAAACTGCAAAAAAGACGCGACGTGACGACGATTTTCATTTTTGCTAAGTTATTAGCAGATTCTTCACAAAAGATGTAAATTAAATTAAGTTATTGATAAATTTTATTGATTTTTTTTTATAAAAATTAATTTTTGAGGTAAAACGCTCGCTGCATTGTGAATCGGGCGCTGATTTTGTAGGTAACTGTGCAATGAAAAATTCTATTAATGTCAACAAGCTTGTGACTTGTATTTCACAAGTACAAATTTGTATTTTTAAAAAAAATTACAAAACTCAAAATCGAGTTTTATTAAAAACAAATTTTAAAAATTGTAGGAGCAGTTTAAAAAATAATTCATTTTTATATACCTACATATAAAATCTTGCCAACATTAAAA
This sequence comes from Leucozona laternaria, assembly GCA_932273885.2. Lineage (NCBI taxonomy): Eukaryota > Metazoa > Arthropoda > Insecta > Diptera > Syrphidae > Leucozona > Leucozona laternaria. The sequence continues at coordinate 60,504,570 of OW026368.1, read as the reverse complement.
AAAATTGGTACGCCAATTTTAAGTATTTATTAATGTAGAGTTAAAAATTGAATTTAAAAAAAAAATCATCAACTCATTTTTGAAATATGTACCGAATTTTCAAAAAATATTTTTTTCTTAAATCCAAAAATAGTTCTTCTGAAAATTTTGTTTAACAATATTTTTAATTCTTATTACTAGCTTAATTTTAATCGTTGAAACGATAATAACAGCCGATAAAAAAATGTTTTATGAGAGGTACTTAAGTTAGGTTAGGCAGAAGGGCTGTCAGTTGATCTTGTTACCGTCACACTTAGATCTATGTAGATCCGTTGTGATACCCTAGGAAATTGTATCCCACTTAATTTAAAAACCTATGTGTTCTGTTAGCAGTCAAGCCATTTAGAGGCGTTGACGAAGTTCAGAAGGCTGTTCGCTGAAGTTCTAGAAAGATCCTCTAAGTCATCAAAGAAATGATTTCCTAGGTGTTTTTTTCTTAAGTGACAGAGTGCTGGGCAGTGACAAAGGAAGTGTAAGGTATCCTCATGTGCTTCTTCATCGCTGCACCCTCTGCAATGGTCGTCAGTACTGAGCCTCATTTTCTTTTTGTTATATCCCAGTAGGTTGTGTCCGGTGATTATGCTGACAAGGAAACGAAAATGTTTTTTGTTCATTTGCATAATTTTGTCTGTCCTCTGCTTATTGAAATTTGGCCATAATTTTCTAGTTGTGGCGCATGTTTCAAGCAGGTTCCATCTTTCATTGGTTTTGGAGAGGTACTTATATAGGTAGTGTTACTGTTAATAATAGAAGAATGTAAATTTAATAATTTTAAATGGTAAATCGTACCTTATTATTTCGATATATGGAAAAATTTAGATCATTTTCCTTAACTGTTTTTAAACGTTTGTATGGTAGGTACCGTTTTCTTTGGTTATAAGAATAATTTGGTTTTAAAATCTTCGAGATACTATTTAAAAAAAAAAAACGCTTTTTGCCAAGTTTAATAAAAATCAATCTAGTGGTTTTTAAATTACTGAGTTTTCGAAAAAAATTGTTCCAATATTTTTAAAAAATCCAAAAAACATTTTTTTTTCAAGTTTTTATATCTACACAATATTATTTAAAATGTTTCAACCATCCATAATCATAAAAAAAATTGATCAAAATTAGTTCAAACTTTTCGAGAAAAGCAAAAATAAAAAAAAAGTTTGCTTGAGAGGTGCCATTAAAAACCATCTTCGGAACCATTTGTTACTAAACAGCAGCTTACTGATTTTTTTTTTGATCCGTAGGTATAGCCGATTTTGACAAAAATAAGATTTTCCTTTTTGGCGAAAAAAATTGTGTGGCAGACGCCGTTAATTTTGGTCCTAAATAAAATGAAAAAAATCTATGGGGGGAATTTCCTAAAAACGACAGGTACCAAGTTTAAGGAAGTCGAACAGACAGACAGACGGAAGTTTTTGCAAGATCCACTTTTTTCGTCTTCCCTATCATCGCATTATCAAGTTTGATCAAAATCTCGAATTCAATTTTTTTACGAATCCATATATATGTAGGTACGAACCTACAGTATATATCGGAAGTAAAAATGGAGAAAGACGTAGGAATATTGTGAATAATAAGACATGTTCAGTGAAGCTTTTCTAAATGAAATACATACACCTATACGGAAATGGAAAAAATAAAGGTACGATTTTAATACGAAAATTTCTGTTCTTAACTGTTCTGAACGCAGAATACATACCTACCTTTGATAGACTTTTCTCCCTGTTTAACTCTTCTTAAACGCATTTTTATAAATTCTGATTCAATTATAATACCTAACGAAACTTTATTTTTAAGAGGCAGGTGCATTTGATTGACCATTATCATTACCATTACCAAAGCTCGTTTGATGTTTACTAGTAGCCCAATGCAACTTGGATTTTTATTGAGGTTTTCCTCACTTGAATCCAATTGAAGATTTCTGAATGCAATTACATAATTGAATTTTGGCATAAGAAATACCTTATTGTCTAAAAAGTTCATTGCGAAGTCGTGTGCGCATAAAAAGTTATTCAAGATCAAATTTCAAAGATGATAGTGACCACAGATTAGCCACATGAAGATGAGGATCCCCGGCAACCATTTTAATTTGCCTACAAGCTTGAGCTGTCAGATATCAGATAAAAGATGAGAATGTGTGTATAAAAACTTCACACATAGACAGTAGGGATCTTCAGAGACCGGTTAAATTGTTGTTGCAATTCACATCTATTCATCGACGCGGGAAGAAATTACAAATACAACAATGTAAACAAATTGGTTTTGGAGGGTGAAACGTACGAAACATTCTCATCTTCATATGGCTAATCTGTGATAGTGACTCTAAACATGCCAGTTCATAACAGTTTTGTTAATAGAAGTTTTGTTTATGTGGTACCTCGGGCACCCAGAGTTTTTTTTTCAAGTCGCTTGAAACGCGTTGGAGCCTGATTCACAATGCGGCGAGGAAACGAGACGTGAGCGTGACGAGAGCTCGTTGTAGCTGTCAAACCAATTTCAAACAATGAAAGCATACGCATGGATATACACAATGCGGCGTTTCTCGTCTTCACATCACACCAAGAATTCGAAAAATTGCAAAAAAGACGCGACGTGACGACGATTTTCATTTTTGCTAAGTTATTAGCAGATTCTTCACAAAAGATGTAAATTAAATTAAGTTATTGATAAATCTATTGTTTTGTAAGTTATTTTGTTTATATTTTATTGATTTTTTTTTATAAAAATTAATTTTTGAGGTAAAACGCTCGCTGCATTGTAAATCGGGCGCTGATTTTGTAGGTAACTAGAAAAAAATGCCAGCGGTTCTCGTCACGTTCACGTCGTCGTATCATTGTGAATCAGGCATGATCCATACCTACTTTTAATGGCGAAAATCTTCAAGTATATAACTGTTATAAGTTGGCATTTCTCTATTCTTGTCCTTTAAAAATATCGGTTAACGGTGAACACTAGCATGAAGTACCTATGTGTCAGTCGCATGGAATTTTATCGCACTTTCGCCTAGACATGTGTGGAAATACTTTTAATTCAAGCCTATAGGGTTAAAAAGTTATTACTTACCTAAATGTTCCTGTGTACCTAACATTTGTATCAAAATGTTATATGTATATACCTACAGCTGACAAATATTTTTAAGAAATGTCGGCGTAGGTACCTGCAAACTTTTTTTTCTCACAGGAAGCAAATAAAATGTCGCGAGGTTAAGTATTCAAGTTTTAACGATCCCACAACTCAGCTGCAGTTACAAAGTCTCAATGAATCCTCTTTGTTTAATATGAAGGTACCTATGTGTTCGTATTATGTAGATACCTATTACTAATGTATTTAATATCTTTATGTTGGTATATCAACATCCGACATCGCACCCACTCATACAAAAAGAAACAATTTTTAAATCAACATTATTTTTGGGCAAATAGAAACGATAAATAAACTTTCCATAAGGAGCTCTACGAATATGATCGTTTGCATCTGTGCCCTGTTCGTGAATCGTGACATTGTGCCGGTAAATTGAATCTGCAAAGTATTTGCACTTCCAATGGAGTTCTGTTTGGGCAATCGTGTATGATGATTGCTAAGACTACTTTTCACACAACATGCACCTTCACTAGAGGCAACAGAGCAGTCAATTTTTTTAAACGCATTATAGCGAATGCATAGAGTCTCCCGTTAATGCTTCGAAACATGAAAATGAAAACGATATTTATTAAACTTATGCAACGTTGAATAGAATCATTATAAGCTAAATGCTTTAAAGGAAGAACTAGAATAGTCGGAAGGCCACGCCAGTGGTCGTACGAAACCGAGCTAATACAAAGAATTCATATCTCGTGCCCACAATTCCGATTTGGTACTGTTCGCCTAGTTTTCGTTAACTTTTGCAGTCGGACGTGAAGAGCGCTCATCGACCGCTCATTCGTAAGTGGATGGATGCAAAAATCAAAATGGTGAAAGCAAACTAAAAAGAATTCGGTGTTTGGTGCTTAGATTTCGACTTTTTTCTGATTTATGAATGAGAGAAGTAAAATTTCAAGTTTTCGTTTAATTAATTTATATCACATCGAATTTTAGTGGTTTCGCAAAGTAAATAATTAAAAGCCTCTCTGCTATGAAAACTGACATTAAACACAAACAATTTTTTAATTTGTTTTCTCTTTCAACCATTTAAGTGCATTATGGGTTACTTGTGAAATTGACGTTTCGGAAAGCTACTTTCCGGTCGGTTTTGACATAAGCTTCCGACAGCTCCCGCCTATTCTTGTTCTACCTTAAGGTTGAATAGTGTTTAAGAGTATAGGTATATGGATGTTTTCGTATCGAAATGTTACTTTAACTCACATACGACAATTGAATACAAAGTCATAAGGGTGGCGCATATTTGGGGATGTTTGAATTTCTTTTGTGCTCCCCGTCCCCCCTAATAATGATCAAAGTTAGTATACGTACATTAGTGTAAAGCCAGAAATCTCTTATTTTATAGTGTTTTTAAATAAAGTTGTTTTAGTGTGTAATTTTTGAAAAATTATTTTTCAAACTCAAAATTTCGAAAAAAAAAATTTGTTCAAACTAATTTTGTTCAGAATGCCGATGACTGATGATTCACCTGCGCAACATCACTTTCACCGGAAATCGCTGAGACTGCTTTTACACTACAGCGATTTTTAATCTTCGTTTCTCCTTTGGTTTCCTTCTAATTGCAAATACCTTTTACACGACAGCGATTTTTAATGAAAAGTTTAGTTTGTGCAAGTGAAGAAGTATCATCTCACTGCACTCTTTACTCTACTTGATTAAGCGAAGTTATCTGAGTGGACGACGAATGAAAATAAAACACATTCGAACAAAACGGAAAAGCACAAAGAAGAATGAGCGATAACTCTGCAATTTGTTCAACCTCAGCAATTTCATCTACCCCGGCCACCACATACGTCCCTCGCCCACGTGCTTAAAAATCGCAAGAGGAAATTGCATGGTTTAAAAGCAGTCTGAGTGGAGGAGCACATCAGAAACTTGTGGGACTACTACCTGAAATGGGGAATGGACAGCAACAAAGCGAGCTCATCTGTTTCAGAACACCAACAACATCAATAAGAAATCGACGACGTTTTGCTACCAGACAACAGCATGATAGCGACAAATACGACAACGAGGTACCTTCGAGTGAATTTCACAAACCGCTTTCAATTCAAAAAACACGCTTCACTTAATTATGTTAAAAAGAGCCAACTCTTCCCTGCATCTGGTCCATCAGCTTCTAAGGAAGAGAAACGGACTGAGTAGGAGGACTATAAGCTTCTGGTGTATAAACAGCTGATCAAGCCCGTTCTGGAGTACGCCTGTCCCATTTGGTTTACTATTTCACCAACGTACATGAAGAAGATCCAACTTTTTGAAAGAAAGATACTTCGGAGCTGAACAGGACTCCACAGGAACCCATCAGTAACGAGGAAATATGTCACAAGCAAGATGCTTTAAGAAGAGGCAAAATGTATTTCAATAAATCAATTTATGCTACAGCTATCCACAAAAATCATCAAAAACTTGGAAAATCACCCAAACTTGGAATTCCAGCAACTACTCCGCGATCCGTACCGTAAGCCTAGTACTGCGCTAGTACGCTTCTGTTGCTGTAATTATCAATTTCACTCGTGCAGCTGTGTACTTTAAAACGAAAAGCAGAACGAAATTTTTCGTTGACTCAATTTGGTAGTGGATTTTTCGTTTCGCTTCAGCAGCGTACTACGCTTTACTTCCGATAGCAAAAGTTAACGATACCTTGACGAAAGGTAGCAAACCACAATTATGAGCGCGTCAAATGAATTATTTGTATTCGGACTATTATAGTTCTATCATTATAGTTCTGTCATTAAAATCACTCACGTCTATAATGGTGTACCGGTATATCCCCATGGCTATAGCGGTATTAGAAAGAGAAAAGTAAAGAACGACCCCACGATAAACAGAAACAAGGTATGCTCATTAGACTGCTTTTACACTACAGCGATTTTTAATCTTCGTTTCTCCTTTGGTTTCCTTCTAATTGCAAATACCTTTTACACGACAGCGATTTTTAATGAAAAGTTTAGTTTGTGCAAGTGAAGAAGTATCATCTCACTGCACTCTTTACTCCACTTGATTAAGCGAAGTTATCTGAGTCGATGACGAATGAAAATAAAACACATTCGAACAAAAAGGAAAAGCACAAAGAAGAATGAGCGATAACTCTGCAATTTTTTCAACCTCAGCAATTTCGTCTACCCCGGCCACCACATACGTCCCTCGCCCACGTGCTTAAAAATCGCAAGAAGAAATTGCATGGTTTAAAAGCAGTCTTAGCTGTATGCATGATGTATGACGTCACAATCATTTGGGTTTGTTAGGAGAGCCAAAAGTTAATTCCATTTCATTAGATTGTTTTTAGTTGTTGTTTTATGTTCACAGTTCTTATCACTTTAAAATAATAGGGAATATTCAGTCACTTTTAAACTCCAGTTTATCTTAGACCTGGGTTTATCCTATCTAAATAAAATTGAATAAACCCCAGTCTAAGTTAAACTGGAGTTTAAAAGTGACTATGAATATGCCCCAATATGTTTAAATACTGAATTCTAAATTATAGTCTTCATTTTTAAAAGAAAATAACACCCAAAGATGATTGTGAAGTCATAAAAATGCCAAGATGGCGACTTGGGTGTATCTAATGAGCATACCTTGTATCTGTTTTTCGTAGAACGACCCTATGTTTTCCCAAATGCAGCATGAATCAATTTCAACTTTTGCTGCAGCTTCTTTTTATGCTGAAGCTACAGCTTCACATTGTAGCGCTGTATACAATTCTCGTACCTATCAACTTTGACAGTGCTACGTGATTCAGCTGCAGCTACACCATTGTTACCTTTTTTCGATTTCGGTGGGATGAATCGTTTTCCTTAGCATTTATCGTTGGTTAATGAGTTCATTAGTCTGACTGAATTGAATTGAAATTTTCTTCCGAACCCTACTTTTGAGTCAAAGTGCAGTATGTTGCCGTGACGATAAAATCTGCGTCATTTCAGAATCCCCGGTCCTCGCATTTTTCAATTCCCAAATCCCAATACCTACCTACCACAAAATAAAATAAAATGCTCTCTTTTGCTCTCAGTTTATACATAAAACAAGACACAAATGACAACACACAAGAGACAAGAGGATAGATTAGCCACATGAAGATGAGAATCCCCTGCAGCCATTTTAATTTGCCAACAAGCTTGAACTGTCAGATAAGATAAAAAATGAGAATGTGTGTAGAAAAACCTCACACATAGCCAGTAGGGATCTTCAGACACCGGTTAAATTGTTGTTGCATTTCACATCTATTCATCGACGCGGGAAGAAATTACAAATACAACAATGTAAAAAAATGGGTTTTGGAGGGTGAAACGTACGAAACATTCTCATCTTCATATGGATAATATGTGGACAAGAGTACGTTACGTAAATATATTTATTTTAGTAAAATACAAGAGACAAGAGTTATAGAAACACAAACACAACAAATTCCAACATTTGTTTAAATTCACCTCTCTTGACGTTCACAACTTCAATTGCACAAAAAATATGAATGCTCTCTTCAATGGCTATGGCTAGCAAGGCAATTCATCATTCCATAAACTAAATGAATTTAGTGGATGAAATTCATCGAGATTTGTTTCACCACCTGGAAGCTTGGAATGGTAGAAACTTGGTGGTCCAAATCCAATGCCAAAGCATTCTTTGAGTTTGAGTTTAGTTTAAGGCAAAAACGAAATCATTTGAGCTCCCTTTTCGTACGGCGGCGGCGGCGGTTGAGAACAAGCAAAGAAAATTCGCATAATATCCTTTCCGTGTAGTACCTAGTACTATGTACCTAGTGACACTAGTTTTGTGATTTAAAAATATAACATAATACAAAAATAGAAAATTGTGTGCGATAGCAAAATTTTTTCTTGTGATTAGTTGTTCTGCGATAGATCTATTTTTACTGGAAAGTTAAGTGTTAGAGAAGAATTAAGCAATCAAAATGGAATACAAGAATAATTACATCCTTTGTGGATTAATTGCATTTGGGATAATTGCCACAGGTAAGAGATTCACTATTATTTATTAGGGCAAAACGAAAATATGAAAGTTGACTTACAAATTTTCTGATACGTATATGTATGCAGGTACATACACATAATACCTATATTATGTACATAGAAGTACCCTATGCATCTGGGTTATTCGCATAGGGTGCGAAAAAAGCCTAGGACTTAAGGGTTTGGTTGAAGCAAGAACAAAATTAGGATGGTGGAATTTGTCATAGAGATAGGACTGTATTTTGTACAGTGCAATAAAGCCAATCCTTTTTTCTTGAAAATATTCTCAGCGCTCAAGTCAAATTTAAATCATTGTTTTCTCTTTTAGGTATAGGTAGGTACATAATGTACATAGGTAACTATCTTTATATTAGGCATTCAAAAGTAAAATCCAATTCGTTTGGATTATTGAGACTTATGTGCGAATTAACCAAACTATCTACGATATTTTTTGTAGGAAGGAAATCGGGAGAACTGAACATGTGACTCTTAAGTCTTGAGGCACTCGTAATATTTCATGCACATTACTCTTCAATCCAGTGTAAGTACATAAATATATAGGATGCATCAGAATGTGACCCTTTGTCTACGAGCATAAATAATTTGAAGTCAAAATTTAATAGTGGTTTCTGTGCGGTTTTTGCATTTTTTTAAATAAGTTTTGACGTCAATAGAATCTTACGGAGAAAACAAAAAATCGATTTTTTCATGATTGGGTTTTAGTATTTATTGATATTAAATCATAAACATGTTAAGATATGATTTCTTTTTTGGTATAAATTAATTCATTGAAATTAATACATATAATTATAAAATGAAAATAGAAATAACAATAAAAGATTTCATAGAATAAAGATATAGGTAGATAGTATACCTAAAATAAATTCAATTTGTGAAAAATAAAAATAAAGTTTAGAAAAACCTTAGCATCTGTAAAGAAACCCTCAAAGTCTTGTAGCTGTTAAGTCCTCTCAGATCGGCTGGTAGCGAGTTCATGCATACAAAATTGTTGTTTAGAATTTCTATACTTAAAAGAAGGCGAAATGAGAACTTTAATCCTTTGAGATACAGGAAAAATTAGTTTTTTTCAAATAGATATTCCAAATGTTACGATATAATACATGAGTTTAAAAAGAAAAGTCAATATGTACTAAATAATCTAAATATTTGTTTAAGGGCATATCAAATACATTTTTTGCATACAAAGAGATATTCAAATCGTCGGTGTGTTGTTAAATGCAACTTGAAGCTTCCTTCTACTTCTACTCACAGAATCCAAACATCAGAAAATGAGGCTACCATAGAACAAAGCGGCAAAGACAAAGGTTTTAGAAATCGTCATTTTGGATGCACATGCAATTGGAAGACAACCACCAGACAAGTGTAATAAGCATATGTTCTTCCAAATGACTAATGAGGGTTTGATTAACATTCAATCTCAAAGCTTGGTAAACAAATCGTGTAGAACTGTATTACTTATAACAATAGCCTGGCATTTTTTCGAGTTCAGTTTCAAAAGATTTGTATTAGATCATTGTACTATAAGCTTCAGGATTCTCGTTTATTCGAACAGTTGCATCTTCAACCATTCCAATACGGTAGCTGCAATAAATTTGAACGTCATCAGCGTACATATGAATTTCGCAATTTCTAAGAACCGGAGTTAATCATTGTTGAAGTGCGTGAAAAGTAGGGGGCCTAAGATTGATTCCTGAGGAACACTAGCATGGGGAGAAAAGAACTCAGATAACTTGGAATTTACAGAAACCGCTGGGTTCTTTCGGTCAGATAAGCCTCCATGAGAGATATGCCCGAGCTTTTAAGCTAAAAAGAATATTGTAACTTTTCTAGAAGTATTCGGTGAGAGACAGTAACTAACGCCTTAGAGAAGTCTAATAAAACCAACGTTGTTGCTAGGTTTTTATCAATTTGCAAACGTATGTCTTTCACAATTCTTAGAAGCGCTCTGGGTGCAGATATGGTGTGGTCTAAAATCTGATTGGGGAGGAGTGGGCAACTGATGAGTATTTAAAAAGATAGTGATCTGTGGACTTACTAGCTTTTCAAACGCCTTCGGAAGGAACGGCAGAATAGAAATTGGTCGATACTCTTTAGTATTTGAGCTTGATTTTTTTTGGAACCGGAATGATTTTAGAGGCTTTCCAAAGTTTAGGGAAACCGGAACTGGTCAAAATAGTGTTAAAAATATGAGTTATGAAAGGCGATATAACAGGAAGAATTGTTTTAACAAATTTCGGAGGCAAATAGCTTCCGATTTTAATCCAGTAATCGCTTTGCACTTCATCCACAGTACCTACTCATAATAAAAGGTAATACCTATCATTAGCGTTTTCATTTTTGTTCAGTTCTGCGCATCTGTGAAAATGGCGGATCCAGTGTCTCTTTACTTGTCAAAATGCTAATATTGAATGTTTTTTCAAGTAATGCCATGTGCAGTTTTCGTGGGCACTGGAGCCGCCATGTTTAATTTCTGACACTTTCAATTTTGACAACATGCGCAATATATTCCCCTAGATTTGTGTACTGTGATTTCATGAACTTATCTAAAACTAAATACTAAATCCTGTCAAAAAATCAGCATTCCTCTCAAAAACTATACATATTCGCATCATCATTTGTGTAAGAGGATGAAACCGCAAGTATTTTGTTCAGCTCAGCTCATTATGTCGAGAACAGACAGCGAGAAGAAAATAAATAAAAGCGTCTTAAAATTGAATTCTATGAAAACCAGAAATAGAAGGTAACTTTATTATTCTTAGAGGTGTTTGTTGATATGAAACTTAAATATTTAAGTTCAACATAAACGCTTATGTTCTACTTTTTCTTCAGCGTAAACTGTCAAAAAATCTCAAAAAATCCTGCTTATGCTACTGATCCTTAGCCTTGAGAGCCTAGAGCTTCTTATCCCCGTATATAACGTGCTGCTGCAAAGTCTATCAGTCAGAAGACTTTACTTGCACTATTTATGTAAAATTAAAATAAAATAACTGATTTCTGTATTGAAAAATGGTGTGTTTTGTAATATTTGTTTCCATTTAAAATTTTGTAAATATACGTAGTAAGTATAGGCAAATGTTTACGTATAGTAAGATGTAAATGCACGAGTAGACAAACCTAAGCTTCGCATAAAAATTACAAAAACAAATTTAAATAAATATTTAAGCTACTTTTGATGTGTAAGCATCTATGCCGGCGGTTGAGTGAAATAAAAACGTGGACTTTCCTCTGTGCGACGTTCCGAGGTCACACTTTATCTTTACGGTGTAGCAAATTACGTTACGAAAGTCAGAATAGTAGGATATTGGGTACGTTCAGTGATAAAAATCTGAAGATCCCCTTCCAGCAAACTAGGCCGTTCTGTATCCATGCACGTATTTAACAACGCCAAATAACTAATAGGTATATTGAATTAATATTGATTTGTTTGCAAAAACTTGAGTTGATATTTTATTCTAAAATGTCTGCATTGCTAACATTTACGTCTTTATTTTTTCCAGCCAAAATTGCTCGTTCACTTAACCAATCGGGATTATTGAATTGTTGTGCTATATTTGGAAATACTCTGCGAGTGGCAAATAAATTTGGTTTAGGTACTGATCCCACCCCTTTCATTTCGAACAGCGTGCATGATTGTATTATATGCGTGCTTCTGTTCAATATTTAATTTTGGAACATTTGGCCGCACAAACGTATCTATTTATTTCGACTCAAATATAATTTAATTCACGCCGCGCCGCATTTCAGTGTTAAGAAAGTTACTTGCACCCAGCGATTAGTTGCTATCATTCCCAACTGAGATAATGCTTTATTTGCAATTGATATACAAATGTATTCAATCAAAATAAGAGCTTCATTGTGAATGTCCGGATTAATTTGCAAATTTGGATTTGAATTAATGACACGTACATATATAATCTATATAAAATATCATCTGACAATTCATCTCGATGAATGGACAAACAACAACAAAGTGGACTTTTGCAATGTAGCTGAAAAAAAAGGGGCTACAAATACTTCGACTTGACGGATTTTCAAATTTTGTTCGTAAACCATCTAGAAATGGTCCACTTTCATTTAAAAAAGAAATATATAAAAATCCACCGAGCCGGACTCTTGATATAAGCTCACACACAAAAGTTAAACTCGTCGCAAAGCTAGAGCGTGTTGGTTGGGTCGAGACAAGAAAAAAATCGTATAGGAGGGGGGTATGTCCATGTCCCCCGCACCCATTTAGCCAGGAGGGGCAATTTTTTAAAAATTTGGCTTAAAACAAAAATGTCATGATATACCTTTTTGTAAAGCCAGAAATCTCTTCTTTTATTGTGTTTTTAAATAAAGTTGTTTTAGATGATAGTTTTTGAAAAATTAATTTTCAAACTCAAAAATTTTGAAAAAAAATAAAAAAACCTGCAAACTAATTTTTTTCAAAATTTTAAGTAATTAAGAACACTAATTTTGTTTTCAAAATTCAATGTTCTTATTAGTTTTTCGTCAAAAAAAAAAAAAATCTAAGCTAAAAATAAACATTAAGAAAATTGAAAATAACTAAATCTACTTTACTGGCTACGTAGTGGAAATAGGATCTTTAGAGCAACTTTAGCAACGGATTGGAGTCAGATTAATGGAATTTTATTTCTGTTATTTTCAATTTTCTAAAGAACAAGAAGAGATTTTAGTATTCGGTTTGTTTGTGTTTAATAATAATAATAATTAATAAGAGCATTGAACATTAAAAACATTAGTTTAAACAAATTTTTTTCAATTTTCTTTCAAAATTTTTAGTTTGAAAATTAATTTCGAAAACTATTCTCTAAAACAACTTTATTTAAAAACACAATAAAAGAACAAAAAGATGTATGATGGCATTGTAAGTTTTTTTTTCTGTTTTCGGTAATTTTTTTTAGAAAATTGCCCGTCCAGGCTAAACGGGGGTGAATAGACCCCCCTCCCATACGATTATTTTCTTGTCTTGACCCAACCTATGTAGATATTCTAGTTTTTTGTTCTTTTGCGAATCACCCTGTATAGTAAGATGTAAGCGTGCTGATTTTTATTGTATATAGGTACCTACAACGCTCATCCGAAGAGCATCGGTGAAGTTTATGTTATGGGCTATAAAATCAAATACAAAAATTACAAAACATGGGTTAGGTATACACTACAGTCCTATCAGCTTCGTCGTTTAAGACTAAAACGCTTCATTTTCAACACACAAAACCCTTCAGTTAAGATTCATGAAGCATATCTGCAATGAAGGTACTATGCGTTGGAGTTTTACGTAAGCACATTATTTTGAACTCATCTCATCGTCATCATAGCTCAATCAGAGTCAATAGATAAAAACTAAATTGTTATTCTATTTTTCATTCAGATCGTGTATCAAGCTTCGGGGTTTGTTTATGAATTATTGAAATATGTATATGTGTCAAATTGAGAAATGGATTAGGCTTGATATTTATTTATTGTTATCTCTTATTTTAAAATTGAACTTGAACTTGGTGAACTATCAGATACAGATAACTGTATTAGTGCTGTTGGCTACCTTCCTATTAAATTTATATTCTATCTTATTACAAATATCTTTGTTATTGTTTCAGAAACGTTCTTATACTATGTTTCCACCGACCACTAAACCGAGATTTGATAAGATTTGCCATAATCTTCTACAAATCTCGAAGATTCACCATACAAATTTATTTTGTAAATCTAGAAGATTTCAAATAAATCTTGTTAAATCTTCATAGGGCAAATAGTTTTTCAACTCGAACCAACCCAATTTATGTCGTGCTGAACACATTCATTGGAAAATCCAACCCTCCTTGCTTCTTTTGCCAAACATGAAACTTTCTGTCTCACTTCAACTTCATACGAAAAAATGAAATAACATTTGCATTTTGAGAGGTACTGTCAAAGTAAATCTGTTTTTTAAATCTTTTTGTGTGGTGGAAAACTACATAGATTTATTTAATCTAAATTGAGATAAACCTTCGGTGGAAACATAGTATTAAGCAAACCAAAAACTGAAATATTATCTGCGATGGTTTTATTTATTCCGCTGTGATTCAATTTTAAAAGGCAGCTTGAAAGTTTTTATTTGAAAGGCGATAGGTACATAATATTATGAATCAATTACAAAATCAAAATCATTATATCATATAAACGCGGCTAATCTCTGATAACTTAGAAAGTGTCACGAGTATCAACTTAGCGAAAAAACATTCATCGATCGAAAAGTGATTAGGTTGGTAATTTTCCGAATTAGTTGTCATAATTTCGAATTTGTCATTCCATGTTTTCTGTTTTTTTTTTCTGCTGCTAACTTGGTGTCAACTTAGCGAAGCACCCTCTCAAAAACGGGTGAAAACTTCTTGTATTGAATAGTTTACTGCTCAATAAGTTGTGAATTAATAATAATAATAATAATAATTTTTAACTAATTATATGCCTGTAAGACCTAAGGTCTTTTTTAAATGCAACCTGAATTGCATGGCACTAGTTAGAAGGAATAGAAGGATAGGAAAGAATTTTTGTTGGCACAGTGGACTGAGAAATAAGGTATTAATTGTCCCATGGAATCCCACGGGTGGCGTCCAGTTGTATAACTGGGGGAAAAGAATGCTGCCTAGAGTGGGGCTCGAACCCACACCTCTAAATTAGCAGGCAAGCACTACATCCACTGCGCCACTGCCACCCAATTAGTTGTAACAATTTTAATTATGTCTTGCTATGTTTTCAATTTTTCTAAATTCATATGAAGTTAGCGAAGCACCCCCTCAAAAAGTAGTAAAAAATTGTTACCTTTAGTGAACGTTTTATTGCTCAATAATTTTACGGTCATAAGTCATCAATGACATTAAGACATTTAATTCTGTTAGTTGTGACCATTTTAATTTTGTCGTGCTATTGTTTACGGTTTATTTGTATTAAAGATATTATTGATATTCTTATCATATTGGCTTCTTTATCGTGCAAATTATTATGCAATAAAGAATTTAATTCAAATATAAATAATATGAATTAACCTATAAAACCCCAACAAAAAAAAGGAAACATTGCACGGCAATTTAAATTGTCACAACTAATTCACGTTTGATGATTTGCAAATTATTCAGTAATAAACCATTCAATATAAGAAGTTTTTAACCCTTTTTGATGGGTGTTTCGTTTACTTCACATGAATTTGACAAATTAGCAGCAAAAAAGGTAGAAAATATGGGAAGACAAAATTGAAATTGTCACAACTAATTCACGACTAACGAACGGCAAATTTTCCACCTAACCACTTTTCGATTGATGAATGTTGTTTCACTAAGTTGATACTAATGGAAATGTCATGTGTTAACAACCGCAAAAACCTTCAAAGTTATAATATAAATACGATTCCTCAGAAATTCTCAGATTAG
Organism: Leucozona laternaria; assembly: GCA_932273885.2. Taxonomy (NCBI): domain Eukaryota; kingdom Metazoa; phylum Arthropoda; class Insecta; order Diptera; family Syrphidae; genus Leucozona; species Leucozona laternaria. The sequence continues at coordinate 60,489,017 of OW026368.1, read as the reverse complement.
GTTAGGTAGGTCAAGGCCACAGTACACATATTAAAGGTAATCATTAGCGATTTCATTTTAGTTCAGTTCTGAGCATCTGTGAAAATGGCGGATCCTGTGTCTCTTTACTTGTCAAAATGGTAATATTTCTTGTTGTTTCTAGTAATGCCATGTGCAGTTTTCGTGGGCACTCGAGCCGCCATGTTTAATTACTGACACTTTAAATTTTGACAACCTGCGCAATATATTACCTTCGATTTGTGTACTGATGTCTACTGTGGGTCAAGCCAGTCAGGAGAAAATTTGTGAGATCTTACTGGATATATATACATTGATCATATATACATTGATCAACTGCGAGCGATACAAAATAATTGGGCAATCGAATCCAAACAAAAATCATTAGTAAAGTTGTGTTCCAAGTTAAAGTGAAATTTAATGTTTTCCACAATTGGTAATTAGTAACTACTTGAATCAGTTCAAATAACCACTTATCGAGTGTATCGTTTCCAAGTCCCTATATTGAAAATTTGCTTTGGTTAACAAAAGTACTGCATCCTCCTCATAATCTGTATCATAGAGTACCTATATTACCTAGAGAACCGACCGGTACCCCTCTTGCCTTAAACACCCGCAAATTTTATTTGAGGTGAGTAAGTGAAAACTCTCTTAGTTTACTCTTTTTTCCTTATCCGTGAATCCGTGTGAATGGTGGATATAAAAACAAATTGGCGCATTAGTTCAAAAAGGTACGTGTCTACGGTTTAATTGTGAACAAAGTGGTGGCATTAGCTCAAAAAGGTGCGTGTCTACGATTTGCACACCTAAATCGTAGACACGTACCTTTTTGAACTAAGAAACTAGAGTGCGCTTCCAATTTTCGGTAGGTGTTTTTGTTTATTATTTAATGTTTATTATTTAATTTATTACCCGGGAGCAACAATGACCGATATTCTTCATAGTTTAGGTTGACAAAAGGTTAAAAAAAGAAATTTGACTACGAAATTAATAAATTTCTCAATTTTTGAATTTAACGGATTTTTTTTTTGAATCCCTGGGCGGTCTTATCCACCTTATTGAGCACTTTGAGCAATTTGAGCGAAGTCCTTTCAATTGAAGCCATGTTGGTTCGGTCCCATTTAAAATGCATTGGACAACAACGCCATACAAAACTTAATGGGCATTTTCCTCTCAGTACAGCTTGTAGGGTGGAAGAGAACGACCGCCTAAGTCGGTTCTCTAGGTAATATAGGTACTCTATGATCTGTATTCTGCTTCGTAATCATGTATCAGGTTAATGTTTATCTACACAGAAGCTACACGACGCAGAGTCGTTTAGAATACCATTGGCCATTGGCGCAAAATTTCAGCAGATTTAGTATCGTGTTAAAGCATATCACTATGATGCTATGTTTAAAAGATGATTTTCCAAAATGTAAATGAGTCGGCATCGTACAATATTTTTACATTTGACCAAAGTGAAAATCGAGATAAATGTAGATATGTACATAAGTTCATTTGTACAATAATAATAATTAGCGGATAAAATTAAAGTTTATTAACTTTTGAAAAAAGGTACCTCTAAATGAAACACCCCTTATATTGGAACAATATGAAAAAGCAACCGAGTGTTTGTGGCATTGTTTTTTTTTTCCAGAAATTTATGAGCTCTTTTCTCCAATGTCTTGACTATGATGGTAAATTACTTCCCAATCTCATCTAAACGCCGAACACAAGACACAGCAATAAATTCAAAATTAAACCGATGGCAAGTTTCAACTGTAGCTGTGAGCAAAAGGAAGTATATATCTAAAAATGAAAAGATGGTGATGTCATCAACGGGAATAGGGAAATGTCGTCATTAATCGTACAAGAGAGTGATGTTCAAGTTCTGCTGTTGCCGGGTGTTTGTGTCATTTCGTTGTACACATAAAAGTGTATTTCCAAAGGATTGTCTCAAACAATTTTAGATAGTGGAGCATAGTATCATACGCCGCTATGGATAGCCATGTCATCTAAAGGCCTCAAGCTAAATCGGCTAACACACCCCAACCAAAGCGGACGAATTGAAAACTACAAACAACCACAAATAAAAGGTGGTGAGGAGCAGATGGAGAATGCCAGTTCGTGAGAAATTGTGTTTAGATTTTACTCATTAGGAGGGTTATGAATGGAGTTGGTGCCTGGTGGAACAGAGAGAAGATGAAAAGTTAAATTTTGTATGGAAAATACTGGAGGGTTCCCATCGCGCATGCGTTGCTGCGCCTATGAAATATGTGCATGTTTTTTTGAGTATCTACTACTAATCACACTCAGGTAGCAGTTGTTGGCAAACTGCTGGAGTGATTTTGAACAAAACTCTCATTAATCAATCAGGCTAATACCACATGTTCGCCCAATTGGTTCAGATTTTTCGGAGTCCATGGCATTCAGTGAATTCGACTTTCCAGGCAAAAGTTTTCTGCGAAAGAACTAAAGGCAAGATAAGAAGAATGAAGGTTCAAGCACAGATTATTATTTTTTGTGGTTTCAGGTAAAGAATATAAGTTGTAAACTGTTTAATAAATGTAAGGCGGGTTTTTTTTTCTTAATTTTCTAAATCTATATAGTCGTAGAAAATAGTTCAATAACATAAAACAACAATGGCTGAAACGAATATTGAATGTATTCTCTATTGAATTTAAAGTAAAACAACTAATTAAATACCATAGCAAGTGAACTATGCAGCTTATCGTTAGCCTGGATGTGTATCAGGTCTTATTTATACCGCCAGTGGGCATACTTTGGAAACCCACAGTTTTTAGTTATTTAGGGCGCGCGAAGCGCGTTGATGCCTAACCACTTTTAAATGGAAGTGACTGTAGAAATGCCAATAGAGGTCTTCCAAGATTTGTCTTTGTCTTTTCTCTTTCTAATTTGACATTTAAAAACAACAACAAAAAAGTCCCTGACACTCCTACATTTGGGGGCAGAGATGCATTATAAAAGTTTTGGTTTACAAAAGGGCCCTCTGCTGACATTGGCCGATTTTTCGACGAAGATTTTTCCAGAAATCGGGTGGAATGTTTACATTTAACGATTTTTCCATTGAAATTTTTTTTGTTATCCTCTTCATTTTTCATTGATGTCCCCTTCATTTTACTTTAAGATTTACTCACACCATCAAATAAACAGCACATTAAAACTAAATACACACAAGAAACTGAAACACAAGTTGAAAGAGAATGAAAACGTACTTGAAAAATCGTTTGAGTTTTGAGCAGCGTTGGAACCTTACTCCAATCGGAGTCAATTTACTCTAATTTTGAGAAAGAAAATAAATCTACTCCACCACTTCGTTTTTTTTGAGATCTACTCCTTTTTTCCCAAACTAAAAAAATTCACAAATTCTTTAGCCAAACTATATGAAAGGGCTGTGTTGTTCAGCTTTCTAACCAACTCTGGCTCTGAACGTTTAAATTTAAAATTCTATTCAGTTCTGAAAGTGAATTTGTGTATGTGATTTATTTTGTTTTTGTTAAAAATACAATTGTTTTTTCTTTAGTTTTCAAATCTACTCCAGAAATTTCCTATTTACTCCACTTTTTTTACAAATCTGCTCCGAAATTTTACTACTGAGGTTCTAACACTGGTTTTGAGTAACAAACGATTTTGTCCTTTCCCCTCACTTTTTACTCACTTTGTCGAGGCTTTTCCATGGTCGAACTGTTCAAGTGTACAAAATTGATTGCTGCGATTTGAAAATTGTGCTGTCCACGCCCAAGAAAAAAAAAACTTGTAGAAAAATCAACAGACAAAAAGAAATAATAATTGCAGAAACACGTTTTGAATAAAAATTCAAATTTATAAATGTATTCTATCGTCTTTCATAAACGTACCCCTCATGGAAGGAAATAATATAACAATCGTTGTTCCGCCATTGAATATTTGTAGTCAATAGCAAGCACAATCAAAAATCTTTTGGGGTAGTCTACAGGTTTAAAACTAAAAAGCTATTTTGATAAAATTATCCTTTGCAGTTAAATAATGTGTATGTGTATAACCCATGCAACCCCATTATTATCATTGGAGTTATCCTAAAGTCAGCCATTACTTCCCGTATATTTTCCCTAAAATCTAAATTATTTGTCTCTGCACCCACATGAGCTATCAGAGCCATGCGGTAAAGCAATAGCACTAGCACCATCATATCGGGCAATTAATGTCATGTGAGTCTATCAATTAAAGAATGTTGAATTCCTGTTTTCCCAAGCCTGGAATGCTGACTATGAGGGTTGACATCGATTACGGTACGGTGCGAATCGAACCTTCTTTCTCGTGATTCGTTTTTCTTTTTGTTTTATTCATTCTCCACAACGTCAACTGGCGGCGACTATATTGAACAATAATAACGTATTGAAACTGAACGCCAGCTTATGGATGAATAAAATTCCATTAACCGCGGCTGCTTCTGGTAGAAATTGTCGGTGCGTTTCACCCATCTTAATTAGGACGGACATTCTCGATTGATCTCGAAAGTCAAAGAGGTTTTTATTTTCATTTCCCAATCCCTATATTCTAGCCTTTCTCGTTACTCTTGTTGTCCCAGCTGGATTGCTGTAGATTTGCATCGCGTTCATGAGTCACCATCACCATCACGTATGGATTTGATTCTAGTTGAAGATTGCTAAAGAATGTTCAATACGAAATTGGTTTTGTGTAGCATTGCAGGGGGGATTTAGTTTATTATACAGAACTACAGAACACAGTAGTGCTGTGCAAAAATTTTATTGTTCTTGAACTTTAGCTTGCAAAAATAACGGTTGATTCGATTTATTCATCTAAGTAAAACCGCGAACTAGAAAATCAAAGTTCGTACCGTGGACGCAGTCGTGAAGGACGAGGTCAACTTCGGGACACCTAGTCTTGTTTGAAGTGATACTTCCTTAAGCGCGACATAAGTGCAGGTAAAATCGTTTTTCAAACAGAAGCAACGCAACGTTCAGAACAATCTAGGTATATTCCCGTGCTGGTCTTATTTTGAACAGGATAGCGTTTGTCTTGGGATTTAGGCCGGTATTCACCGAACGCTCATAACTTAATAGGCACATCAACCTATTCACCACGCAATAATAGTGAATATTTATGAGCGCTCATAAGACTTATGAGTGGTCCCGACCACGATGAAATAATAAAATAACAAAAAATGATTGTAAATTCATTTTAGCCGTTGTGAAAAGATTTTAATTTTTTTCAACAAAAAACAACTCCATTTATGAGTGTTCGGTGAATACCGGCCTTAATTGGTAAGTTTCTATACATTCATAGTTAGGACTCGACTGGAAAGTCAGGGATAGTCAGGTTAAGTTAAGGAACGAAAAATTGATCAAGAAATTTTAAAAGCGGTCAGGGAATATATGTTCAGCAGTGAGTAGTGACTGGTTGCTTCCGTTTTTTTTAAATACATATATGTATCATATATGTATGTGTATGTGTATATGCCCACAATTTCAGACGATTTAGTATCGTGTTAAAGCATTTTTAGTATGATGCTAACATTTTTATCATTTTACTAAAGTTAAAATCACCAAATGGTAATTTTATCTTTTTAGATTCATACTAACTCCATATGTCAATTTGACAATACAAAATGTGAGAAATGTGTGTCTGCCTACTATTTTGCATGAACTGTCACTGTTTTAGGTGTGGTCAGCTGGAGTTTTATTAAGAAAATAAAAGAAAAACAGGCTTAGTATGACACTATTTAAAAGCGTGTACATTTTTGGAAAGACGTTTAAAGTTAGTACATTGTTAACTACTGTCATGCTAACTGTTTGAAATTTTGCGCCAATATTTGTCTATGACCTTAACCCTGCAGTGCGCACGTGGGGCCTGATAGGCCCAATTAAAAATTAAAATACGTATAAAATTGGAACCATCTTCCTAGAACATCGAAATGTATCCTTGAACATAAAAATAGTTGTAATAAATTCAGTAGATTTTCGGTAAATAGAGCTTCGGGCCTAATAGGCCCGAAGTAAACATTCACATTACAATTGTTTTTTCATATTTTTATTCTATTTTCCGATTATCTTCGTTGGTTCTCTTTAGTTTTAGTGACGAACATTGTTTTCGAGTTCGGTTGGTTTATTATTATTAGGTTTATTATAAAGTGACAAAAATATTTTCGAAAAATTGTAAAACGTTCCAAGAACAAATAAAACTTCAAAAACAATCCTAGGAAAGGAACTTCTAAGACCAAAAGAGAAAACAAAAACTTTGTGAGTACGGGTCATTTCATTTCGTGTTTTCAGTTTCATATTGCATTTTACATATTACCATTAGCATTGCACAGCCCATAGTAAACTTATCTTAATAAATTTGGGAAGTTTCAAAGATTTATGTCTTTAAACTAACTTGAAAGTTTTGCATTTATTTGAAACCGATTGATATTTGCACTTCTTTCGGAAAGATCCTATATCATTAAAGACATGTATGTCATCGTCTGCAATTTAAGTTTTTGTTAAGTTTTTTTTCTTTTCTAACTCCAAGAAATAGTATTAATTCATATGTAATTAAAAAATCGAACCTATTTTTGGAAGACTCCACTGCGATTTCTACCTATACGGTTGAATGTCATTAATTGATAAGTTTCTTCTTTTCCTTAAATGCTGAAATACCAGCTGTGTAATAACATTGTTCCAAATTAAATGAGATTTTTAATTTTGTTCGTTATTTTCTTGGAATATCGACTTGCTCCGTAACAGTTTCTTCCTCAAAGAATTTCTCCAACAAAACAGTTATATTTTTTATTAATATAAAAGTTTGCGCAGTTTAAATACTAGGTTTATTTTAAGTCTAATTTTAACAAAATAAGCTTTGCCAACTATGTAGCTATTTTTTTCGTTTTTACCATTCATGCGATATAGCTAATTATTAAATTTTTAGTTCAATGAGTTTACGAAAATTTTGTATACTATTTAACCACTCCCAAAACATATTTTCCATACGAACACAGGGTAGTTGCAATTTTCTACAATGTCATTTCTATTCTTCACGGACTTAAAACAAAAATCACCTAATATTTTCTACCAACAAAGAAAGGTAATTTCTAATTTCCTTTTCTTCGGGCAATCCATTTGAGTGCAGTAAAATTATTTACACAGCACTGTTTAGACGAAACGGATGCTTAACAGATTGCGAATAAAAGAACACCAAACATATTATTTACAAGTAGATTTGTATACATTTGTGTGTGTAATATAGATATGTAATATTTTTAACAATAATAATATGAGGAAACAGAAAGTTCTCGAACTGCTCCTGGTTCTGTGACCTGTGTAGAATGTGTAGCTCAATAGTACTATGTAAGTCCAAAATAATCACCCTTATGAGCACAATATTTCTGAGGCTCACTTTGAATAATGAAGGTTATTTATCTATAGAAATGCAGATGCACATGAATCATCGATTAATTAAAAAAATGAAACATTTAGATTTGACTTTTTTCTTAATAAATTAAATATGTAGGTACAATGTAGGTACATATACATCAAAAGGGAGAACATTACTAAATGAGGCTTCATTGCTAAATTAATTAAAGTGATGATAATTTTCAATTTTTAAATATTTAAATTTCAATTCTTCCACAATGTAGAAGTTTTAATTTCATGTATGCTAGCTAGGTTAGCCTATTAGTTTTGCCCAGCGATATATGTATAAACCATTCTAATAAAACATCATTCATTACTGACCAAACTTTTTCCAGGAATGATTTCATTGAATTAGTTTCTTTCATGTTTTATTCTATACCATTGAGCTTAGCCCAGAAGTTTGAAGATTGCGTTATTTAGAATCTTAATTTATAAAAATCGATAAAACTCATAAATAGATTGAATATTATTTTAATAAATCAAATTAATACAAAGATGGCTTAACACTCATGGAAACTACTCTATACCTAATAGGTATAGGAATGACGAGTGTAAAATGTTAGTCTCCGTTATTAACGGTATTTAGGTGAGACATAAAAATATAGATAATGTGTGACACTGGGCTATAGTCATCCAAAACTTATTTTTCGATTTCCTTTATTGTTTTATTTTGATCAATTAAAAAAAATGTTGCTGTATCGTTTTCAATGTGAATTCAGTTGTTTTCACCCTTGAATTTTAATACTTTAGAGAAGGCCAAATTATTATTCGCTATACATATGTATGTAGGTACCTAAATACACATAAGTACATTGCATCATAAAAATTAATAAAAGGCGACAAAACGATATACTTGCGTTTGCAATTTAATATTTGATTGACTGATACAGGAACTTAATCAACCACCATTAGGCATTTATTTATTTTTAATTATAGCTCTTTAGTGCATTATACAGATGCAAAGAACCACATACGGTATTACGAAAACTAAATATTTGGACCTACCCATCATCGTAATGTTAAGCCAATATGTGCACAATAGAACAAGAAAAAATCATTAAGTTAATTTTCTAAGTTTTGTGTGTTTCCCCAGCCCTCAATAATATGTTGTTATTAATCATTGGCACATCAACAAATATTTCTCAAACCTTACACAAATATAACTCAACGGTTCTACCTATGTAAACACCATTGACCTTAAAACGTCCACCACAGTTCATTTGTTTCCTCTTTTTTGTAATCCATGATGTCATTGCTCCAATAATGATGACTGCCAAAAATTATGAAATGATAAACAGCCATTTAGTAATTAGGTCATTTAAACTTAAAAAAAAATTGAAAATACCACAGCTGTAAAATTCTGCGTCGTTTGCGTTTTACAAGTTACACCATAATGCGCTTAAATAAATTTGATTGGCATAAGGGAATCTTCTAACCAATAGAATTCAAGAAATTATGGATCAAAAATTATTTTGTTTTCTTTTTTAGCTGCAAGACTGAGGGTAGCGTAGGGTGTGGTGCAAGATTCAGCACATTTTTTGCAGAATCCGTACAGCTTTTATAAAAATTAATTCTTTTTAAATGTTTATTTTACTTTTTTTGAATCTATTGAGTGTACTGGAAAATATGACAAATGTTGCAGATTTTATTCAAGTTCTAACAAATATTTTTAAAATCTAACTCAGAAAGACGATATTCTTCCCCATGGTGGGTGAACGTTCAAATAGCTTGAACGTCAACCCAGAGATCTCTAATGATTCCCTTTAGCGAAGACATAGGTAGATCCTGGTTGATGCGTTGACCAATTGTCAGCGGTAGCAAAAAAGCGAAATTTGTTGTATTTAGCCCTTACTGGTTTATTCGAAAACTTTGTATCTTTTTATACAACGAAAGGACTTTTAATGGTTTACGAAAAAAAGACCATCAAGGCAAGCGAAAGCAACGACGAATTTTCCTAAATAAAAAGACAAAGATTTTCCCCTAAGGGTTGTGATACAACTTCCAATATTTTATTTCGTAGACAGGTATTTATACAAGTATTTCAAGCAATTTCGAAAGAGAGATTACGTTACATTTTAAGTTTAAGTTTTAAGCGGGATATACATTATTCAAATGCTTGTCATGCATAGAGAGTGTATTAGTAAAAATGAAACACGTATACATTGTGTGTATGCTTGAAGCAAAATCAAAAAGTTTTGATTTTTGTTCAATCAGATAGCCAGAATTGAAATAATGTATATTTGAGAATGATTGCTTGATCAAGCATAGGCACATTTTGGCATAGAAATTTAATTAAAAATAAATGATTGAAGACTCATGCATGAAGTGTGTATATTGAACGTCAAAAAAAATTATTAATACACTCTCACATGCATGACAAGCATTTGAACAATGTACATCCCGCTTTAAAGCGAATTCAAAATTGTAAAAATTATGGCGAATGGTATAATTTTAGCGCCAGATTTAAATTTGAAAAACTGAAACGTTATAGTTTATAAATGTGAATTAAAATCAAAAATATTTTAACATTATTTTCAAAAGATTTATGATGATGAGTTTTGGTATTTTTCTGCTTCAACAGTGGGCAAAGTCGTCGTACTAGTGGGATTTCTTTCGTCGCAAATTCAAATAATACTTAAATTTGTTTTAACCGTCAATTGTTTTGTTTAATTTTGAAACTCGTTTGTCAAATTTTACAATTTCTTAACTATGAAGGTGCTAGATGCTAAAATGCTTGTTTCATTTATAGTTCCGTTCCACAGCTTTTCTAAATTAAGACATCAACTCGAAATCGACAGATTACAACTGCATGAGAAGACACATTTATGTAGACAACTGTTTGCATGCGGTTATAAGAAGATGCTATTTAGACAATGGATAGCTGGACAATTTAAGGTCTCAAGTTTTAAGAAGATCGCTGCAGGCTGTAGATCGAGGAACTGACCTACGGACGTACAGAGTTACGGAACCCACTCTTTGTGTTCATATCATCTTTAAGTCATCAACTTTGATTATAGTCCCCAATTCGATTTGTTTATGGATCCAAAACTTGTTCTGTAGGAATTACTAAAGGGTCCGCCATCTAACGTTTTTTTTCAACTAGTGCTTGTTTCGTGAATGGTAACACTTAGCTCATGTCTGATTTGACAGATAATTAGTTTTATCCTTCCGCTGAACGAATATGTTTGTGTATACGCTTCGGTAAGTGGGCCTGCGATCGACTCAGAGAAGATGCCGATTTTGCCAAAAAAAATCATCTTTTCAGATGAAGCTCATTTTGATCTCGGCGGGTAGTAAACAAGCAAAATTGTCGCATTTGGGGCACAGAAAACCCGCACGCATACATTAAAAAGCCATACACCCAAAACGAGTCACTGTTTGGTGCGGATTTTGGTCCAGAGGCATAATTGGGCCATTTTTCGAAAATGAGCAAGGAGTGGCCGTTACAGTCAATGGCGATCGTTATCGGGCCATGTTGAACGAATTTTTGTTCACAAAAAAATTGAAGAGGGGGATATTGGCAACATTTGGTTTCAACAGGACGGCGCTACGTGCCACACAGCCGAAGCTACACTCGATGTTTTGCGCCATTTTCAAAAAAAAAAAGAAGTTATTTGGCGGACCCTTTATAAATATTAACTTCTATACCTCACAAGTAAAAGATTTAAAAAAACCGTTATACTAGATGTTGTTGGTCAAAACCAAAATTAATTTTAAACTGACTTCACATACATATGTACTTGGGTTATTCTCTTTACTCACTCATTTCTCGTTCAATAATCTTTTTATACCTTCCCCTCTCCATCGAGTCTATAGATCCAGACCAGCGCAGTGGTTTTATTTATTTTCTTTTTCCTGTCGATGAGTCATTCTATGGAATGTGTGGTGTGTGAAATGTGACCCCTTTTCCTTGCTTCCCTTAAACAGTAGCTCAAGAATAACAAATAAAATAAGGAAAAAAATAAGCATGAAAGACAAACGACTCGATGAAAACTAATACGAAAAAGGTAGTAGATATAAGTAGAGTGAAGCTGTATCTGTATTTGGGTTCTCAATAAAATAACTGAAAACTGTTGATGTTTTCATTACACTCTAATGAGATTTAAATTATAATTTCAAGGCACTCCAATCAAAACAGCACAGAACCGCATCCACTAAGTCACACATCATACTCTCAACAAACCCAATGAACCTTATTTTAACATAAATATTTTATTAGGGATTTGAAAGGGTTAATGTTTAAACTAACGTTTGATGTTTAACCAATTAGTAATGACAATATTCATCAGACCGAGCTCGAAAACACTTCGGCTTGTGGTTTTTATTATACGTACCTACGTTGGTCGGTCGACCCGGCAGAATGAACAATCATAAAACAACAAAGTACAACTATGTCGCACGTACTCGCGCTTATGTTTAAGTGGTTTTAAAGTTTAAAAATTGTATAGATACATTTAGCATGTACTTGTACATACATTGTGCATAATATATACCTACATCATATATGTATTTGTATGGATGTATTTAGATACAAATGTTCAAAAGCATGACATTCATGCTTTTAGTTGCTAAATCAGCTCCTAAGCTATAGCTTTTGAGATGCCATTGTTAGGTATTAAATAATACACATTCACAAACCTAATTTCAAAGAAAATTCATTATGCAGTGTTTTCAAATTTTGATTTGCCAAAAACAAGTATGCGCGATACTGCTCTTGTCTGTAACCGTACATTGAAGATGCGTGATGCATATATTTAACGAGAAAATATTAAAAGAGTCAAAAGTTCCCACTAAAGAATTGATTTTTTTTTTTAATTTTTTGTTCGTTTATAAAACAATGATTTTCAAAAAAATTTAAATGCAATATTGTTTAAATTATTGAGAAGCACCAGATGAAATTACTAAACTACTAAATTTGAAGCAAATCGGCCCACCCGTTTAGACTCTAGCTCAAATTTCGGACTTCTCGATCATCCTAGTGTTAGTTTTGATTACAATCTCAAAATTTTTTTTACACGAAACCAATACCTGTTCTATGGAGCAAGTAAAAATCGGAATTTCTTTTAAATTTTTGTATCCCATATTATTTCAGTTTAAAAGAACTTCATTATTTAAATTTTGATTGAAATCGGTCAATACGATAACGACAAAGTACCTATGTAATGTATGTAGGTATATTAATTGTTCAAGGTTAAAGTATACACATTTTAATCGACATCGGTGAAGCTATTAATGAGAAAGTCGAGAATACAACAAAATTGGCGGGTATCATTAACAGCAGAATTGCGAAACCAACTTTTCTAGTGGTCTATCGTTATTGTAATGTGAGGTTTTATTTAAATCTCGTGTTCAGTTTTTTTCACGAATCCAAAACTTGCCCTACATGGTATATATGTATGTACCTAGACCTACCTTCATTATTCAGGTACAATACATTCATATTTTTATCGCACGTACAAATATATTATTTTCATTTTAAAGAGGAGCTGGAAACGATGAGAAGGTATCCAATAAGATAGGAGGTTCTTTAACTTACAGTGGCGTGGAAGGAACTCTTTCATTGGCTTGCATCACGTTCTTCATTCAAAATGCAATGCATGCACTCTTAACGATGTCTTCGGTGGCCTTTTGTGGTGAAGCAACGGACGAATGCGACTAGTCTATTCGTCGACTAGTGTCTAGTTTAGTTTTTGAGTTTGAGGAACAAAAGAATAAAACATTGTTGTTATGACAACAGGAATACATATTTTTTTTTTTTCAGTTTTTAACATTTTTAATCATGACTATGCGCGCAGTTCTACTTGAAGTGATAAAAAAATATCATTTCAGTTTTTACAGAGTTTTTTTTTTCATTTTATCACCTCACGCCTTAAGCAATTCTAGAAAACTTTATGATAAATGGCTGTCAAAGTGTGTTCTTAAATGTACCAAATGATAAATTCTGTCAGTTATCTGCCATTTTTGTTTTTAATTTTGTAGAAAAGACAATGCTGGCTATCCAATGAAAATCAAACGGAGCTTATTACTTTGTCAAAAACACACAGCTTCAGTTGATATACTATTGGATAAAGAGAGATGTTTTTATAAGAGCATATGGGTTTATGCCCCAAAGCACCGATGTTGTATACAAATTAAACTGCCTTAGTAATGCAGATGAAAAATGTGACCTTTGCTATGTCGGTACCACCAAGCAACTTCTTCGTTATAAGAATTTCAAATCATAAATCGGACATAAATCTTAAAAGCACCGCGAAGACATGGCTTGTCACAGTGTAGAAAAGGGTCATAAACCTGATTTTGATGGCGCAGAAATTCTAGAAACGGAGAGGTATGTTTCTAGGGGATACGCTCCACATAATAAATAACAAAACCAATATGAACTGAAAACAAGACACTCAAAATATTTAATTTGTCTAGTGACTGGAAACACTCGCTAACTCATCTTCATTTGAAGTGCTAGTAAATAGAACTAAAAGTAATTTTTATTTATATAATAATTTTAATATGAAAATAAAAATCTTTAAATTTGTTTTTTTTTTTGACAGTTTATTAAAATACATTTCTTCGTGTAACTATATTCTTTACAAATGTAAACTAAAAGTAAACAAGTTATAACTTAGTGTAAGTCTTTATATATGTTCTGCGTCTGCCTTTAATGTTCATAATGTTCTAATTGTTCATTTGATGTATTATGTTAATAAAAGATCCCCTGAGGAAGATGGCAACAACCGTCGAAACGTTGTGAAATGAAATGGAATTGTTTCATTAATTTATCATCACGACCAAAAAACCCGAATGAGAACATATTTTTCATATATGTACATAATTCTCAAACATCTATATTATGCTTATATTTTAAAATACATGAAGCGCATACCCCGAATTTAGAAGAACATCTTTAACTTTAAAATAAAATTATTATTATTATTCTTCACAGAGTCCTAATGTTAGTACTGGTACTAGTCCTAAAATTAATACTCAAATAGGTATCAACTCATTTCTTCACACAAGTTCTAGGCCCTAGTCCCGTCAAATTGGTACCGAGTATTACCTAGGACTCGGTACTAGCTGACTCCTCAAAATCAGCTAGTACCTGGTTATTATACCAGTTGTTAGGACTCAAAGCGGTACCAAATGATTTCTTAACATAAGTACTAAGCCCTAGTTCTGTCAAATTGGTATCAAATACTATTTAGGACTCGGTATTAGGTGGGACTTTCAAATCGGCAGTCTAGTGGCGCTAATACCTGGATCAGAGAAATTTCATTAATTTTCTTCAAAGAATTCGTTGGTCAATATCGGTAGTTTCTTGGTTGGTGTTTTTTAAATTGGTATAATAAATTAGTTTTGTAGATATTTAGCTGCAAGCAGACTTCGTACCGACCCCACCTTCAGTTTAATACATTTTACTCGTTGGACCATAACGAATTATATTTTTGTTTCTAATTCTAATAATTCTAACTGCAACTGCACATACGCAGTGAAGAATAATTGTTCCTTTTATTTTTATACGTGGGATTACATAATGACACTGGATATGTTGGCCATCATGGACGCTAATGCTGCCGTAAAAGCACATATTTATATCGAGAAACAACGTCTTTTTGAATAATTTCTTGAACGCGACCAATGAATTGCATGAACCGAAAATGAATTGAACACAATTTCTCCAAGCCTGTCACCACATACGTTCACAAATACAAAAACTCCAAGCACAAAATAACACACAATTTTTTATTTAAATCAAAACCTGATTCAGAACACAGCACGACTGATCACTCATATATATATTATGGCAGTAGGATTGCATTACCATTCTGCATCTTCTCACTCCCTATGTAGCAACGACGACCGTTTTGCTACTAACTGCGTAAATCGAAGACCAGAAAATTGTTGAAGTCACATTCGAATGACAAATTTGAATAATTTGATAGTTGATGGTATTATCAGGAGAGACATCAGATATTATGTCCTTTCTTTTTTTAAAATAGACATATGTAATCCAATCGAAAATAAAAAAAAAATATTTCTCAATCAAAATAAATATCAAAATAATATTTGAAATGCCAAAATTGTTTCAAAATCTGAATTATACCAGTTTTAGACGTATTAAATCCCAGTATCGCTTGGTGAATTTAGATCAGGTACTAAAGTGATGTGAAGAAATGCTGAAGTACTTATACTTTTCATTAAGACCGAGCACCAGAGCTAGTACTTGGTCTAGCTAGACTTGGTAGTGGTACTAGGCTGATGGCTAGCTGGCTTAGTACTTCTGTGACGAAATTGGGCGTTAATATATCTTTTTTTGATTTTAAATTTAAGGTAATATCTTCCCTTTAAAGGAATTACATTAGGTATATCTACATATATGTAGATATTTATAAATATTTGAAATATTTTTTTTGTCTTAACAACTCCAAACTGGAAAGTGAAAATAAAGGGTCCGCCATCTAGCGTTTTTTTTTTTTTTTCAATTAGTGCTTATTTCGTGAATAGTAACACTTAGCTCATGTGTGATTTGACAGATAATTAGTTTTATCCTTCCGTCAATGGCGATCGTTATCGGGCCATGTTGAACTAATTGAAGAGGGGGATATTGGGAACATTTGGTTTCAACAGGACGGCGCTACGTACCACACAGCCGAAGCTACACTCGATGTTTTGCGCCATTTTCAAAAAAAAAAGAAGTTATTTGGCGGACCCTTTACTATGAAGATATGGATTGTTAATTTTTAGTTAATATACAAATTTAATATGAATTAATAAAAAGCGACGAAGAGAATACGATTTAAGAATTAATTTTAATATGGAATCACCAAACACAATCGAAAAACTTAATGTACCTTATCTTACAATCGTTTCAAACGAAGAATTGCCTTTAATTTTGATTAAAAATATTTTCCTTCTAGAAGAATAGGGCAGCCTTTGAGAGGATATATTTTTTGTAGGCATATTCCCGTAACCTTTAAAGTTTGCTTCAAGTATCTACTCATGAAAATTCAAAACAAAACCCCATTCAAAACAGTTCTATACATACAACGCACTTGACTCATGATAAAGAATGTACAAATTTTCATGAAGGACCCTCAGGAAAGTGTTACATACCTAAGTAGTGCTTTGACTTTGACATTTATTAAGTAATAAAAAAAATTTTGAAAAAATTTCAATATCCTTAATTTGCCCAAACACACATCCGTGTCGTATTTGAAAAAAAAAAAACTTTATTTCACAGGTTCATTAAAATTTTCCCTTTTGAGTTTGAGTCCACTATTTCAATGAATATTGTATACCTACCTATGTAGTTATATATGTAAGAAGTAAGAGATGTGTTAACATACAGAAGGTACCTATCTTTATGTGTACCTACTATGCTTATAAATCTACGTATGTACCTGCATATGTATATGTATAAAGCACATGCATTCAGTGCTACGTTCACTCTTCCATGCAATGTGATTCTTATCAATGTTTTCTTTATATTTTCTGGGTCAAATAAATGGATAAAGATAAGCATAGCTTGAATAAAAACTCACTTCACCAAACTACATCGTTCTTTTTTAATGTAATTTATCACTTTGAGCCTTAATTTTACCTTCGAGCGAGGAAGTTGCGCCATTACAAAGAGACCCTTTTGTTTCACCATGTTTCGGTTGTGGTTCTTCTTTGTACTTTATATTATTGTTTTATTTGAATTTGAAAAAAACAAGGCTTCTTGATTAAATAGAAAAGAAACAGAAATGCTAATAGATACATATGTACATGTAGATACTCTAATGCAATAGTTCAAGGCACTTCTCTAAATCAACGGAAAGGCCTTCGTAGAAACCAAAGAAAACAACTTGAAGAGAGGCCTTCTTCATGTTGGTTCGTTTGATTTCTACGAAGGTCTTTCTGAGTAGTAGTTACCAGAGATTTATGACTGGTACAATGCTCGTATTAAATTTGAAAAGTTTAAATGAAAACAAAGACGGATATTTACCACTTGAAAAAACCGCAAAGGAATTCAACAAACAAACGAACGAACCAGTATAAATGACGTCTCAGCAAAATATTTTTTTCAACTCGTTTTAACATTAGAATATTGTAAGCGGAGGAATAACCATACACAGACAGCCGTATATCTATATAGAAAATTTAAAGCCTTCTTAACTTTAAAATGCCTCTTAATAAGTAGCTCCCATTGTGTTCAGCCAATAATACACTGGCACAATGTTTTAGACGATTTAGTATCGTGTTAAATCATTTTTTGTATGATGCCATGTTAAAAACGTGATTTTCCAAGTTTTAAAAGATCACAAAATGTTATTTTTTTTATAGTATGCCTGTCTGGAAACTAAAATGTTCACCAAGTTTCACAAAACTGAATTTTTTATATGATGGGTTTTGACAGCAAATCTTGAAAATTTTCCAGAAATTGTGTAAAAACAATATAGACAAACAGACCTAGTATCATGCCATATATCACTTTGATAATAACAAATGTGAAAAAGTGATGTTTGCTTACTTTTTTAAACGAACTGTCACTGTAGTTTTTAAAGGGTCGTCCAACGAAAACGCACGATTTTAATTGTAAATAAAACAAAAAGTTTTCAGATAATTGTCTTAATATTTTTTATTATGATAGAAGGATCTATGACAATTATGTGTGAAACAAAATATCGGTCAAATGCTCGCCACGGCTTCGGTGGCATACCTCTATCCGATGGTCCATATTTTCATTGACTCTGAGACATAATTGAGGTTGAATGTCGTTAATGTGCCAAATTATCTCATCCTTTAGCTCTTGAATTGACGTACACTTTTTCTTTTAAATATTCTTAAAGAAAGAAGTCCAACGGTGCCATCTCACATGATCGTGGCCGCCAATTAACATCGCCACGACGGACGTGAGATAACACGGCCATTGAACTTCTCGAGCAAAAGAGCCATTGATTCGTTGGCTGTGTGGCAAGTGGCACCATCCTTTTGGAAGCACGTATCGTCCAGGTCCATATGCTCAGTTTCTGGCCACAAGAAGTCCGTTATCATCTCGCCATAGCGAACGCCATTCACGGTTACTGCTTGGCCGTCCTCATTTTTGAAGAAGTACGGCCCGATGACGACGCCAACAGTCACAGGTGCATGCACATTGCACAGGTGTTTTCACTTACTAATTTAAGGAAACCCTAATAAAACCATGCAGACATCAAAGAGTAACCATTTGGAAAGGAATGTATTATAAAATTAGATATTTTATGAAATAACTACATAAATTTGAGAGATGAATCGACTAAAAAAAAAACAGTTTAGGCAATAAAGCCCAAATCGATTTGGAAATACCGCCCAAAAAAATTCTGAACAATTGTTGTTGTTTTTTTTTCGAATTGGGCTTTATTTCCATTTTTTTAAATTATTTTTCAAAGGAAAAAATGCCTAAAGTAAAATGTTCAACAGTTAAATGGAAAATAACGCCCAAAATTGGAAATATCGCCTTAAAAATCCAGAAAAAAGAAATTACGCCCAAATGTTAGGAAAAAACGCCCAAATCAAAATCTTACCAATAACTGTTCTGAAACAACTCCGTTTTAAATCAAATCAACTTTATTTGACTTTAGTAAAATACACAGTGCGGTATGTATATGGGACATGGGGGGCATGGGGGGGGGCAATACTGCCCAACATTGAGGAAATAACGCCCAAATTTTACAACAACAATTTACATTTTGTCATTTTGGCGATATTTCCAATTTGAATGTTTGTTTAGGCGATACAAAAAATTGGGGCGATATTTCCAAATCGATTTGGGCGTTATTTCTTTGGGCGTTGTTGCCTAACGCCGTTTCTAAAACCTTGCTTTTTGACATAAGTTTCTTAACCTTACTCATTTAACACGCCGAAAGAACGAGAAAGGCTGACAAAGCACAAGGCCTTGACTGAACCTGAAACAGGCGTGAAAAGCCTGACGCGTCAGGTTAAATCCTGACGGTGTTATAATTTTGCTTTATATCCGCTTGCGTAAGCACATTTCAATGTTTGTATTTCTTGTCGACTTCGGCAATCTCGATTATCTCCGGTGGTATTGCTTAAACTCAATCGTATTAGCTCTGTTTGATAACGTGAATTTTTTCACAAATTTTCACAATATCTGAATCGGTTAGATTCAATAGCTGTGTTTCAAATGTATGATAATTTTCTGGATGAGCTTAAGGCATCAAGAAGACAAAGCTCTTTACCTCTTTACAGAAAGTTAATCTCTTTTAGATTTAATAAATCCTATATAGTTGTAATTCCAGCGCAAAAAAAAAATAAAGTAGAAGTAGAAGTGGAAGTGAGATAGAAAGTTTGATTTGAGCCAAACAATTAAAAAAATCGATTCTTGAACATTCTACTCAACTCAATATGGGAATAGGTTTGTTCGATTTGTACATCGGGAAAATGAGTTGGAGTAACTGAATTTAGTTTTTCAAAAGGGTCTACTATGGAAATGACATAAAACAAACGCACCCAAATTTTTACCACAATAGTTATGTAGAGGATTATATTTACATTAAACGCAATAAACCTGATATTGTTAAAATATGTTTTCGGATTATTCCGCGTTATAAATAATTTCGGAGTGAAATTTTGTACTCACTCCGAACGTTTCGCAACAAATTGCATTGTGCGTGGTCACCGGGAAACATATTTTAACGATGTCGAACAACCGTGAAAGCCTTGAAAGTTAAACCTGATATTATTTGGACTATGGTTTTTCTTAAAATCTTTTATACGTACGATTTTATAGTACCTATACATTTGCCTACGCTTAAATTTGCCTTGGCTAAATTTTCTGGGCTTATTGAGGAAACTTCTTTTCCAATAAATGCAAGAATACACAATGACGTCCTGATTTTTTTTAATATTTCCATATAGGAAAGAAGAAGAAACAATAAATAGCTGATGTGGAAAACTTTTTGTTGTTCCTAATCCAGCTATGAATTATGATGATAAACCGGATAATCACAGGTACAGTGCATGGGTGACGTTTTATCTCTATCGTCTGTCTATAAGATGCAGAAATATCTTTATGGCAAACTACAGACGACGCGATGACGACATGACGTTCGTGCCATGAAACGTTACCTATAAGCATAATATGAGAATGAAAGATGAACAACGGCAAACAAAGAATGCAAACAGTTATTATTTAAAATGCTTGTAGGTCTGTATTTTTCGGAATAAGATTGAAACTGGAAGGCGACTGCACCAAAAACGGGGAGTGCAACTGCTCCACATGCAAAGGCAAACGCTTTCAATCTGATACAAGAATGCGAAAATTAAAGACTGTCCTCTGGGAGCAGTAGGGTTACGTGGGCGGAATTTCACGTATACATATTTAGAAAACTCGTCGATGTTAGACGAATATATTTTCATAGGCATATTTTAAAGCCACAATCCAGGAGTTCTGTAGTTCAGTTGTGGGCGAAGGCAAGGTCATCATAAGCCATGAACAGGCCCTTGGACACACTAAGTTTCGGGGCACTCTGAGAAGGCTTAAAGAAAAAAGTGATTATGGAAGCATTAAAATCAATCAAATATGAGACAAGTCCATGTACATACGGTGTGACAGTATGGTGGACCGCTTTAGATAAAACTACCTACCATAGGTCGAAAAAGAAAGGTCAGCCCCGGCAGAGCTGATTAAATGAAGCACCATCCCAAGGTTTCCGAAAGAGCCATTTCTCCGACACGGATTGCGAAAATCGTCCAAACCACTACTGAAAATTAGGAATCCGTATCTATGGTCTAATGGGGTTGCTGAGGGTCAAACTATTAGGGAGTAAAAGTACACGTCAGCAATTAAACGTGACCTTAGCTGATCAGGATCACCATCTTCCCAACGCACAAGATAAAAAGAAAAACAATGCAACGTTCACGACACCGACCAGGAGGGTTTTTCATCATGTTTTTTGCCAGGTCAGCAGGATAATAAAATTGAAATGTTTAACAACCCAAGTAACATTTTTCCTCTCATAAGATAATCCGAGAGCCCTACAAGACTTATTTTAGGGAGCTAAATGCACTCTTGAGGAGTTCTTCTAGATTCTTATAAGATTGTTAAAAGCCTTAAATGGCCTAGTTACGGGAGCCTCTTGATCCTATAGTAAGAGTTTTATTCTTCTTATGCGATTATAGACGCCGCTTTGTAAATCTAGTAAAGCTCTCTGAACTCTTCCTATGGGAGTGCGTCTCTTCCAACAGAAGTTGTTAAAAAGAGAACGAGTGTATGTTAACTTCGAAAAAAAAACATATATCTTTCGCATTTTTAATTTCTTTTAGAAGAAGGTAGGCGAATAGTTTTTATGTGTGTTCGTAATTCTCTCCTGTCAAAAAATAATGTGTTTTTTGGTGCAAGTATGTATTTATCTCACAAGTTAATTGACGAATTATATTTGTAAAAACCATGGCATATGTAGGCTAAATTCTTGGTACAATTAAAATTGCATCTACTAATTTCCACATTTTGCTTCGAAAAATAACAACGCTTCCAAAATTATGCATATTTAAAATATTTTGTTATTAATTATAATCTTATTATAGGGTTACCATTAATATTTTTTTAGGTGCAAAAATCACCAAAGTATGTTTTTACACAATTCACAAAATGCAATCATTCATACCATATTTTTTTTAAAATTATTGTCATTATCGTGCTTTTATGACAAAAATTGGATCTAGAGTGGCACAAAATATGACGATTTTTCATTATTAAGATTATCTGAAATCTTCCAATATATTTGTCATTAAAAACTGACAAAAACAACTGATTTTTAAGGATGCCATTTTACTTGTGTCGTGTTAATATACTGCTGTCACAAATTTTAAATAATGACATAACACAAAAAAGAATGTCCCCGCTCATTCTTCTCTGGTATAGTAGCTGTATACTAAGTTATACAAATCCATTTTTTATACAACTAATATCGACAGCAAATAAGAGAAAACAAGATGAATATGACCTATACAACTTTTTACAAGTTTTGGTCAGAATGGAAAACCAAATAAGATAATTTTTTTAGAATATTTTTTTTTAAGCTACGGTAACCCTCAAAATATAATGAAAACATTTTGTTCATTTTGCAACATGGCTGCTGTTGATTGATACTTTAACTCTTGTTTTAACATCTCTATGAGATCTTTGGATGATGATGAAACTGAAAGCAACACAGATAAATGTGTTTCGTTTGAAAGTTAAACGTCAAATTGTAGCCCCATTAGAAACGTTTGAGCTCCTGTAAGAAGTGTCGCTCTGAGTAAATATAAATTTTCTCTGAGAGACAGTACTTCTTATGGGAACTAAAATGCTCTTATGGGACTTAAATTTGACATTTAACTTTCAAACGCAACACATTTGTCTGTTGGGCGTTCCTTTTTATTGCAATTGCCAACTTTTATTAAGAAATTTAAATGAGAAAGCAAAAAATCGATAATTGTGTTAGATTAACATTTTGAAACAATGGAACAAAATTATAACCTAATAATTTTTCGAATAAAGTAACAATCAAAGTTAACTGCATATAGCTTGGTGTTATTTAAATCACTCCACAGCTGATGACAGCCGATGCAACAACAGTATAAGATATACCATAAACATTATGGAATACTCATTTCCATTAGTACAATTAATGAGGTTGTTTCGATCAATTCTATCAAAATAATGCTTTTGAGATCGACTTTTCGGCAGATTGTTTCCTCTTTTTAATAACACTAATAATATTAACTACCTTAAGTTTGAAATGTGTGCTTTTTGTTAAATATATTTCGGTGCTGAAAATTGTTGTTATAATATTTATGATCAAATTCACTACTACCAGTTCTACAGCCCCGAAATTAGATAAACAAAGAGTACAAAAAATCGACCAAAGAAAATTGCTCGCAACGAAAACAATCAAACTTTTATTTGAAATCTAAAATTACATCTGCCACCACCAATCAAATGACCAATCCGATAGAAACATGAACAGAAACAAGTTTTGTGAACAAAAACAACGCACTGTACAATTCTACTATAACATCTGTTCGTTTGATATTCAAAGCTGGCGTCGCAGCTCCTATTAAAATCTTGAAAAAAAACTTATTTATAAAAAGTCTCATTGAAGTATTATTATAGGATTATAAAGACTAAAAATGACGTTTAGAGTTTTAATTTCATAACGAGATACTTATGAGACTTAAATAGATTTAGATATAGGATTTTAGTACTTTCAAATTTAAAAAATGCTTAGCTCTTACAATAAAAATGCTATGAGACGAATTTGAGTTTCATAACAAGAGATTCATTCTTAAGTATAGCAATAGGATATATAAGAATCTTATGGGAGTTCTTTTCAGATTTGAAGACAAAATTTACTAAACTGCTTAAAATAAGAAAATTGTAGTAGGTATAAGATGTTAATACCTTAACATTCGACCGTTTGGGCCTCTTAAACAAAAAAAATCCAACAACTTTAGTTTTTATAAATCGCTTTTCACTAAAACATCCCCACAAAACATTCATGGGCTTGGCGGTTAATATATACATAGGCAAATTTTAAATTAGCTTGATGAAAATGCTTCGTTTTTTTGATTAATTTTAATTCTTTGTTTGCTTGGGGGACCCAGATACTATACATGATTTTTTATGAAATTAAAACGTATTGCTACGATGTGCGTTGAGTCGCAGTCTCAACCAGAGTTTCCGCATGAATTGTATCCATCAAAAACATCAAATTTTAGCATTTCCATTATTTTTGAGTTTTCTTAAAAAAAGGAAACAAATAACTTTTACTCTCTCTTTAAGTTTAAAGAATTTAATCGAACAAAAATAATAGCCACGTTTTGGTACAACAAATTACTGGGAAGTGTCAAATAATTTATAAAATTTTCATACTAGCGTGGGTTTGGAGACATTTATTTCGATTCTAATATTCTAAATTTTAAAATTGATGAAATCTAGTCAATGGTTTTGCATGTCTTTGATAAAAGCGATTGAAAAAGTATGCCTTTCAGCGAACTGATAATAATAGCTTCACGAATACTTTCATATGGGTTCAATTGAAGAAATGTTTAAATAAAGGACGAGGCTAGAGACATGCCAATTTTTAACAGTTATAACAGTTTTTTGCCATTAAAAGTGGACTTGCTATAGCACCCATAAAAAACCTTTCCGTCGCCCCTACGGAGCAGGGAAAAAAACTGTGTTACCGGCGTGCATTACATACTTGTTATCGATAGTTTGTATGAAAATCCCATTTTGTTTCTGTAATGGCGTCGCTAATCCCCGATGTCGATTTTTTTCAACCAAATCTCTCCGGGCTTGCTAACAAAACACGCATACTATTTAGGTTAAAATCACTACTCAATGCTGGTTTCATCTATTTAGCATCATACTACATCTATATGTCACTTTGACATTTCAAATTCTGGGAGGGATTTCACAGAAAAAAGTAGAGTTTCTAGGCAAACTATCGATAACAAGTATGTAAATCACGCGGGTAACACAGTTTTTCTCCGTGTTCAAGTTAAGAAGCGAGAATTCTCTCGGCTTTGCTAAGTCCAAAGGGGGTTAGTTGTTGTTCCATTTATCATGCAAATTATTTAGCCCCGACGACGGCGTTTTTTTCCCTCTGGGCTTACAAAAAACACACCTACTGTACAGGTGCGGTAGCTTATATATTTTTACCCTAAGGATTGTTACGCAATGTCACCCGGATAGGTTTGTATTGTTGTAATCCCTCATTATAAATCAGCTGATGCAACAACAACTCAAATCTATCTGAACATATTTGGATAAGTATAGTAGATAGACTAAACACGATAGAGCAATAAAAAGTTAAATATAGCTTGTTCAAAAAGTGTCTGCGGTAACATTGGTTTCGTTACTAATTGTCACCGTATTTGAATGTGTCACTCCTCTCGCCTGTTTACATAACGAAAACAAAGAAAGCGAAGACAGCAAGATTGGATCATTTTTCTCATCTGGAAGTCTTATGTCGGATGAGAATAAGATGCCTTTGGATCGCACTTTGCACAGCAATCAATCAATCTTCTTTTGAAGGCCAAGATGTTTTTGGCCTTCAAATTAAGTTACGATGCCGATTTATTTATTTTTCGATTTTGTGGTACAGTGGGATTGTGAGAATCGAAACGACCATAGTGTAAAATTAGATATATTAGACTGGCAGGTAACTCCTTCTTATAATGGTCATTTCAGAATTTCAATTTGCATCCCCCAGATAAAAAAATAAGAAAAAAATTCCAAAAAATGTCTGCAAGGTTCTCATATCACTCGTATTTTATTACTCCGTACCAACAATTTTTGAATTTATTTTTGCTTCATACAAAACAAAGGAAGAGGGACTGATCTTTCGAAGTCTTTTATTTAAAATAACGTAAAAGTGCCACAGCTGGAACCTACCTGGGGATAAACACATCGAAAATAAGCCTTATAAGAATCATTCTAATACATGACGATCTTATATAAAAAAAAAACTATATTTACTTGCTGTATAGGTACGGTGACCATATTTTTAAATTCCAAATAATGAACAAAAAGAAAAAAAAAATTAAACCCAGTTTTTAATTATTATTTTGTTATTTTAAAAAATTACTCAATTAAAAAAATACAACAAGGATTTGGTCTTTGCTTCAGTTAATTTAAATTAATATTACAGAAGGAACTCTTAATATGTGTATTAGGCAAAATAAATAAATAAACAGTCCTTACTTTAACTAAATGTTAGAGTCAAATAAACGCTTAAAAACTAAATAAGTATCCTCATTATTTAAAAGGACCTAATGCAGGTAACATTTATTTGTGTTCATATTTGAATACTTTCCTGAAGTATATATATGGTCATTTCATAGTTACATTCAGTAAATTAGGGAACGTTCGCATTATAATTTTGTTGAAAGAATTTCGTTTTAGTTAATTTTTCGTTTTTGTTTAAACTAAAATAAATTAAATACTGAACAAATAATGAACAGCTTTTGAAATAATGAACATTTTTATGTTTTTGAATACAAAATAATATATGTATAATGATCAAATAATGAACAGTTCATTATCATAATGAACTTATGGTCACCGTATGTATAGTTCAAGTATTGGTTTCGTTTAATAAAAAGCTAAACGGATGGTCCTATTTGCATGAAATTCGGTACGGAGCATTTTTATGTGATTCCCGAGAGGAAAAATTCGAATTTTTGTTTAAGCTAACATACAAAGGGTAGCTGCTATAGAAAGATTTGTTTTTTTTTTCAAATTTCTCAAAAAACGGCTCTAACTTCTTACCTGAAAAAACCAAAGTAATTGTAAAAAAACTACGTTTCAGGTTTTTTGCCAAAAATTCACATAACGGACGTTTTTTGAGAAAATGGTCTCATTTTTTAGGTTATTAGCCTAAATTTTTTCAATGGTGAGACCGATTTTGTTTTCATTTTGGCATCGCCTCTAAATAGTTGGAACAATATTTCATTTAAGAATTTTCAAAAAAATGTTTTTTTAAACACAAAAACTCAAACAAAAACTCGATTTTTATTGTTCTTTTGACTTTTTTAACATTTTCTCATTAGTTATCATTAGGGCCCGGATTTCTATATAAAAACATATTTTTCTTGGACAGCCGTGGAAGCAAATGAATAATGTGGTTTTTCGAATTAAGAAATTTCTGTTGAAATGGCATTCAATCGTTAGCGCATATTTTGGCATATTTTGCTATAAATAAATATTTAAGCTTATTTTACATATTTTCGTAATAAACGCATATTTTTCGTGCATATTTGTAAGAAAATTGAAAATGTTCATAAAAAAACGAAGGATTTTTGAAAATTAAAAATATCTCCACCATGTTATCCTTGAATGTGAATAAAAAAAAAAACGTGCTTGTATATTCCATAAATGAGATTGTTTCATTGAAAAATTATCCACTAACGTCTGCTGACGTGGAGAGATCATTTTCGATGTACGAAGGCAAACATACCTATTTAAAGTATATTTTGTTTGTGTTATTTTTATAAACTTTATTTTTGTTTTATTTCAATGTTTTTTCATCTACTTTTTGAATATTTTTGCAGCATATTTTTGATTTTTTATGGCATATTTTCAATTTTTGATGGGATATTTTCAAATTTTTTTGTGTATATTTTAGGTACATATTTTGTGTTTTTTAGGACATACAAATCCGGGCCCTAGTTATCATAATTTGAGGTTAATTTTTTTACTGACTTGTTCGTCTTCAATAAAAGTGCACAAAAAACGCCATGAATAACAGTTATAATATTTATTACATGTACATGCACTAAAAAATTCACCTATTATTAAACTATTAACATTTATCTTCATGGTGTGTCTGGATTAGAGTTGTTTAATACAAGAGCGTGGTTAGTTTTTAAATAGGCATAAAATATACAAATTGTTTAAAAATAGAAAAAAAAAATCTTTATTAAAGGATTTTCCATTAATATTTTAACCATAAAAAGTTTTTACTTGATTCAGAATATAAATAGGTATTTCATCAGATGTACAGTCCCGTATCTTAATAAGGTAATGTAATTCTAATAATCTGTGTTATTATTAATACCAGATTCCAGGTGTAATGGAAATACTAAGTGAACACATTATAATAAGATTTTGTAATAGTGTCTTGTCACAATCAGAAGCCAAGCCAAGTTAAAAAAAATAACGCTGAATTGTACCCGCGCCCTCATGGAAGATATCATAATAGCAAGCACTTGATGCCAATACCTCAATATAAACAAGGGGACTTGGCGTTCTCCACAAAAATGAACCGTCAACCAAATTGATCATGACCAGATAGGCATTCTGCTTCCAGTTTCCTGGATTTTCAAACGGTCCAAAAGACGATATCCAAACTTAAGGTATACATGGCTGCTGGTGCGGATGACGTTCGAGTCGAACTATTAAAAGCAGCTGGAGATGACTTGATCATAAACCAACTTACCTGTAAAATTTGGTCGGATGAAAGTATGCTCGATGAATGCATACTCGGTATAGTGTGCCCTATCCAGTGTGATTTTAGGCCAGACAAATCAAACGAGCACATGTTCACACGCCTACAATTTTTTTTTTGGAAAATAACAATAATTTAAGATCGATACACACCACCTCCTTATCGATTTTATGCGTTTCCTTCAAAAAGTCCATTCAACCTTAAACCGAATATTTCAAAATAAAATTAAATAAATCCAATTGTTCAGTATCTAACTATATCCTACACCATCTCAGTGACCTTAATTCAGAAGTGCTATAAAATGTATGTATGTTTTGCAAACATTTGCACACACAAATTTAAAAATAGGTTTTTTTGAAGTAATCCAATACCAAGGCCATTCGTTTTTTTGCGATATGTTTATTCTCCGTCGGCCAGTAATAAACCAAATTCCATTGCTGTTTATTCTCAACCTATAAATAAATGCATTACTATTCCA
Source organism: Leucozona laternaria (assembly GCA_932273885.2). Lineage (NCBI taxonomy): Eukaryota > Metazoa > Arthropoda > Insecta > Diptera > Syrphidae > Leucozona > Leucozona laternaria. Next base: position 60,460,179 of record OW026368.1, on the reverse strand, counting down.
GATGTTTCACCTTTATTTACAAAATTCAGTACAAAACATATTTTGTTTAAATAAATGGATTAAAGTAAATAAAGATTTTGTCGAGATTTCAAGACATCCATTAGTTTTTAATTTGTTGTATGTTTGTATGTATCTACACTACATGTACATTATGTCACCTCTATATTCCATGAATTTAAAGGAAGTTTGCTGGTCCATTCACTATAACATATATATTTTGAACTAAAATTATCTAGGATTTATTAACAGCAAACAGCACTTCTCTTCAATATTGGTAAACTTTCTGATATATTTACAGATTGAAAAGTAAGGATCATCTTGTACTCTTTTTCAGATGACAGGATAAAAATCAAAACAGAAAAAATTGATGAAATCAAGGTCGTAATTAGTTATTTTACCCAATGGTTACGAGACGTCATATAATGTTGATTCATGTTTTTGTGCTCAACAGTCTATATTTAATTTCATATTATTATTAGTATGACAGGCTTAAAATTCATATAAAGTAAAGTAGATACGTATGAACATACATATGTATGGGGAATTCAGCCATAGTGCAAAGGGAGCAGATTTAAAAAAAAAATATTATTTTCAATTGAAGTCTACTTATATTGAAGCAAAGTGGTATCGCTGCGAAGCAAACAGCAATTAACATTCAACATAAATGAAATATAAACAAGAAAATATTTTTTTTTAGATTATAGGTATTATATTATTTGTATACATAATTTGCCAATTTTTTGAATTATTAATATGAATATTAAAATAAATACAATAAAATAAAAAATAAAATAACAAGAAATATAAGTGAAAGCTAGGTATTTCCTCCATCATCAGTCTTCTTTTGAGTGGTGCTTAAAGTTAAGCAATGAAATGATAGCCGTGTTTTTTTGCAAGCCCGGATGGTTTTGGTTGACAAAAACGACATCGGGGATTATCGATGCCATTACAGAAACAAAATGGAGTTTCCACACAAACTATGGATAACAAGTATGCAATTCACGCCGGTAATACAGTTTTTATCCCCAAGAATTCTCCGCGCTTAGCTAAGCCCGAAGGGGATAGTTGTTGCGTTTGACTTCTGAATTACTTATAGTCTCGAAGTCGTTTTTTCTATCAATTTCCTCGGGGCTTGCAAAAAAACACGGTACTCTCCTAAATAAATGCTTTTTGATGAGTGTCCCCTACAAAACGATAATTTTTAAGCCTTCAATGGATGCTAAAAAAAAAATATACATAGGTTGTGGAAAAATAGAAAACTGATTCGTTGTTTTTTTTTTTTTAATTGGACTTAAGTTTGTTCTTTATGAAAATTGAAGTAAAAGTTTGAGAAAAACGTATTAATGCTTTAAATTTCAATTTAAAACCACGATTTTGTTTTTCGTCCATCAAATTCGTCACTCCCCTGGCGATTGTTTTTTATTCAATAGTATAGGATATAAAAATCTATCTTTTGATAGGACAATGGCTCGCGTACACCTAACTGCCTGAAAACAATAGAATTCTGAAACTGCAAGGTTAAAACATTGGCTAGCAAACTTACGTGCCCTTTATTACGGACGAGACTGGAGAAATAATGCTAATTTATAACCGTTATAACAGTTGATCGCCATTTAATGGGCGTTCATTAACGGACTTCGTAAGTCTTAACAAAAACTCTGGGTGCCCGAAGTATGTCCACCGGCGGTGCGCGGTTGGCCCCGGCCGTGCGGGGCCACATAAACAGTACTTTTATAAACCAAAACTGTTATAATTGGCATGTCTAGACTCTAGAGTCATACTTCCTTTGTTCACGTCCTCACAGTGCAGCTATTTTTGTGTAGCTTAAAGAAAAACCAAAGATTAGGGTGCCCAGGCTTAGTTATCCATATATTATAATTCTGATATATTTTTAGTAGTTTTTTTTCACGACACAAAGCGGAGCGGTCCATTATTTTTTTCTTCTTCAAAGAATTTGAACCATCAAAAGTGCTGCACGTGAAAAGTTGGTAAACTCTTCCAGCTCCGATTGCAGCTCTGTTGCTTTATGTTCGTAACATTGAATTAATTTGTGCGTAATGTGTATTCAATATTTTGAGAGCTATTAAAATGGTCTGAGCGCCGAAAAAAAGGTCTTTTGAGAAAGTCATATGTAGCCTTTTTATTTTTATGTCTAACTACTCTTAGATAACCCGAGCGTATGATTTAAAAGAATGTTTTTAATATGCATATATTTTATTCTTATTTACAAGCCCTCAAAGTTAAAGAACATTTTATTCAAATTGCGAACCATATTTTCCACAAACTTTTAAATGTCTTTTTCCGAAGTTTCTTAAAATAAATTCTGTAACTTATATATTATTTTATTTGTCTATTCTTGACCAGAAAATGATAATTCAGGTTGCATGTAGTTAAAGTTATCATTATTTTTATTATAATTCATAAAAGAAGCCTTCTAATGGGTGATTTTTTAAGAGGTTTAGAACTTTTTTTTTAAAAAAAAACACAAAAAATTCGAAAAAATGAATGAAATATTTATTTGAATCGATCGTTTGAACCTTGCAATTTAATGTTTAAAGATAATTTCATGCAAATGTTGACCGCGGCTGCGTCTCAGGTAGCCCATCCGCTGAGTCCAATTTTGGCATACTCTTTCACACATATCGGCCGGTATCTCACGAATGAATGCATGGATGTTGGCTTCCAGTGCGTCAATCGAAGCGGGCTTGTCCCTTTAGACATTAGCCTTGACATACCCCCACAAAAAATAATCTAATGGTGTCAAATCGCACGATCTAGGCGGCCAATTGACCGGCCCGAAACGTGAAATTAACTGTTCACCAAACTCGCCTCGCAATTGCGCCATTGTTTCGCGTGCTGTGTGGCATGTGGCACCGTCTTGTTGAAACCACATATCATGCAAGTCAAGAACTTCCATTTCGGGCAAAAAAAAGTTTGTTATCATCGCTCGGTAGCGTTCACCATTGACAGTAACGCTGCGATTCGCATCATCTTTGAAGAAATAGGCCCAATAATGCCGCCGGCCCATAAACCGCACCAAACAGTGGCTTTTTCGGGATGCATTGGTAGCTGTTGCAATGCTTCTGGCTGATCTTCACTCCAAATGCGGCAATTTTGCTTATTTACGTACCCATTCAACCAAAAATGAGCCTCATCGCTGAACACAAGCAGCGCGTGATGAACATTTCGAACCGAGCACGAATTTTGATAGTAAAATTCAATAATTTGCAAGCGTTGTTCATTTGTAAGACGATCCATGGTTAAATTGCAAACCAAACTGAAGCTGCTTGACAGTGACACAAGGTACTAAACACACGTCAGCTGTCAAAACCAGTGTTGCCAAAACCAAACCAGCTAAAAAATCACCCGTTATAAGTAGCCTTAAACAATGGTACTAAATAAAATGCCTCCAGACTGTATAGTTTGCTGGAATATATACATACATACATTTATTCAAACTATTCATATTCATGTTAAATTAACTTTGAAGTCGCGCTGCGAGAGGCCGTGTGCGGTGGGACACTTGGCACACGCCTTGCGCCGCCTCTGTGTACACATATAAGTATGTACATACGTATGTAGGTATGAATAATCAGTAAACATATGTATGTATGTACATTATATACAAGTTTTGCAGAATTCGTTTTTCTAGTGGCTTTCGGGTTTCTCATTTCATATAAAATGAGAACCATCTCAAGGGACACCATTAAGAGATCTGGTGGTATACAGTGATGTGAAAAAACTAATTATAAAAGTTTTCTTTCAAATAAAACTTCTAGGGATAAGCATAGGTCCTTTGCAGAATGTCCAAGTCGAAATTCTATGTCTAAGTTAAATGGGTTAAGTGGTAGTCAAATAATGGAATCACATATTAAACAGAACTTCGTATGTCCTATGGTTTTGCTCCTCGCTTTACTTTTTCTTTAATTTTTGTATTCTACTTCAACTCTATGAGTGACGACTGACGATAGCGATGATGATGATGACCTTTTTTGATTTCTCATTTCAATTATTGAAGATATTTTTGCCTTGGAATTTTTGTTTCAGTTCAAGTAATCCGTAAGCCTCTGAATGCACAACCACACCACTATCCACTTCCACTAGAATCTACCAATGACACTTTTGTGGTTACCAACCTTTTTTTCTCTGGCAGTCTACGATATCTGTGCCGCACCAGCCGGCGTTAAAACTTTTAGGTCCAGTTTTTTAGTGGTGAGTTAAACCAGAGTTAAGAAACTCTAGAAGTAAATTGACCGACAGTGAACTGAGGAAGCACTTTTTCGTTGGAGAATGCACGCGGAACGACTGAAAAAAAGTAGGTGGATAAAATATCAAAAGTATCTGTTCAGTTAATCCTGAGTTAACTCACCAAATTTGATGAGTTAACTCTGGTTCAACTTTAATCTCGCACTGAAAAACTGCACCTTATTGTAATGTAAATTGAATTCATGGAAACACGGATAAAGAACATTCTGTATTTTTGACTTTGGACTCGAAACTTGGAACTCCCCATGTGTGATCGGGTTTACCGTGTGGTCGCATTTTGTTGTATAGAACAGTCTATTCCACTTGAGGTTTACATGAGATAAAGCATCAGTAAATACTGTAAAACTGTAAAAACTGTAAAACTGTATATGCCTGCATATGTATATGTAGAAACAATATATATGTATATACGTATACACAGGCATATGTACATAATTATAAAATGTAGTTTTTTGTGTTTTGTACATGGATCTTATAAAGTGGCTATAGTTGTATGAAAGAAATTGAGTCCTTTATAATGTAGAATAACTGTGTTTCATTATCCACAAACATGATTTGATTTGGATCTGATAGCAAAACAAGCAATATCCTAATGACAGAATCTCCAAAGGCTTTAGATAGTTTTTATTTTATCTTAGCATTAAAACATTTATAACAAGTGCTCAAACAGTCCTCCTTATTAATTTTGCATTTATTGATTCTAACGTTGATTTTTTTCAGATCTTAAATTAAAATAATTGCAGAAGCCCAATCAATATATTTTAGTACGATATTGTTATGTGGCAAATTGCATTATGTAGCAAAGTGGGCACAGTCTTTGTGATCGAAACTCCTAAAAAGCTGGTCATAATTCAAAAATGTTTTTATTCTAGGATATGTTTACCAAAAATAAAATCGTGGATACAAAATATCTGATGAATTTATGAAAATTAATGTACCTATTTCTAAAAAAAAGTACAATCAAGTGTTTGCAATCGCGGATTACTAATTCAAAGTTGTTTTAATTGTGAAACAAAATAATTCTCAAAAATGTCAGAATTTACACTGACCGATTTTTCCAGCGCTGAATGGAAACATCTTGTGAAACTGGAAGAAACCAGTCAGCTGTACCTCGAAAACTCACGCGATTACAACAACAAAGAACAATGGTCATTGAAATGGGAGAATATTACTGTATTTATAAGGTAGACTTTACAATGAGCATTTCAGAGCTCATTCATACATTTGATTAAAAACGAAGTCTCAAGGTCAAACGGGCAACTGCGGGCAGCTAATTATTTCATATTTTCTTACACAAATATATTGTATTCTACCGTTAGAATACTCAAACAGGTGGGGATCTCGAACTTAACTCTATTTTTATAATAAAATTATTAAATTTAATTTATTAATTTTACCGTTGTTGTATTTATTAATTGTAAATTTGTTACTTATGTACTTACTTACATACATTTACGGAAAAAATCCATTTTATTTAATTTAAATTGGACAATTCATTGAAAAAAAACTACAAACTTATCAAAAATACCATTTGTGTTGTTCATGAATGTGAATGGCAATAGTTGGTTCAGAGCGCCACCTTTCACCAACTGTCAATCTTATAAGGTGCAAGAGTTTTTGCCAAAATCATTTGCATCTTCAAATACCCAACGTAAAAAAATTTTTGATTTGATTATGGTCATCTTTTTGAAATTTTCGACCACAGTGCGGAGCTGCAGTATATGAGAGGCTTCTTATTCGAAAATGAGCTGTATACCTACTTCAGACCAGATTATTGATGAATAGAATATTGAAACATCTCTTGAATAAGGTGTTTGTGTGTTCTGAATCCTAAGTCATTCAAGAAATGCTTCGAACGCACGACATACACAACAGACAGAAGCTGTCCTTATGAAGAACTTCAAAGGACCGACCGGCCACGTCGGTCGCGTTGTCGACAAACCGGTGCAATACGATTACGTCAAGATGCACCACAATTTGTTCTCTTCCAATGGCGCAAGTGGTACAGAAATGCATCCGGTTAAAAGTTGATTTATGTTGCTGCCATAGTGAGATAAGGAGAAAATATATATACGTGCGTATAGATACGAACTTTGTGCTACCGATCTACCCGGGCCGTAATTATTAGGTCAATGCGTATGCGAAGCCCGATATGACCTACTTTGTTGGCCTTAAACAAAAACAAAATAAAAAGAAAAACATTGAAAGGAAATATGTATACAATTGGAGTACATTCTGCACTAATTGATCAAAATCGATTAAACCTTTTCACGAACAAATTAAAATTGAGAAAAAAACTGATGAAAGTCCATTAACCTTGCCGTCGGAGTAGTTTTTTATGATGTTGGCTTATAGTGAATAATCAAAGTCTTAGATCTCGAGCACCCAACGCAACTAAATTACATTAATAAATATTTTTTGAATTTATACACTTTCGGTTCATATTATAATCCAGAAGTGTGTAGTATAGTACAAATGTTTAAAGTAAAATTTTATGAAAACTAATCAAAACAACTCGTAACAATAATTAACAAAAACTAGTTTTAAAAAACACTAGAAACAGAACGCCGTTAACTGGGTGTGTGGTTGTTGTGTGGTCAACCTGCTGTGTGTGTAGGTGGAGGTGGTGGGTTTTTACTACCCGATGCTCGCGTGTACAGTGTCGTGGATGTGTGACGTGTAAGTGACTTTCATTGCCCTCTACTCCCCTACCGTCAACAATTATGTCAAAATTTTAATTTCATTTTTTTTTTTAATTTCGATGAAATAGAATTTGTTCGTTATAGTCCAGTCAACGGAGGAAAAATAAATGCGCAAAATCAAGTAGTCTGGGTTATTATTATAAAGGGTAGGGGTTAACCCCAGGTACAACATACTTAAAGTCCCCAGCCCAGGCCCGCGAGCTTTAGTCAAGAGGGGGGGGGGGGGGTTAAAGGTCCCCTTTTGAAGTATTTCACAAATATTTTGAAAACCAAGGGTATTATAGCGGAAAAGTAGGCACTACAAAATGAAAGTATATTAAATAATCTACAAAATAATCTCAATTATATTTTCGCTAGGAGCAATACTAAGGGAGATGCGGGGGTTAGAAATGTCAATAAATCTGAAAAATCATGTTATTGCGTTACGAATTTAATCTTTATTGATTAATCGACCCAGAAATATTAGAAATAGTAAATGCATGTTCATTCATGATAATTCCATTATCGTGATGAGAGAGATGGTATGTAGTAAAAGAAGTTGGTGGGGGTTAAAATATCCTTATTTAATTTATTTGATACAGTGTTTGCTGTCAAATGAAACACACTGTATTTTCAAAGGTAAGCACCTTACAACTTATTTCCAAGTTATTGACTTATACTATGTGAAATAATTTTGGGGGTTATTCTAAAAAAAAATCACTTAGCAGAGGGGGGCCTCTTTGCCCCCGTTTATAACCCAAGTAACATCGTTGGAGCTATTAGAATCAAAACTGTTCTTCTACAGCTCCTAGATAGTGAAATCCAAAGCTACAGCTCTGTTGGAGATTATTTCACAGCTCCCTACATTAAATTTTAAAATAATGTTCTATATTCGAAGTTTTAGAACACATTTAGCTCTATTAACTTTACAACGCTTCCATATTTAAATATATGCTCTCTAACACAGTTCATGATATCTTGGAACGAGCAAACTCTAAATATCAGCATACATAGAGGCATTGTAGAGCTGCTAACAACACATGCGCAAAACACTAACGCATAATCTGTCAAAATATCAAAAAATTGCTTTTACAGAGCTACACTGAAAGCGGCTGTAGAGTTGGATTACTAATATTCTCACACAAAATTTGCTGTCAAAATAATTCATCAATAGAGCTACAATAATGCACATATAAAGCTGAATAAATACTAATCCTCTTTCAAGACAATTCTCCTAATCATATTATAGATTTATAGGGTGTTATAAACTAGAACAAAAATTATTTCAACTGGAAAACTTGAAACAGTGGAAAATAAATTAATTAATTTCACTTTATAAGGGAAATCTTAAGATTAAAATTAGACACGGACTTGACAATTTTTTATTAAAATAAATTAACTATGCAGTTTCCTATAAAAATTAAAAAGTACTTGCTCCTGTAATTTAAGGTGCTTATAAAACTTTATACACTTCAATGGAAAGTAGGTACCTAGTCTTCGAATTAAAAATTATTTCTACAATTTAAAATTACTTTCAATTGTCAAAACACCCTATTTTCTAAAAAGCCCTGAACGACGAACTGACACATTGCTCTCAGAGCGATATTGCAGCTCTATTAAAGAGACATTTTGTCCATAAAAACAAAAATGGCGACACAAATGAAAATTATTTGAAATATTTGTTTCCATTCATTTAAAAACATTTAAAATCTTCACTTTAAATAGAAAACACAATATGTATTGCAATGTAAAAAGCTTTTTATTTCATGCTTCGATAAATTTATTTGCCCAATTTTTAAATTGTTCAACTTAATGTTTTTCACATTTCATTGCTTAATATACACAATTTGGAAGGCGCGTTATAATTTTGCATTAACTCGAAAAATATTGCTTAGATACATTATTTTCTCTAGGAATAAATAATAACTAGCTTGTTGACATCAAAATAAATGAAGTTTACGCTTCCTACCATTACACACATGAATTATAGTGTGCTACTATTATATTTATTTATCATTTGGATTTCACAAACTAATACAAACAAAAATCTGTCAAAAGTGCTCCTTTTAGGATACCATATGATTATAAAGGGTGGTTTTTTAAGAGGTTTAGAACTTTAAAAAAAAAAAAACACAAAAAATTCGAAAAAATGAATGAAATATTTATTTGAATCGATAGTTTGAACCTTGCAATTTAATGTTTAAAGATAATTTCATGCAAATGTTGACCGCGGCTGCGTCTCAGGTAGCCCATCCGCTGCGTCCAATTTTGGCATACTCTTTCACACATATCGGCCGGTATCTCACGAATGAATGCATGGATGTTGGCTTCCAGTGCGTCAATCGAAGCGGGCTTGTCCCTATAGACACTAGCCTTGACATACCCCCACAAAAAATAATCTAATGGTGTCAAATCGCACGATCTAGGCGGCCAATTGACCGGCCCGAAACGTGAAATTAACTGTTCACCAAACTCGCCTCGCAATTGCGCCATTGTTTCGCGTGCTGTGTGGCATGTGGCACCGTCTTGTTGAAACCACATATCATGCAAGTCAAGAACTTCCATTTCGGGCAAAAAAAAGTTTGTTATCATCGCTCGGTAGCGTTCACCATTGACAGTAACGCTGCGATTCGCATCATCTTTGAAGAAATAGGCCCAATAATGCCGCCGGCCCATAAACCGCACCAAACAGTGGCTTTTTCGGGATGCATTGGTAGCTGTTGCAATGCCTCTGGCTGATCTTCACTCCAAATGCGGCAATTTTGCTTATTTACGTACCCATTCAACCAAAAATGAGCCTCATCGCTGAACACAAGCAGCGCGCGATGAACATTTCGAACCGAGCACGAATTTTGATAGTAAAATTCAATAATTTGCAAGCGTTGTTCATTTGTAAGACGATCCATGGTTAAATTGCAAACCAAACTGAGGCTGTTTGACAGTGACACAAGGTACTAAACACACGTCAGCTGTCAAAACCAGTGTTGCCAAAACCAAACCAGCTTAAAAATCACCCTTTATTAAAGAGCTTCAAAGTCACTAGTCACTGATAACAAGCTTATAACGAGCAAAAATGTGCTCTCAAACTCAATGAATTAGCTGTGAGAAAGCTCTACAATTGCTCTAAGGGTGCATCTAGAGCTCTTTCTTAAATAAACGAGCTTTAAGATTAGCTCTGGAAGCGCTTTTAAAGCATTTAAGCAGCTAAAAATGTTTCTTGGGAAGGGAGAGTGCATATGCAATCATTTAAAAACAAACGAAACAATTACAGTACTATACTATAGCTTTTTGAAAATCCAAAAACCTATTCTATTATTGTATTAATAAACTAAGTTTTCTTAGTCAACAGTTTAAAACAAAAATGATTTTGAATTAAAACTTTTGAAAAAAATAAAAAAAAATTAATTTATATTGGTTTTATTAAAACAAAATTGATATAAGGTACTAAATTTTTATTTAGTATTTGATGCTGCCATTTATCTTAAGTCGAACGCTAAAAACCAGAGGGTTGTAGGTCTTTTAGTTTTTGAGAAAAATTAAGATTATGAAAACTACTACTTTCTAAAAATATTCTTTCTTTTCATTAAGTTCTATAGTAAATTCAAGCCGTCAATTTTCTAACGAAAGCAAAATAAAAGCAAAAAATCATGTAGTCTGGGTTGTTGTTTAAAACGGTAGGGGTAATCGCTAGGTACAACATAATAAAAGTCCCCAGCCCAGGCCCACGAGCTTTAGTCAAGAGGGGGGGTTAAAGGTCCCTTTTTGTTCCCTTTTTATAGTATTTCGCGAATATTTTGAAAACCAAGCGTATTAGCGGACAAATCTGCAATCCAAAATGAAAGTAAATTAAATTTTCTACCGAAAAATTTTAATTCATATTGTTTATATTAAGTGTCAAAAAAATATAAAATATCGGCAATTACCTCACACATTTAGTGTTTATTAATCAATTAGCTAGCTGGAAATGGAAACAGTCATTCATTTCCTCTGTAAATTCTTCGCTATGGCCAAAATGAGAGCGCAATCATTTGGAAAAGCTTTTCTTGAAGACTTGATCGAACTTTTTGAGTTAAAGATCAAAGACATGATCTCTTTCCTCAATGCGACGAAGAATAGATCTAGGACTAACTTCGGTTTTCTTATTCCTAATCCTTGATCGTGCGTAAGGACTTCCCTCTTTTAGACCCGTAATGGGGTATATCCCCAATTCCCTGTAATAAAATGACCCTCCATCCATAGGTCAATACGAGTTATGGTATCAAAACGGCGCACTCAAGCGCAAATTGGCCACCATTTCTACCTACCACTGATAAATTTTGATCTGAATAATTACTATTGCATTGGTAATAAAGCTTATTACCTAGAACAAATTTAAATGAAGACATGATAATAGTTAAACTAACCCAAAACATGACACGAAAAAGATAAAGATGCGCAATGTGGGACACATCATTTAAGAAATTAGGGGTAATAATCACAACCAATACAAAATTCCACCCAGAAAAAGCTGGCAATAAAAAATCAATAACCCAAGCATCGACGACGTTCGAGTGCTGACGACATCGTCATTATCTAAATATCAACAATAGCATTGATTATGCTGTATAGTATACAGTATACTTAATGCTGATATCATTTTTTTTTATGAAAAAGTAGGATAAAAATCCAACAAATTTGCCGATTTCTCAGGATATCGGAAACAAAGAACAAGAATAAAAAGGGGGAAAAAATCGCTTCGCAATTTGTCAGTTTAAAGCAAGTTTTGAAAATTTCGTTCCTAATGCCTTGACACATGTGATTTCGGTACATTAATTACAATTATTGTCTAATTGTCGTCTATTATGTATTCGTTTATAATTAAAAATATACTGTTAAGGTGTCTACACATCACAAAGCGTATCATCATAAACTGTTAATTTTAACTATTTTCTCATATTTTTAAAAGTATACGACATTTCTCCAAAATTTTCAATGATCTCTTTTGACACAAACGTGGCCACACAAGCTGCAATTTAGCGTAGTACGAGGCTATGGCGGGACGCTTCTTGTGCAGAAAGCCAAATGCTTTTGTTTGAGCATGAGGATTCAACGATGTCGGAATTAATAGCAATGGAAAAATTACCTTAAAAAACCAGATCAGAACGGAGCAGAACAGCACAAGTGTGTGAGAAATTTTCATAAAAGAAAAACACAGCTTTGTTTAAAAATGAAATTCAAAAATGTTGCAATGTTTTTTAGAAATGAATTTAATGTCTACTTGCTTTTTTTTCATATTCTTTACTTTTAATCCAAAAATTTAACAAATGTTACTTCTTTTAAAAAATGTAGCTTTTTATTTTACTAAACACACAAACCAGCTGAACGCTTTGACAGTTTTCATTCACTTGCTCTACCTCAAAAGTAGGTGCAAAAAATGTTGTACTCAACTGTTCTGGACAACTTCAGAGAACATAAAGAGACATATTGTAGAACAGATTTAGGCAAGGTTTTTACTCATGGAATACATAATCCTGTACTCTTCTAATCTTTTCTAGTCTTCTCTGTAAAGAACAGGTTCACGGTTCACTAAACACAAATTTTAATTTCGTATATACGATCGATATATCTGTTATATTTATTATACGATCACACGATGCAATTTGGATACAGCCAGCTTTAGAAAAGTTCTGTGACTGGAAAGAAGTAGTTTAGAATGATATTGCAGGATTTGAGATACGTTCACGGAATAATTCTCCGATAGGAAAATAATATAGATACCTTGATGTGTTGGTAATTCTATTGCAGACCCTATTCAGTCCAAGTCCTTGTCTTGTACACTCCGAGAACAGGATCGGATCTCTTAATTTATAAAGATTTTTTTTTTAAAAAAAAAGGAAAATAAAATATATACCTGAGTTACATATATTTTATTTAAAAGCTGTAGATATATTTTAGGATATGTTTACTTAAATGAATTTCATCAAACTCTTAAACTGCAATGGCGCACAATAGTAAAGGTACAAGAAACAAGAATGGTAGAAAGATAAAAATTCAATGAAATTGACGGAATAATGAATGGTCAAGTCTAATAAACTGACATTCTAGTATGAATAGTACAATACAAAATAATAATAACAAGAATGATAGACTTTTTATTGGAACGAAATACAGAAAGGCTTATTTGTTTAAACCTTAAAGGGGGCTATTAGAAATGCTTCAGTCTGGGTTTGGGACGCCATTGTCTTGTCAAAAATCTGGCATTTGAAAAAAAAAAAAAATTGATCTACATCCTATGCATGTAGCAAACTTTTTTCTTCAGGGGGGAAGTATTCAAGACTTCCCCTATTTATGCGGGAAATATTTTCGAATGTAATGCCGTTTTGATTTTTACTTTTTCGTAATTATCACGTTCCCTTAAAAGATAACTTAAATTCATCCAAATGTTTTTTGAAATGATAATCAATAGGCCGCAAAGAAGGGAGATATGATGCAAATCATAAAAAGTGTTCATAAATTTAGAGTCAAACATATCCACAAATGGGGTTTTCCCCAGTTTAAAACTTAATACAACTTTTCGTAGCATGTGTTTCATAGTTTTGTCTATATAATATTGAATACCTTCTAAAGGGTGTTTTTTTTAGACATATGGTTTTCAATCTGGCGATACTTTTTTCGGAGTTGGTCTTTTTGACAGCTGTCACTTGATTTATGCTCAGTTTGGTTCGCCATTTCATAATGAATAGACTTACTCCTGAATGAAAATGCAAATTGTGCAAATTTATTACCAAAATAACGGTTCGGTTCGCGCCACGCATCGCACGCTGCGTCCAGTATTCGGTCGACATAATCGCAAGATCGCATAAATTCGAGTTCGAGCAACCATGGATCGGTTTCGCACCAGGTTAACCTTAGTGGATAATGCGCATCCTCAGAGACGCCGTACAGTGCGCATCGAAGACGCTATATTGCTGCTGTGGAATAGACTATTGAAGAAGACCCGAATGAGTCCATCTGACATCGCGCGCAACAATTGGAGCTGTCGAAAATTGTTCCTCTCGGCTGATGGAATTTATTCGAGCCAGCCGCGGCGGCCACTTGCCCGAAATAATTTTTAAAACATAATGGCAAACACTTAATTCTTGGCCATAACATTAAATTATATGGTTTTTATTTCTTCTTGAAAACCACACGTCTAAGAAAACACCCTTTATTTTTAATGTTGCTGTATGAAGGTTTGAAGGTATAAACAAAAACATAAATCTGCAAAATTAAACCGACGACGACGTTTAGCCCTTTAAATAATTTGTCTTGCACAGTAGTTGGAAAAGAATATTTTGCGCTATTAAAAAATCAAAAATTCTAGGTTCAATTCACAATGACTAATGTTGTTAACCGTAAGTCGAATGTACATTAACTAAAATGACCTCAAAGTCTAAAATAGCAAACACAATCCACGCTTATCCAATGCAGTAAACAATTTGAGTCATCCGTCGTTTTTTGCCGAAGAAGTTTGGAAGTGTGGGTTGTGGTTTGTGGAACACGCGAGCATATATTTACCTCACATCTCAATATAGATCATAAGCTGCATGTACATACGTATATTTGTTTCAGGATTTTTAATCATTCATCCGAAATTGTTCATCGGAAAACTTCTATCATCCTTTAAAGTCATCAAGTTTTTTCTGTCTTTAATAAGTAATGGCAGGGATTAAAAATAAATGACTGCCGCATTCTTCTTCTATTCTAAATTCTCAAATTCATCACTATTTTGAGGGGGTATTTTTGTAACTCGGTCAAAGATTTTATGGATTACTTTAATTCAATTTGCTTGGTTGGGTGCGTCCATCCCTTGGCCCCAATCTCAAAAAAGAACTCTATAAACAGGGTGTTTCCGACATAAATAATAAATGTCAATACTTTCAAAAATAATACTTGGACATGCTCTAGGAAATAGAGGGGCTAATTTCAAAAGCAAAAAATTTGACTGAACATATAAAACAATTATGTACATATTTCAAAACAACGACGATGCCAATAGAAACTTGACATATTTACCTATTCATTTACATAATTTATTCTGTAATCAAGTTATTTAAATATTATCTATTTAAAAGGACGTGACTACAGGAATCCAATTAATAACAGTTTTTCGCAATATAGCGCGAATTGGTACAAAAAAAGGTAGAGACTAGAGATATGCCAATTTATAACCGCTGTAACAGTTTTTCGCCATTAAAAGGGGGCGTGCGTTAACGCGACTTGAAAAAAAAAACTGAGTGCCCACTGGCGGAGGGCCCTGGCCCTGCAGTGCCGCATAGACAATACTTTTATAAACCAAAACTGTTTAAATTGGCATGGGTAGAGCCTCTTCCAAAAAAACCGATAGGTGCTCAAAGTATGCTCACAAGCGGTGGGCCCTGGCACTGCGGGGAAGCATAAATCGTACATTTTATAAATCAAACTGTTATCAATTGGCATGTCTAGAGCCAGTTCCATTTAAAAAATGTTTGGACCAATTGACAAAGTTTTAAAGCAATTCATCCAAAATAAGATTTTGAAAGCACTGTTTTTATATCCGATTAATTTATAAGAAGGAATTTTTATCGCCGATATCTAAGCGAATAAGCGTATATTATGAAAAAAGTTTACTTTGCTGAATAACAAAATAATACAAACAAAATATATATAGGTACATATGTATTATACGTTCGAATATAAATCAACAACAACATTTAAAAAAAGAGAGCGAGATAGGTAAACATTTAAATTATTTTTGAGATAATAATTTTTTAAGGCTATTTTTAGGCAAAATAAAATCAATATGACTATAAAAACAATTGAAATCTATGCATACTGGATTCACAGGTTCATTTAATCTATGCTTAGATCTTGCATAAGATGTATAGAAAAGCAAGACTGGTGGTTAATCTGGGGCGAGAACTTACTTGTCCCAGCATACTGAGGATGCACGCAAAATATTTTGATCCAGATAAAAGTTGAAATTTCCTCCAGCGTCGATAGGCTTAGTAGATTCAATCGATTTTCATAAGCCGGAAGATCTTGATTTGGATACCATGGAAGATGACGAAGGACGAATAAAAAAATGTTTTTGCACGCTTTCAGCATCATGAACAGATTGGTTTATCCACGTTGCCAGTAAGTATTGTCATGGTTGTAAATGTGGAACATGGTGGTATCATTTATGAACAACCAACGTGACCCTAATGGTAAACAGACAATTTTTTTCTCATCATTATTTTTCGTTTGGGTGATAACTCCTTATTCTCAAACTCTAATTGTTGAAAAGCATCTCATAATCAACTATTTTTGTTTTCATTTTATTAACTATGATCATTGGAGATTTCCTTGAATATTCATTTTATTTTCTTAAATATTTGAAATAAGTTCAACAGTCTTCTTATTGTTGTATTTCTTGCAAAACCAGCGCAAACCCCCAACAAAATTTGTTGTAGAAATTATGAAAAACGCTGTTCATTCTACTGCATTATTTGTCATAATGGTTGTGGATTTCACAACTGAATTGTGAACATAACAGCATTTGTTGTAAATTTCTTTTACAGTCAGAAAATTTGTCGATACAACTGCATTCATTGTTGAATGTTAAATTTACATATTTATATTTTTAAATTTAACAACCAAAACTGACAACCCGCTATCAATTTTACAACAAGCAACTGTGATCTTTATAACAATATTTAAAAATGAATGCAAACGCTGTTAGGCTTGCAATTTATTGTCAATGTGAGCGCATTTGCTGTTGAATACACAAATTTGGAAGTACCTAACTACATAATAATAAATTTGACTGCCTCATTTACGAAATTTTTTTGGGTGAGCTTTTCCCAATTTTCACACATGCACATTCTTTCACCATCTCCAATGATTTCACCGCAATAGTGGCAATTCATTTTAATTTGAAAAATAAGTATGCAGTGAAAAAAAAAGATTGCCCAAAATGAAAACGTCTAAAAATATGCAAGGTTTTTTCTTCAAGTCTAACCCTTAAAACATGCAACTCACTCAGGTTCGTTAATAAAACATATTGGCGCAAAATTTTAAACGATTTAGTGCGATGTTAAATCGTTTTTAGTATGATGCTAAGGTAAAAAGAGGATTTTCCAAATTTTAAACGAGTTAGCATCGTACTATCTTTTTAACCTAAAGTTAAAATCACCAAATGCCTATTTTATCTTTTTAGTATCACACTTAGGTCCAGTTTTTCAGTGCGAGATTAAAGTAAGACCCGAGTTAACTCATCAAATTTGATGAGTGAACTCAGGATTTACTAAATAGTCGCTTTTAATATTTTATCTACCGAGTTTGTTAAGTCGTTTCGCATGCATTCTCCACCAAAAAACTGCTTCCTTAGTTAATTGTGCGTTAGTTTACTTCTAGAGTCAACTTACTCTTGTTTAACTCACCACTGAATAACTTTGCCTTAGACACACATAGACGAATTTTAAAATGGCATTTTTGCACGAAATGTCAGTGTTTTAAGAGCGTTCAGTTTTAGTTTCGTAAGAAAATAGGTTAAGTATGATACTAGTTAAAAAGTATTTAAATCTAAGAACATTTTAGTAAAGAGCTTTAAAGTTAGTAAAGTGTTAACTAGTATCATGCTAACACCTTAACATCAGGCTGTTTAAAATTTTGCGCCATTTCCTTTAGTTAATAACTTCCGCTTATTTCCCTTACATTATAAACTCACTTTATTTCACTTCAAGCCGTTCTTAAGTCGTTGATTAGTAGGTGCATACATTTAGGAATTGCAAATGTTTCAAAAGTTAATTAAGCCGTTGCAATATAGTAAACATTCAAAAAATACAAATAATGGATTATTATTTATCAATCAATAAAAATTAAAACCATTAAATTGTAATATCCTTGAATGTGTCCGTCTATTTTTCATTATTATTACCTTTTTTTTTTGTTTAATATCTCGATAAAAATTATTTATACCTGCTTAAATTGTAGAACATAATTGAATTCTGATGGTTCTCAAGACATAGCGGATAATTTTTTGAACTCCTTTTGCCATCACGATGGCAGGCGAATGGGGAGATTTTAACCCAGAAAATAGTTGTGTATGCTCTAACTGAGCCACCTACACATAAAAAACATCTTTCCTGTCGAAAATCCAAGGCCAATGTAAGATTTCAATGGACTGAATATAATTTGATGGAATAGTCAGGTTCCATTTTGAGTTTGAAACTACTTTTTTCAAAAAAACATTGAGGTTGCTGTTTTTTAAAAAAGCTTAAGCGTAATATTATAGCGCTATCGTTGTTTTAAATCATTTTAAGTAATTTTTTTTAAAACGAAAAGCAGAGGAGCCTGATGCCATTGCCATTTTGCATGTTTATCTCAGAACATTTTTAACAATCAGTCTAAATAATTGATATTTGAATCGGAAACATCCTGTACAGTGTATTGACTAAAAAAATATAGTGCCTGTCGTTCTTATAGCTTCAAATTAGGCCATCATAAAAAAGAAAGCATACAATAAAAGAGAATGTGTGTGTCTGCTAGGGAGTGGACATTATGAAGAAAGACCTTCAATTTATTTGTATTTAGGAATTAGGACACTTTTCGGTTCATCCTAAACTGACTTTTCCGCTGTATTTTTTGTTCTGACATTGGAGGTGTGAACCATATACGCCGCGCAGTTGTGAGCATACCTATGTATACGCCGTTATGTTTAAATGGAAATGAAATTATTGCTTTCCTCACGCTATAGTATTGATATGAGATTTACGAACGTATATATATACATGTGTATATATGTTCATGTTGTCTTTAAAATACATATATGAATACAAAAAACACTTTAAAATAAATGCATTATAAAGTCTGAGTCACAGCAAATTTCAAAGAGTCCGCCACAGAGGATCCGACTAAAAATTAACAGTATCGTGTCAGGCTTTTGCGACATTCTAAACTAAAAGTGCCAACAGATGTGATACATTTCACGCACAACTATAGTTTCCTTCATTTTAAAGTTTACTAGTCTTCAATTCAATTTTATTTATTTAAAATAGGTTAACAAATAAGACATGATCATTTATAGTAGGTAACTAAGATATTGAACTCAAACAAGTTGCAATAAGAATTTATTTACATTAAGTTAGGTAGCAACATTACCTGCATTCAATCAATAAATTAGAAAAATTGTAATAGGAAAACCGAAAACAAAATATCTATTTAAATAATTCATTAAATAGATACAAATATTTTTATATATCTTATTTATTTAAATTTAATATTTTAGAGAAATTATTTATAGGTACTTCAATTTTAATAGCACCAAATCAAAAAAAAAATATAAACCAGGGGCCTATTTCACCCAATTATTTATGTTCCGTGAAATAGGTCCCTGTTTTTGAATAGATATTTGTTAAAAATTTTTGATAACCCAAAACACATGTCATCTTTTTGAAAATTTTGAAAAGCTTCTGCAAATTGAATTGAAAAAAAAATTAATTTTAATTGGTTAATCCGATACTGATAAAGTTGGGAAAATTAGCATTTCCATTGTTCTTTCTGTTGCCGAACAGATAAAATAGCGATATACACCTTTTCTCCTTCCTTAAAATAGTAATGTCAATTCGCAAAAAAAACGAACTCGAGATTTTGACCAAACGTGAAGGCAGACGGCAGAACAGCCATGTCCTTAATCTTAATAAAGAAATATTGTAATTCATTTTTTTAACAATAAAGAATAATAATAATAATAAATTATGATGATAGGGAAGATGAAAAAAGTTGATCTCAGATTTCAGTCTGTTCGCGTACAACAAATGGATCCATTTTCTTTTAACTTAATGTATTGCCTTTCTTGTTTCATTTTTAAGGAATAAAAACAACTTAACCTCCCATTCAAATTTGTATCATCTGATAAGAATTTCTACAAATGATTTACCTAAAATCAAAATTTAATTACTGTTGGTTAATAGTTACCATGTAACAAAAAGAATGTCTAGAGCAAGGCCGTAACCAGGGGGAGATCACAGGGGTTTCATCATCAATTTTTAATGAGCGTAGTAAGGTACCTACCCTGACAATTTTTAAGTACAACCGCAAACGACATAACCCCTTTTGCTTGAACTGCATACGGTATATCTAAAGCGGCACATGCACATTATGCAAGTGTGCACACAGTTGTCATACACGCACACGGTACAAATCGAGAAACCGGCACAAAAACTCTAAATATTTTGAATGTTTCTATACCGTGTGCTACTAGACATACAGCGGCCAAAGAGTGCAACAAGGTTCTGTTTCCTAACATCCAAAAGCTTCTAAAAATTCTGGCGACGTTACCGGTTTCAACATGCACGCCGGAAAGAACATTTTCGACAATGAAACGTCTGAAAACTTATTTAAAAAATTATACCGGTGAAGAAAGACTAATAGGATTGGAGTTAATTTCAGTTCATCGACAAATTGAGATTGACAGTTAGGAAGTTATCGATGTATTTGCAGCTAAGGCCAGAAGACTGATTATACAGCCAGGGGATTTATTTGCTTTATGGGGTAACCGAATCGTAAACGAAATATAGACGCGTACCGACGCATGTATTTGACTTTTGTCGAAATAAAATATTTTGGAATAAGTCGTGACTCGTGAACTTCCGCACAATGTCTGCCTTTGAAGTCATAAATTTAACCAGCCGGTAGTATTGCACCTGGTTTACTTTACTTATCTTTTTGTTGCTGAGCGTCCATCTCAGTTTTTGATTTTGTTGCGGGAAATTTTCCATTTCTAATTTTCTGTCGGGGAAATTGGAAAGCAAATAACTTCATACATCGCATGAATTCGTGATGCGTTGCTGCCATTTTGACATTACATCGGTATGCAACGCACGAATTTGATATTTTCAACGCACATTAAATTTCTTTTCGAAGATCTGTCCGATTGGCCTATCGGAACGACTACAATGATACAAAATTCGTACATTTCTTAGAAGTCGAAGAAAATTTTCTTCCGATCGGATACGATGATAAGGCTGATAGTTTTGTAAAAATATGTAATACTTTTGTAGTGATACTATTTAATATTGATGTTATGTTCCTACCTATAATAAATAATAACTTTAATTATCTTTTATATTAATAATAACTTGTCGTTAATTTTTCTGCTTAGGTACCTATTCAACGGAACTGCATGATATATACAATTATACAAATGTACATACTATGTATATGCATTAACCTGCATGCTCAAATGTTCAAAACAAAATTGTGTATGATATGGTTGAATTTCGGCTAGTGGGCTATTCTAGTTTTGATTACTAATTGGTGAATTTTTTTCAGAAAAATTATATCCAACACCAATATTTAACCAAACCGTGGGATCTGTCCGCTAAACAGTCATTTTTAATGTGACATTGAATGTGATTCGCTATCAAATACATCCTCCTTAAATCATGAATGTATCCATCAGATCAGTTATGCCATTCGAATTGAAACCACGGGATTATACGGATCGTTAATTTATGCAACAAATCATTTAATGAGTATATTTACTAAGTACAGTATATCCGAGTTAAAAATAATTGTTGACGTTCTCATATGGTAATTTTATGGGCTTATACCTCTATTAATAAACGCTAATCAAACATGAATTACTTTTTATCAGTGAGCTAAGAGAAAAATCGAGTAATTGAGCTATGAATATCTATGCCAAAAAAAAAACTTGATACAAAACGCTTTTGAAAAGCTTAACTAATTTGGAAATTCTAGTTGATTTTTGTCAAGTTATACTAAAACTGAATTAGCAAGTTATTTTTTTGTTAAGAAATTTTATTTATGGCCAATTTTTCAATAGTCAGCTAAACATTCTTCAGATAAAGTGAAAATGTGTTCCCATCTATTCCTCTGATAGTCAATTGAATGCTCAACTGATGATTGAAAATCGGCTCTTAGTGAATTAACTTTTTTCAACGTTTTATTTTATTTGTCCGTTAAGCTTCATTTGCTTGCCAAAGTTTAGGCTTATGCAACCAAACCTAAGGCTAGAATAATAATTTTTGTAAAAGCAACAATCATGGTTGATATATCCCTGTTTATAGGACTTTTACTAGTTTTAATCTGTAGCATATTCTTAAATATTTAAAATATTTTACTAAGATGTACGAAATTAAAGCCCTTAACACATCCATTATTTTCGCAATGAATCCAAGATTTAGCTTAAACTATAGTTTTTTTATATTCAAAATACCACTAAAACGTCGGAACACTCGTCTTCTCTGGCTTTGTTTTTTAAATCACATCTAGCTATGCCACTGTCTCAACGGCATCTTGAACAAATTTTTGTATTTTGATCGATTTCAAAACAAGAATATCATTTTATGGACAGCAGAACAGAATATGTTCAGTAATTTTCTCAGACTTCTCGACAAAAAAAAATCCTTTTTATGCAATTCAGAAAAAAACTTACCATATTGTATCGTTTGATTTTAGCTTATTCCAAGCCAGCGACAGAAGATCAGTCTCCAACAAATAATAATGGAGACACCCTTCAAAATGACCAAATCGATGATTACGATTATGGAGATCGGAATTCGCCTGCAGATCAGGTCAAATCCACTGCTTCTAGTCCCAAATCAACAATTTTACCATATTTTGAAAGTAAAATTGTACAAAAAACTGTAATACCCGGTGGCAACATAACCCTTGAATGTCCTGTAAAGAATTTGGCAGGTAATATATAATTCCAAAACATTTGTTGCATGTTTTAACTTAAGCTTTTTTTTTATTTTTCAGATACCAACGTTATTCTATGGTTCAAAGAAAAAAATATAATCACCAACAATTTGAATGTCTTGAACAATGCATACGAATTGTCAAAACAGAATTTCAGTTTGATCATCAAAAATGCTACTGAATCCTTTGAAGGAAACTACTACTGTGAGATTGCACCTCAGAAAATCCGAATGCAAACTATTTTAAATGTCAGCAACGAAACTACACCAATCATACCAAGTCCATCTGGGCTGCCACAAGACAAGGAAGCCGTTAGTGGACCAATGACTGGTTCAGGCACCTCTGAATTATCTGCTTTGATTTCATTAGTGATACTGTCGCTTTTCACGTCGAAACTTCTGTCAAACCAGGAAGGTTTTAAATCGTTATTAACTTATTAAATTTTCTGCTAAAAGCACACAAACCTAATTATTAAGTGGATAAAAAACAAAATGTATATGTAGTAATGTTAGTTTGATTGCGATTCATAGGTCAACGAATGTGATTGATTCCCAATTGATTTTATAATTAAAACATAATTATTTGTACTGAACAAAGAATCCAATTAAAAACAGGCGCACAGATCAATTTGTTAATTTGTTAAATTTATAAAATTGGAAAGATAATATGACTCCCGTCCTGAGATGACTTTTGATTTTGTGTTTTTCTTAGTCACAAAAATGCTTAAAGTGTTTGATTTTTAGTGATACATATAAATATATACCTACACACATTTATTTTGATATATTTAGTTTCAATTGTATGTAAGTACGCTTCGCCAAAAATATATATAATTCAAAAACCTACCTATATTGTAAAGAATTTTTGTTTAATTTAAGATTTAATTTAAGTTGTCATGCAAAGAATGAAACAAACTGTGTAGGAACCTGTGTGTTAGGTAAATGGATTAAATTATATGAAAAAAAATACTTTAAGTACAAATTGGTTAGTTTAATAATGGTAATTATATGTTCTTTAATAAATTATTAAGTTTTAAAAGCCTAAACAAGTGAATTGTTGCTTTTTGAATAAATCTACGTAGTTGACTTTAAAGTTTATAAGAAGAAAAATCAAATATAGATACATAGTTAGAATCAAGAGATTGCTATGAAACAGCATGTACAATTAAATTCCATATTCGAATTCGAGTTTTAATGGTAAAAACTGTTTTGTATCACATACAAATTTGATGTGATTTATTTCAGGTGTCTTTTATTAATTCATTTAGTTTGAAAGACCTAAAACTCTTTGTTTGCGGCCGTACAATGAGCTCAGTCATCTGTTAATCGTATAAATAATGCTTAGGTCCAGTTTTTCAGTGCGAGACTAAAGTTAAACCCAAGTTAACTCATAAAATTTGGTGAGTTAACTCAGGATTAAATGAGCAGATGCTTTTTATGTTTTATCCACCGGGTTGGTTTAGTCCTTCCGTATGCATTCTCCACCAAAAAACTGCGTGCTCAGTTAACTGTGGGTTTATTAACTTCTAGAGTTAACTAACTCTGTTTTAACTCACCACTTAAAAGGTGGGCCTTGTTTGTATAGAGGAAGTGTACCGATTATGGAATACCAAAATATAAACTCATTTTTAAATATACAAAATTAAATTTTATTCAATCTTTCAGAATGATGTTGATAAAAATACTATAAACTATAAAACAAAAACAAAACTTAAACAATAATACAAAATTAAACATAAAAAACACAAAATGAACACATTTAAAAAAGTGACCCTAATATGGACCACTAATAATTAGGTATGGAAGACCCGATAATATAGGTTGTAAGAATTTAATTTGATGCGCAGAAATCATAAATAAATTTATTAGATTCTGCGACAGAGCAATCTACTTGATACCACTTTTGTCTTCATGAGAAAAGGAATTCTTTTCACTTGACGGCTGCGATGGCTTTCACCATGTGCGCCTTCTCCAAGACCTTACGCTTTTTTTCTTTTGGTGTCATCTGAAAAATCACATGATGACCAGTAAACATTTAACCAAATATTTTATCTGGTTCCCAATATGGAGTACTATACCATATCATAGGAACAATAAGATATTCCATATTAGGAACACGGAAATTAACTGAACTATGTTAAAATTCACTTATTACCTGTATTTTATTTTCCCCAAGATCTGATCCGGATTGGATTTGCCCACGAAAATACATTTAATACAAACACAACTCAAGATCCAGCTTTTCTTTTGGATTTAGATTTACAAATCCATTTTTGAACACACACCCTTAGTACTTCCTTGCAAAAATTAGTTTTAACGTTGACGTGTAGATGTCTTTTTGAGTAAAAAAAAGACAACGAACACACCAAAAAAAATACACAAAAGGAAAAAAAAGAGAAGAGTATATAACATGTTTTCACTGTGATCCTGTTTGTTTGAATATCATGACCTGATCCGGATCAGACTTGGAGGATAATAAAATGCAGCTATTATTTAACTGAGCTTAATACTTTTAGTTATCCTAAAGGTTGAGCTTTTTCCTAATGACACGAGAAAAAAAAATATGTTTAAAGTTAAACCGAAAACAAAATAAAAGAAAAATAAAATCACAGTAATATGTGACACTCTTCACGAAAACACTACTTTTAATAATGTGCACATCTACAGCGATCGACAGTTACAAGGATATTAACAACGAATATCCACATGAAAAGAAAGTTTTATCTGAAATAAGAAGATACATAGTTTATATGGTTTTCGAAATATTGCACTATTTCATATTAGGAGCGTATTCAATAATCGGTACATTTCCTCTACAGATGGTAACAAAGCTTCCCATAATAGTGATTTCTTGTCATAAATGAATTTAATTTTGATCCATTCACTGAAAATCCGAATTGTGCAAAAAATTGTTGTAGTCGATGATGACGATTGATGTTACGAACAAATTTTACAACACAATTCAATTGTGGGATATAACGTTTTTGAAAAAATCGCAGACACGTTTTACGAAGTAGTACATCTACTACTATAAAGAATGGAAGTGACTCAATCCATACTAATTACAACAGTTTTGATTTATAAAAGTACTATCTATGCGGCCTGGCAGTCCCAGTGCCCTCCGCCTGTGGGCACGCTGCGGACACCTAGAGTTTTTTTTCCAAGTCTCGTGAAGAGCGTTAACTCTGGCTCACTTTTAATGGCGATAAACTGTTTAAACTTTTATAAATTGGTCTATCTCTAGTATCGTCCATAAACAACACATGGTATGATATCAATCGTTGACTTTTTCAATCGTTCTGCGCATCTACGACAAGTAATGACAAAATAAAAAAAAATAAAATCAAACGCTAAGTGAAATACGTCACTCAGTGACAAAATACTTGAGAGAAATATGAAAAGAAGATGCGCAACAGGTACCTTACGAAGTATTCTATAGACATTGGTATATCTTTCATAAAAAAAAATAAAACTCAGGACTAGACACAAAGGACAAGTTACAAATTTGTATGGACTCATGTCATATGAAATATTATTGAGAGTACTTTATTTCAATATAGGGCAGCTAAATCGAAATCGAGTGCGAAAATAAAATGGTGGTTTGGAGCATTTAATAAAAAAAAAATTTTTTTAATAGAAAAAAAAAATTAAAAAAAATGGAAACACTACTTACTAAAAAGTGTGTTACTTTTTTGAAAGCCAGAAGTCTATTCTTTTATTTTATGTTTAAATAAAAAAAAAATTACTTTCAAACTTAAAAATGTTGAAAAACATTTCATGACAAGAGATATTCTTGAAGGAATTGGATTTGGTGGAGGCTGGGATTCGATACCCGGGCCTTCGGCGCTGCCTGACAAACCAACCCATTACAATTTCGCCAAGGGAAATATCCCCGGTTATGTTTTCTGTATCCAGTTAACTTTTCAGACGAAAAAATAGGAACAAATTGGTGTTTTATCTGAAGAATAATAGTATACTATCTAAGGCTTAGCTGACTATTTAAAAATTTTACTTTATACGTTTAAACTGATAATTTAATGTTTCCAAACAAACTAAATTTTGTTTTTTAATCAAATCACACATGTATCTCAGTTCACTACTGCCAACTATAGAAATTATTTTGAACTCAAAATAATCATTTCAAATTTTCAAATGTCTTGAAAGACACACATTTGACACTTGATGAAAACTTACACTACCTACTAATTTGGCAACCCATTGTATACACTTATAAATTTTAACAAATGTACCTGTAGGTAAATATTGAATTTTCATAAGAAATGTTGAATCAAACAATTATTTTTAATATCTATAAATAACTTTGAAAAACCTGCTGTGTACAACTTTTAAAGAAATCGGTTCAGGAGTCAACAAGAAGCGTTATTTTAAGTTAAGAGGGCTGCCAAGTAGGAACGCTTGGCACACCACCATGAACTGGTCCATTGTGATGCCTCAAGGATCTTGGAACTTTCCTATTACGGAGCAGCTGTGCAGTCTGCTTGGAGACATTAAACTGTTGCAGCGCTGCAGCATCTTGCTTCAGCCTAAGTTTGCACGTAGCAATGGGTATACCTATATTTGACTCTTTTGCAAAATAGAAAGTGTTGTTTTATACTTCTGGCGAGTTCGGCAGCCCTGCAATGTTCTGGAATGTCTTTATGGCCCCTAACCAGCAGAGGTGAATATTAAACTGCTGTGCCATCTCAATGAGAGATGATCGTGTAGAAATGGATTGACTCATCTTCCAGGAATGCCAAATCCTCCCAGATAGATCTAGAGGGTATGATGACCTGAAAGATTATATCTAACTGTAATTGTGGGGTGGTGTAGACAATATTACTTGGAATTGTTCCGAATAAGTTCAGAATGATGGAGTGGCCAATTTCATTATTAGTCCACTGTGAGGAAGCTTACAGACAAATGGCTTTGCTTGTAGCCATTTGTTTACCAAATATATCAACGTGCTAAATGACACATAATATCCAAAACAGCAGAAGTCGTTGTACGAAGTACTCCGGTCATACAACGGGCGTACCTTGCTTATTTGTTTCACAATTTGTCCTTAAATCTAAAGCGGTCCACTATACTGTCACACCGTGGGTGTGTTTCTTTATTTTTTCCGGATAAAGAATAGAAAAGACGGAAAAGGCAAAATATCTACCGAGAATATCCAGAATCGAATAAATAAGGAAACAGATCTTAATTGAAAGAATATCCAACTATCAGCTGTTTGTTTTCATGTCAAAAAATCATTTTGCGATTATTTCTGATAGAAGAAACAAATAATTATTTGTTTTGCAAATTGTAAATTAATTTTACGCGCACGCATAAGCATCATGAAGATACAAAAATAATTATCACAAAAACATGCTCACCCATTTCCATTTCATTAAATTTCTTTTCATCCATGACAGAGGCAGACGACAGACAAAATAACAATACCTAATTGTAACCAATGAAAAAAATTAAATGTATCTGTCAAAGTAGAGAATATTCCATTTACACTAGCTCTTGAGTAGGAACAGAAAGAACGCATTCCAATAATTCTAGAACGAATAAAGAAACAACAAAAAAGTATATCCGGAATATTCCAGAGAATAAAGAAACGCAAAAGCGGTGTTCCAGATATTCCGAATATTCGGAATAAATAAAGAAACACACCCCGTATGTAAGAATCGGTCTGACAACCAAGATGTAGAGCCAATGAGTAATGCTGGGTCTAAGACCCCATTTGTTTCCTAATACAGTGTTTTGCATGAGAAGAGTGGAATAGTGGCCTTCTTGACTCTTTCTTGTACACATATTGGGTCCACTTAACTTCTTATTAAGATTAGGCCGAAATATTTCGTAACCCCAGTATTTAAGTTTGAAATTTTGATACGAATACCACAAAAACCTTCAGTACAATAACCATACAAAAATACAATAAAATAGTGGCTTTTGAGTATTACTTACGCTTCAAATTTTATTTCGATCGGTCCATTGATTATTTTTGAATCTAGAATTGAAGAAAAAACAAAATTGCAAATGAGCATGATTTTTACCTACGCATCTGTAAAACATACTTGTAAAAATGTCAATATTTGTTGTTATTTCTTCGAATGCGATGTGCAGTTTTTAGGTGCACTCGCACAACAATTTTTAACTTGTGATACTTTCAACTTTGACAAACTGCGCAATATACCTATTACATTAGGTTTTTGTTCTGTGCTGCAACACAGTAGGCTTATCACTGCAAATCCTCGAAATTGGGGAAATCTATAATTTACCTACCGGTAAAACTTAGAATTAACCATGAAAACAAAGCATTTAGGAGTTTTACTTTGATAACAATTTTTAATTTTTCTACATTTCGAAGTTTAAAAGTAACATGTATGCAATACATGTAATTATTTTCAAAAATATTGCCTCTTTCTTACCTGAGAACCACTAAAAGACACAACATGATATTTATTAAAAACGTCAATTCCATTTATGTAATAAAATTATCTATACTGAAAAAGATATAAACTTGCGAATATTATTTCTGTTGGATCGATACACGTGAATATCTTATTATAGAGCCAGTCTTCGAGCAGTATTGGGAAGCAGTAAGTCTAGTTTGCAGTGGTCAGTTGGTTTTTAATAAAATAAACAATTTTTAGAGTTTCTGGCAGCATTAGTATCAGACGAAACATACAAGTTGCGATATGTTCGATTCTTCTGTTGACCCGTCGAACTATACCGAAAAATTCACTCAATTAAATAATTATTATAAAAATATTTAAAAACTGGAATACCTACTCTAAACTTGACCATTAGCGGTCTGTAAGAATAGAATATAACGCCATATGCACCTGTTTTCTGAATGTCTTTAAACATTTTCGGATCAAAAATCTTAGAGTATGTATTAGACCTTTACTTATATATATTATATGAATGATCTGTTGTAAAATACTAATTGTGAAAGTAAGATACCGAACTCGACAGAACTGCAATTCAACGGAACTTCATGAAGTGTTTAGGGTTTAACTATTATTTGTAGGTATAAATTAATTTGAAATTAGGTGTTTCTAAATTTCTTCAGATCCATTGAAATATTACTTGACTTTTGGATAGGACAAGCTGTCTTTGTATCTGTAGGAGGGCATCAGTATAAAATTGGGTTTTCGGAGTTTAAAACATCACATTTCGGCGCCATCTTGAAAAAGAGGGTGTACAAAGATTTTCGCGATTTCCTACTAAGTATACCTACCATAAGTTTTTGGTTCTCAAGATATCGCGAAAAACTTTGTACAGCCCTTTTTCCAAGATAAAATGATTGGGTTGTACAGCCCTTTTTCCAAGATAAAACCGATTGGGGGCTTTAAACCCCGAAAAATGAGTTTTATACTCAAACTGGTCCCCCATACAAATCACAAAAATATTTTTTATCCTGTCCAAAAGGCAAGGTTAGGCCAAAGTTTAGCAATTCCCTTGAAGTGCAATTCAGCAAGTGCGGTCTTACCTTAATAGTGAGCTATACCCTAATAGCGTGAATATGTGCGACCACTTTATTGTTATTATGATCAATTAGCGCATATGTATATAACCTTTATACAAAATATAATATCTACGTCTGGCAATACTGTGAGCCAACATATACTTGTAAGCTTAGTTATTAGTACTTTTAAACCATACATATAAAGGGTCCGCCATCTAACGTTTTTTTTTCAACTAGTGCTTATTTCGTGAATGGTGACACTTAGCTCATGTCTGATTTGACAGATAGTTAGTTTTATCCTTCCGCTGAACGAATATGGTTGTGTATACGCTTCGTTAAGTGGGCCTGCGATTGACTTAGAGAAGATGCCGATTTTGGCAAAAAAATCATCTTTTCAGATGAAGCTTATTTTGATCTTGGCGCGTAGTAAACAAGCAAAATTGTCGCATTTGGGGCACAGAAAACCCGCACGCATACATTGAAAAGCCGATACACCCAAAACGAGTCACTGTTTGGTGCGGATTTTGGTCCAGAGGCATAATTGGGCCATTTTTCGAAAATGAGCAAGGAGTGGCCGTTACAGTCAATGGCGATCGTTATCGGGCCATGTTGAACGAATTTTTGTTCACAAAAATTGAAGAGGAGGATATTGGCAACATTTGGTTTCAACAGGACGCCGCTACGTGCGACACAGCCGAAGCTACACTCGATTTTTTGCGCCATTTTCAAAAAAAAAGTTTTTTGGCGGACCCTTTATAATGGAATTGTGTGCGTTTGTCTCCAAGCTTTTTTTCAAAATAGAAACCAAGGCACCAAGAGATTTGCCAGAACCACTATAACTAAGATATATGTAGGTCTATAGGTATTCAACATACCCAAATGCGAATTTTCCATATGAAATTGAATAATTATACATCGCATATCACAACCATTACAATTTTACAATTCATACAAAATATACAATTCCACAAAGTAGGTATAAATAAAAACTTTGGCGCAAAATTTTGAACAGCCTAATAAAAATATATTAGTAGGTAACACAACTCCTTGACAATGTCAAATTTTAAATGAGTTTGAATTTACTAGCTTCTTCTGAATTTTAAGCACTTGCTAACTAGCTAATTTCGTTCTCAAACGATTTTGTTGAATAAGCCCAAGCTGAACACCAAACTCTGAACAACAAGAAACTAATCAGACATAGGTACCTATTTAAAATTGATAGTATCTAATCGTCAAAGTTTCATATAGAGCTAGATCGGTTTTAACTTTAATAAAATATCAAAGATTTTATGATTATTATTATGATTCGATTAAAATGTCCAAAATCATACTTAATCCACTTAAATTATGCGCCTTTGTTAGTATACATACTTAACAAATATCTACTCAACCTACAGCATAAACAAATCTTAGACGAAAGCTTAAAAGCCTAACCAATATATTCAAAAACAAAAGTGCTTCTTAGATTGATATGTAGTTTGACTAGCCATAAGCTTTTATATATACACATTATTTACACATTTGTATTATAAAACTTTACATATATCATTTATAACCCTATATATACACTGAATTAAATTATATATTCATGTGCGTTGTGTACATACTACCATGTACAAAAATGACCAACATTTTTCATGTATTTTATTAGGTATGTGATTTTTATATTTTGTTAATCTCAAAACATTCATTTCTTTTTACATATACCAATTTTTGTTATTAAATAATTACAGCCTAAAACTTAACACTGTTAGACACAAGATCAACCTATTTATATAAATAATTATTAACTATTATACATATTATATACACTTAAATTTATGTAAAAAGTTCTTTCAAAATAATTGTAGAAAAAAAGTTGCACCACAAATTTTAACACTCTGCATTTAGAAAAAAAATCCAACATTTAAATCACGCATCGAAAATTCTGACATTCATATTATACAATGTAATTTAATTATTTAAGGAAAATGTTTAATTTAATTTAAATCAGCAAACGATGAACTATTTAATAATAAGGAAAGAAAAGTATTTGATAAATATATAAAGATGAAGAAAGTTTTTTATACTTGATGTCTGATGTGTTTATATTTTTTTTTTGTTAATTAAGTTATTAAACACGAAACGTGTTTAAAAGATTATTAAATTTGTTTTTTAAGAA
The DNA here is from genome assembly GCA_932273885.2 of Leucozona laternaria. Taxonomy (NCBI): domain Eukaryota; kingdom Metazoa; phylum Arthropoda; class Insecta; order Diptera; family Syrphidae; genus Leucozona; species Leucozona laternaria. The sequence continues at coordinate 60,427,905 of OW026368.1, read as the reverse complement.
TGTATCAAGTTTGTTTTTAAGAAAGTATCTGAGTTTTTTAATACTTCTATTAAATAGTAAATATGACGAATAATTCAGAACTTGATTTTGTTTACTTTTAATAATTGGATGGCCGATTTTCAGATTCCGTTTAGGTGTACCAAAAACAGGCTAAAGGTATTTTTTACCATAACCCAACAAAAGGAGCAACCAAAACAGATACATTACATAATAACATTAAAATTGACTTCCTTAATGTTTTTAGAAAAGTTATGCAATGCTTAAACTAAAGATAGCCGTTTTTTTTTTTGCAACCCCGGGACATGATCAGGGACGCCATTACAGCGCCCAGCGAAGCGGGCGGGTAACAGCTAGTTGATAATAATAATAGTTATATTTTAATCAGAACAGTAATATATTATAATGTATTTTTTTAAAAAAAAATTTCCATCTAAATAAAAATTGGTTGTTCCCCCCCCCCCCCCCCCCTTCCAAAACAAAATGATAGTTACGCCACTGAGTGTATGAGGCTGGGAATCGAACCCAAACCTCCGCTCCGGCATGACAGTCCTACGCTACACACTTACCTTTACGCCACCGGCCTTAATTAATTGTGGAAGTTTCAATTTTGCCGTGATATATGAAATTAGTGAAACACTCATACTTTAAATTCCGTTTCTGGATACATCGCAGTCATTATCGAGACGACAAATGCGCAAACATTATGAACTAATAGCAAGGTAACGATTTAATTGAAAGCAACAATCAAATCTACTATAGCGATGATTCTGTTATCAGTGAAGATCCAAATTATACACTGAATTTCCCTGGTGAATTTCTCAATGAGCAAACTCCATGCCAAATTAGGTGTTGTTGCTAGAAAGGTGTTATCATCATTTTGCTAGCAGCTGTGTACCTTGAGCCTTGAAGAAAGGCCTTGGACGAAATTTCATTTTAGCAAAAATCATTTCAACATGCAATCAACATTACCTTTAATAAAGGGTGCTTTTTTTAACACATGTGGTTTTCAAGAAAAAATAAAACGCATATAATTTATATTTAAATTAATATAAATTTGTTATGGCAGGAATTTAGCTTTATTATAAAGATAAGGGTTTGCCATTATGTTTTAAAAATTATTTCGGGCAAGTGGCTACCGCGGCTGGCTCGAATAAATTCCAGCCGAGAGGCCCAATTTTCGACCACTTTTTGCAGCAATTGGGGCCGTATGTTAGCAATAAGGCGCCGAATATTCTCTTCCAAGGCGTCAATCGTCTCGTGATTATCTGCGTAGACAAGAAACTTCACATAACCCCACAAATCGGAGGCCACGACGACGCGAGATAATGCGCTCACCAAAAGTTTCCTTCAATAAATTGATTGTTTCGTTGGCTGTATGGCATGCGGCGCGCGCCGTCTTGTTGGAACCAAAGGGTGTCCAAATCAACATCCTCCATTTCAGGAACGAAAAAGTCATGAATCATGGCTCTATAGCGTTCCCCAATGACAATATGGCCGGCTTCATTTTTGAAGAAATATGGACCAAAGATTCCTTCTGCTCATAGAGCACACCAAACAGTGACTTTTTGAGTATGTAACGGCCGGCGGCGTCTCAACAATGGCTTGTGGATTATCATCACTACAAAAACGACAATTTTGCTTATTAACGTACCCATTCAACCAAACATGAGCTTCATCGAATATTGGAAGCAGCGAGGGATGCGTCGCGCAAACCGAACCATTATTTTGGTAATAAATTTGCACGATTTGCAAACGTTGTTCAGGTGTAAGTCTATTCATTATGAAATGGCAAACTAAACTGAGCATAAATCAAGTGACAGCTGTCAAAAAGACCAACTTCGGAAAAAGTATTGCCAGATTGAAAACCACACGTCTAAAAAAACACACCCTTTATTAAAACTGCGCTAATTTCCTATAATTCTTGCTATTCATTTGGTCACGTTGTCATCAATTTCAAAAACTCAATATTTTCATGCGGCCAGCTGAATTTGGCTTCTTATCAAAACCAAGAGTTGCAAATCTAGTAAAAGTCCATATTGAATCGAATTCACAGCAAGAAAAGTTATTGAAAGACCATAGACCAATCACACGCATGTTTTAAAAAAGTTCTTCGTTAAAAATTTTTTTTTTGTTATATGTTTTTTAAATCATTTCATCTTCTATATAATATAAAAATAGATGTTTCTATTTATTCAATGAACTCCCTCATACCAATTGAGTTTAACATATAGGGAAATCATAGGTGGAGGTCTGAGAGTGTTCCTATGAATGTTTGGTCAAAATCGGTCTAGCAGTTTGCCGACAAGGTACCTGGAAGAAGGCTTTATAGAGTTAGATATTTTTCCATATCAGGAAATCATAGGTGGAAGTTAGAGAGTGTTCCTATGTATCTTTGGTCAAAATCGGTCTAGCAGTTTGCCGACAAGGTACCTGGAAGAAGGCTTTATAGAGTTAGATAATTTTTTGAAAATGTACCTATCTATTTAGTTTAAGTTTTATTCATCATCAGTTAGACTTAACAGTTTTACTCAAAATAGACTAAAGGCCACTTTACACGATAACAGAAGTCATATTACTTCTGATATGACCTGTCAAAAAATTCTATCAAATCGGTTGAAGCCACTCATTAAACTCATACGAATTCTCAAAAGAAAAAGCATATGACTTTTTTGACATTAGGATTGCAGCTAATTCCATTTGAGAAGTCATATGCTATTATTGTATTCCTAGTTGGATGTGTTAAATTTAGTGTTGAAATCAATAGACATTTTGAATTCTTGTGCTCAATGTTAAATTTGTTGTGTGCACACAAATGGAAAGTACCAAAACTTGAGAATATAGACTTATGTACATATTTTGGAAAAAATCAAATCGAAAGTCGTAGACGTGTAAACATACAAAAATAAAACGATATGATTTCACAAATAGAATGACAGCTCATTTGAGAAATCATACATTTAATATAATGACAGGTCATGACTTCTATTATCGCGTAAAGTGGCCTTAACGAAATTTAGAAAAAAAAAAACAAAAATACATATGTGTGTATGTATGTATGTATGTATGTATGAACGTTAATACAATAATTCATATGATTACTTAAATTATAAACATGTCAAAAAGTATAGCCTAAGCATATTTTTAAATGAGTCTCTTCTCAAGAGAAAGTTTAAATCAATAATGTTTGAAGCGTTATTAGTCTCTCTGACAGATCAGAGAATTATATGCTCGTTAAAAGCATAATTCACCCTATGGGTCTTCTCCTGAAACATGGTACGAATTCTCAGTGCTGGATTTAGGCTTAGGCCCGTGAGGACCGGGGCTAGGGCGGCAAAATCTTTGGGGGAAAATTAATTGATTCTCAAAGTGAGCGATGATGCCTATGGGTGCTAGTGGGCCACATGGGGGCGGCAACAGACCTGAGAATATTTTGTAGTGAAAAAGTAGTTTAGGAGGACTATGGATAATTTGTTGAGAAAGTTCAGTTTAATTACAAAAATGACAAAATAATATTTTGTACTTTCTCTTTTTCTTTGGGGGCGCTGAAAAATAATTGATTCTCAAAATAGGCAGTAAATCAATTAAGTTTAAACTTTAGAAAAAAAAATGGATTTGAACATTCAAGATTGCAATTTAAATTATCAACATGTGAAATTTTGTTATGAGGTAGTGCGAGCCTACACAACTTTTATTTTGTTAAATTATTTTTTGAGTTTTTTTTTTTTATATAAGGTATAATAATTAAAACCATAATATGTTCATAGATTTTCATATTCAAATCTTAAAAAAAAGGTCTTTTTTGCGTTTTTTAAACAAAAATCGCAATGGGTTTGTAGTTGGATTTATTTTTTTTAGTGTTTTTGCAACTTCCATCTCCAAGCAATATGAACAAGAACATGTAAGAAAAAACCTATTGTATGTAGGAATATTTTTACTTGTAATATATAATTACATTATGGCAAGTTATAGATTCGTAAAAAAAAATCGAACTCGAGATTTTGATCAAACTTGACATAACGAATATAGCAAAGTCGAAAAAATGGGTTTCGCATTTCTGTCCGTTTGTCTTTCCTTTATATTGCAGCCTAAGCGAGTGAGTCTATTTTCTGTAAGCGTTTTGTGGTTTTTTGGGCATTCCCCCACTCGCTTTTTTCATTTTTTACTAGCCTAAAATAACGGTATCTACCGTACATTTTTTTTAGCAAATAATAAAAATCTCATTTTTTTAAAAAAACATGCCCACAACTTAAAAAAAACTGGGTAATTTTTACAATTTTTTTACCATTATATGAAAAAATATACGAAAAATGCAAATTTATTTCCCATAGATCATTTTTTTTTATTTCCAATTTTCTCAAAAACATATTAACTGATTTTAATCATTTCTTATAGACATTGTTAAAAAAGTTGTAAGTAAATTGTATACCAAAATTTTATTTTTTTTTTTTGATTTAAATTGAATTTTTTTTGTTGAGAATTAATTAATTCAAAAACTACTTGATGTTTTTCTATTAAACTTGACACCCAGAATTTTTTTAAGATTATTTAGCAGATTTGAAATTTTAGATTTAAAAAAAAAAATCAATATCACCCTATTCTATTCCTAAATAATGTAGCTATGTATACATTTTTGAACAACAACAACAACGGGTGCTACCACCAATTGTTTACGAATTAATATTTAATTCGATAATTTGGCTAGAGATACAGCTGTTTCAGGGGGTGCCAAGCCGCCTATCATCAGTGCAGAGCTTTAATCCATTTTTATTATGAAAAACTTTCTACATGCCCACCATAGGAATTGGACCCACGCAGCTATGTATGTCTATAAAATAGATATTCGCAAATCACAACATAATTATGTATACATACCTACAAAGGTTGTTATTGATTTGTGTTTCCAAAGTATCCCTGAGCCTACCTGCTCTGCAAGAACGATTAAGAATAAAGCCAATTAAAAGAATCTAGTTAAAAAAAATAAGGGGGCGGCGTACTCAACCGGGCCTAGGACGGCAGAAAACCTTAATCCGCCACTTCGAATTCTTAGCTCTCGAGAAGTAGCATTACCGATTAAAGACGGTAAATAAGGACAATTTATACAACACAAAATTATGTCTCGGTTCTCAAGAGACTGAATGCCAATTACTTGACGCTTTATATTATAAGACGGCTCTGCTTGTTTTATAAGATTTCAATATTCCAGCTTTATTAGCTTATTACAAATCTCGTAAATTGTTTTGAACTTTTTTCAAATCTAATTGAATGATTATTGTAAAATGGATTCCACACAACGCAGCAATATTCTGGAATCGATCTTACATAGGAAATATATAATGACTTTAATGTATAAGGATCAAGCATCGAGCTAGCCTGATTCACAGTGAATTCAATATGCTTAACAAAATTGAGTTTGGAATAAAAAATAACTAAAAGATCTATTTTTCTAAAACTTTCTCAAGAAGTTTGTTCTCATTATTATAATAACTGATCGGTAATAAGCGACGAGTAAAAGAAGAACACTGACATTTCGAGATGTTTAGACTTAGTCTACACCAATCGGAAAGCTATATGATGTCATCTTGAATAAGCAAACAGTCATTTAAACTTTTCACGCATCTAAGAAATTTTAAGTCATCACCAAACAAAAGACTCATTGAATTTAAGAGAATATATCAGGTAAGTCTTTTATAAATAAAAGAAACCAAATTGGACTTAAATGGCTACCATGGGGAATACCAGAAGAGACTAAAATAGGATTTGAGATAATGAAATATAGTGAATGCTTCCATTAAGATACGACATGAACCACCTAAGTATATTTGAGTGAAAACCCTTTTTTTCTAGTTTTGATAGGACTTCATGATGCAACCCCATCAAATGCTTTGGCAAAACCGGTGTAGATAACATCAACATGGTAACCCTTATCTATTGAATTGAGGACATAATTTGGAAAAATGTTGAGGTTTGTGGACGTCGATCTACCTGATGCAAAATCGTGTTGAAAAAGGGAAATGATTTTGTAGGGTTAAATGGATTAATAGCAAGGAATGGTATGATTTTGAAAATTATTTTTATATTTGAAATGGACTCAAAGGATACGTTAAGGGCTGAATATTTTTCATAATTATTAATTTTGTATAATTTGGAATAAGGTTAAAAGCGTATCCCATTTTAAGAATCTTTTTTGTATTTGAAAGGTAATAATATTTATATTTTATTATTTTAATATTTTTAAAAACATAGCAAATAGTACTGTGCGATTTAATGTGAACACAGAGATGTTCATGGTTTTTTTTTTTGAAAAAATTATATCGTTTAGTTTATAGGTACCTATATAAGTTTTTGTTCAACTGATATTTGCAGATTGCCCATGCATTTTCAATAGAATTGAGTCGTAGTCAATTTTGTGGTCTTTCTAAAATGTTAATCCTGGTCAACATGAATCACAAATTACACAGGTTTGAGGCAGAGGGCTTTTACTTCCATAGCAGCTGAAATGCCAGGCCAGCATGAATCAAGCCTGCAATAACTACGCCAACAACTGCATTTTGTAGGCGATATAACGTTCTTCGGGCTACGCTACCTATGTATTTATATATTTGTTTGCAGTTTGTATGCGGAGCTTATGTTTGTGTACCCTTTCAAAGCCGGGCAGGTCAGCTAGTACTATATACATATCTATTATTTAAATATATACGTGAAATAATCATCGGCACGATACTAAATAAAATTGAATTTTTTAAAACAATTTTGTGTAATGCATATTCATTTTATTTCCACGGGTGAGCCCATTAAGACCTTACAACCAACTAGAATCTTATATACCTATTAAGCTTATATAGCTACATGCATACAAACATGTCAGAATTAAACTAGAAAAAATATGCACGACTGGGTCGCACGAACTTGCTCTTATGCGCGACCACATTGTGGTTCTATAGTCTGAAATAAATTAGCTATAGGAGCATATATTTTATCCATTTGCCAAATCTTAGTTTAGTTTCAGGTGGTATTATGTGAGTATACAAAAATTAACAATATAGCCTAGTGTTGCACATATGCAATATGCATATAAGGAAATTATACTATTTAAACTGGTAAATTGCTTAAATCAACAAAATTAGAAAGAAATTGATTAAAATACTTTGAATCCGTTTTAACCCAACGCGATGTACACCATCTGAATTCTTATATAAATCTTTATTTATGAGAAAAAAATTTTGAAAATCGTAGGAGCGGTTTTAAAAATAATTAATTTTTTATACACAAAATTTTGTTAACATTTTTGAGAAAAATAATTGGTACCCCAATTTAAAGCATTAATTAATGTTGCGTTAAAAATTGAACTTCACAAAAAAATCTGCTACCAGTTTTCAAAATATCGAATTTTCAAAAAATAATTTTGATTTTTTTTTTTAAAAATCCAAAAATCATTTTTTAGAAAATTTTGATACGCACTTTTATTTATATTTGTTACAAGCTTCTGTATAAAAAATCTAATTTTATTCGGTTGATCAAATGTTGAGATAGTCGAAAATCAAAGAAACCGTTCTATGAGAGGTACTGTTAATAAACCTAAAATATAAACTTTAAAAATTTTAAATGATAGATCGTACTAATTTTAACACACAAAAAAACTTTTATGAAAATCGTAGGAGTCGTTTTTGAGAAACAAAATATTTTTCTTAACGGTTTTTTAACATTTGTATGGGAGGCACCGTTATTTTTGGGTATTAGAATAATTTTTGTCAAAAATCTTCTAGATAAAGTTAAAAAACTGCTATTTACCAAGTTTAATAAAAATCGACCAGGTCGTTTTTGAAATATTGAGTTTTCAAAAAAAAATATTAAAACTTTTTTTAAAAATCTAAAAACTATTTTTTTGAAAATTTTGGTACACAATATTATTTAGAATGTGTCAATACTTCTTCATAAAAAAATTGATCAGAATCAGTTTAATCGTTTTCGAGAAAAGCGAAAATCAAAAAAATGGTTCTTTGGGAGGTACCATTAATAACCATTTTTCGGAACCATTTTTTTTATTAAACGGCAACTTATAACTATTTAAATTTATTGAGTTCTTAAAAACAAATTCGGTAGCGCTGGATTTGAGAAAAATAAGTTTTTCCTTTTTGGCCAAGAAATTTTGTATGACTGCTACTGTTAATTTTGGTCCTAAAAAAAAAGAGAAAAAAACGGGTGGGGGGAATGTCCAAAAAACGCTAGGTACCAAGTTTAAAGAAAATCGACCCATCCGTTTAGGCTGTAGTCGAACCGACAGACAGACAGACGGACGTTTTTGCGAGACCCACTTTTTTTGACTTCTCCATCATCGTAATGTAAAGTTTGATCAAAATCTCGAGTTCGATTTTTTGTACGAATCCATAACTTCCCATATAGTACCTAATATCGCAAGTAAAAATCTAGCAAGTTTTCTTGCGGCAAAATATCTTAGCAGCAATTTTGCAATCACGTAAATAAATAATTTAATATATTAAAATAGGTGCCTATTTAACTTAAAAGTAAACAGACAAAAAGTGTGGCAGGGTAGGGGAGAATTTTTGCAAATTGTAATTCCAATGTACACAATCTCTATAACTTCATAGATAGAAGTACCATGAATGACAATTGTGCCAGCTGTACGTGTGCATTTGCCCTTCATTTCGGGTGTTGGATTAGGACAGTATGTCTATAAAGAAAATCAACCTCAAACATTTCACCAAAATTATAAATAAATACTTGAAACTTGTAACCTGACGACTGACAACTGACAGTGCTGTACCTCGGCGACTTGAAGCTGCGTGCTTTGATGAATATGTATTTACTTGCAGCTTACAAATTTCAAAATGTTGCTTGTAAAAGGGATTTTTAGTAAGAATAATTTATGGAGGCACAGTACGAAGTTTGAAGAAGGACATGGTATACTTGTATATCTATGTAGATTTAATTAAGAGTATGACATGCCTGTTATACATACTGTGAACGTTTTTGTTGTCTACAAAAATAATGCTTTCCCTTTTCATAATATTGTTTTTTTTTTTCTGTGCCTGGCGTATGCGTAGTCTCATCTCAGCCAGATGCGATAATGCGTTTGGTTTACAAGAGAACTTCCCCTATAAAATGAATAAATTCCTCCCCTTATTTTCCGATTCTTTAACATTCAAGTTGAAGGTACAACGTGTGTATTTTAAAAACTTGTTCAAAAATAGGAAGCGTGTTCTTTTTCGGGGTCTAGATCTGATATAGAATATGGTGGTTTAAACTGTGCACGCACATTAAAATTGCAGCAGCCGCACACGACCAAACAAAAAAAATCAGAAAAGGGAACTTGCCTTTGGTGCATGTCAGTCTGTTCCTATTGCAGGGTCGGGGTCGCTTATCGCTTCGATGGTAGACGGTGGAAGGTACAAGTTCATCACGGTTTGCAGCACATCGATTTCGGCATTCGTCGCGATCACATCGTTTTGTGCTTGATTTTAAGAATTTATTATTGGATATTTTATTCATACAAAAATGAACGGTAAATTAATTTATAAAAGAAAACGTGACGAACAACTATCCAGATCAGAGGATCCAAAACGCGAAAGGATAGATTACGAGTTTCATAATCAACAAAGAAGACCATCGCTGATAAGTGGGAACCAAAATACCCCTCCTCCTTCCCCACCTGCACCAGTTCCAGCTCACCATGACCCAGTGGAAAGTTCAAGAAATAAAATCCTCCTCGAAGCTATACAGAAGATAGTGGAGCTTCAAAAGGAACTCGATGAATTTGAAAGCGATTTAGACTATTGTGATGAACACGGATCACTTGACGAGAAAGATGATGACTCGGAGGTTTCTTTCAATTTAAACAACCATCCGAAGGAGGGCGAGAGACAATGGCAGACGAGTGAGGCAGAAGCTCTAGGATTTGCTATATGTGCTCGTGAAACATTAATGTTTCTGCAGCAAGAGGGTATCCCGCAAGATAGTCTGGTATACAGATCACTTCGGGAAAAACTAGTTGGACAAGTCGCAAACGATATCCCTTTATAAGAATTCAGTGAAAAAAAAGAGATCAAGAATTTGTACATCTAGTCTCTGGAACACATTCTAGTCATTAGTCTTAAGTCGATTAACTTGTATTTTTTTTTGTAAATAAAGTGCTAGCAACCAAATAAATACATACAAAAATTCATCAAATGGTTTAATATTTTATTTTTTATTGCATTTTAAAACATTAAAACTACAGTGTACACAAAAACGTAATATTGTGACACTTTCATGGCATATTCTATAATATCATAGTTGACTAGTAAGAAACAAAATATTTTGCTTGGCTCATAAATTCGAGTAAATATATCTACCTAAAATAAAATAATAAAAACAAAAACACAAATTGCACCTGGACTCCGTGCAGCCGTTTTTTTTTTAATTTCAGGAGAAGCAGTATTTATCGATATAAGGACATTCATTCGAAACAAATATGTAAGGGGATATCCGTTGCTGCGCTACGCTTTTGTTTTTGTATTTGTTGTTAGGTACCTTATCCCTGTTTCCTCTTTTTTAAATACAATTTTTCAGAGGGGTTCTGCTACACCTGCTGCCACTCCTGAACGATAGGACAAACTGGGTCCTGTAAATGCTGCCAGCCACAATCGTTTGGTGTCTATTTGTTTGTCCTTTGGGGTAGGAGATTCTTTTTGTTGATTGTTGTTGGCAATGCGAAGCAGCTGTTCGTAAATTTGCCATGCCATCTGCGGGCGGGAGCACGAACTCGATTCTATTTGAAAATGATGGTACATATGCTTTTCGGTGGAACCGTGATCAAGATCTTCACTGTCAATACTTTCGGATGAAAGTGGCAGCATCTGAAAAAAATGAAAAGCATGTTTAGATATTTAAAAATTCGAAAGCTAATACAAAGATAAAACAAATGATTTCCTACATTGATGGCCTATAGAAGCAAAGCTGAAATTTGTTTAGCTCAGAAAATAACGGTATAGGTATCTAATGCTATATACAAGCCTTATTAAAAGAGGTTATTTATCTCGGGAACGCTTTTAATGATGAACAAATATTATAAGTGTCTCGTACCTTTTATAAACCAAAATTGTTATAATTGGCATGACTCTTAGTCACTTTCTTTGGGAAAACCAATTGTTTTAAAACTTGCTAAACATTTTTTAACAAAAACTTTTATTAGAGATCAATTTTATTAATAACTTGATTATTTTGATTTTCGACCTTATCGTTCATAGTTTTCCAGATGAAATTGTGATTTTTTAAGTTGATTTGTGAAGCGTGTTCGTTCAATCAAATGGACAGTTTTTATTACCATCCATTAGTAAAAACTCATGGAACTGAAAACATTATAACTTGCTCTACTGCTTAGTTAAACGCCTATTAAAATCACAAACACAGGGAATATATATGTGTACAGGGTGTCCCGTAAATAATGGAAAGCCTTGTTACTAGGTAAAGCTGGCCTGGAAAGTACATTAAATAGACAAATTATTTGCCACTTACGCTCTCATACATTTTTAGATGGAAAAACTTTGGTGAAAATAAATTTTATCATTTTTGTATTGAAAATAATTTTTAAAATTTAAATTTTAAAGAACTGCAACTACTTACAGCCGAATTTATAAACGCATCATAGCGAGTGCATATAGAACTGTTCACTCCTTATAATTCGACTGAACGTAAAAACGTTATTCATAAGACTTATGCATCGATGAATAGAGGCATTAGAAGCTAAACGCGTTATTGAAAAAAATACACGCAGTTTCAGTCTTTTACTTTAAATGTCATTGAAAGTGTAAAAGTTGAGGGAAATTCTTTATTTATAATATATACATGTATGCTTAGATGTATGCCAAAATTAAAGTTATTTGACTTCTTTCAGTGGGACACACATAATAAGTACAAAAAAACATTGCCAAAATAAGTGCCACCCTAATAGATGTTCCTATATTCTTCTCAATTTGATCGCACTGTCAGTGAATGGGATAATTATTTGAAAAAAAAACATGAATTTTGTATTCTAAAATATTAAACTATAATTGCTAACACGGAACAAAAGAAACAGTAATAAGAATAGGTATGTATATATGTAATATTAAAAGAAATTTAAACTAATCCAATCGGCAAGCAGCAGAATTATCTTAATAGATTTTCCCTTCTTGGTACAGGGTCGTAGCCAGGATTTTGTTGGGGCCATATTCCAATTCATAGATTTTTATTAGTTTTGTTAAATAAATGTATGTTGAGTAGGTAACTTACATATCAAAATTTTTTGTTTGTACACATTTCTTACAGCAGAAAAAGTCTAGATTTTTTTTTATAGGAGACCTATCACCTCATCTGCATCGACATCAATATCCGAATGAACAGATAAAATAGCAAGTGCGTTAAGTCTTGGCTTCGAGACACTGTTTTAATCGTTTTCATCGTTGAAAAGGTTCTTTCAAGACGCTGTTGTCACTGGAAGTATGTCCAAAACCGTGAGCAAGAAGTTCATACATCTAAAGTAAGTTAGACATTTTTGCATTTTGTTTTGCCATCTAGTGTGGTGTCTTATGATATTTTGGAAAGTTATTTTGCAAGCGATGGCTTGCGCAATGTACATACCAAGCGTTTGCATACTGTTCTCTAATCCTGCTTTGTATACTTCACTTAAGTGACCTGCTGCATTGGCGGCTCTGGTGTGGTTTTTTATGATATTTTGGAAATTTATTTTGCAAGCGATGTCTTGTACAGTGTACATACCAAGCGTTTGCATACTGTTTTCTAATCCTGCTTTGTACTCCACTTAAGTGACCTGCTGTATTGGCGGCTCCGTCAATGCCTTGGCCAATACAATTGCTCATATATACCAAGATGTAGTTCTTCACATATGATTTTGGTCAGGTTTCTAAAAGTTTGGTAATCAACGAGAACAAAACCTACAAAACTTCCCGAAGCATACAACTTTTTGGGTCTGTTAAACAATAAACAGTCAACATATCGAAGGCATATGGAAAGTTGTTCAGTGCCAGAAACATGCATTTTGTATATTTCGGTTGTGGCAAAATCAGAACATGTCTCCAGGATTCCATTTTGTATAGCTGAGCTCAAATACCTTGTGTTTTTAGAGCTGGTAATGACGTGATTCTTTAAATTGTTGTCCCCAGATTCAATTCTGAGCTGCAGGAGAGCCCTTAATTTCCCATCTTTTTTTGTGGTCCGAAGAAGATATATAGCTATCGTCGTTACCTCTTGTTCTGCACAAAATAAAATAGGCTGAATAATGGGTCTTATTACAGCTCTATTTTCAGCTATTGCTTTTACTTTGGGTTTTCCAGTCACCCATAGTCATTATTTCTATTCATTTGTGGTTTTTATTGTTCTGAGATCTTATAATTTCGGTTATTTTTATTTTGCAATATTTTGATAATAATTGAAGTCCTTAACTGATCCCAAATCAAATAAACTATACTAGATATAGTCTTCATATTTTTATAATTTTGAATTGATATTAAAAATCTTTAGTTTTTACAAAATTTGTTTAGATACAAATCGTTTCAGGAGGGGATTCAGCCCCTTTGTTTTCGATATCACGACGCATACACCTACAAACCCTCGTACTCAATTTTTGGTTATATTTCCAAACCAAAAATATGCTGTCAGCTCTCAGACTACTAGCTTTGGATAAATATCTTATTTCATAAGATCGTGTCAATATTGGGAGTCCAAACTTTTATTAAACTAGTTTTGCTATTAAATTGCGTGTTTTTTTGCAAGCCCGGAGGAATTGGGTTGAAAAAAATGACATTGGGGTTTAGCGACGCCATTACAGAAAAAAAATGGAGTTTCCATACAAAGTATCAATAACAAGTTTGTAAATCACGCAGGTAACACGCTTATTATTAAAGTTCTATGATTTTATTTCACTGAGGATTAGATAGATATCATTTATTCATTAACCTCGAAGAAAAAAAGTCCACAAATAAAAATTTAATAAAAAGTTGGTTTGGTAATTTTCAATTTTCTCGAAAACAAGTATAAATACACCTAAAACCATCTAGTTTTCAGTATTCGATTAAAAATTAATAAAAAAAAATTAGTTCATAGTCTCACAATTTGGAATAAATAAAATATAAAGTTTTTTTAATTTTTTTTCCGAAATTTTCAGTTTGAAATTAGTTTTTTTTGAAAGACTATTTTTGAAATTTACTTGATTTATAAACAAGATGTTGCCTAAGTGTTTGTTTTCGAAAATTTCCCCTCCCGCCTAAATGGGACCAATCGGCCAATCATGTTCAACTTCAGAAAATTGCTTACGACTTGAACTACTGGGGGGCTTCCATCAGTTTTATTTTGCTTACAAGAAAGTACAGATAAGTAGGTAAGGTGCCTTATTAAAAAAAAGACACCATTGCTATTGCTTTATGGCATAACCGAATTACATTTCAAATTAGTTTAAATATAAGTTTATTGAATTATTAAACGAATTCAAATAGGTATTGAAAAATTAAAGCGTGGCAATCGAAAATAACCGATAGGTCGGTAGATAGTAAAAGAAAATTCGTTTTTTGTGGCGACCACTTATATAAATAACTAGCTGGCACTCCCGGCTTTGCACGGGTATTGGACAAACTTTAGCTACGCATAAAAATTACATAAGAAAATATAGATAAATATTTAAGCTACTTTTTGTAATTGAATATAACTTTCTGGGTTCTAAATCACTTCAAGTTATGAATGGCGAAATTCGTAAAAATATGATTACCTACCTAAGTGCAACCTTTATTACTTTCACAACACAGAGAGAATTTTTGAAATCAAAAAAGAACTTTTTTGCGTTTATCCCATTTCACCATGTAGATATCAAATTTTTAAAAATAACTTTTCCACACAAACTGAATTTTTAAAACCGGATACCTATCCCTTTTTTGTTTCTACCCCACTTAACCCTATAAATATCAATCTTTTGAAAACATAATTCCTAAAGGCAACTCCTAAAAAAAACCTTTGAAAATTATGTACTTGAACTAGGTATCTAATGGTTTTTTTCTACACATGTATGTATAGACATTACATTTTGATTGAATTTAATTTTATTTTGATTAGCTTACATTTCTTAAAATCTCACGAATAGGTATATACAGTGGAACTTCTATAAGTCGAACCCTCAAAACGAAAGAAAAGAAATTCGAGTTATAGAAACTTCGATTTAAAGAAATGCCACAAAATTTTTAGGTTTACTGTTTTATTTCAGTAAATGGAATATTAAAAAGAAGGAAATGACTTTTGATTAATAGAAGCTTAAAAAAATCATTAATCATTCGTTTACGAACAATCCCATTTCTAATTGAAAAAAATATCTTACATACAAATTTGTTATGCTTTACATATATACAAATTTGTTATACTTTATAATTGTCCCTGAAATTGAGAGGTTTTTATTCCTTGGAGACTGCCTTGCCAACACACAAATTTAAGAGTTTTTTTTTTCTCACAGTGGTTTTCTCGTTTCTTGAAGTGTCGGCATTTTCTAATACCTTCTCTGTTGTTTAGTATAATGGAAAGTGTACTTTAAGGTAAAATATATTGTATGGCCTTCTTCCTGACATTAAAATTCGTGAATTCATCCTTTTCCCACAGAAAAAATGGAAACCCGAACACAGCCATTCCTTATCCCCAAAAAAACTTTCGAAATTCATCACAGTTAAGGCTCTCCCAAACCAATGCGAAATATTCGGAGCGAATATGCGACGACTGGAAATGTTCGAAGATTCGCATCGCTCCAGTGTGGGTGCTCTCATTGATGTCCATGTAAATAAATTAGGACAGGTGAAAGTTTCAACGTCGTTCGGAGGTATTCACGTTGGTTTGGGAGGGCCTTAAGACTCAAGTACTTTTCAAAAAATTGAAACAAAAAGGATTTCCTTAATGAGATAAAAAGTTCGAGTTGAAGAGAATTTTCGGCATCAAACGCAATCTAAAAAAAATCGAAATATAGAGAAATTCGAGTTACAGAAGTTTGAATTATAGAGGGCAAAATTCATGAAAATAAAGTTGAAAATGCATAGTTCTCAATAAAACTTTGAGTAATAGAGAAATTCGACTTAAGGAAGTTCGAGTTATGGAAGTTTGACTGTATACCTATATATTGATATAAAGTGGCACGACTCTAATAAATGTAAGCATTAATGCTTTGACTGTCTGATGGAATGACCCAAAGAAATGATTTTCAATTTTTTTTAAACCACCCACAAATGGTCCCCTTTCATTTAAACAAAAATTTCAAAATCCACAAAGCCGGATTCTAGATATAAAGTCACACACAACAGTTTAACTCGTTTTTATATACCTATATAATATATGTAAATAGATGTAGGTTTCTGGGCACACAAATATTAGCAAACAAATATTACTACTCATTGAATAAGGTACTTGAATTTAATCATCAAAAAAGCGAAAATATCAGACACACTTATTTCCTTATCTTATTTTTTTCTATTACAACATAGGTAGGTACCTAACTACATTATAAATACAAGACACGATACATATGTATTTCAAATGAATAACAAAAAATCACTTTAAAACAAAATGTAAATAACTTTGAAATTTCGCGATTCGCGCCCATTATCTCATGGCATGCTAATTCAACAAAAAGTGATTATTTCTCTTCATCCTTTTTGAACGCCACAATGCGAGCTCGAAATTATAACAGCAATCTGAGAATACCAAAGTGCCGTTATCTTTCATTAATGTCTTCACCTTAAGTTTTATGTATATATTAAAACTAAGGGCAACTGAATTTACACTAAGTAGGTATACCTAGGTATAGGTGGGATATCTAAAGCAACGCCCCCATAAAAAGATAATTGAATAACTACTTCATTACATATATAGGTATGTTTGTATATACAAAGGAATAGTTTAACAAAATAACAATAATTATTGCATTTATCATGAAGAATTGTGGTATAAAAACTGCTTCACGCTAAGCGTCGAAAAATGTACACACATAGGAGGGTAAGTAGGCAGGTATACAAAATAGGAAAGATGTTTACATTTTCAATCTGACACTTCTTACCTTTATAATTTATAATATAAAAATTCAATTTGTTTCCTTATTTAGTTGTGGCACAGTGGTACTTGCGATTAATTTCTTTTTTGTTCAAATTTTGTTTATCAACAGTCCAGTTTTGGAAATATTCACGCCTTTTTCAATTAAATTGCAATAATTCAAACCAAAACATAATGTTAGACCGCTACAAAATATAACGCAACAAGACAATCATCGTAACAACACTGCAACGGCTCACCCGGCGCACAAAACGGTAACGTTCGTTTCTAAAAATAAAATGAAAATAAACTCAATTTTGAACTGGATGTTTTTTCATGTTCCTGCTTCGATATTAACTAAGTGCTCAAATTTGAGTGGAAGGAAAAAGAAAACGCTCACAGGAGTAACGCGCGTCGATATGAAAACGTCCAGGAATGAAGTTAAAGGTAACTACATTAACTAAATACAGATATAAACTCATACCTGGTTTTGGCAGGGTAGATAAGTCGAACGGTATTCTACTCAAACAAATTAACAAGAAGTGAAGTTCAACGAACGTTAAATCCCTAGCTTCCCTTCTTCCAATATTAACATCTGGAAACTCAACGGTCATAATATAACAAAGGGTCCTTCTCAGCAAAGGACAAGACTGAAAAAGTGGAAACTATGCAACGTACCTACACGTACCCATGTGTTGTGTAAAGAATATGGCTGTTTCTAGCATTAGCAAACTAAAGGAGGGGTTCCAAATCCATATTCACTTTTCGAGGAAGAAAGGATTGCCACGATATTATTATAAAAATTTAAATACCTTGATACCTACATGCAAACTAAGGGGTTCTTTCCTTCAGATAATATCACTTCTCATTACATTTACCTAAGGAAATTGCGAATACAGTAAGGAGTCTGGAATACGAATCAAGGGTTAGTTCGATTACTGAGTAATTCGGCCTACCACTACGGTAGGTATTAAGTAGAGTAGTAAAAATGCAATTTCTTGTAGGTAGTTGTGTGTCGATCACATTCATTTTCTTTAGTAAGAGCTTTGTTTTACTTCAATAATAGCAATGAAAGTATGGCAAAGTAACTATTTGATAAAAGAAAAAAATTCGCAGATTTATTTCAAAGAAATATGTATAAATATATATATATGTATATAGGTACCTACAGGGTGTCCCAAAATTGAACGTCAACCGGGTACCGAGTGATAGGGTAGGTTATATCCGTACTGTGAAAAATATTAAAGAAAATCCATCTCATTTACGAATTGACGTAGTTTCGCACGACTTGAAAAAAGTCTGGGTGCTCGAAGTACGCCCAGAGGCGGCGGATAAATTGACAGATAAATTGTCTAAATTGTCTATTGTCACTTCTATCAAAGATACACTTATAGATGCCAAACCTTCATACATTTTAACCTATAAACCCATCTGCGTGTACCACCTACCACCAAATAAAATCTCAGTGAGCGCTCAGTTTCAGTTTGACGTAGGTAGAATCATTGGGAGAATAACGAAATCCCGCCACACAGAATCCCGTGTAACGAAATCTCCCCGGAAATTTGCTCCATTTGGTACTATGTGGCGGGATTTTGAGTACATTTTAAAAAGTATTTTTTTGAATTAATGGTACTATTTGCCGATGAAAAGTAAATAAATAAAAAATAATTTTCAATTGTTATTAGAATTTCGTAGAGGTAAGACCTCGTCGCTAAAGAGATCAACATTGATTCATTTGAGGTAGTTGATTTGTGGGAGTTTGGTTGATGGTAGTTTGTGGGTTGGGTAGTTGGGTTGGATTTGGATGGGAGGTTAGGTAGGAATCTGTGGGTTGAGTAGTTAGATAGGATGGGTGGTTAGGTTGGTTTGGTGGGTTGGGTGGTAAGGTAGGATGGGTGATTAGATTGGATTGGTGGTAAGGGGGGTTGGGCAGTTAGGTGGAATGGTAGGAAGAGTAGAAGGTAGTTGTTGTTAAAATGCTTATGACCCGCGGAGCGTGCCACCCAAAGTACTGTTAAACAAGAAAACTGCTTGTATAGGCGCCTGGCTGGCGACTGAACATACCCTAAGCGGAGCGATGGAGTCGCGTGAGCGGGTGTGTCCTCGAAAAAAGGAGTTAAAATCCTTAAGACCCGCGGAGCGGGCCACCCAAAGTACTGTTTATTAAACATAAACTGCAAGCACACCAATTGACAACATACATTATAAGAAAAAACAATTTCTATCTTTAAACCCGATTTGCGGCAAAATGGAGCTTCGTAGACCGCCCAAAGTTGACATCTTCAAACGTGATTTCTGGTTAAACTAGGCATCTAAGAGAATTATATATTACATATTTGTGATCTAGGGAGTGCCATCTTTAAATCGACCCGAGCAGGGAAATAAGGGGGGCAGCATGCCCCCCATAATGACGTTTATTGGTTGGATATACTGCAAGCACACCAATTGACAACATACATTATCAGAAAAAAACAATTTTTATTTTTAAACGCGATTTTAGGCTAAACGGAGCTTCGTAGACCCCCCAAAGTTGACATCTTCCAACGTGATTTCTGGTTAAACTAGGCTTCTTATGGCCGATTTCATAAAGACCTTTTAACTATTTAACAGGCTTATAAATCTTAAAATGACGTTTGTTGCATACAAAATACGTCATTTAAAATTTTTAAAGCCTGTTAAATGTTTGTGAAACCGAACATTAGAGAATTAAAAATTAAATATTTGTGATCTAGGGAGTGCCCCCTTTCAATCGGCGAAACGAAAAACCATTTTCTTGTGGTTTTCAAAAATGTCCCTTTTGAAATTAAATTACAAGTATTTAGTCAATATTTTAAACTGTTGGCATAGGCGCCTGCCTAGCGACTGAACATACCCTAAGCGGAGCAACGGAGTTGCGTGAATTGGTGTGCACCCGCAAAAGTGAGTTGAATTCCTTTAACCCGCGAAGTGGGCCATCCAAGGTACTGTTGAACAAGAAAACTGTTGAAATAGGCGCCTGCCTGGCGACTGAATGTACCCTAAGCGGGATGAACCTTTTGAAATGGTAAGTTTTTATTTCTTTTTGAATTTTCGGTCGTCTTAAAAAGGACGGACTTGTCACCAATGGAAATAATTGGTTTTTGACTGCTTCGTAGTTCATAATAACGTTCTCAGTTATAAAAACTATTTAATTTTGTTCTATTTTTTGAAAATAAAACAATACAGAATGGAATACAAAATGGTGAAGAAATGGTGACAAGAAGAAACAAATTTGAAAAAAATTTAAACAATACCACCTACCAACCCAGCCACCCACTTTCCTACCAACTCCCTTTCCAAGCTACCCGCTAACTAACTCAGACGCATACCCACCATAGAAGAAAACCATCCACTTACCAACCAACCCAGACACCCAGACACCCACCCACCTGCCAACGCAGCCAACCACCCGCCATCCAAGCCGCCCACCCACCATCCAATCAACCCATCCACCTCTACCAGCCCACATAAACAAATCATCTTACCAACTTGCTAACAAAAATTTTTTTTTTTAATATTAATAAGGAGGAGAACCTGCCTCCACTGATGTCTAATAAGAACTGACTGAAAATAATTTCGAACTCACATCTCCTACTTATATACTTTTTTTGAACGGCGAATTTGTTTTCGTCGTTTTTGTTTTTATTCTTTAATTCTCACAACTTAGAGTGAAATCTCAAATATTCAACGGGAAATGGCCCAAGCCTACCACCCACCAACCCAGCCACCCACCCACCTGCCAACGCAGCCACCCACCCACCATCCAAACTACCCATCCAGATATACCAACCCACAGACCCAACCACCAACCACAAAACAAGAATATTTTTTTTTAAATATTAATTAGGAGGAAAACCTGACCCCACTGATGTGTAATAAGAAATAAAAATAATTTCGAACTGACATTTGCTTAAATACTTTTTTCAAAGGGGGAGTGGCCTAAACCAGTCACCATCATCATCGTCGGCTCGACAACCGGGGTCCATCCAGCCATTTTAATTTGCCTACAAGCTTGAGCTGTCAGATATCAGATTAAAAGAAGAATGTGTGTACAAAAACCTCACACATAGACAGTAGGGATCTTCACACACCTGGTTAAATTGTTGTTGCATGTCACATCTATTCATCGACGCGGGAAAAAATTACAAATACAACAATGTAAACAAATGTGTTTTGGAGGGTGAAACGTACGAAACATTCTCATCTTCATATGGCTAATCTGTGGTCCTGGTCTAAGCTATCTCTCCAGCGCAAGCATGGTCTACCAGGCTGTCGTCTACCATAGAATGTACCACAAAGAACTTTCCGAGCAGGTTCCTCTTCGCTCATGCGAGCTTGGTGCCCTGCCCACCGGAGTCTACCGAGCTTAATTTTTGTCACGATATCTGCTTCAAGGTAGATTGCGTACAATTCATGATTGTACCGTCTCCGGAATCGTCCTTCCTCACATATGGGGCCAACAATTCTCCTTAAGACTTTTCTCTCGAACGCGGCTAAAAGGTCGGAGTGCCTTTTGTTAAGCACCCAAGTCTCGGATCCATATGTGAGTACTGGCAGGACCATGGTCCTGTACAGCAGCAGTTTTGAAGTTATGGTGAGATTTCTGGATTTGAAGAGCTTTGACAGACTATAATAGGCTCTGTTGGATTTGAGAAGCCGCCCGCATATTTCTTCTTCTATATTGTTATCGGCTGCTACTATTGACCCAAGGTGCCGCCTGCTCGATCTGGATGAAGGAATCATGTACAGCTTGCTCGGTTCTTCCGATGATGTCGATGTCGTCTGCGTAAGCCAGTATCTGGCTGGACCTGTTGACGATGGTCCCTCTTGTTGCCGTGCCAGAGTCACGGATTGCTTTCTCCAACGCCAGGTTGAAGAAGAGGCAGGCCAAACCATCCCCTTGTCGGAGTCCATTAAAGATGTTGATTGGTTTGGATAGCAATTACGCTATTTTTACTTGGCTTGTCTCATGGCTTTGTGAAGTTCTACCCTGGCTATGCTATCGTAGGCGGCCTTAAAGTCTATAAACAGATGGTATGTTGGGATGTTAAATTCTAGACATTTTTCCATCGCCTGCCTAAGGGTAAAGATCTGATCAGTTGTTGATTTGCCTGGAATGAAACCACACTGATATTGTCCGATGATGGTTTTAGCGTATGGGGTTATCCGGTCTTTTAGGATAGAGGAGAGTATCTTAGAGGCGGTACTCAACAAAGTGATACCTCTATAATTGCTGCACGTTGTGACATCTCGCTTCTTATGTATGGGGCAAATTATACCTTTTCGCCAGTCTTCTGGAATTTCTTCATGCTCCCACACGTGCACTATAATCTCATGAATTGCTTAACGTAAAGCTGACCCACCGTGTTGAAATAGTTCGGCTGGTATGCCATCGGCTCCCGGGGCTTTGTTTTTCCTTAGCCGGCCTATAGCCTTCTCAACCTCTGCTATGCTTGGTGGCGGCAACATAGGGTACTCTTCTTGAAGTAGTGGAGCCTCCACTTCTGCAGTGAGCTGACCATTTACCAATTCATTGAAGTACACTTCCCATCGTTCCAGTATACTTTGAGGATCGGTGATCAGATTTCCCTCTCCGTCCTTGCAGTATGTGCAGCGTGGTGTGTACTGCGTCATGTTTCGAACGGATTGGTAGAATTTCCGCGCCTGGTGCGGACCTCGCTCTCGGCTTTTCTCTATTTCACAGATTATGTTCTTCTCCCAGGCTGATTTTTTCTGTCTGTGAAGCTGTTTTTCATTTCTTCTTTATATTCGTCTTCGCGTGCCCGCGTTCTATGAGATTGTTGCATTGCTCGGTACGCAACATTCTTACGTTCAGTCGCTAGCTTGCATTCATCATCAAACCAGTCGTTCCGATTTCTACGACTGCTGCCTAAGATGGAGTTGGCAGTACTAAGGACAGTATTCTTAAGGCGTGTCCACTTCTCATCTACGCCCAGCATACTGGCCCCAGGACTTACTCTACCCAGTTCTAGGCCGAGTCCTAACGCATTACCAAAGGTGTTACTGGTGTTTTCATTGCGCAGAGCAGCCGCGTTGATTCGAACCTGATTGGCGGATACAATACGTCTTCGCAAGGCAATCCGCCCTCGGAAAACCAACAAGATAGTGATCCGAGTCGATATTGGCACCTCGGTATCAAGGTATCTGAAAATTTTTGGATAGGTTCACACCGAAGCAGGACTATTCAGTGCCGAACTTTCACCGTTGGACACTTCACCACCAGTCTTTTAGTGCTTGGAATTCTTGTTACAGCGGTTCCGCCACTGGGAAGTTCGTTGTCGATCTTTCAACACTAGACTTTTTTCCACTGACTACATACAGGTATTGAACAATGAAGTGCTAATTATTCATATGCCCATTGTTTCTTTTGGAATAAAAATGTGGTAAGTCACAATAGGATACAGATTTGCCAGTTATATCCATGTTTTTTTGTCAGCTTTTCCATGGTGCAACATTTTAGAACATTTTATTCATTGCAATGTATAGTGAAATCTTGCTTAGCAAGCGAATTCTGTAGTTTGTTTCAATTTTTGACGCAAATTTCAATTTGCTACGATTGACAATAAAACATGAAAAATTGCCTCCCGCCAATAAAAATGGTGTTAAAAAATAATTTTCTATTAATTTGCATCATTTATTTATTTATTTTCGTACTTTATTTTGCAAAAGTCGCTGTTCTGCAAAATTTCCTAAACAAAATGCAAATGATTAAGTAAGCTGAAAAAGAATACGTTTTGTTATTGAAAACAATATAAATGAATTCTTATTGTGAATTAACCATTTCTAATAAAATCTACACAACTTCTCCAACACGAAAACAAAATATCCAGACCACAAATTAGCCACATGAAGATGAGAATCCCCGGCAGCCATTTTAATTTGCCTACAAGCTTGAACTGGCAGTTATCAGATAAAAAATGAGAATGTGTGTATAAAAATCTCACACATAGACAGTAGGGATCTTCACACACCGGGTTAAATTGTTGTTGCAATTCACATCTATTCATCGACGCGGGAAAAAATTACAAATACAACAATGTAAGCAAATGGGTTTTGGAGGGTGAAACGTACGAAACATTCTCATCTTCATATGGCTAATCTGTGATCCAGACACGAAAAATCTAACACTTAAATCGGTGGCACTCAAATATTGCGCACTAAATGGCAGCACTTAAAGATCCAACACTCAATCGGCGGTGGTGAAATGTTCGTCTATCAATTTGCGGTGGCCAATGGTACCGTACCGGGTTCACATCGTGTCGGATAGATTCTTAAGCCACGTCCAGATCAATAAAAATGTACGTTATGCGCCGTGAGCCTTGAATTTTCTATTCGCCGCAAATATTTCCGCTGAAAATTTCAAATTATTTTGCAATTAATTTTTGAATTAAAGTGTTACGTGTCAGCGCTAAGTTTGAGCGGAAAGTAATTTTAGTAAACCAATGAATCTATTTGTCCACATCAAAACACCTTTGCACCGCAAATATTTTCGTGTGCTCCGGAAATCCATCGCAATCGGATAGCGTGCGTTGAATTTGACACACAAATTTGTGTGCGCCCCTTAGAGGATATATAATATGGAGTGCTCCTTCTCCTTTCCATCCCTAATGCATTGTGGTGTCTGGTGCCATGATAGGGGGTGCTATTTCACTTTCGGTTAAGATAAAGTCTAAAGTTTAGTTATTTTATTGAATCTGTTCTTGTGAATCTGACTCCACTGTGGAAAACTTTATTATTATTGCAGAAAACATCGAGTTTGCATTTGTTTGTTTATCTCTGAGAAGTATTTGACGAACTGTAAAAACAAGAAGGGAAAAAGACAAAGATAGTTTCTCGAAAAGCCCAACAAACAACTAGACTTAGGGCCAGTTTCACAGTCGACACTTACCAGAATAAGTGACACTTAAATTTCCCAAATAAGGTCTTTAGGCCTAGTTTTATAGCTAGCGTAAGTGGAAGTTAATGTCGTTTTCGGTTGGATTTCGGAACAGTTCCATTCCTATCGAAAATGGAAAATTTGGAGTAAAAGGAGTGAAAAAGGAGTTACTCCGAACGTCCACTCGAAAACGACATAAGTCACCAACATCGGAGACTCAAGTGCCATTTATTCAGGTAAGTGTGCACTGTGATATTGCGCCACTTTTCTGATTGTGAAACTGGCTATTAAGTTCCTACGAGTACTGTTTATTATTATAATTAACTTATGGTAGGTTCATACTTTGATTTATTTGAGGCGTTCCGATTCCGAATAATAATGGTTCAAGTTTTTTGTGTTTTATGGATGTAGGGCGAGCAAAAACTGCCGATATACTTAATTTTTTAGAGATAAGGTTTTTTTTAATAATATTTATTTTCTTAGAATTTATATTTAATTAAATGCTTGATTTACACGACTGACAAATTGGCAGTATGCTGGCAGTTAACTGTTAAAAAACTGACAGCGCAATGGAAAAATACATTTTAAATGCAGTATACTGACAGAAAACTGCCAATTTGTCAGTCGTGTAAATCCAAAAAACTGCCAATTTGTCATTCCGTAATTTTCAAAATGATAATCGTTAAAACGATTATCGTAAACGCTATCGTCAATGATTTGCTTCACGTAACTCGACCACTATGGTCTCGTCTATCGTTTTCAGTTTGAGATTGTTTGGTATATTTCACAAATTCTCAAACTGTAGTGAAAATGTTTTTTTCTATGGGGTTTGACAGAAAATTTGTAGTAAAAAAGCGTAGCTACAACTTTTTTCTGTTGTTTATTGCTTTGTGTTTTGTTTTGGTGCGGCCGCCGCCGATTGCATTGAAAAGCCGTCTGGCAAGTTTATTATTTCGAGTACCATCACAAAGGCTTCTTTTGATAGCCGAAAACGTTGAACAAAACTATAATTGTTTGAATTATTAAAACCATAATAAAAAGATTATTTGTTTGTTTAATTTTATTTAGCAACCAGTGCCATTAAAGATATTCTACTATGGTACATAAACATAAAAACATTGTGCTTACATATGGGTTGGAAGAGATAAAGGATCTGAAGATCTAAAGGAACTGTAGTTTTTCTTAATTTTAATTTTCACTTTGCAAGACAAATAAATTGCGCTGAAACATTTTTACTTCTATTTATCTACAAAATTGACAGATTTCAATGCCAAACGATACCTATTTAGCTATCGTGTAAACGATATCGTTTTGATGATATCACTTTGATGATTATCGTCTTACGTGAAGCGCGACTATCGCCGAAACGCTTTCGTCTGACGATAGTCGTTTTACGGAATGACCCCCCAGCATAAGTGTCTTGAAGCAAATCAGTATTATTCGCATCGTATATCAATTGCAGAAGAATTTTTGGATTTTAATAAAATATAATTTCAAAGTCATATCTCATAACCACGAGCTGTGAAACAATGCAGTATTATATCTATTGCCTTTTATGTTAGTGTTAAGAATAATTAAGCACCATCACATTTTTATGGATTTGGATGGATATGTGCATGACATACATGACTTCTATTATACTAAAAGTTGCAGACAGTGATTAGTTGTTTAATATTGGCAGCAAACCATGGACACAATTCGACCCTAATATGATATTCGTTTATTAATAATTTGGCCTCGAAATGATGCCATGCTTATATTTACAAAGCAGTTTACCGCACTATTTTAAGATATGACTTACGCATTTGACATCATTATAATACTATCTTTTATATTATTTGTAGGTACCTATGCCAAATTCTTTTCTCAGTTAAAATATAACTTGTGAAATTTGTAGGTGGGTTATTTTATTATACCTACTTGAATCATACAAACTACATATTTAAATTTTTTGTTATTGTTATAAGTGTCTTGAAAACTGTTTGGACAAGGTTAACTAGTGAGCAGATTATTCCGATGTATGTAAGTATATATGTATGAAAGCATGTCCAAGTGTGCTGACTGCTGATCTCAATAGTGTGGAATGATGATAAAAACTAGTTTTGATTTAAACATTATTCGCAACGGCAACAATTATTCAAATACATACGTGTAAACTTTATTTATTATAAAAATCAATAAATCGCGCTGTTTTTTCGAAATTTTTTAGAAGACACATAATTGCAGGTATCATGCGCTTGGGGCATCGCATAACTCTAATCGCGGTTTCGGTTAGAATGGATTTCCGTCTGCCACCGCTCCTATCGATACTACTAACATATAAACGAAAAAACCTCCATAAAATACAACCAAAAGTCAAGAGTCTATACCGATATGTTTTTCGTTGGGCTGGGCGTTTTTTTGAGTAGATAGTGTTTCACTTTTCTACAGAGAATACAGTGCTTCAACATTTGTTTAGGTAGAAAACCATTAAATCGTGTAAAATGTTTATGTGTGGATACCTACTTATATTTCAGTTCAAAAACCCGCACGTTCGCTCCCCTTTCAATAAAACACCCTTTCACCATAGATATTTGAATAAACCCTTTTGCTTCTTGGCCGTGTGTTCTATACGTCGATCAAAGAACCAAATGCCAAACTCCCGAATATGCCAAAAATCCCGAATACCAAAATCCCGAAGGCTAAAATCCCGAATAAACAATATCCCGAATGCTAAAATCCCGAATGACGAAGATACCGATGTCACTCTTAAAAGCTATTTAGCCTTTAGGGTATTTTACACAAAGGGCCAGAGGGGCAGAGGCCACATGAGGTAGAACTCGAGAGCGAGTTGCAATCCACTCAATTTGTTTACTAATATGCACAGAAACTTTAGCAACTCGATCGTCAGCTCGCTAGCTACGCCCTAGTCAACCGGCTTTTGTTTTTTGAATCTAGTTGAGAAGTGAGTATAGCAGGGAGTGAGAATAGGAAATTGCTAATTAATGTATGTTCTATGTAGCCAACTCGATAGCTAGTACTCGCTCTTGTGGCTTCACAGAGTTAAAGTTAAAAAGGCTTTAAAAGTTCTTTATAAATACCTACTTACTATACAGGGTCATTCGCAAAAGGTGTGACAAAAATCTAGAGCGTTTAGGTTGAGTCAATACAAGAAAAAAAAATCGTATAGGAGGAGGGGTCTATTCCCCCCGGTTTAGCCATGAGGGGACATTTTCTAAAAAAAATGACTTAAAACATAGATAATGGTTCCACTCACAATGCCATTCTATAATTTTTTGTAAAACCAGAAATCTCTTCTAATATTTTATTTTTAAATAATGTTGTTTTTCTGAATAGTTTTTGAAAAATTAATTTTTAAACTCTTAATTTAAAAAAAAAATTTAAAAAAGTTCAAACTCATTTTGTTCAAAATTTTACTTTATTAAGTATTTTGTTTTTGTTTTTAATATTCAACGCTCTTTTTAATTTTTAGTCAAACACCAAAAACCAGATGTTTAAATCTTTTCTAGTTTTTTAGCAATTTGAAAACAACAGAAATAAAATTCCCTTAATTTGCCTCCAAACCGTTGCTTAAGTTCCTCTAAAGTTCCTATTTCCACTAAGTAGGTAGTAACATAGATTTAGTTATTTTAGATTTTCTTAAAAAGTACAAGACATTTTAGCTTCCGGTTTTCTGTGTTTGACTAAAAACTAATAAGAGCTTTGATTTGAAATAATTTTTTTATTTTTTGTTTTCAAAATTTTGAGTTTGAAAATTAATTTTTCAAAAACTGTTTTCTAAAAAAGCTTTATTTAAAAACAGAATAAAAGAAGAAAGGAGAATGCCCAGAAAAAACCCAGAGCGGATTAAAATAAAACGTATGTGAATTGAAAGGGCATTAATTCTTGATAACAAATATGACATTACTTTCTTAAAAATCTATCCCCGGGGCTAGCTATACAATTTTTTTTTATTATTATTAACAATGTGTTTTAAGTCAATTTTTAATTTTTTTAGAAAACTGCCTGTCCCGGCTAAATTTATAATTTTCGGGTTCCAATTATGTTGTCACATAATGCTTTTGTTCAAGGCAGAATGTTTTAGTTTAATTTTTATTTAAAGGTGGATTTTTTTTAGTTAGTCTTATTCAAGTTTTAGTAATGACAGGTCGCTTGCTATCGTTGTTCTTGTTTTAATCAATAATTTTTAAATATTAAGGGGCGTTGACAATACATAATTGTAATTGTGTGGTTCAGAAACAAAAGCCATTAGGTATATATCCATTTTTATAAGTTTGGAGTTAATCGAGAAAAACTTATATCTTCTAACCAACCATATTTAGGACTTTTTTTGCAAGACTGATTCAATTAGCATTCGCCACAGTTAAAGTCTAGAAATCATCATCTAGGGTTTTTAGGTTTGGAGTTATAGCAAATGAATCGTGGTGGGTTGGGATGCTTAACACTTGAGAACGACTGCACCAAATTGGGTACTTCTTTCTACGGGTTTGTTCGTGATTGTACCGCGAAGGTTTAGGAAAAAAGAAAAGTCGAAAAAGTCTCAACAGGTGGCGCGGAAAGCGAAAATTTCGTTTTTCAGGTCAATTCAAGTACCGCTCAACAAATGGCGCTCTAGGCGGTTAGGAAATAGCTTTTGGGATATTCTTCTTCAACTTTTCTTATTTGTAGGGTGAAATGGGGTAAAAATAAAATAATTGTCCGATTTAAGAAATTCTTTTTTGTGTTTGAAAGATTTTTCTTAGAAATTGAATTAAGGTATATCTTTTTAAAAATTTTGTATTTATGGGGTGGAATGGGATTAACATAAAAAGTGTCCGATTGATAATTCCTTTTTGGTTTGAAGAGTTATTCTTAGGAAATGGTTTGAGGGATATTTTTTTCAAATTTTATTATTTGTAGGAGGAAATGGGGTAAAAATAAAATAGTGTCCGTTTCAAGAAATTCTTTTTTGATGTATATCTGAGAATAATTAAAGATGATTCTCATTGGCGTTTTTGGTGGGGTCACAAGTCGGACATTCGTTCGAAAAATTCCGGAAAGATGGCACTGGCTTGCCACAGCGTTGAATGTGGCCACTAACTGGACTTTGATCGTGTGGAGATCTTGACAATGGAGAAACATTCTTGCAAACGCTACACGTTAGAAACACTGCACATAATCAATAACAAGAACAACATGAACCGTAAAAATGACATCATCTCAGCGGTGTACTGCTCCTTAGTTTCCAACAGTAGATCCAAAATTTGAATGTACTTTTTGGACTATTGTTCAAGTTTATGTAAGTGTATATCATGTCCGCCCTACATACATTTACGCTTTTATGTAATTGCTTCTTTTTTATAAATAAAAATCCCCTGAAGAAGACGGCAACCACCGTCGAAACGTTGGGAAAAAGTGAATGAATAAATCTTTCATTTTATCATCATAACGACCAACAAAGCCGATGAGAATCATCTTTAGCTATTCTCAGATATTGTACATCTAACATTCAACTTATTGTTTGTCAAAAATTTCACTAAAAAAAACATACAAAAAAAATAATTTTTTGTTTGAAAGGTTTTTCTTAGGAAATGGATTAAGGGATATTCTTTTCCAAAATGTTAATAATTGTCAATTGTGGGGTGAAATGGGGTTAAAATAAAAAATTGTACGATTTAGGAAATTCTTTTTTGTAAAAGGTTTTTCTAAGGAAATAGTTTTAGGGATATTCTTTTTTAAATTTTGATTTTTTTAAAATCGGGTTTAAGAATTTTTTTTTGTAGTTCAAAGGTTATTATTAGTGGATGGCCTCAGGGATTTTTTCACAATTTTTGGGTGAAATGGGGTAAAAAATGAAAAGTGGCATCTGATTTCAAAAATTCTGTTTGTGTTGGAAAGGTTATTTTTAAAAATTTTATATAAATAGAGTGAAATGGAATTAACACAAAAAAAAAATTTTTTAATTACAAAAATTCTTTTTGCGTTGGGAAAGTAATACAGATTGGGAGAAGATGGTCATATTTTAACGAATTTCGCCATTCATAACGTGAAGTGGGTCAAAACTCAGTAAGTAGTATTCAATTACAAAATTTGTAATTTTATGCGAAGCTTAGGCTTGTCTACCCGTGAGAAGCCGGGCGGGTCAGCTGGTTACCTATATATTTTACTCTCGGAGTTCCTTGGAAATTGGCTGAGGTTCATAGAGAGGATAGCCTTGTTCCATTATGTACTTTAAAGCATTCATGTCCTCTATATTTTTGTACCACTTGAGTTCTTCTTGAGACCCCCAATCCTCTCCAAAGTGTTTCTTCACAATGCCTATTATTTTCAGTTTTTTTTCAGAAACCAAAAGTCCTAACAACTTTTCAGGAGTTTATAACGTGGGTTAAAAGGTTTTTGAATTAAAAGTTTAAAATTAAAAATGTTTTTCGAATGGATATAATGGGTTTTGGTACTAACAAAAATATGTGGATAGAATGGGTTTGAGCCAACAACTCAAGTGGATAAAATCGGTTTTGAAATTAACTACAGATTTTGAGGTCTCATTTCTTTATGGTATGAATATAAAATGTGATTTGGGATTCAAACTCGGGCCCAACGTATGTTTTTGAACGATACGAACAAAACCTCATACTTAAATAATGTTTTTTTTCAAAAGTGATCACCACAATTATAGAATAGAAGTTAAAGCTCTAACACACAAGGGTGTTCACGGGGCTTCGATAAGGGGGAACAAGTAGTAATCCCACATTCAAGATCACAACAAAGGTATCAATGGGTCCAAAAGTCATAAGATTTATCCAGATGGATGCATACTTGCCTATCATTTTCAGTTAGTGCAAATATTCAAAAAAAAGTGAGATTTTAATTTTGAACCCTAAACTGTTATTTTTGAACTTCCCTTATGCGAATTCCACATTATATTTTCATCGAAATTCTTTGAACGTGAAAACAATAATTATTTAAAAAAAAAGGAAAATCTATTTGAACTTTTATATCTCATCTGCCCTAGTGAATGTAATTTTTATTATATTTACCTTACGATAACACTGCTGACTACATGAAGAACTAAAATAAATCTTTTTACTTTTTCTGCTACGAGTGCAACCCCACCGCATATAAACTAACATTGTTCGTGCTGTTCTACACACTTCAAATAATTTGGAAATGCTGAATATTCAGTCAAAGCTAAACTTAACTAAAATACAGCCTTAATGCTCTTTATCAACATCGACGGGCAACACATCGAGTACTTTATCCCTGCCAATGAACTTGTCGGCGTAACAAGCTTAATTAGTACTAGTTTTTAATTTATATTTGTATAATAGGGTGGCACGATTTTATTTTTTTTAACCAGCCAAAAGCTTTCACTATTTATCAAATAAGGTAAGGTAAATATCAGTTTGGTAAAAAATTGAGATCTTGTACTAGCCCAAGGTCATAGAAACTTCACATGAAACCAAAAAAATCATAGAAAAAAAAACAATCTTGTTGTATTTAGGTGATATTCATTTTTATTAGTATTGAAAATCGAGAACATTTTAAGAATTATGAAATATTAAGAAAATAAAGGTAAAACAAAGTTTAAAAAAAGCAAAAAGTCAAAGGTAAATAAATTAAAAATTTTAAAATCTATTTTAGAATTAAAAAAACATTTTTACGGGATCCACTTCTTCTTCTAATGAGTCTATCACGCCTCGTTAGACTACAGACAGCAGCCCAGGTACGAGAAACAATTTAAACCCATTGCTCCGCGTCCGTCGCTTGAGTATGGCAAGGGTAACCCCTTATGTACGGAAAAATAATATACCATTCAATTTAGGATTTTGAATCTAGATAATGTTTCTTAGTATTGGTGGATCACATAAAATACCCACATTTCAGTCGATTATATAAATGTATTCATTAGCATAACACTCTTTTGAAGGTGCCAAGCGCCATAAATACATTGAGTTGGAGTTTTCATTTGGAACAGATTGGCGCATAGACTTTTATTATAAATTTACTAACAAAAGCAAATTTTCGGATAGAGTCAAAGTTGAAAGATATAAATATAACCAATTTGAAACAAGTACCGTCGGTCAGTGCTATCATGGTAGTTTTAAATCAGCTATTCCACTTGAAAGGGAGAGATGTCCTAAGTTTTCAGATGCAGCATTCAGGCTCTTTCACAAATCTTTTATTCGCTTCAACAGAAATAGAGCCCTCGATTTCAAGCGTGTATATAATTACACGTGTGTTTGTGTCACGTGTACCTAATGATCGATTTCTAACACGTTTACGCGTGTAGTTTCTAAATGCACGTGGGAATACAGGTGTAATTGTAAAAATGGCGCTTCTTTTGCAAGACAAATTGAAATTTTATTTTGTTGATTCTTTGTTGCCTATGAGCTCTTCGAGAGACACCGACAGCGACAAAGAAGATAAGGATGCCCTCTCTTTTTCATCGGGATGTCTGATTTTGTACCTATCTAGAGCATTGCGGCCACATTGTCCCTTGAAATCATTCCAACGTCTTGAAGAGTCGCTAAAACAACTGCAGCAATTCCAAATCTGTTAAGAGTTTTCGCAAGAGTGGTTTTCTATTGTCTGTGTGGTTAAATGTTCTACTATAATCAGAAGTTTCAGATATTTTAAAAGAACATTCTAGTTATGATCTTGATGATAAAGTGGAATCAATAGCTTGATGAGGAAAAGCGGCAATATTTAATGGTTTTGAACTTCCGATATTAAAACCCTGCTGGTTGAAGGAGAAATTCAAATCTTATATTTGCATGTCACCATATCCAATCGACAACGCGAGTTGTCTTTAAAATTTTGAACACGATTTCAATATGATTCTATATCTTTTATGGATTTGCATGGTTTCATCAAGTTTGGGTAATTCTCTCGAAAATCGAATGCATACTATCAGAGCTGGCATGGAAGCAAAATAGCAAAACCTTATTTTTTTTCACTCATTACTTCACAAGTATTTGAAACCGAGTTTTGTATTCTATTGGTATAGCTATTCTGACTTATCCACAAAAAAAAAAAGAATAAACGTCTTGGTATGTTGGCAGAACTTACTTTTTTGGGTAATGTCATTTTCGATTGGTTTCTCTCTGGGATTCACACATTCTTAGATCCAATGGAACAGTGTTAACTATTGCTAATCAACTTAGAAATTTTGTCATTGTGTCGGTGAAATGCCCTGCCAGTTACAGTTATTATCTTTTATTATTTTTCTGCAAGAGAAGTATACTTTGACTTGAGTGAGTTTGTTTTGACGTTAGAGCTAAAATGTACTAGTGTTTCTTAAGTGGATTCTGATTTGCAATTGAGAAGCGAAATGTTCTTCTCAGAAGAGTTTTTTTGCCAATGGGTTTCAGAAAATTTCTTTTTGATTCCGGACGCTTCCAGACGTCCAATGGCAAGCTACATAATTCTCTACCTACCAGAGCCGAAAAGTGGATCAAATCACTCCGTAAATTGACATAGACCAAAACTCAATGCAAACTGAAATTGCAAGGCCAGCTTCATAACACGTCTTTATTGGCAGTGATATTGCTTGCTTCGGTCTTTTTTGTTTTAAATATTTTTGTCTACACATAGTGGAGTTCTAGAATTTATTGGGTTTGGCGCAATACTTAAGCCCGTTGTTCTTAAACAAGATATAACAATTAACACTTGGCTTATATAAGATATAAGCCAGTCTTAGGACGAATTTTTTAAATTTACCAAATTTTGGAAATCTTTGGTCATTGGGTATGTATTTAAAATTGAAATTAAAAATATATGTTTTTAATTATGATATATTGTATATACCACCCGAATACGATAAAACGAAAAAAAAGTTTTCACATTTTTTTTAATTAAAAACCTAGTACTAAGTTGCATGGCTACCAACAAGTTTGCGACAGGTTTCGTTGCTTCCCATATTTCCAGTAGGTACCCCTAAACTGTTTTAATTTTAAATTCTTCACCAATACCATCCTTAACATACTCCCGTAGATTAACAACATTAGATTTAAATCCGGTGACTGTGCTGGCCAAAACAAAGCAATATTATCAGTGTGAAAAAGTTTTTGAAACGTTTGCCGTATGCTTTAGATCATTGTCCTGTTGAAAGATCCACGAAGAAGCATATTCTCCTCAGCATATGACAACATGACCATCACTCTCTATCATGTTTTCTTGGACTCTGAAAATAGGCCCACTCCATGCCAAAAAAAAACACCCCCACATTTTAATATTACCGCCACAATGTTTAAGTGTTTCGATAGTGTGTTTTGGGCCAAGTTGTTTGTTTTTCGGTCTCCTGAAATAGCGATCACCATCTGATCCAACTAAATTAAACTTCTCTTCATAGATTCTTCACTCCAGAATATTATTCCATTTTTTTTTTATTTTTATGTTCTCTAGCAAATGTTAGACGATTTCCTTCCTCTTATATTTTGATATTTTGTGTGCTTAGTAAAGGGAATTTTGCTTCTCATCTTCCAAGGAGATAAGCTTTTTGTATATGCGTCTATGAACTGTGCGTGCCAAAACATAAAAGCTAATTTCGTTTTTAACGTCCCAAAATGACTTAAATGGATCTTGCTTGAAAACGTAGAGATAAAGTATATAATCTAATCACCCTTATTCTGTAAGGCGGTTTAATAAAATGACATGGCTCTAGAAGTGGCAATTGGAGTTTTACTTGTTATTCATATAAGGTGATTAATAATAAGAGAGGCTTTCATTTTGTGCTAGTTTTAGTGATACCTTAAAAAAAATGTCTACCAAATTTGAGACTGAGCCCAAGATAAAATCCTGCGTACGCTACTGGTCGGTTCTCTATATAATATCGCACATTGAAAACAAAAGTGGCACAAAACATAAAACCTAATTTTTGAATATGGCAGAATAAAGTTTTGAACTAACTTCAATGGTCGATAGGTGGACCGAAAATATTGTCCCTTTCTTTTTGTAAAACGTAATTGTAAGATTGAAAAAAACGGATATTTAAGAAAAAAGGCCTTTGAAAAAGTTCGTTACAGGCCATCGTCCTTCCTTGATTGCTTAACGCTTGAACGTAGATTTCCAGATGAAAACCTACCAGCATATTCTCTTTTTCTTTTGCATCCAGCGAATATGTTCAAAATGAATGTAAGCGAATTTTAAAATCAAAATTTTTTTTCAAGTTCTACGCTCTACAAAGTTTTAGAGAAGCTGAGTTGTGGTACCTACAATCTTTAAAAAAAAAAACAAAAAAATGTCCGCATATAGGATTTTCAAAAACTAGATTTACGCTTTGTATGTCTAACAAGAAGCAGAAGTTTTTTCCCAACAACCACCACCACCATTTTTTATGAAAGGACTTTTAGTGCCTCAAGAAGAGTCAAATCTTAGCTTCATTTAACCATTGTCGAAAATCGTTTAAATGGTAATTGAATAATCTGAGAACCTTAAGAAGATAGGTAAGTAATTGAACGCTTAAATTTACAGGATTATGTATGCTGAGTGTTCGTAGGAAATAATGATCGAAAATGAGAAGAAAATCATTAAAGGAAGTAGTGGAAAGATTCACTCGGGGTCCACGCCATTTGCCGTTTATTCTGATGGAACATTTATGTAAAATAGACGACTTATTATAAAAGCAAATTAATTAATGAAACTTTTAAACTAAAAATTACGTTTTAACTAAACTGAAAGTTACTTTTTGAAATAATACAATTTGTTTTCAATAAAACTGTATTAAACTAGAATAAACTAAAGCCTTAGATTGAGGGTTTGTTTCACAATGTCTAAGTAAAGTTCCCATTACTTACTCAATATTTTAATTATCCGAAAATTAAATCCTTTCAATCAAAACTTTGCGTTTCACAATTTATCTTAAAAATAAATATAATGTTTTTTTTTTTATTATTATTTAAGTAGACTTTTTTTGGTTAATTTATACTTCAATGCAAAAAAAAACAAGTCTTTCTCATCTTTTCCCAACGTTTCGTTGTTATTCACGACTTCTTCAGAGGTGTGTGTCTAGATTTATTTAAATTTTGTTGATTCTACATAATTTAGTTTTTTGATTTTTTATTTATCACTATTTTTGTAGAGAACGAACAAAAATTATCATAGTACATAGTAGCAAATAAGTACCTGATTACAGACACTACTATTATAATCGAATACAAAAAGAACAAATTATTTAATTTAGATGAATTAAGGAAAGCATGTTGTGAAGGTAGATAATATTGTGGTATGTATAAATATTAAATTTTGTTCAATAATGCTCTGTATGTATGTATATCTTAGAGCCGTTTGCTCATACGAAACATAAATATTTATGTTCTACTTAAACGCTTATGTTCTTCTATTTCCTCAGCGTAAACTGTCACATAATTTTTAATGTAGAACATAAACTCTAAAGTTTGGTTTCAGCAAATGGGCCTTAAGGTATTAAATATAGAAACTCGTACGTATTAAATAATAAATAAATTAATTAATTTAAATGAAGTATTGTACACACATCATATATGTTCATAGTTCTTAAAAACTAAAATCTAGTCTTCTCCTGTGCCCGGTTTTTGAAAACCTAGTTATTACTTTTTCAAAACCGATCGGAATTTGCCTGTGGATGTGCAGAGTGCCAGAACGTGGAGGCGGTTTTCAGTTGACCTTAAATATGTTTTAAGGCGCTGCAACGAAGAAAAAGATCACTCTGCCGAAGAATTTTGTAACCGGAAGCGTTGCAAGAATAAGAATAAAAATAAGAACTTTATGTATTATACCAAACACATCCTTTTTGCATTTATCAATTATATCTACGGGAAGATTATTGTTCTGCTCCTTTTCTTTTACCCATTTTTCGCACCATAGCACCAACTCACTTTTAAGCAAATAAAAAGGCAGCGCCTATATTTAAGTCTAAGAGTTTTCCAAAGCGTTCGAATAGAGACTTAACGGTGGTATCAAACTCATCAGTATTATATCTGACTATATTTTCCGGTTGAAATCTTTCACGCAAATCGGTTAGGACAAAGAAATTCTATAGTACTCCTCAGCTGAATTAGTGTCAAAATTGACTCGGCAAATTTGGCGTCCACCATGACGTGGGATATGAGGAATTTTCAACTCAACATTCAATTGAACAACAACAACAACTTAAAGGTGCTTATTAATTTATAATTCATTTATTTGGCTAGAGATATAGCTATTTCAAGGGGTGCCAAACCGCCTATCATCAGTCTCCTCCTTATTAGCGGTGCTGAGCTTTAATCCAATTTTATTATGAAAAACTCTTTCTACATCCAATCGAACACACACCATTTATTAATTAAATTGACGGAATAAAGAATGGTCAAGTCTAATAAACTGACATTGAATAGTACAATAAATAATAAAAGATATTTTAGAAATTAGTATCTATGTTCTCCCGTCAGAAACTGTGTCTTTCACCAGCATAGCGCTGCTGTTAAGATCAAGAGATTTTGTTTGTAGCAAATTGCTCAAAGACTGTGTTTAGGACAATACGTCACTTAAACACAATACTGGTAGAGTGAACTGTTAATTGCATAAAGTTGTCACAGCTTCACATCTGAATCCCCGTCGCAGCGCCTCGAACTTTTGAAAGCATAACAGCACATCCATCTGTCCCTATTCCCACACACCATTCAAGAGGAAGTTTTAGCTTCTTCTTTAGCTGGGACAAGATAATTTTGCCAATCTTCCATCCAATTTCTCTTCGGCAGTTAATATTTTTTCTGGTTTTACTCCGGTTTTCCTAATCGGACACGTATTCTTCGTCAAATCTGAAAAACGCTAGTTTCTCAAATGCATCCACGAAAGTGACAAAATCACCCATTGCCTTCCCCTTTGTATCCGCGCCTGACTGTGGATTCTCCTATACAAATGGAGATAGTTGTCATTTCAACACAAATTCGGGCTTAATATGTGTACAGGTGTAATTGGAAAAGATTTAATCTGCCCCTTCAAACTACCACCCAGCTTTAATTCTACAAACTACATATCATGAGTTTTTTGCGAAATGACTGTTTAGAACTAAAGGGTCCGCCATCTAACGTTTTTTTTTCAACTATTGCTTATTTCGTGAATGGTAATACTTAGCTCATGTCTGATTTGACAGATAATTAGTTTTATCCTTCCGCTGAACGAATATGGTTGTGTATACGCTTCGCTAAGTGGGCCTGCGATCGACTTAGAGAAGATGCCGATTTTGCCAAAAAAATCATCTTTTCAGATGAAGCTCATTTTGATCTTGGCGGGTAGTAAAGAAGCAAAATTGTCGCATTTGGGGCACAGAAAACCCGCACGCATACATTGAAAAGCCGATACACCCAAAACGAGTCACTGTTTGGTGCGGATTTTGGTCCAGAGGCATAATTAGGCCATTTTTCGAAAATGAGCAAGGAGTGGCCGTTACAGTCAATGGCGATCGTTATCGGGCCATGTTGAACGAATTTGTGTTCACAAAAATTGAAGAGGAGGATATTGGCAACATTTGGTTTCAACAGGACGGCGGTTCGTGCCACACAGACGAAGCTACACTCGATGTTTTGCGCCATTTTCAAAAAAAAAAAAAGAAGTTATTTGGCGGACGCTTTATTTGAAGATGTTCTACTGATTCAAAAAGCTTCATCATATTTCCAACAGGATGGTGCTCTAGCACTCTATAGCCGAATGGTTAATAAATGGCTAGATGAAGAGTACGGTAATGGTTGGATAGGATAAAATGGAGCAGTTCCCTTGCCTGCAAGATCTCCTGACCTAAGACTATTAGATTTTTTGCATTCAACCGAAATAGCAACAAACGAAATAGCAAGTGAATTATAAGAGTGTATTCTGGAAGCGACATCAACTCTGAGGCAGCTGTTTGCATCAATAAATATTCCTTATGAAATTAAAAAAGGAGCTCCACTCCAGCTCTAGCATGTATACACAAGCAAGGAAGACACCTTGAGCACTTGTTATGTTATAACTGTTTTAGTAGACAAATAAAATAAAAATTATCTAAGACCACACAAACTCATATTTTTTCAAAGCCTTTGGAGCTTTAAGCAAAAAAAAATCTAATTTACCTGCTGGTTGTCCCAAGTTACTAAAATCTGTAGTTTTTTCTGAACACTTACAATACTATAGTGCTGAAGCTTTTTTTTTAACCAGAAATCTACTCAAAAACCATGATTTTTCATCAGAAATTTAACTGCGGTTTCTGATCGAAAATTACTTATTACACAATTACAATTAAACATACAATATTAAATGTCCCAAAAGCATACCGCGTTCGGTCACATTTAAAAAAAATCGATTTTATTCTATTCTTATTTCTGGGAGAGAAAAAAAATTGAAGCACCCAGAGTTTTTTTTTTCAAGTCGCGCGAAGGGCGAAGAACTGTTATA
The DNA here is from genome assembly GCA_932273885.2 of Leucozona laternaria. Classification (NCBI taxonomy): domain Eukaryota; kingdom Metazoa; phylum Arthropoda; class Insecta; order Diptera; family Syrphidae; genus Leucozona; species Leucozona laternaria. The sequence continues at coordinate 60,387,584 of OW026368.1, read as the reverse complement.
ACTGTTATAAATTGGCATGTCTCTAGTCTCTTCCTTTTCCTATATGTATTCGCTATGGCCAATAGGAATAGAATTAAATCTATTTTATAAAAAAAGGAGCAAAAAGAAGGAACTTGAAATTTTGAGTTTGAGAATTATTTTTTCAAAAACTATTGGTTAAACAAACTTGTATTAAATAAAATAGTATATTTATGACTATGAAAAAAGTAAAATCATAATCTTGTAAATATTGCTGTTGATTTAAAATATTTTTTCTTATCTAACATCTAAAAGGGGGAAAGAAACCACTCCTACCATACGATTTGTTGAATTCTCACTTGTTTCAAACCAACGCTGCATCCTCAGCAAATCACCCTGTATTCATTAAATTGAATGCCATTGTCATTCTACAAAAACATATAAAGCGAGATAACAAAACGGCAAAATAACAAAACGGCCAGATAACGAAACGGTGAGATAATAAAATAGAAATGAATAGTTAGCTTAATAAAACCATGCAAAACAAAAAATTATCACCAAATAAATAAGCGATAAGAACCGCAAGAGTACATTTGCCAAATGATCGGTTTGCAAGTACATAAGTTCAAAGACCAAATAAAATTGTCGAAACAATTCAACGAAAAGCGACACTTTCTTCGATCTTATACCACAAAAATCCATTTTAATTTTTTAAAAGTCGCGAGTTTTCTTTTGGTCTTTGAACTAACTCACAAACCGACTACTTTGCAAAAGTTCCCTTGCGTTTTCTTTTATGGAAAAGACTATCCGTGCCAATTTAAAGTAATTTAGTTGTTGTACATGGAAGTGCCTTTCCATCAGTATAACCAGATGGATAAGCGAAATGTAAGGCACAAGAACGTCGGAAGCATAAGCAGGATAAAGTTTCCAGAAGGTCATTACAACAAGAGGCTGTCCTGAGGGAGGGGTTCCATCACACTTGCTGTGGAGTCTTGTAGTTGATGAACTACTAGAAAGTCTGACTTCTCAAGGCATACACTGCATCGGCTTTGCTGATGACAATGTAATAACACCCTTAGAAAAGTTCGAAGAAACTGCGATATAATCCAAAGAGGACTATCAATTACATTGAAATGGTTTCGATCAGTGGGAGTGAACATTAACCCCACCAAGACAACGGTAGTCCCATTTAACCAAAACAGGCTTCTTCCACTCATGAAACCTATCCGTTTGGCAAGAGAAGAAATCGACACCCAGAGGGAAGTCAAGTAAAACCAAACATTCTCAGACAGATGTACACCACGATGGTAAGGCCAAACGGTGGACTACACTCTTAAAGCAAACGCCATCAAGCGGTACACTGAAGGATTGAGAATAACCGAAGGTGCAGGAATTTTTGGGCCTAGAACCAAACTCTCCTTCTCAATAAGGCAGTCATCTTCCACGCAAAAGTAAATGCTATTGTGAAGTATGCTGAATGTAACCTCGAAAGTAACTACAAAAACCAAATCATTGCCATTATGTCAGATAGCCAGGCGGCACTCAAAGCACTTAACTCGTATGCCATTGTACGTAGTTCTAAACTGGTATGGCCGTAAGGTGGCTTAACGAACTGGCCAAGAATAATAAAGTCATGCTTCATGAAGAGGCAGACTCCTTAGCAAAAATAGGTGCAACAAAACCCTTAACGGGCCTAACGGGGCTAGAACCCTACTGCGGAATAGGAGAAAACGTGATTAAGAACAAAATCAAAATAGAAGGGAAGAGGAGAGGAGGCAAAAAGACTAAAAGTCTGGAATGAACTCCCAAAGCTAAGACAAGCCAAACTTCTTCTTGGAAGCTACAACCAGAAACGCTTTCTATCTTCCATCAGCTTAAGAAGGAACAAACTCAGAATAATAATGGGTCTCCTCACTGACCGATGCAAGTTAAGGAGACACCTTTAGATCCGCGTGCAGACTTTGAAAAGCACATCAGGAGACACCGGACCACATATTAGGCAAATGTGATGGACTCATGCACTAAAGGCATAGACACACTACCCTCTCTAAAAGTACTCCAAATACTGGAGAATGAGCCATCTCATCCAGTTCTAGATTAGATTGGGCCACAATAGATCTTAAGGCCGCAGTGCAATTATACCCAACAATATTCTTTCGTTCAACATATTCACAACAAAAATTAATACCAACCGTTTTTGAGTCTCGAGCAATACAACTTTCATTGCGGCCGGGATGACGCTAATGACACACTTTACCACCAAATCAATTAAAGCTAAATCTGCCTAGTAATTTTTTTGGCAAATACAACTTGAGGCAGGAAGCACTCTACCACGTTCTCTATTTCGCGCGCTCTCTCTCTCTCTCTAGATACTCTAGCCAAGATAATTCGCTAACAGTTAAATAACTTAATGACTACATTTGTATGTAATGTATATGAATCAACAAATCCACGGCGAATATTATTCTCAGAATATTAAGAAGCAGAATGGCCTTAATCGAAGTCACACACTTCAGAGAGCAGATCGCCGATCGTCAGTGTTTAGGTTCACTTTGTCGAAGTAGTATCGTCGCTGTATTCCGTTGCAGTCTGTAAGAAAGTGTTTGTGAACTTCTGATTATCTTCTTCTTTCTCGGCATAAATCATGTGTAAAGGGTGATGAACAGATAATATTAGCGACGGCAACTGGTAACACTTAAAAACTCGTGCAATTTAAAGGTTCCAAAGGTGAATATACGTCTGTCTGTGCAAAAGTAAAACAAATCATCTCTGCTACACAAAGGTAAGTAGGCAAGATAGCTGATTGTTGGCCAACTTAGGTTATAAATAAGTGCATTCAAATCTGTCGGATATTTCACCTGAGGCACGCGAAAGAAGAGATTCTTCCGGTATAGTCAAATCATTTTTGTATGTAAAAGTAATTATGTACCTACTTACTATCAATTTAGAAAAATCTCAAGAAATTTCGATACTTAAAATAGAACGTTATTATTTGTAAACATAGATCTTTCGTCGTCTTTATTATATGCTATAATCGGTGTCACGAGCATTGCATTTGTTACTATTCTATTATTCATAAACTTGTTAGTCTTAATGTGGATCCTTTTGAAATTTGAATTACACTTAAGTGCGATAAATCCAGTAGCGGATCTAGGATTCAGTTGTGTGAGGGGCTGGAGTGAAGTAGGAGACATATGGCGTTTTTCTTTTTTAACTCTGAGCAGATCACGGAACTGTCAAAGAAAAAATCTATGTATTTTTTTTAGCTCAGACATATCAGAGCATAAAAAGTGTGTTTCTTTTTTCCATCGGAGTTAGCTCAGAGCTTGTTCAATTAGCTCAGAATAAAATGACCGAGCAAATCGAGCGAAACGCTGAGCGAAGCCGACTTCACGGATTGGGTACGCAATCCCGCATCACAAAATCCCTTATCGTGAAATCCCGCATCTGGAACTTGGACAAAGGAGACATTTTTTTTTAAACAAATTTCTGGAGATGATTCTGAAACCAGGACAAAAGTTCTGGAGGTGGGTTTGGAACTTGGACAAAGGACACATTTTTTTTTGAAACAAGGTTCTGGAGGTGGATATGGAACCAGGACAAAAGTTCTACAGGTGGGTCTGGAACTTGGACAAAGGACACATTTGTTTTTGAAAGAAGGTTCTGGAGGTGGATCTGGAACCGGACAAAGTTCTGGAGGTGGCTCTGGACCTTGGACAAAGGACACATTTTTTTGTTTTTGAAAACAACTTTTTTATAATTTAAAAAAAGATTCTAGAGGTGGGTCTGGAACTTGGACAAAGGACAATTTTTTTTTGGAACCAACTTTTTTTATTAATTTACAAATTTCAAAAAATAGCGTTTTTCCAGATAAATTGGTAAGGTTCTGGAGGTGGATCTGGAACCGGGACAAAAGTTCTGAAGGTGACTCTGGAACTTGGACAAATGACAATTTTTTTTTGTTTTTCGGAAACAACTTTTTTGCAATTTAAAAAAAAATTCTGGGGGTGGGTCTGGAACCTGGACAAAGGAAAAATTTTTTTTTTTTTTGGAAACAATTCTTTTTATTAATTAACAAATTAAAAAAAAAATTGCTTTTTTGCCAGATATTTTGGTAAGGTTCTGGAGGTGGATCTGGAACCGGGACAAAAGTTCTGGAGGTGACTCTAGAACTTGGACAAATGAAAAATTTTTTTTTGTTTTTGGAATCAACTTTTTTGCAATTTAAAAAAAAATTCTGGAGGTGGGTCTGGAACTTGGACAAAGGAAAAATTTTTTTTGGGAAATAAAACCATTTTCCAAGAGAAAAGTTAATTTTTTTTTCCATAAAAAAAAAATTTCCATCTCTGTCCAGTTCCAAAACCACCTTTGTCCAGGTCCAGAAATCCAGAAAAACATTATATTCGAAATCACCAACATGCTGCGGGATTTCTTAACGATCCCCAACTTCACACATAACTAAAAATTAAAAATGGATTCCTTATGAAATGACAGTTCAGTGCTCAAGTGTGTTTCATAATTATATCTGAGGACTCTGATCATATCTGCTCAGAGCTCTGCTCTCATCGCTCAGCCTCTGCTCAGAGCTTTGCTCAGAGCCAAAAAAGAAAAACGCCAATAGATACATTTTAAATACCTAATTAAATATTTTTGTCGCATACGATTAAATATTTGTTTTTTTATAATAATAATGCTTCAGTCCCCATGAGTGCTTTAAATTTAATTTTTAAAAATCATAAAATAAATATATACCTAAGTATATGTACATAGGCGCAATGATGCTACTTAGATAATCGTCTAGGGCATTAAGTCTAGTTTCGGCCCAATCAGTTCGTTTTAATGAGTAAAATGCTCTAGAATTTCTTACGTTCAAATTTGTGTATCTTGTGTTGCATATTATTTATGACGGTTGTGAAATCCGATACACTTAGTTAATTCGACACTTATAAAACAACAGAAAATTTGTATCTCACGCAGTATTATGAAATACCGAAGGAGTTGTTAAAACTACTATATTTTGTAAAGAAATAGATGAAAATGATCACTTAATGACTGAAGGGTTTTCAGTCGAACAAATCGAAGCTGGTTTACAAACAAAGTTAAATAGAATTTTTTTTGTTATCATCTGAATTTCCACAAATTGGAACATTATGGAAATTTTGTAATAATAGTAGGTACACCATCACCTTTTAATCACAGTGCTAAAATAAACAAGCATCGTACAAGGACGTTCCGTATGTTCTTACCAAAAAAACAACATCGGGGATATGCGATTTAGGAGTAAATGCCAATATTATTAATCCTATATACATATGTAAGCTTAGATATACCCAGATTTTTATGAGAGCTATACTTACTAAACAAAAAAATACAAGCTCAAGATTTTAGACGAAGAAGTAGAAAGAGGATTTTCCAAATATTAAATAAGTTTTGCATTGGACTCAACTATCTTATATATGTAAATGTTAAAATCATCAAATGGGTATTTAGTCTTTTTAGTATCATACTTACTCCAAATGATACTTTGACATCTAGAAATGTCAGAAAGGGTATGTTTTCATAGTCACTGTTTGCTGGAGTTTCTTAAGAAAATAGGTTTAGTATGATATATTAGCTAGTAAAAAAGTTTTAATAATGTTTATGTTAAGAGCTTTAAAGTTATAAAACTGTTCAGTAGTATCATAATAATATACGTAAACTGTTTAAAATTTTGGGGCATTTATACTATACGATTCATGATTAAAAAAATCGTCCTTTGGTGGTTTCATTTAAATTATCTAGTTTTGACTTTTGAGTAATATTATTTTTGGAATTGACTGGATCCGCCACTGGCATGTATGTATGTGATTTATTAAAGTTCTTTGGAAGATTTTAAGTGTATATTCACATTTTTTACTATGATCAATTTCATGGTAATTGAACACCGTAATTTACGTTAAAAAAATATTTTATTTTGTTGTGTACTGAGAGTTGAATTGTAATAATGGTACCTACACAATTTTGTTTGTTATTTGCAAAATTGAAATTTGGTATGTCAATTTTAAAGACACAATTGATATTCAACAAGGAAATAACATTCAAAAAATTAAAATGTATATTTTATTATAATATATTGTACTATTCATACTAGACTGTCAGTTTATTAGACTTAACCATTCTTTTTATTCCGTCAATTTCATTGAATTTTTGAACAACAACAACAACTTAAGGGTGCTACCACCAATTGTTTACGAATTAATTTATAATTCGTTTATTTAGCTATTTTAAGGGGTGCCAATCCGCCTATCATCAGTCTCCTTATTAGTGGTGCTAAACTTTAATCCAATTTTATTATGAAAAACTTTCTACATGCACATCATAGGGTTTGAACCCACACATATCAGATTTGCTCTGTCTCAGAAGTCGTATGTACTACGCATTCCACCGCTTATGTCCACTGACGTCACAGGTCAAGATGTGTTGTTTGTTTATCAAATTCATTTGGAGCATCAGCATTTTTCTTAGCGTCTTTAAGTATGCTGTCTTGTTCCGCCTCCATTTTTCTCCATACCTATTTCGATAGACTACAATTCGTAGTACGAAAGTTATAACTGGCAACTTAAATAACTTTTGGATCTCTGATTTTCCATATTCTGTTTTTATTTTATAATTTTAATATGCACCTTTTTCAATATTATGTACAACTCCATAGTAAAAAAATATGAACGACTGTGTCCACGAACTTGCTCTTATGAGCTATCACACAAGTTGGTTCTAAAGTCTAAAATAAATTATAAAGTATTGTGTTAGTATACAAAAATTACCAATATAGCCCCGATTTGCACATATATGTAGGTATTATATTATTTAAACTGGAAAATTGTTTTGGATCAAAAAAACTAGAAATTGATGAAATTACTTCTGAAACTGTTTTGAACCCAACGCGATGTACACCATTTGTTAACATAAAATTTATAAATGTGGAGTTAAAAATTGAATTTTACAAAACAATGTTCCATCCGTTTTCGAAATAAAAAAAAAAATTATTTTGAAATATTTTTTTAAAAACCCAAAAATATTTTTTTGAAAGTTTTGATATGCAATTTTATTAAAACTTGTTACAAGCTTCTGTACAAAAAATTAAATTTTAATCAGTAAGCCAAATAATGAGATAGATAGTCGGAAATAAAAAAAAACCGTTCTATGATAGATATTGTTAATTATAGATCAATGTTAAATTTAATAATTTTAAATGCTAGAACTTTCTAATTTCGACACACAACAAAATTTTATCAAAATCGTAGGAATCATTTTTGAGAAAAAAAGATTTTCCTTAATGGTTTTTAAACTTTTGTTTGGCAGGTACCGTTACTTTTGGTTATAGGAATAATTTTTTTTTATAAAATCTTTTTGGCAAGTTTAATAAAATTCTACTACCAAATAATATCTATTATTATTATTTATTGTACTATTCATTCTAGAATGTCAGTATATTAGACTTGACCATTCTTTATTCCGTCAATTTTATTGAAAAATATATCTTTTTTGAAAATTTTTGTACACAATATAATTTAGAATGTGTCAATAATTCTTCATAAAAAAATTGATCAAAATCAGTTGAAGGATTTTCGAGAAAAGCGAAAATCAAAAAAAAATATTTCTTTGGGAGATACCATTAATAACAATTTTTCGGAACCATTTTTTACTAAACGGCAGCATATAACAATCTAAATTTATTGAAGTTTTTTTAAAAAGATCTGTGGAACCGATTTTGAGAAAAATGAGATTTTCCCTTTTGCCCAAAAATATTTAAAATTTTGTATCGTACCGTTAATTTTGGTGATAAAACAAAATCGACCCATCCGTTTAGGCTGTAGCCGAACAGACAGACAGACGGACGTTTTTGCGAGACTCACTTTTTTCGTTTTCTCTATCGTAATGTCTAGTTTGATCAAAATCTCAAGTTTAATTTTTTGTACGAATCCATAACTAGCAATATATGTACATTATGTAGTACCTACATATATTCGCAAGTAAAAATTGTGTAGCTATGTACATATAGGCATATCACGACGCATACACTTACAGACCATCATACTCAATTAGTTAGTCTAAGCGAAGAAAATGCAGGGATGGTTAGCAAACGTAATTTTATCTAAAAAATCTGCGAGACATTGTTGCAACCCAGATTAATTTATTATACCGATAAATTTATATAGCCTTTTACCAATCCTATAAATATTCATAAAAATATTTGTTTGGAATAAAAATGTTCAAATATTTTTTGTAAATTATGTTTTACGGTTTAATTTTAATACTTAAAAATTAATTGATTTAGCAAAAACTTGTATCTATTCACGAAATAAAATAGCGGCGTTGTTTGTTTTGATGTCAAAACACAACTAAATTTATTTCCAAACTTTAGAAAAAAAAACCAACAACCGTTACCATAGTAACTTTTAGAAATTACAAAAATAAAACTGAAAAAAATACGCTTTCAAATTACACGAGCGATAAAATTTAACCATAATAAGGATCATTGACCATCATCCCCAATTGCATTCAAGGACCAGCATTATTATCTGAATGTACACAAAATAAATACCCAAGCCTTACATATACATTTTGTTCGCCGAACGTGCTTTGCCCTTGACTGGCATAGCAAACAAAAATCCAACACCAAAACCAATAGGTAAGGTTGCTGCCCCTTCTTTGTGTTTATTCAATGATATTACGTTACCAGCTTTTAAGTCAATTTTAAAAACAGGTCATCATAGTCTGTTCAGCTGTGCAATCAGATAAGCTACAAGTTAGGTCACATAACAGGCAATACCAGGAAGATCAACTAAACTTCACCGAAAAAAACTGCAAATTTGATAGAAGAGGAGAAAAAAAAACATTGTTTACATAATATGTATTTCCAAACTACCGATCTAACAAAATACAACAACAAATTCACATACCGTCAAACTAACTCAAAACGAAAAAAATATGCAAGACTGGATCGCACGAACTTGCTCTTGTGGTAAAATACTGTGCGTAATCCCACATTGAAGATGCATGATGTATGTATATATTTACGAGAAAATATTAAAAGAGTCAAAAGTACCAAAAAATTGATTTTTTGTTTGATTTTTTTTTGTTTATAAAAAATGTTTTTTTTTAAATTTTTAAATGCGTTATTGTTAAAACTATTGAGAAGCACCAGGCTGCAAAATAATAACAAAATTGGTTTAAGCATGGCAAAGATATACGCGAATAACCCAAAAATAAGACCATTTTCTCAAAAAACGTGGAACACCTAATTCCGTTATGTGAATTTTTTGACAAAAACCTGTACCAAGCTTCATGCAAATCTCTAGCTCAAATTACAGTGGACGCACCGACGCACAGACAAACAGACGCACAGACCGACGGACGGTATGACGAAATCCACTTTTTCGGACTTCTCGATTATCGTAGTGTTAGTTTTGATTTTAACCTTGACATTTTTTTCTACACGAAACCAATACTTGCCCTATAGAGCAAGTAAAAATAATTTACTGAAACTAAACACTGGCTCTTTAAAAAATCGCAACAAAAAAGTAAAAAATGCACACTGGCTTAAGGACACAGGTTCTTATTAAGTTTACCGTGATAAGCTAACATGATACAATTTTTGAATTTTTCTCTGAACATTTAAATGTCAGCATCTTCATAGAAAATATTAAATAAACTTACACATCTGGATATAGCATATAGGCTCACGCTGCTCATACAAAGTTGTGTAATGAACAGTTTACAGTAACTGTCTTGATCTTAAGGATCTTGAAATGAATTTGAGAGAGTAGATCTTCACTTTTCATAGAAGAACACAAACTATCACGGATAAACATTAGTACTATAAACTCTCCTTCGCCTTTTAAGAGTCTCAATCCCTAACTCAATCCCTAGTATCACATTTCCTGTTAATGAAAAATTTCTGAAAGCAAATCTCAAAACTTTTTTGAACCCTTTCAATCCTGTTTATATTTATTTTGTACAGTGTTAGGGAACCATACGATGCAGCAATGCCGTACCCCAATAAACAGAAAAGGGACCTAACAGTGTACGGATCTTTGAAATCTACTGAATTTTTTTTCACAAATCCTAAAAGGGAGTTTGCTTTTGACACAACATAATTAATATGAAGATCAAACGAAAGTTTTGTATCGAACACTATTCCCAGATCTTTTATTTCATGAACCCTTGATAACAAATTTCCATTTAGGAAGTAAAGCTAAATAAAACACACACAGCAATATATTTTTGATGAAAATTTTATTTCATTATAAAGTTTGGACTTTGCCATTAAGTGTAATAAACAATATCATTCAAATGGCCGCCTCGGGAGGATTCGTAGCCATGCGATTCTTTTGAGGTAATTTTTAAACACTTTTTCGCACATTTCTGGCGGTATCTCGGCCTTAACTTAATTATCTAATATTGGTTTTTAATGCGTCTAGAGTTCGGGGCACGGTTGCCGTTGAGCGACTTAGTTGCATTTTGACCCCTTTTCTTGCCTCATGCGACCATACGACCCGTTTTTAAAAATATTGCGCCTTTTCTGACGCTATCTCTTTTTTGTCGAAAAATTTTAATGTTCGATTCGAATATTTTATATTCATTCAGCAAGTAATGGTATTCTACAATGGGCACACAGCAGAACTTAGAAAATTTGCACAATTCATGTATCCATTAGGGAAAAGACTGATCACTTTGCTTTTGCTTAAACTTTGTACTAATCAACTCTATGCCGAAAATTCAGTAAATTTAGGCCCAATAAACTATAAAACACGACTTCATAAGTTTAAATATTTTTGAACATAAAATAATTTATTAAGGGCCTGTTTTAGAATAGCCATGTTTCGAAATTGTTCGAAAAAAACATGTTAAATGGAACAACAACTTATCCCCTTCGGGCTTAGCTAAGCGCGGAGAATTCTAGGGGTTCAACTTAAGCACGCATACCTACTTGTTATTGTTATCGATTGCTTGTATGGAGACTCAATTTTGTAATGGCATCGCTAATCCCCGATATCGTTTTTTTTCAACAAAATCCCTCCGGGCTTGCAAAAAAACTACGGCTTATGTCTGAGTAAGGTTCTGATTAGTTATATGACACATATAAACATCACAAGTCCACAATACAAAACAAATATTTTTTTGATAAATAATTAAATAATAATTTATCAACAAAGGGATGGTATGCCAATGGGAAACCCAGCTTCACCTATAATAGCGGACATAATTCTTGAGGAGCTTCTTAATAATTGCATGTAAAAAGTGACGAACAAACCAAAAATATTGACGAAATACGTGGATGATAAAGGGTTTTCCAATAAGAGGTGTTATTTTGAATAGCCCGCTATTTCGGTAGCTGTCACTTTTGAAGCTGTCATTTTTTGACATTTGACAAGTAGAAACTACGATATTAATAAAAATGGAACGATACACGCTTCAACAACACATTGAAATAATTAAAATTCATTATAAAAATGGTGAAAATTTGGCAGAGACGGTTCGTAAAACTAAAACATTTTTGGGTAGTCGTGAAGCACCTTGTCGGACCGCAATACAGAAATTGGTGGACAAATTCGAGCTGTTGGGACAAGTTAGTGATGTGAAGAATAAAACCCGTGCACGTCGCTCAAGAACAACTGAGAATATTGCTGTTGTAGCCCAAAGTGTTGAAGAAAACCCAGGTTTGTCCATTCGTCGTCGTTCTTTGGAATTAGGCATTCCACAAACGTCATTACACCGTATTTTGCATAAAGACTTGGGTCTTAAGGCTTATAAAGTTCAGTTAACACAAGAACTCAAGCCGGCTGATCATCAACAACGTCGTGTCTTTGCTGATTGGGTCCTTGAAATGCATGAAAATGATCCGGAATTTCATCGAAAAATCATCTTGACTGATGAGGCCCATTTCCACCTCGGAGGCTACGTCAACAAGCAAAACTGTCGCATCTGGGGCTCGGAAAACCCAAGAGTTATTGTTGAAAAGCCTCTCCATCCTCAACGCGTGACTGTTTGGTGCGGTTTATGGTCCGGCGGGGTCATTGGACCTTACTTTTTCGAAAATGAGGCTGGAGCAACAGTTACGGTCAATGGATTGCGCTATCGAGAGATGATTAATGATTTTTTATGGCCGGAATTGGATGGTATTGATCTGGACAACGTTTACTTTCAACAAGACGGCGCTACGTGCCACACAAGCAATGAAACCATCGATCTTTTACGGGAAAAGTTTCTCGACCGTGTTATCTCTCGAAGAGGTGATCACAATTGGCCACCGAGATCTTGTGATTTAACACCTTGCGACTTCTTCCTTTGGGGCCACGTGAAAGATAAGGTCTACGCCAACAGCCCAGCGTCGATTCCAGACCTCAAAGATGGAATTCGTGAGGCTTTCGAGGACATACGGCAGCCACTTTGCGATTTGGTTATGGAAAATTTCTTGAAAAGGATATGGTCCTGTAAGCGTGGTCGTGGCGGCCATTTGGCTGATGTTGTGTTCCATTATTAACGGTATACCTTCCTCTTTATAATGAAATAAACATCCGATCATTTATCTCAAAAAATGCCATTTTTCTTTGAATATCAAAATAACACCTCTTATTGCCATTGTTAAAAAAGAAGAAGTCGAAAGTACTCTTTCATGCTTTAACAGTTTTCATAAATAACTACAATTCACTGTTGAAATAGAGAAAAACAACAGATTATCCTATCTTGGCGCAGTTGTTATCCGAGAAGAAGGACAAATTAAAATTAATTGGTTTCAAAAACCAACTTCATCCGGAAGACTAATTAATTTTCATTCTCAACATCCAAAACAGACAATATTTAACGCAGCTAATAATCTTATAAAAAGAGTATTCTCAATTAGTGACACGGAATTCCATAAAAACAACAAAGAAATAATAAAACACATGTTGCTGAAAAATTCATTTCCGTTAAAAATAATAAAAACGCTGATAACAAGACATAAAAACAAAATGACAAATCCAAAAAAATTCTTCAAAATAAAATTTACAAATCATTCACTTACGTCAAAGATATAGCGGACCGATTCAAAAATAAAAACCTGGTAGATACAGACAAATATGAAATTTCAATGAAACCCACAAACACAACTTCACAACTATACACCAACCTTAAAACAAAAATAGATAAACAACAAAACAAAAGCTAAAAAACAGAATTGCCGGACATAAATCAGACATAAAAAAAAATTGTGTGATTCCCGGACTCCGGGTTAATATGTGTAAACATCAACGTGTGCCGATCCAACACGGGCTTGTTTTTGCTTGAAGGGGATCTTAAGATTTTTTTCACTGAACGCACCCATCCTAGTATGCAGATCGTAACGTTGCACACCGTAACGTTGCACGACGTAACGATGCACACGAACGTCCATGTTATTTTTTTCACTCTACCGCCAGCATAGATGTTTACACCACAGATTAGCCACATGAAGATGAGAATCCCCGGCAGCCATTTTAATTTGCCTACAAGCTTGAGCTGTCAGATATCAGATAAAAAATGAGAATGTGTGTATAAAAACCTCACCCATAGACAGTAGGGATCTTCAGACACCGGTTAAATTGTTGTTGCAATTCACATCTATTCATCGACGCGGGAAGAAATTACAAATACAACAATGTAAACAAATGGGTTTTGGAGGGTGAAACGTACGAAACATTCTCATCTTCATATGGCTAATCTGTGGTTTACACATCAAAAACAACCAAACGCAGAAGACAGCACTGGCAACACATTGTCATGCGCACTTTCACTCGCCCAACTTCGATAATGCAAACCACAGATTAGCCATATGAAGATGAGAATGTTTCGTACGTTTCACCCTCCAAAACCCATTTGTTTACATTGTTGTATTTGTAATTTTTTCCCGCGTCGATGAATAGATGTGAATTGCAACAACAATTAAACCCGGTGTGTGAAGATCCCTACTGTCTATGTGTGAGATTTTTATACACACATTCTCATTTTTTATCTGATAACTGCCAGTTCAAGCTTGTAGGCAAATTAAAATGGCTGCCGGGGATTCTCATCTTCATGTGGCTAATCTGTGATGCAAACATTCTTCAAAGAGAACAAAATCAAAACAAAAGAATGATCATCGAAACCAAAAACCGAAAACACTCTATATGAAGATGCCAATCTTTCGTACGTATCACCTTCCAAAACCCATTTGTTTACATTGTTGTTTTTGTAATTTCGTTTTGTGTCCATGAATAGATGTGAATTGCAACAACAATTTAACGGGGTGGGATTGTTCTGTTTTCCCAGAACAACCATTTTGTATGTGCAAATAACGCAGCCATCTTTTAAAAAATTTCAACTCACCAGCTTTTCACCATGAAAATGGCGGTTGTTGGGTGGGATATCGGGATGTGTTGAAAAAAACACCAATTTAATGGTGCTAAGTCTCCTATTACACTACGAATTTCGCGTGATGAAACTTCTTTAGATTTTTCTTTGAAAATTCATCCTGTAAGTAGTTCGCTGTTACACAATTATTCTTAAATCTTTGGCATTTCACAGAAAAGTCTGTAATAAAATAAATAACGTGATAAGCTAGGACCTATACATTGAAATTTCGGTCTTCGATAGTTTTCTATTAGTTTCGCATATACATAGCATTATGTTCATAAAAGCCGTGTTTTTTTTTGCAAGCCCGGAGGGATTTGGTTAAAAAAATGATATTGGGGATTATCGACGCCATCACAAAAAAAATGGAGTTTCCATAAAACTATTGATTAGAAGTATGTATGTAATTCACGCCGTTAAAACAGTTAAGCCCCGAAAATTATGTGCCCTTAGCTATGCCTGGAGGGGATTAGATGTTGTTGCATTTAAAATGTAAATTCTTCAGCCCCGACGTGACATAGTTTTTTTTCGATCAATTTCCTCCAGGCTTGCAAAAAAGGACGAGACTAGAGGCATGCCAATTTATAACAGTTATGACATTTTTTTACCATTAAAAGTGTGCGTACGTTTGTACATTTACGCGCTTCGCACTACTTAAAAAAAACTTTAGGTGCTTGAATTTTGCCCACCGGCGGCGGTGGACCCTGGCCCATAAACAGTTCTTTTATAAATAAAAACTGTTATAATTGGCATGTCTAGAGTCACTTCCTGCAAAAAAACACACCTAAAATTGTCTTACGACAGTTGCGTTGATTCTCTGATTTCTCATTCGTTTTTTTTTTTGTCATGTGCACAGTCTGTTTCGATAAATCGAGATTGAAATACAATACCAAACAATCGTAGAAACAAAACAAATACTGACAAAACACAATCGAATATACTTAAATTGATTATAAATTTTCACGTTCAATTTGTTTCCACAAACTTATCCTTATAAGGTTGGGTTAGCACTTGATAACTCGTTGCTAATTTTATTATACTTTTTGAACATACCCATTGAAACTCTTAAATAACCGACATTTTGGTGGTGAATGTACGTTTGCTGCATAATAAAGCAAATAAAGCATGGTGAATTTACGCTTACTGATTATGTGTGCGTGTTTCTCCTGAACTTCCCCTATATGAGCTTGTAGGCAAACTCGGATGACAGCCGAGATTGGCATCTTCATATAGAGTGTTTTTGATCGAAACGCTCCACCATAGGTACACCATATAAAGATGACAATCTCGGCTGTCATCCGAGTTTGCCTACAAGCTATATCAGGGGAAATTCAGGAGAATATGCAGTTGGCGTCCTTTCACCACGATTATTTGCACACATATACGCCAGGCATTTATGAGCATTATGCTATATGCGGTACAGCTTAGTATACAGTTCTTTTGAACGAAAAAAAAACTCATGGTGAGAAAGAAATTTTTTTTTTGTCACTGACATTGTTTTGCAGGAAAAAAATCGTGGTGAGTATAATTTTTTTTTCCAGGGTTAAGTTCACAGTTCGATGAAAATATTTTTCAGTCGAAAAATTTTTTTTGTGCCCAAAAACACTCCCATATGGATTGCATGTAGTTTTTTTTTCGTTGAATAACTGTATACTTAGCTTACCAATAGAAAACTATTGAAGACCGAAATTTCAATGTATAAATAATCCTTACTAATCACGTTATTTATTTTATTACTGACTTTTCTATGATTCTCCGTCCAAGAAGAATGAAGGCCAAACATGGTGTCATTCACGACAATACGAAATACTGCTTTTATACCCGACTAGGTTTTAGTCATTACTTCTTTTGAACATATAGAGGTGGTCATGTACATATATATAGAGAGCATTGAAAATTTCAATAACCAATCAAACTAAAAGGAAATTCCAAATTTGAGTCAAGATTTAAAAATCAATGTGTAACAGCGCACGACTCACAAGATAAATTTTCAAAAAAAAATTAATGAAGTTTCATCACGCCAAAGTCGTAGTATAATAGCGGACTTAGCATCATAAAATTTGTGTTTCTTTCAACACAACCCGATATCCCCCATTTTCATGGTGAAAAGCTGGTGAGTTGGAATTTTTGTAAAGATGGCTGTGTTATTTGCACATACAAAATGGTCGATTTAGCAAAACAGAACAAACCCACCCCATTAAATTGTTGTTGCAATTCGCATCTATTCGTCGACACGGGATGAAATTACAAATACAACAATGTAAACAAATGGGTTTTAGAGGGTGAAACGTACGAAAGATTGTCATCTTTATATGGTGTATCTATGCGCTCCATATAATAAACTCGGGCAACACGATGAATCGACGAACCAACATGGAAGAAGTAAGCCCGCAATATAAACATCTGTTGGTGATAAGGGGAATGCGGAAAAGCTTTAGCAACGAATGCAATGAAAAATTAATGAAAACAAGCTTTAATGCAGCTTCTTTTGTTTCTTGTAACTTGACAATTGTACTTTATAGTGTATAGTTCTTTTTCTGTTGTGAAGAAATTGTTATTTTCTGTTAGTGCAATATAAATGTAATACGTGTAAGTTTCTGTTAATTGCAACTATTGTAAGAATTCATTGTAACTTTATATTTATCAATACAAAATAGATAATCATTGTTATTCATCTGATGATGTCCATAGACATGGACGAAACGCCATGAAATAATAAATACTTGTTTCATTTTGACCTGAAGCCCATTCATCAACAAAACACAACAACAAAAAAAATAAAAAAGTTCACCCAATTCCACTAGATGATAAATAATTAACCTATTCTGGTGGGCCAAACGATCATATTTTGATTTTTTTTTTCTCCTGTGGGCATATGACCCTGTACCTGTACCTGTGCCAGTATTTATTTCATTTTCGATTAACTAATCTCTCTCCATATCGATCCACTAAAGACCAAATTAAACAATCTGACAGAGCGGAGTACGGGATTATGGATGGATTTGTTTAATACAAAGAAATGGATGGCTTGGCTATAAAATTGCTGTTTAGCAATAATTTTATTGAGGAATGTTTAAAATTTATTATGGGAGAGAGAAGTTAAGATTTCGAAAATTTCGTCATCTGTCGCAAATAATTGACAAATTAATTTTTCTTCTAAAGGCGAAAATTGAATTCGCCAGCCGTAACAGGGAATTTACATTCATTCACCGACTCCAAGCGAACTTTCGATTCGCGAACCATAATAATATGTATTTCTTCAAATTGTGATGAATGATGATGAAATACGGTAAGGCATAATACCTACAATAGTTAAACAAATAAACGTAATTTATTATCCATATATACCTACATACATAGGTATAAAAATGAATTTAATTATAAAGTCTTCTTGCTTTTTGTAATCCAATCAACAAAAATTTAAAATAATGTTTGGTTTGTTTAATAAAAAAATTTTATAAAAAAATTGTTCTTTGCAAAGAATACGAATTTCGATTGATTCTGCCATACATGAACATATTATGTACCTACATACAGTGTTGGCCAAAGCTAAAGCACGGAATAAACTCTCCTTGGCAAAATATATAGATAATTTAAAAGACCTACGATAATTTTATAACTTTAACTTTTTTTTATAATTATAATATGTATGGCTTTAATTCACAATCTTTAATTTTATTTTAATATGGACCTTATTTTAGCAAAAACTCGCCTGAATTTAATCAATTTACTCTTACTTCAAATTTAATTGTTTCTTTCTAATCAAGTATGATCTAAATAATAAAAAAAAATTATTAGTTGTGTGTCATCGGCCCCGTTTCAGATCGAGTATTATAATTGATATAAAATGTGATAAAAAGTATCAAAGTAAATATATTCCAACGGGTGAAAAGAAAAAGTAGTGTCTGATTTCACTAACGGTGAATCAATACCATTTATTCGGTATTAGAAGTACGGTGATTTCGCAAAAAATAGCACGATTTCGTGCATAGGGAAATGTCAAAACGGTCCATAGTGGAGATGGATCTTGAAAAACTTGCCGTCGCCAAGATAAAAGAATCATATGGGATACCAAAACAGATCCTCTCATATAGACAAAAAGTATGGAAAATGAAAAAGGCTTAGACATCTCAAGCAGGATTATCTGGGGAAGAGCGGTTGATGGTGGCATCTATCTTACCGACTATAAAAAAAAGCCATTTATTTCTCAGAAAAAACGATATGCAAGACTGGAGGTTCTTCTGATGAGTATCCATATTAAATTTATAGGGATCCGCCGGATTTCGTACGGTACGCAGGCCAGAGGGCGAACGCCTAAATCCTTTGTTTACAAAGGGCCTAGTTGAGCACTGTGGAGGCTTATTATTGTCTGGGGCTGTTTTTCCAGTCAAGGGTATGGGCCATTTCACAAGGTAAATGGTGTAATGAATCGTTTCATGTATCGGGAGATTCTTCAGAACGGTCTGTTTTCTCATGCTGAGGATAATATGGCGTTATGAAAGCTCTTCCAATATGACAACGATCCCAAATAAACCGCTAAACTTGTCAAAGATTGACTTAATGAAAACCGTATTGTTGTTATGAAGTGGCCAGTATAATACGCTGATCGCAACTCCTTAGAGAATCTATGAGAAATTTTAATTCTGAAAATTCATCGTACGAAATTCGATAACTTCGACTCAATTTGTCAACAATCTTAAATTGCCTGGAATAATATCCCCATGCATAAATTGATCACCTTATTGACTCCATGGCGTGTTGATGTGCTGCAGTAATTTAAAATAATGAATGCGCCACTAAATAGTAGCAAAAGAACGTGTTCTTGTGTTTATTTTTTTATGAAGTCAAGAATGTGCTTTAGTTTTGTCCACCTAGTTTTTAATGAATTCAAACTTATATTGTTGATTTTTAAATAAGGTGTGAGTTATGATGAAATTATTGATCAGGAATTAAAGTCTTATATATTTAGATTAGACAAAAAAATGATTAGGTTCTCATGGGTTTTTCTTAATTTTCTTTATATTTTTCCAAAATGAGATAATTTCGTGCTTTAGTTTTGGCAAACGATGTATATATTAAATTTTCCAAAAGCGAATTTTTTCTCGTGACCCCTTTTTGTGCGACGTTTTTAAATTCCTCAGCGACAACACTGGTCCGAGGAATATTCACGTAAACACGGTCTTTCACATAGCCAAACAGAAAAAAATATAAACGTTGAAACATAGTATTGCCTCCGAAAAAATAAACGTCCAAATTCAGCTATAATTTGCACAATTAACAACAGACTCAAAAGTACGTTTCTCTTTAAAAAATATAATAAGAAATAGGTGGGGAATACGAACTTTTTTTTATTTGTGTCAACGTTTGCAGTGCCACGTCCTAGCATAAAAGGAATTATAAAAAATAATATAGAAAATTGTTCACAATAAAAAGATCTTCAAGAAACGTCTGGAGCTTTTTTATAACCCCTTAATGATATTTTGCTCCAAAAGTTCGTCTAGCTTTAATTACATTTTTTTTTTCAATTTTTCGGTAAAAACATTGTATTCAAAGTTGTAGGGAAGTCAATTTTCTATAAAAAAGGCCTTACCTTTTTTTCTGTGAGACCTATGGTTCTCGCGATATAGCCAAAAAACATTTACACCACCTTTTCCAAGATGGCGGCCAAATGGGAGGGCTTTCCACCCCGCTAACCAAATGGTATACTCACACTGACCCACGTGTAAGGTTTAAAAATAAATTTGTCGTCTACAAAATGCAAGGTCAATCTAACATTTCAATGGACGAACGGGGGCAGGGGGAATAGACGAACTCCCGAGAGCTCAAAAATTTCATTTGAAATATAGTTACCCACCACGTGCATCCTTCCCACTAAATATGATTTAAACAATTTCAAAATTACCCCATCGAAGCCGTATGCCTTAAGTTTATTCAATAAAATACTTTCATTGGTTCTACTAAAAGCTTTTACAAAGTCTGTGTAGCAAACATCAACTTGCACAATGCACACCCTCTTCCATAGCCGATGAACAAAAATTGTAAACTTGGTCAAATTAGTACAAGTAGATCTACCTGCAGTTTAGAAATGCCATTCTGAACTACCTAAATATTTGAAAGAATTTTTGCTGAACCAGTTTATGGAGCGATTTGGGCAAGGTAGGCATTTGACTTATACATAGGTCTAAAGTTAACAATATGATCCTTCTTTCCCGACTTGAATAGGTGAGTTATAAATACAAGATATCTTCCATTCGTCCAAAAATACCTCGTGGACAAAAACTCGTTAAAAATGAATAAATCAAATCAAAAAATCAATCAGCAGATGATTTTAATACGAAGACAAGATCGAGAAATCTCTTCAATGAATTGTGAATACAATTAACTTGCATGAGGCCAAAAGAAAAAAGACTATCAATTATAATTATTTGATTTTCTGAGTTGACACGGCTTGGCAGCAGTCTATCATCATTTGCTATTTGTTCCCAAAATTTGTCTCCCAATTTGAAATCTACAAGAACGCACAAATTTATATCAACATGCTCTGAAGATGAAAAGGTTGACTCGATGTTTGACATAAATGTTTACTATGCACAGCTGCTGGCGATTGAGGTGGAATGTAGCTTAAAAACAATAGCAGGGGGGTCATTCCGTAATTTTCAAAATGATAATCGTCAAAACGATTATCGTTAACGCTATCGTCAATGATTTGCTTCACGTAACTCGACTACTATGGTCTCGTCTATCGTTTTCAGTTTGAGATTGTTTGGTATATTTCACAAATTCTGTTTTTTTCTATGGGGTTTGACAGAAAATTTGTAGTAAAAAAGCGCACCTACAACTTTTTTGTGTTGTTTATTGCTTTGTGTTTTGTTTTGATGCGGCCGCCGCCGATTGCATTGAAAAGCCGTCTGGCAAGTTTATTATTTCGAGTACCATCACAAAGGCTTCTTTTGATAGCAGAAAACGTTGAACAAAACTATAATGGTTTGAATTATTATAACAATAATAAAAAGATTATTTGTTTGTTTAATTTTATTTAGCAACCAGTGCCATAAAAGATATTCTACAATAGTACATAAACATAAAAACATTGTGCTTACATATGGGTTGGAAGAGATAAAGGATCTGATTTATCTCTTAATTGTCTTCGCAATCGTATTAACTGTAGTTTTTCTTAATTTTAATTTTCACTTTGCAAGACAGTTAAATTGCGCTGAAACGTTTTTACTTCTATTTATCTACTAAATTGATGATATCACTTTGACGATTATCGTCTTACGTGAAGCGCGGCTATCGCCGAAACGCTATCGTCTGACGATAATCGTTTTACGGAATGACCCCCCAGGTTTTTAGCTCCAGCAACTTGTATACAAACACAAAGTTGCTGTATGTGTTCAACATTTCTTCCAGAATAATGTTTGAGTCGATAGCATACACAACTAACGGCCGGCGGACAACTAAAATTAAACCAACTCCACGACCTTTGAAACATTAAATCGATCAAGACGTAAAACTGAGAACATTTTATAGTATAGTTGAATAATTCTTGTGTTGCAATATGACTCTGAAGCCAGGTTTCCACAAAAGCATAATTGTAGTTGTAGTTGTGGTGGCGATGTTGATAATGATGATGTGCTCATAAGCTGAGGTGTGACAACCGAGATTTTAGAAGACGGCACACTAACGGCCATATTATTCACTCGATTCATCCAGATTAAAAATTTAAATCCAGATGTAAAGCATACAAATTCAATGTTAATACATCTACATATAAGTTTTAATCTGGATGTAGTGTTAGTGAATAATATGGCGTTAAGCTTAAATGATATCAACTTGAGTTTAGATTCATTGGCGTCTTTTTTAACTAACGCACAACATTTGAATTGGTTTGATGGAATGTTTGTTTTTTTTTTTTTGTGAAATGTGATTAATAATGTCTTCAGATTTAATGTCTTTGTTGAATTATTTTATTTTCATTTAAAGATTTCATGTTGAAACGAGCTCTTTTCAATTCAGAACTGTTATCAACTATAGGAATCAAGGAATTTATTATATATATTTATTATATTCGATGGTTGTGGCAGAACAGTATTCAGTTGAGACAATAAAGAAGAGTTAATTATTGTTGAATAATGAACTGTTAATGGTAATGAATCCGGTTGATTATTTATTTGAGGGCGATTTATGGCAATATCATTCTGGATGGGAGGGGACAGGTCAGATTCGGATTTTTTTTGGCGGTTTTACGTGGTGGATAGTTATTAAAAATAGTGATTAGAGAGCATTTAGATCATTTTTCATCTCACTTACACTCGTTGCAAGCTCATGAAAATTATTTAAGAACTAGGAAAGGTTAAAGTTAGCACAAGAAAAGCATTTCGAGAACAAATCACTATTTGATTATGCTTTAAATTCATCATTAGATATTTCGACACAATTTTTATGAAAGTGAAGACCACAGTAATAACCGCACTCCAAATCCCAAACAATGTCAATAAAAGCGAGTTGTATATAAGTCATGGATTAAGTGCAAATTCACTTAATTAAATGTCTGTTAGCTGACGTTTACTAGCTGCCAATAAGCTAATTCACCGAAGAGGGTGGTGTAAAGAAGGCAAATTAGTAAAATTTATTTTTTTTCTGAACTGAGTTTCCAGCAACTTTTATTTTTTAGGAGAGAAGGGCACGAAGTATGAGGAGTGAATAAAATCTCCTCGGTATATTAGTGATTTGTTTGACATTCCTTTTCACACTTTAAACATAGTGTGCGTTCAGCCATGAGAATTTTAAAGGAAACTATCTAATAGTACGTTTCCACCGAGAACTAAACCGAGAATTGATAACATTTGTCCATTATCTTCTTCAAATCTCAAAGTTTTACCATACAAATTTATTTCGTAAATCTTGTAGACTTCAAATAAATCTTGTTAAATCTTCAAAGGGCCAAATCGAAAAAACCTTTTTATGTCACCCTGAATGCATTCCTTTGAAAATCCAACCGTTTTTGCTTCTTTTGACCAACATGAAACTTTTTGTCTCACTTCAACTTCATTCGAAAAAATGGAATGAAATAAATCTTCGGTCTAAACATAGTACCTGTTAGGTACTTTTCTATTCCAAATGCGAAGCTTTCATAGGGGTCGCTAGCGCTACTCAAGTTTCCGTAAGTTCAAAGATATTCGATTTTGCTAGAATCAACAGCAGTTTTCTATGTAGAATTTTTGTATGACTAGACAGCGACAAAGAAAAACTGCCAGTTGGAGAAATAAACGAAGAAAGAATATTTCAATATCAAAATAATTAACATGCAATGATTATATGTTTAGGTATAACTTCTGTTTTATGAAACTACATATGCACATTGTATATTGAAATAAAATACATTTTATTCATCATTCATTATTATTATCAACATTACCTAATTATTACCTTGAAAATAAAATTTCATTAGGCATTAATTTAAAAGAATGCAGTATAACCTAACTATATTTTCGTTCGTTGTCAAGCCAACTCAAAACCAAATAAAAGAATTCATTCTTTATCACAATTTATTTTTTTTTTTGTTTCAGTTTATTTCATTTTTAAAATAAATAATCGACTCAATTAGTTCCGTCAATACGCTCTAATACATTATTCAGACTTGTTTGCTGATACGAAGCTTATATACTTAGGTATATTCTACTTAATCACTTATTGAACTTTATTTTATTAAATTTTTATTTTAGCAAATAGACCTTTGTGCCTAGAATGAGAGATCATTGAATACTTCTGATTTTGTTCACGAAATTTTTTGGCAAATTTAGGCCCCAGATATAGCTATCATTGAAAACCATCATTGAAAACTTTAATGATTGGTTTTAAGGGACTTAAAAAGCAAAATCAGTGCATATTTTGATGCCAATATGAAGGCGGTGACTTAATTATTAATTTTTGCCAAAAAAAAATTTCGTTTTGGCCCAACGGTCCACATAAAATGAGTTCTATTATTTCAATGATTGAACTACCTTACCAATGATCATTGGAAAATTGAACTTAATTTTATGGCGAAGTTTGGGATCAAATTGATTTTTTTTTCACTAATGTAATAATTCAATCCATTAGCTTAATTTTTGCATCAAAACAATTACTGATTTTACTTTCTAAACGTCTCAAATTCAGTCATTAAAGTTTTCAATGATGGTTTTCAATGATAGCTATAACCTTTAACTGGCACCTTAGACAACGAAAGCTAAATTTCTAGTTCTTTGAGAGAACAGTCTTCCTCTCTATTTCATGTTTAACTTTTGTTCTTTTTATAAAAAGTGATTTTTTTCCTTCGGCAATTGCTCTTCTGAGTCGGCTTCTTTTGTGGATTTTTCTGTTCCTGTTGTGTTCTCTTGGGAGGTTCCAGAAATGAGTGAATCCTTTCCCAATATCGAGTATCTATATCTATACTTCCAAAATTATTGTATCACTTTCGTAAATGATGCATTTTTCGATTCGATTTCTCGATTGTCTATATTTTATTGGAATTAAGAATGCAATTAAATGCATTTAGATATATGTACTTATATTATACAGGGTAATTCGTATAATGTGTGACAAAGAGCTAATGTGTGTGGGTTGGGTTAAGCCAAGAAAAAAATAGGATGGGGGTTTAATCCTCCTTTTAGTCGGAAAGGGCAATTTTCTAAATAACTGACTTAAAACAGAAAAAAAAAACTTTTAAAAAACAACGGTATCACTTACATTGCAAAGTTATACCTTTTTGTCAAGCCAGAAATCTCTTTTCTTATTTTCTTCTTACATTGAGTTATTTTCAATTTTCTCAAAAAGTACAAGACATTTAAGCATCCGGTTTTCTGTTTCTGACTAAAAACTTATAAGAGCATTGAATTTTGAAAACAAAAATAGTACTTAACACCGTAAAATTTTGAAAAAAATTAAAGGTAGTTCGAAACTTTTCTTTTCATTTTTTTTTTTTTAAATTTTGAGTTTGAAAATAAATTTTTCAAAAACTGTTCATATAGACAACTTAATGAACAGTTTTTGAAGTTTCGAGCTATATTTTTTTTCAAAATTGTAAGTTATTAAGTACTATTTTTGTTTTCAAAATTCAATGCACTTATAAGTTTTTAGTCAGAAACAGAAAACAGGGTGCTTAAATCACTGTCGTAAGTGCGACATGGCCTCAACGAAAATTTTTTCCTTCAAAGGGCCAGGTCGTATGAAAACGTGCGACACATAAAACTTCATTGTTTCACAGTTATGACTATAAACAAATTAAAATTGGATGGGAGCTGCTTTTTAGGTACTTATGTACAGAAAAATAAAAATAACACTTGGCCTTGGCGCAACCGAACCGCAACCGGGGGCAGCATGTCCCCATACATACCTTCTACTTTCCTTGTGATGTGTTGTACCCAGAGATTATGAATTATAAAGATTGGAAACCTCGGCTGTCATTCGGGTTTGCCTACAAGCTAAACAATATGGCTGCCCGTGGTGAAGTAAGTAAGTTGCATTAGTATACGTGTTTTAACTCATACTAGTGCAACTTACTGATTTCCACCACGATATTTTGAAAACTTGATGAATTTCAATGGGCACGTTCAAAAACTAATAAAAATGGCTAAACGAACTATCAAGTGTTCACGACACCTAAAATCATTTGGTTTTAAAAATGCATGGAGGATTTTGAACAATTATATTTAAAGGGTAGTAAAATAATAATCAAAAATGCAAATTGACAATAAATCAATACATAATTAACGCACTAGATAAATTTAATCAGTTAGTGAGAGAACAGAATATTGCAAAAAGTCTTCTTTCCATTTGCTGTTGAAAGTGATGCTTTAGGAGGGTTCTTCGCTTTTCTATTTCATTTAGAAATGCTGAACACTGATTTAACAAAAATGTACATAAATATAAAGCCTTTCATCGGATAACTCCTCAAAGTGATTTTAGCCATGGAACATACAATATGTTTGTATATTATTACTATTTCCTTCTCTTACACCCTTTGCATCATCCGATCCGATCTGTCCTAACATTTGTTTCTCTTATTGAATTGTATGTGTATTCTGTATATACCACTCTTTCTTTGACATTTCGCCAAACATCATCTACTACTTTTTAACTCTGTTTACCCTTACCCCTTTCAACGCACAGATGGCACTATAGTTCTGCACCAGAACTTCATACCCGGTTGACACCGAGAGCGTGGTTTGGGCTTTTAATGCTCTATATGAAGGGTTTATAATACAAATTCTATATACTACTGAAATACATCAGCCAAGTAGAAGAGTTAGCACTATTTGTAGCAAAAAAAGCGTTTCTAGCATTTTTAAAATAAACTCAAAATATTCTAATTCAGCTCATCACAATCTTCGCCACAACATATAATAGCCGTGTTTTTTTTGCAAGTCCATATGGATTTGTCGAAAAAAACGACATCGGGACTAATAGTTTTACACGTAAATACAACAACAACTTAAATCCATATAGACTTAGCTAAGTCCAGATAATTATCGGGACTTACGTACTGTAAGTAAGAAGTTCCTAAGTCCCGATGTCGTTTTTTTCGACAAATCCATATGGACTTGCAAAAAAACAGGCTTAATGTATATTTAGTAAGATCTGTGTCGTTATTTAATCATCTGTATTACGATGCTTTGCATCATATTTTTATCTTTTTCGATAATAACTTATTATTTCTGTTTGATGAAATTACCCTAAGGAAGCTGCAAGTGTCAATTTCTTTAAAAAATATTAACTTAAAGCTCACTTGTGAATGGCCAGCTATAGATTTATGAACAATATGGGTGCACCCTTAATTATTCTGCTTGCACCATTGAATCTGTATTTTCCGAACACATCCCGATATCCCACCTATAGTCCGCCATTTTCGTGGTGGAAAGCTGATGAGTTGAAATTTTTTTAAAGATGGCTGCGTTTTTTACACATAAAAAATGGTCGAACTGTCAAAACAGAACAAACCCACCCTGTTTAATTGTTGTTGCAATTCACATCTATTCATCGACAAAAAACGAAATTACAAAAACAACAATGTAAACAAATGGGTTTTGGAGGGTGAAACGTACGAAGGTTTCCAATCTTTATACTTCATAATCTCTGGTTGTACCGGGATGAGTTGTCGTGGGATGAGTTGTCCCGGGACGAGTTGGCCCGGAATGAGTTGTCCCGGTACCAGTTGGGTATTGGGATGAGTCGTCGGGGATGAGTTGTCTTGGGACCAGTGGTTCTGGGATGGGCTACACCCAACCCCATTTTTAATATTGAATTATTTTGTAATCAATAGATATACATATTTAACATTGCAGAAAGTTTCTCACGGTAATAAAATTAAACAGCCTGAAATGTAACCGTTTGAAAGTTGAAAGTTGAAAAATAAATGGTTCGCCATTCAGCAGTGTTCAAAGCAATTTCAATAAATTTAACACCACTAGAAAGCTGATGAAAAAAAAAATAACCCATGTTTGACTTAAAAAAAAACACACACACACCTTCACATTTTTCATAGTCAATTTTTCGCACCAATTAAGTTTTATCTTTTCATGGGGTGGTTTTAAAAAAGTGTTATTAATTTAGATACGTTTTAAAAATTTAAAATTTTCAAAAAAACATATACATAACTGTTGTTTTATAAATAATCCAACAACTGTTTAGTGGGTGTATTTTAAAAATTATTTTTAATATTTTTTTAACAACACGAGACAGTTAATTTGATATATCAAAAGTAACTGTACCTGCTCCACAAGCCCTAAAATAGTTAATTCTAATAATGTAATTATCGAGAGAAATCGGAAAAAAGTGTGTATCGTAAGTTAATCATCAGCAAACAGGGAGGTAATCTTTGAGCGATTTAAATTATTTATACTCAGGTAATAGCTATAATATAAATGTATAATAGACACAAATATTTTCGAATCATAATGGTGACATATTTGAGGTTGTTTTTTTTTTAATGTAAAAACAAAAATTTTAAGCTAAAATATAATGTCAATAATATTTTAATCCGTATTAAGTCTGCTAATCAACTGATACGGGCAAAAAAAAATTTAATATATGTAGAATTAACAACTAATATGGTATAAATAATGGACCAACTGCAGCTGCTGTACACCAGTTTTTTGGAGAAAATTCATGCGATAAACTTTTAGTCGATGGAGACGGAGAGTGCTACCGATTTTAAATGGAGGATTACTTCGCTATGTACGACACAGAGTATTGCGTATAATATCTAAACAAAAGTGTTTATAAAGGGTGTTTTTTTTAGAGGTATAGAACTTTGATATGGAATAAAACAAAGATGATTTTTTTAAATTGACATGAAATTTACTTTATTCGAAAGCTAATCTTCTCGCATTAAAATTTTAATATGATTTCTGGCATACGACCGCCACGGCTGGCTCGGACGTAGTCTAATCTGGAGGGAAAATTTTCGATGACTTTTTCCAACATTTGTGGCCGTATATCGGCAATAACGCGGGGAATGTTGTCCTCCAAGTTGTCAATCGTTTCGGACTTATCGGCGTAGATTAGTGACTTCACATATCCCCACAGAAAATAGTCAAGCGGTGTTAAATCGCACGATCCTGGAGGCCAATTCACGGGTCCGTAACGTGAAACTATACGGTTACCAAACGTTCCTTCAATAAATCAATTGTGGCACGAGCTGTGTGACATGTTGCGCCGTCTTGTGGAAACCACAGCTCTTGCACATCATGGTTGTTCAATTGATGAATGAAAAAGTCAGTAATCATGGCTCTATGGCAGTCACCATTGACTGTAACGTTCTGGCCAGCATCGTTTTAAAAGAAGTACGGACCAATTATTCCATCAAACCATAAAGCACTCCAAACAGTCAGTTTTTGTGGATGTAACGGTGTCTCAACATACACTTGAGGATTATCATCACTCCAAATACGGCAATTTTGTTTATTGACGTATCCATTCAACTAAAAGTGAGCTTCATCGCTAAACAAAATTAGCTTATGAAAATTGGGATCAACGGCAATCTTGTTTTGGGCTCATTTGGGCACAATTTGGAAGCGTTGTTCATGCCACACCATACTAAAAATAAATCACTGGACAGCTGACAAAATAGCCGCCAGTTAAAATAGTGTTGCCAACTTAAAGTTCTGTACCTCTAAAATAAACACCCTGTAGTTCAGACAAATTTGGACAACTATACATGAAAATAGTTACAGTGTGTGTGAATCACGTAAAGTAAAAATAATGAAATCATTTCAATTATCGCTCTTTATTAGTTTCATATTCTACTAACTTTACCTTCTTACATGAGATTTTTTAATAGCTCTTAGGGCAAGTATTTCGATGATAATCAAAACCAACAAGCAGGTACATATACCTGTAACTAACGTCCAAGCTGGTCTGTGCGTGATGTGTAATTTGAGCTAGAATATGTAAACGGATAGGAAATTTGCTTCAAATTTTGTACATGCAAATGGTTTCCAACAGTTAAAATTCGAATTTTAAAACAGACAAAAATCAAAAAAAATCCATTTTGTAAAAATTTTGACTTTTTTAACGTTTTCTCGTTTTATATGGTATAACATAACACAGTTTTTGCCTCAACTACGTTTAACATTCATCTTCATTCAGCTGCATTACAGATGTTAACCACAAAAGAGTTGCTCTTGTGCGATCCATTCGTGTATATTTGCGATAGCATTCACCAGTTGTATGAGAAAAACTGACATTATCGACACAACCTTGAATTGCTCGAGTCTCCAGTGTTCAGTCGTTGAATTGTTATGATTGTATGTGTATTAAATTCCAGCACTGTGCTAATTTTTAAGAAGCTAAGGCCCAGTTTCACAGTTAGAGAAAGAGGTAATCTATATGGAAGATTAGGGCGCAATATCACAGTGATACTTACCTGAATAAGTGGCACTTAAGTCTCCCATATTGGATACTTAAGTGCCACCACTTACTTAGGCTATGAAACTGAACCTAAAGTTCCAATATATAAAACTTAAGTGGTATACTTATTCTGGTAAGTGAGCACTTCGAAACTTGCCCTAAATGTCTATTCTGACTGAATTAATCAATAGATTTGGTTGAAGATCATTTCACTTGCTTTTAAGCAATACCTATACTATACTATATAGGAACCCAAACGAACAAAAAAAAAAGTACTGAAACTGATGATTAAAACACGTTTAATTTTTGTTTTATAAAATTTGTTATCAACATCAGACTGTATTTATAGTTCATAAATAAATTCATTTCAATACACCTTGAGAATTTTTGTTAAGCTGTGATGAACGTGTTTTCCAGAACCTATAACAATACAACACTTGTCTTGAATTGTTTGACGTAGATTGTTCATATGAATTGTGACATACTTCAATAATAACCTGTTTAAGTGTAAATATCTGAATAGTCAATTTATAATTAAAGTTGTACGTATTTTAGTGGCCAGATGAAGTTTCGATTAGCAAATTTACCTGGCAATTAAAATATTAATATTTTTTTTTTGAATTTTTCTTCAGTCAAAACTATTTTCTCTAGAAAACTGGAACAATTAATTGACACATACATATATGTAGGTATATTTATTATTTCGATAAATTGTGAAACGCAAAGTTTTTTACTGGGAGGATTTAATTTGCGGATAATTTAAATGTCAGTAAGTAATCAGAACTTTACTCAGACATTGTGAAACAATCCCTTACTATTGTAACCCATATAACTAACTATTATTATAAATTAAATAGTTATATCTAAGAAAAAACAAGTTTTCTGTATTTGATTATGCGTCAGATATGAATAGTGGAATATAAGGAGAGAATTTTAATTGCAATAAATTTAATCGCATTTAAAAAAAAATGGATCCAATTTAAAGCTAATCGAGGGCTATTGCATATATATATGATTTTGTTTAGATTTGTATACGAACATGTGTGTTTTCGAATTTTACGACTCTTAAGAAAATTGTTTGTTTGCTAGCCATTTCATTTGATGCCTAGGATGAGCACCTTTTCGAAAGCCGATTTCGGTACACAAGAAAACATATATATTTTTTTAAATCTTGGTTTAATTTATTTGATACATTATATTATGCTATGTACATAATGTAGTTACATTACTTAAAGATTATATGACTATTTAATACGCAAAATAAAAAAATAGGTATTAAGTATTTGAATAAATTATCATGCAACAAATTTAAACACGCAAATACCGTAAGAAACGATTCGAAATGACAATGGTTGCCATACAGTCAAAAACAAGACAAGAATAATGAGATGTCAAACACTAGTTGGTGCATGATGTTGAGTTGGATAAAGAAATATAAAAAGATGTGCTTACACTGTTCAGATTTTATATCAATTTATTTTTAAAATAAGGTACCTACGTACATATACGAATTTAATTTCGGTACATTTATGTGTAATGTGGCTATTCTTCGGTACAGGGTTCACAGCGTTAAATTTCGTTACAAGTGGTCACCTTAGTTATGCCTTTTATAGTTAAAAAATGCCCAACCTATTTATAACTTACGGTTTGCTTCGATTTTTTAAAGAAAAATCCGTGGTTGTTTATTTAGATGATATAACCTTAACTTTTGATACTACTGATGAACACTTCATTTTACTTAAACGTATTTACGGCGACTAGCTGGATTTCGCCCAGAGCTTAAATTGAAAAAATATGAACTACTATGGGTGGAACGAACTTGATCTTATGTGCATTCACAGTCACACTGTGGTTCTTAAGTTTGAAATAAATAAGTTATGGGAGCCTATATTAGCCACATTTTTTAGCAAGCCCGGAAGGATTTGGTTGTTGTTGCATTTAACATGTAAATTGGAGAATAGGGGCCGAATTACCGCGTCAGTTATGGAGTAATACGTGACTGAATTATGTGAGTTTGGCATTACCGCTCACGTTATGGAGTCATCATCCCCATTGGTTTTACTCGTCCATTCGATCACTGATGGCACTCATTCGATCAGTCACTGATGCCGTGATTTGGCCCCAGGACCCATGTTCTGTAATGCCGTTTTCGTTTGGATTTCGGAACTGTTCCATTCCTATACAAAATGGGAAATTTGGAGTAAAAGGAGTGAAAAAGGAGTAGCTCCGAACGTCCACTCGAAAACGACATAACTCTCGCATCGATAAAATCAGTCGAGAAACGATGGAAAATGGAACAAAACTCACATGATTTGTTTCAATTTTCACCGTTTCTCGACTGCTTTCAACCATGCGAGAGTTACAGAACATGGGTCCTGGATTTCGTTTTTTTTTTACTTTTCTGCCACGTCAATGTAGTCTGCGTTGACTTTCATGTGACATTGACGGACTAGCGTCATTCGTATGATCGTCAATGTGTTATGCGTTGACATAGTCAATGTTGACGGCAGTGTGTTGATGACATTTTTGGTGACGTCAGATAGTCAATGCGTTGACCATTAACATTGGATTGGCTTGTTCAAAGGGAAAGAAACTACTGGAATATGCCAGTGGAAAGTTGATTGTTTCTATGGGCCTTGCCTTACCAATAATCAATCACTAAACACGCGTTTAGATAAACACCACGCTAAACTTTAAAGACGACTTAATTTGTATGTAAAGTTGACTATTAAAATGGTTTATTTTGATGGTTAATTATTTAGAATCCACTTAAATATTTAAGTCATCTCTAAATTTGGTTGTCTTTTTATGTGTTTTTTACATAGATATACATAGTTTTTTTTTAGTTTTTTTGTACTTTTATAACTGTAAGCTGCATTGTGAAATGTGGTGTGTGCTCCTCTCTGGTGCTCCTTCCAGTGAATTAGTAATCTAGAATCCCTGCAGCAATCGGATGATTCATATTATTTGTTGCCATTTAACATACTGAATAGATTATTAGTCGTGTTTTGTTATTACGTGTACTTACTGTAAAAATCACATGAGAATGGAAATTGAAGTTCAGATAGACTTCTTAGAATAAACTTTTTAGAGGTCAAATTTTGTGAACTTTTTTTTTAAATTTATTGTAGAAAGATATTGTTAATATTTATTCAGTTATAGGGCAAATTATGACTTAAGATAGTTTGCCTTTTCTCAGTTTTCAAAAAAAATTTTTGGCTATTTTATCTTAAGTCGACTTAAGTGTGTTTTTTTTTCTTTAGTCGGCTTAAGATAATTTACCTTTTCAGTCGAGATGTATGAGTGAATCATTGCAGTAGATAAAGCGAAAAAAGCTGTGATTTTTTCAATCCCAGGGGGAAAAAAAGTGTTTTCTTCAAGGTTCAAGCTGAATTGATTTACTCCAATTTCTTTCCTACCCCTTACTTTTGGCACTTTGTAAATGAGTAAAATTTAGAGATTTTTTTAGGTGCTTCATACAAGGGGGATACCAGTTGGTTCTCTTGATAATAGCGTACAAAAGAGCTGTTAGTTCAGCTTTTAGCAGAGTAAAGCCGTACCTATGTTATTTCTCAATAAAGTGGAATATTTTGAAGCATATAACAAATTCTTAGTATTGAAATTATTATGGAAGCTTTCAACATTCAATATCACAAATATTTCTTATGTTTCACTTATACTATTTTTTTTTTTAAATAAACATCCAAGTATAGGTATTACTTGAGTATACAAAATTCATGTTTCAGAAAAAAACATCGATACTATCGATACTGAAATTTTGCGATGTTTATCTAACACTACCAAAGAAGCTTTTTTTTTTCATTTCTTATGTAAACTACATTTTACTCATGTTATTATTGAAAATTACTTTCACGATATTGATATCTATTGAATTCAGGGGCCAAATTACCGCATCAGTGACTGATCGAGTGAGTGTCATCAGTGATCGAATGAACGAGTAAAACCTATGGGGATGATGACTCCATAACGTGAGCGATAATGCTAAACTCACATAATACAGCCACGTATAACTTGATAACTGATGCGGTAATTCGGCCCCAGATCTTTGTGAAATTTATATCTTCCTTACCGACTTTAGAAATATTTCTCAGTTTTGGCGGAAGGCATTTCAATTGGAAATAGGAGATGGCTCTAATATGTTTCCTTTTCTTGAAAAATTAGTAAACCGCATTCTATGCTTGCCGCATTCCTCGTCGTCGCAACGACGACGCACGATTGAAAGGATTTTGTGTGCATTAATTTAAATAAAACAAAGCTGAAAAAAAGACTTAAGACAGAAACTTTGAGTACCTAAATAAAAATTGATATTGTCTGGAATTTAAGCAAACCCACTTTGTTTAAAAATATGCATAAATCTATATTTTGTATCCCATATAAGTACCTTTTTAATTAATTAAATGACTGAATTAAGTAACGTTCGTTAATAAGATGTTTATTGTGATTTATTTAAGTTTTTTTTTATGGAAGAGACCAAAGAAATGCCAATTTACAACAAGTATTCGCCATTAAAAGGGGGCGCGCGTTAACGCGCTTCCGCGCGACTTGAAAGAAAACTTTGGGTGCCTGAAGTATGCCCACTGGCGCCGGCGAAGGGCCCTGGCCCTGCGGAGCCACATAAACAGTACTTTTATAAATCAAAACTGTTATAATTTGCATGTCTAGAGTCACTACTAGAGTTAGTAAATTTGGATAAACGTATTGGTGTTTGATAAAAAAAAATTAGGTGAGGCTTTCTTGATTCAAAAAGGCATCTTTTTTCGTTATTTTTGGGTTTAAGAATATTTTTTGCCTAAAATCTTGTAGATAATGTTAAAAAACTGCTTTTTACCGAGTTTAATGAACATATTAAATATTGAGATTTCAAAAAAAAAAAATTTTTTTTAAATATGTATAAAAATATTTTATTGAAATATTTTGTACACCATAGCCGTATTTTAGTATCGCTAACGATCCATATAGAACATCCCATGAAAGTAAATCAATACGGATCATACTGAGAAAAGTTGTATGTAACTATCCTTATGTTTGTTTATTTGTTGTCTTTTTGCTGTACACTACAGTCAACACTACTTTACCATGAAAAGCTATCTACCCGCCACAGTTAAAACTAAAATGTTAATTCATAAATTATCAAAATCAGTTGAACCGTTTTCAAGAAAAGAAAGAACAGGAGTCGCGATTATAACCATTTTTTTGAACTGAAACGGCAGCTTATAACTAATACAATTTATTGAATTTTGAGAAAAATATGGTTTTACAAAAAATTTTGTATGACTTACAGTTATTTTTGGACCCAAAAATAAAATGAAAATAAAATGTCGAGGGAATGCCCAAAAAACGCTAGGTACCAAATTTAAAGTATCCAAGCAGACAAACAGAAGGACGTTCGTTCACTTTTTCGTCTTGCCTATCATCGTTATGTGAAGTTTGATCAAAATTTCGACTAAGATTTTGTTTACGAATCCATAACTTGCCATATACATTTGTATTACGTATGTATGTAGTAACTATGTATGTATACAATACAAATTTAAACTTTGTTACACCGAAGTAGAATATTTGAGATTACCTGTAAGTCAAAAGGGCATAAGACCTAACGATTACCTACCATTTAAATGCCATTATGCATCTTCCATTCCCTTTAAATGTTTCCGAACTACAAAAATATCTTGGATTATTTTCATATGTTCGTAGATTTATAAATGCATATTCTACTGTCAATACGACAATAATAATTGGTGAAACCAAATGTTGCGTTCAATTTTGATGAAACTAGTAAACGAGTTTTACTTCTTTGTGTAAACCATTTATTAGTAAGTAGTCCGCTCTTAGCTTTTAATTATCCAACACGTAAAACGGAAGGTTGAAGGTGTTATTAAAAATTGTTTAAAATGTATTATTTATTCTATTCCTTTGCATTGCCATAATCAAACAATTCATTCAATTCTGAAGAAACGTATACTCTTTAATACATTACATATTGATCATTTTGGCTCGCTCCCATCTATTCGTTCAAAACGAAAACATATTTTGGTCATGCTAGATGCTTTTACGAAGCATTTGAAGCTTTATCCGGTCAATTCTACTAGCAGCAAAGAAGTACGTGCTTGCCTTAATAAGTACTTACTTTGAGCATTATAGTGGACCTAGAAGAATTATTACTGATTGAGGTCCGTGTTTTCAGGGGCGTACCGAGGGTGGGGTGTGGGGAGTATGGCACCCCCACTTATTTCAAGAGTCAGAAAATCAAGGAAGAAGCAATTTTCAAAAATTAACTCAAACAAAATGTTAAAAAATAAGAAGTGAGTTTGGATTTTCATTAGGTACCTATAGGTTTTTAAACTTGTAAATGTATACAAGTCGGCATTTTCAAAGGCTTCACCTTTCGGAAATTCCGATTAATTCATAGTTTTTTGATTAAAAAATAATAGCTATCGTTAAAATTTGTTAATAATTTAAAATATGAAATTTAATTAATATATTTACCTGTTACAATTCAAAATTCTGAACCAACCCCCTAACCTGGTATCTAATAATAGACACTCTTCACATATTTTCCTATCAGTTCTTATCGAAACGTTCTACTGCTATGTCTTACATACACTGCAAATTCAGATTTTAAGGTCTCGTCAAACAGAAGGCGGTCGGGTGGTGCGGTCAACAATTTTTACAAATAGCGGTAGACCTCGCTCTGTTGACCAGGCCTTTAATATACACGAGTAAGCATTTCTTTTTCTAACTCAATGACTTTCGCACTTAAGCCCGGTATTCTCTGAAAATCATTATGAGAAATTATTAACAATCTCAACTCAATTTTAATTACTTGTTGGTGTGACCAACTACTTTCAAAAAAATCAAATCAAAGTTATTGTTGCCTATATTATTTAGCCAAATTTGGTTTATTTTATTTTTATGAGATTTTATATTGTAGTTGTAGATAAAATAATAATTTTCATATTTCACAATAACTAATTTAATAATACTTTAAAGGCACTCTCAGAACGGCGCGAAACATTCTCACCGAATATGCAAAGACGGAAAAATGTTCACAGATTCGCATAGCGACAGTTTCGTCTTTCGTTGTCGTTTCCAAGTGTTCGCGTTGGTTTGGGAGAGTCTTAATTCATTACAATTCCTAATTGATAAAAAAAGTCAAGCATCAAATAAAACCAATATTACGAAAAGAAAATCGTGGTTACACCAAGTAAGACACAGTAATTATGAATTTAGAATGGTTTTGCAAGTTTTTACCATCAGTTGACAGAGGCAAAGCAACAATAACCGTTTTTTTATTATCAGAAATGATCAATATATAGATGATTTAAAAAGCATGCATTACCATACAACAACAACACGAGATTCTGCTCTCTATCGGTATCACGTTTCATAAACAAAAAAATTAGTTTTTGCTATTTCTTCTCAGCTCTGCAAATGGTTAGGTAGTGTAAACTGTATTGTTAAGAAAAAAGACAACGAATACATGAAAAATATATAAACGTAAAGAAAAAAGTGAGTATACAAACACAGTTATCTATAAGATCCGTATCACGTTTTATTTTCACGAGATGATCTAAATGTATTATCACCGATAGTAAAATGCAATCAGTTTAATCCATTGGAGCCCCCATTTTCTTAATCAGTTTGGTCCATTGGAGTCCCTATTTTTTTAAAAGAAGATCCAGATTGTTTGCTTTCTGAGTTGCAAATTCTTCTTGATTCACCTAGAAAGTGAACAAATTTCGAAGACATTACCCAAGTGGTCTTCAAGTCGTAAAGTGTAATTCGCTTAGCGCACAAACTTGTTTGTTTTATTTTGACTGCTCCTGTGAAGTCAGCTTCTTGTAAGCGATTATTTTGTAAAAAAAATGTTTAATTATAAATATATATATTGCCATAATAATAATATAAATATTCATTAATTATATTAATTTTTAAACATAATCTATTGCTTAGATAAATTTCTGTAATAATAATATTCATTCATTTATTTTATTGGTTTTTTTTTACTTGTTTTCTGGTGAGCAAATTAATTACATACATTTCTTTAAAATTTAGTAAATAAACTGATTTTAAAAACAATCTGACAAATTAACAATATTAGAACAACAAAAATTGAAACAGCAGATTTGTCAAAATAAGAAGTGATATTAGTTTGATTATGAACTAATGGCCGTTATTTCAGTAGTTGTAGTAGAAGATATATGTATATACAAAATTGAAAAAAAAACTTCAAATTGCTTTCTGTTTATTAACACATAAGTTTATTATTCTTCTACAGAAAAAAAAATAGTTTCAAACATGGATTTAGCAAGAATCAAAATTGATTTCAGAAAACTGAATTAAACTTATTGCGTGTATTGTAAATGATTATGCCTTATCAAGGTTAAAATTCTAAGCAACTCGAACTATTTATAAGAGATCAAGTACGAATGCAATTTTGTTGTACTAATATAAAAGCAAATACAAATCATCATCACATCGAAATTCAAAATCTTATTATACAACAGCAAAATATCTTACAATAATTCAAATCAAAACTGAGAAACAGAATATTTATTTTATATATGTATTATAATTATGACGTATTTAAATGGGACGAGACTAGAGACATGCCAATTTATAACAGTTATAACAGTTTATTGCCATTAAAAGTGGACGTGCGTAAACGCAGTTCGCGCGAGTTGAAAAAAAATTTGGGTGCCTCAAGTATGTATGGCGGTGGAGGGCCCTGGCCCTGAGGGCCCGCATAAACAGTACTTCTATAAACCTAAACTGTTATAATTGGCATGTCTAGAGTCACTTCCATTTAAATGTGGTACGTGATACATGCTCTGAAATAAAGGCTCCAAGTTGAATTTTAATAATCTTTAAGGTTATTCAAAGGGAGCAAACTTAAAAACTAAAACTCTGTCAATTGCGTTAAAGTTTTGAGGGGACTGCTGTAAGCAACCACGTGCCCTGCATTCTTCCTCATTCTTCATACAAAACTTTAATTTGCCGCCACCCACTGTTTCAACTTTTAATCTTTATCTTCACACATAAAGATAAAGAAATATTTTACGTTAATTTTCCTTATCATACATATTATTGCAGTTTTCCAGCACCACTTTTGAATTTCATCATTATTTACATGCTTATATTGATGAATTATGGATAAGATTAGCAAAGCAGTGGGTAATAATAAAAGTAAATTCTTGATAAAATCTTCTACTCTTTATACTTATTTATACCTACCTACTTAAAAAAAAAAATGTTTGTATCGGGATTAAATTGTAAATATTATAATAAATATCTGTATCTGTATATCTTTATTTCACTAAATTATATGGCGACTACACATGTATATACCTATGTATATGGGCGCCAGTTATAGCAATTATTGAACATTTTTATTGATTGATTTAAAACATTTAGAAAGTTAAATCAGTAAATATTATTAATGATTGCAAGAAAAATTTTCATTTGGCCCAATCTTCCACACAAGATGACTTTTACAATTTCAATGATTATTGGTAAGGTAGTTCAATCATTAAAATCATAAACGTTATTTTATGTGAATATGGATAAATCATTTGATATCTGTGAGGCAATAGCCGATGTATCAAAAATATTTGTTTTTTCGTCCTCATATTTATGGGAAAAATTTAGCACGTCGAAAAATGGTCTTTAGCGAAAGACATAAGTGTAGCCTTTTTGGTTTATGTTTAAGTACTCTTATGTTCGGTTTCACAAATAATATTAAACAGGCTTTTAAATTTTTAAATGAAGTATTTTATATGGAACAAACGTCATTTTAAGATTTAAAAGCCTTTTAAATAGTAAAAAGGGCTTTATGAAATCTGCCATAAGAGCGTATGATTTCAAAATATTTTTAATGTATATATGTATATTGTATGTATACTTATTTACAAGACCTCAAAGTTCAAAAAAATGTATTCAAGTCATGAACCATATTTCAACAAACTTTTAGATGTCTTTTTACGAAGTTCCTTAAAATATATTATGGAACTTTATTTATATCATTTTATTGGTCTATCCTGGACTATCTAAAATTAAAAAAAGGGCCTAAAAATTTGCTACTAACAACAATTTTTATGAGGAAAACTTGTTGAGTCTTAAATTTAGCTACACTTGCCTTCACGTAATGACGTATATCATACCAAGGTGTGCTCGATATTTTCAAGTTACAGTTACAGAGTTACATATGTTCAAATTCGTCGCACTGGGTTTCAAAAAACTTTATTTTGAAGGTTGTATATATTAAAAAGTTTTAATTTCTTCAATACTAATTGTCAGAACGAGGTCTGAGAACAGGTCTGAAAAATTGAGAGCTTAATAAAGAATAAACAAAAGAATTAGGGATACCTATTCCAACTGTTTTTTTTTTATTTCACGCAAAAAGTAGGGGCGGTTATAAATGAAAAAGGGGATTTTTCTGATTTTTGCCTGCATATGGGTTTTTCCCTATAACGATGCGTTTTTCATAATTATAAATCAAAAGCAAAAAATTTTGTATTGTTGTTTAGTGTTTTATTTCTTTGTTTTTGTTGTGTATTGCTTAATTTTGTATGGCCTTTAAGCTTTAAGGATTAGTCATGCCTTTAGACATACAATAATATAAAACGTAAAAAGTGCAAAAACGCAAAAATACCATACAGATTTGTATGCTAAGAGTATGGCTGTTTGTGCCACCTCTCAAAATAGTTTCATCGAAAGTACAAATATTAAGAGGTAAGACTTTGGAATTTTCAAAACAAAATGTTCCATGACACACCCTTGCAACTGTTCCTCTCAACCTATTCTCATTTTCAAATTCCTGCCATGAATTTAATTGCTCGAGATGAATTCTGAGAAAAAGTTTTTGAAAGCCACGAAATTTGCCTTCCCATGGCTACAATTATTTTATTTATAGATAAGTGTTTCTGTTCTGGAATTTGTATGTTTGCTTTATTTTTGAAGATGATATTACAATATCTACTAAGTATGTAGGTATGTAGTATATCCATCAATCGCAAAATACAGTTAGATTTTAATCAGTTATCTAAAATTGCCTATATTTTAATATTGAAAATCGCTGTGTCATATTTGTAAATAGAGAAAAGAGCATTCAGGATCTAATTATAAGAAATGAACGCACACAGATCTAGTCTTTCGTAAACGTTGAGTGTAACAACCAACAAACCGTTACTTTCGTACTCGCTCTGCCCTAATCATGCCAAAACGTCGCGTCGAGAAAACCAAATGTTTACTTATTACCACATCCATTGGGACCGAAACAGCATAAGGGAAAATAAATTTTTTATTTTACACAATTTTGCAATTATACCTACTCTTAATTGATTAATAACACATCTTGATAACAGTGGCGCAAAATTATATTCGAATTAGTACGATTTTTGTTATGATACTAGTAATCTAAGAATGATAAATTTTGAGTGTATATAAATATTTATATGAGTACGAGGTTTTTAGCTTCGCGATGAAAATAATTTTTCCTAGCCCCGTATGTATCTACATTTAAAACGTGATACCTGGAGCACATGTAATACATAATATATAGTAGGTATAGGTATATAAGGATTGCAGAGAACGGCATGCATGCGCCCTACGTTTTAATTGTATTGGGCTATGAGATATAATTTCATACTTTTAAGGTTATTCAAAATTTATTTTTCTTTAATTAATTATTTTTGCCATACATATGTATATAGGCATAAACAATATTTATTTGCTATCAATTTTGGTTAAAGTTTGATAAATAAAATGCCATATATATACCAATACCTCTTTTATTTTTAAGAAAAAACAACAAATAAATTTAAATTTCTACGGTTCACCGTCCTTCGCTTGAAAAAAAAAACTCTGGGTCCCCGAAGTATTTTAACTGAAGGAGGTACCTCGTCCTGCTGGGCAGCATATATAGTACTTTCATAAACCAAAACTTTTATAATTGGCATGTCTGGAGTAACATCCTTTATTCAGACACTTCTTTATAATAAGAAAGAAAGTGACTAAAGAAATACAATTTTACAACAGTTCTGTTTATGCGACCACATGGGGCCAAGGTCCTACAAGGGGCAGTCGCTTCAAGTCGCTTGGTATAAGCACGTTCATCCAAGCCCACTTTTAATAACGATAAACTGCTTTAAATTGGCATTTTTCTGCTGTTGTACATTTATTTAGACCTTTATGACCAAATACAATTCCAAGATAAAAATGGACGACGACGACGCTTCGACTTTTTTCATACAAACAGTACCTAAATGATCTCACTGATTGTATTTTATGAGCATTTTGTTTTATGAAAAACATTATCCACTTTACAGCCCTAAGGTCCTTTGCACCTGAACGTGCAGCACAACTGCGAATTGCCATAAAACATAAAGTAAAATTAGTGTTTGATGTTAAATTCGCAAAAATTATTTTATTAATTACCTAATTCACTTCTTCGAACAGTAAAAACAAAAATAGTTGATATTTGGTCTAGAAATCGCACTAAGAGATTATATTCGTATTCGCAGGTAGCAGCTCATGTGCAAGGCACTTTAATGGTAGTTTAGAATTCTAAGAAACTAGGGATAAAATAGGTTAAGTAAGTGTATATACTAGGTATAAGAAAAAGTTGAAATGTAGTTTAGTTTTGAACAAGTCAGAATCAGAATACCTTGTACCACGAAGCAGTGCGGTTCGCTTTTTATTTTGCCGGATAAAATTCTGCAAGTTCTAGCCGTTTAGTTTTTGTACGTAGTGATCCCACGATCATTTTAACGATCTAAAGTGTTAGTTTGTAATTTTCGCAATAAAAATTAGTTGTGCATCAACGCGTTTCGCGCGAATTGAAAAAAATCAGGGTTCCCGACGTATGCCCAGCGACTTTTATAATCAAAACTGTTATACATTGGCCTGTCCAAAGTAATTTCTATAAAAGAAATGATTATGCGACCCCACAGGCCAAGGAACGTCCGGCCTTGGCAACCCAGTGACTTTTTTCAATCAGCGCAAAGCTCGTTGATAGTTGATACGCATTCCCTAGTTTCCTCGCAATATAAAATGTTAAAAAATGTTGTTTTAATATAAATACCATAGAAGCTATTGATTAGCCAAGATGGTTATGTTCATTTCCTATTTTTATGAAAGAAAACAATGCTATCTATTTGTATAATTTGCCTATATAACAATACAAGTCCATATACCTATAAATTATAACTTAATATATTTCCAGTACCTGCAGTTTAACATGAAAATGCTTGTTATATCAACACTAGCCGTATTAGGCATCACGTTATCATCGTGCATTGCTAGTCCTTTATCGAAATCAAATTCATTAGAATTCCTAATATTACACAACAATGATATGCATGCTCGTTTTGAACAGACCAGTACAAGTGGAGGAAAATGTTTGGCAGAAGCCGAGAATACCAACAAATGTTTTGGTGGTTTTGCCAGGACTGCACACGAGTACGTAAAGAACGATTTTCAATTTTTTTCTGTTTTAAAACATTTTTTCTTTAAATAAGAATCCGCAAATACCGGGAAGATGCAAAATCAAGTGGACTACCAATTCTTTATTTAAACGCTG
This sequence comes from Leucozona laternaria, assembly GCA_932273885.2. Lineage (NCBI taxonomy): Eukaryota > Metazoa > Arthropoda > Insecta > Diptera > Syrphidae > Leucozona > Leucozona laternaria. Next base: position 60,343,747 of record OW026368.1, on the reverse strand, counting down.
GAGACACCTATACCGGAACTCCATGGTTTACAATATTCAAGGACAACATTACAGCAGCGTTTTTGAATAAACTTTCACCTGATGCTATTGTAAGATACAGGATTTGAGAATTCGATTACAAAAATAAAGTTATATCCTTATAGTCCTTGGGGAATCACGAATTTGATGAAGGTGTCGAAGGATTGGTTCCCTTTTTAAATAAAGCGAAATTTCCTATACTAGCAGCAAATTTAGATCTTTCAAAGGAACCTACAATGTTGGCAGCAAAAAATCTGATGAAATCTACTATCCTAGAGGTATCAGGAGTCAAAGTTGGTGTCATTGGTTATGTCACACCCGAAACAAAATTTCTTACCTCAAACAACAATGTGGAGTTCAAAGATGAAATAAAATGTATCAAGTGAGTAATATTATAATTATGGGTTCAATGCAAGTTAAATATTTATAAAACTCAGCATTCCAAAGAATTAAATCAATTATTTGTTGAGTAGGCTGATCAATAATAAAACATTTTGGTTTGTATTGAACAAGGAGATTTATACCTTAGAAAAAAAATTATTAAATAATCAAATAATCCTATCACAGTGAAGAGGCAGAAAATCTGAAATCTCAAGGTATCAAAATAATTATCGCCCTTGGTCATTCTGGCTACCAAAAGGATCAAGAAATTGCCGCTAAATGTCATGAAGTAGATATTGTTATTGGAGGGCATACCAACACATTTTTATACAATGGAAATCAACCAGACACTGAAAGACCCGAGGGTCCATATCCTCAAATAGTAGCTCAATCTAGTGGAAAGAAAGTTCCCGTTGTGCAGGCGTATGCTTATACCAAGTACCTTGGAAAATTGCACGTTCAGGTAATACACTTTTCAAATTTGTATACATAAACCAGATAATTTTCCTTTCATAATACATATACATACATTACACATGTATGTACATATGTTCACTAAGCAAAAAAATTAAGGAAACTAAATTTTCAGTAATTTTATTGTTTTTTTTTTTTTGAAGTAGCTGTGAAAAATTGTCGTACCGTTCAAATAATTTTAATTTTATGAGAGCTACATTTTCTTTCATTTTTTTTAATCAATTAAATGTATTGGTCTGATAACGTATTTATTCAGCTTTAATTTCAATTTTTTCCGACGATCTACCAATTTTTTGCTTGAGATATCTTGGCAAAAAATAGGGACGATTTTGAAAATTTCAATACATTTTCTACAAAACCATTTAAAAAATTTGTTATGATTATTTTTTTTACCCTTCGCTGTTAGTTTAAAAAAGTAAAAAAAGCATTTGGTAAATATTTAAAAAAAAATGTGTTCCTTTAATTTGTTCGCGTAGTGTATTTATCTATACGTATTTCTATAAGTAACTAGTGTTAACCTATAAATTTAAAAATGACAGCAGACATACAATGAAATTAAACCACATGATTAATTGAATCAGAATAGCTTTTAATGGCCTTTAGTCCATACAAATTGGCGTTTCGTCACGGCGCAGCGGTCTCACTAGGACTCATCAATGTGTGATATTCAGTTCATTTTAAATAAGTTTCATGGTCAATATCTAGTGTCTCGAATTTTTGTGGACCAAAGCCATTAAAAGATATTTTGAATAAATAACTCAACAAGTCCAACTAAATAGTGCTAAGGCCTAGTACGCTGCTGATACGAAATGAAAAAATCCAAACAGCAAAATTAATCCTTTTCGTTTTGAAGTACGATGTTCGCCGAGCGTTATTGATAATTTGTAGCAGATTATTTGGAGAAGTCTCCGTTCTTTTTATGCACTGATTAATTTCCCGGATCATTAATTGGGTGCGGAAAAGTGACAATTGAGATTTTTTCGCGTTTGTATTTGTTATTTCTTTCATTACTGAATGGCTTTCTATGATTTTGTTGAGTTTAAGTTTGTGTTTTGTTTGGAATTGGTAATGAATGGCTTTCTATGATTTTGTTGAGTTTAAGTTTGTGTTTTGTTTGGAATTGGTGGCACTTTCAATTGCAATTTTTCCTTGCGATATACATATACATAGGTACTAATGGAAAGTTATAAATTCGTAAAAAAATCGAACGCGAAATTTTGACATTACGATGAAAGGGAAGACGAAAAAAGTGGGTCTCGCAAAAATGTTCGTCTGTTCAAAGGGGACACCCGGATTTGAATCGGGGACCTCTCGATCTGCAGTCGAATGCTCTACCAAAAATCATAACAAAACCCTACAAATGCGCTTAAAACCCTACAAATGCCCTAAAAACACTTCATTAGTTAGAAGAGTTGTTTAAAGTGTTTAAAATTAAGAAAAGGTTAGACAAGGGCTCGCAACTAAACGACTGCGTTAACTAGAGTTGGTTTTATTCCTTAAACGAGGACTGTTTAAAAATTTGCGCCAATAAATTTAAATATAGTTATAAGCTGCCGTTTAGTAAAAAATGGTTATTAATAGCACCTCCCAAAGAACCATTTCATTGATTTTCTTATTTCACGAAAAAGGTTCAACATATTTTTATCAATTTTTTTGTGAAAAGGACTAATACATTTTAAATAAAATGATGTACCAACATTTGCAAAAAAATATTATTTGAATCTTAACTCGATATTTCAAAAACGATTTGGTCGATTTATTAAACTTGGGAAAAGTATTTTTTTAACACCATCTAAAATATTTTCGACAAAAATTATTCTCATAAACAAAAATAACGGTACATCCCATACAAATGTTTAAAAACCGTTAAGGAAATCCTTTTTTTGCTCAAAAACGACTCCTAAGATTTAAGTACATATTTTTTGTGTATCGAAATTAGTAAGGTATTAATTATTAGTAAGGCATTTAAAATTACTGGCGCAAAATTTTAAACAGCCTCTTGTTAAGGTGTTAGCATGACACTAGTTAATATTTTACTAACTTTAAAGCTCTTTACTAAAATTTTCTTAGTTTTAAATACTTTAAATAGTATCATACTAAACCTATTTTTTTACGAAACTCAAGCTGAACGTTGAACAGTGACATTTCGTGCAACAAAGTAAGCAAACCTTTTTAAAGTTTTTCTGAGTCAAAGTGACATATAGATTTAGTAATATGTTCAAAAGATAAAACAGCAACCTGGCGATTTAAACTTTAGTAAAATGTTAAGAGAAAATTAGCAAAATCCTCTTTTTAAGCTAGTATCATATTAAAATGATATAACAATTTACTAAATACTCTAAAATTTTGCGCCATTAAATTTTGCATTGAACTATTATTAACACTAAATATCATAGGACGGTTTTCGACTATCTCATTATCTGACTTACCGATTAGAAATAAATTTTGTATACAGAAGTTTGAGATCATTTTAAATAATATATCATATCAAAACTTTCAAAAAAATAATTTTTGGATTTTTTAAAAATTTTACAAAATTATTTTTTTAAAAATCCGATATTTCAAAAAAGGGTTAAAGTTTTTTTGTGAATTTTTTTTCTTAAAAATGGTAACGAAATTTTATAAAGTACTCCCTCGATAATGTGAACTAATTAAAACAAGGCGTTTTCGGAATTTAGAGAGGTTCACATTACTTGAACTTTTTTCAGTTCTTATAAACTGATTGAAACAACTTTCGTTATAATTTATAACAACACAAAATATAGCACAGTTTCAACATTTATTAAGTTTAGAAAAAATAAAAATAAAATAGAATTAGTTAATGATGATAAAACATCATAACAAAAAGCATAACAATGTAAAATGTATCTACACAACTGGTAGGAAACACTCGAACCCTTAAAATAGGTCTAGACAAGTAAGAAATATTTAATAAGTCCCTAATATCGCACGCAAAACTAACAAAAGAAAAAAGAGAAATATAACAACTTTAACAACAGAAATTCACATTTAGAGAGATGACAATGTAAGGTTTTGGCGGTTCACATTTTAGAGAAATTCACATTATCGGTAGTTCACATAATCGAGGGAATACTGTATATAAACAATTATTTGTTTTTAAAACCTCTCCTCCGATTTTCAAAAATTCTTACTCATAAATTAAGATTTATATAAGAAGCCAGATGGTGTACATCGCGTTGGGTTGAAAACAGTTTCAGAAATATTTATTTATTTAGATTTAAAACAATTTTCCATTTAAAATAATATAATTGCATTCTGTGCAGTAGTTAATTATTGTATACTCACATAATACTACCTGCAACTAAACTAAGTTTTAGCAAATGGATAAAATATACACCCCCATAGCTAATTTATTTCAGACTATAGAACCACAGTGTGATCGCACATAAGAGCCAGTCGAGCATATTTTTTTGTTCGTTTCGCTGTCGGGTTGGAAACCACGGAAAATTTTCGTTTCCTATCAGCAGCGTGCTAGGCTTAAGTCTTCTACTTGGCTGATTTATTTCAGTAGTATTCAGAATTTGTATTATAAAAAAAAACCTTCGCATCAGGTGTTTTTTAACTAGAAATTACATACCATGCGGACAGCTTCAAATAGCTACCCGAACGCGGCCAATGTTTAAAATTGTTTTTATTCTCTTTATATGGTACACTTTCAAAGAAGTGTAGTTTTAATGAAAAATTGGAGCTCAAATATTGATCTGGTTGTGCACTAGAAAACAGGTAGGGTTGTTGGTGTGGTGAACAGAACGTCCGAGGGTAAGGTGCGATTTTTTTGGACAAAATCTATTACATAGGTACTTCAAAATAACAATTTGCTTGAAACAGTAAGGTTTTTTTTAAATCCAAAAAAACAAAGCATATCACCAACCTCGTACCTACTCCAAATCCTATAGTGAAGCTAAGCAGGGAGGTTGCAGGGGGGCAACATGACCCCATCACTACCTCACTGTTTATATGCCGTAAACTTTATATTTTTGTCTAAGTTTAGAATTTATTTGGCCGGAAGTTATAGGTTCATACTTTAAGTTCTAATTTAATTTAGTCGAATTATAAATGCATTTTTTAAAAATTTATAAATGAAATAGTGAAAAATTCTTTTTCATAAATGCCGTCTTATTTCCATGCTTGAATGTGGCCTCGTTTCCATGATAGGTTCTTATTCAATTTTTACAATTTTTAGGCCGTAATTTAAATGTGGCCTTATTTCGTCGGGCGATATTTCAGGTCACTGTTCCGCGTATGTATTCAATTCAAGGGTGGTTTACCCTTTCAGGTTTAAAAGAGGAGTATGCTGAAAGTATATGTATGTTTTTAGTCCCAAAATACAATGCCGAACCTCATTGCTGAGTGCAAGCAAAGAGATAAACTGTACAGATAATGAAAAATTAATAGAAGGAATGTAAGCTATGAAACCGAGTACAAAACCTTACGAAACAAAAACAACATAATTATGTAAATACAAAAATCCAATTTCTATAGGAATAAATTCATCCAATATAAGACCGATCCTCGCAAAACATGGGGTAAGTCCCTCCCTAGGAAGAAAGACACCGATCATTGACGAAACAATGAAAAAAAACTTCAAAACACAAGTCAATTCACTTTGCAATGAATTTGCTGAACTTAAATAAAGGTCATCATGTGCTGGTGCTTTTCATGAATTTTGATACTCTCAACATCTCAAATCTATTATTAGGAGCACTACGACAAACAACACATTGTAATACAAGGTGTGATGACTGATGGACTATCTTCGCAACAGAAGGATCCGCGTCAAGATAAAATAGTGCGGAATAGAAGGTTCAATATGGAGTGTCACAGGGATCTACTTTATACTAAAGAGCGAGTTTTTAAGCAAAGCTTTTGCTGCTGAAGCTTCAATTAGTGTTCGTCTGAGGTTTCTGGACGCGACTACTTACTTCTATAATAAATCAATACATTACCTCGAAAGCTAGTAAATATTCAAAATTTCAAAACTAGAAAAAACCTTTAACAATTTTTTTCTTTAAATTCTTACACTTGAATTCACCATTTTGTATTTTCAACTATACAATTTTTTGCTCTCTATTATTCAAAACAATCTTCTGCAGGCAAGCAAAGGCTTTGCAGTAACTTATTAAAATTGTAATTATATTTCATGAATAATAAAGTAATTAAAAAAAAACTACTACTTCTACTACAAATCCCTTTCAAAATATCTTTTTACCTTTTCAGTTTGACAAAAATGGAAACCTCTTAAAGTTTGATGGGCAACCAATTTTATTAAATTCCGAAATTCCCAGAGACTCTGATATCCTCGAACTGCTCGATCTCTATCGACCGAATATAACCTCTCTTGAAAACAATATCATTGGTTACACAAAAGTTCGGCTTGAAGGGCGTGGTGCAGTGTGCCGTGTTCAAGAATGTAATCTTGGAAACTTTATTGCTGATAGTATGGTGTTTGCCAGAACCGTTCAGGATGAAGGTGGAAAGTTTTGGACTGATGCCGCGATAGGTTTTGTTCAGGGTGGAGGTAATTTCATAAATATTTGCAATCATTATTATCTCCTTTATCCTTTCTTTTGTTCTTTTCTTTTATTTTAAGGTATACGTAGCTCAATTGAGAAACGTTCTGATGGAGCAATTACTGAGAACGATATTCTTACAACTCTGCCTTTTAAGAATGATGTACACATGACTAAAGTATCGGGTAAAACAATCCGTAATGCTCTAGAACACTCAGCTGAGGTATTTGATAAAGATTCAAATGGAGGTTTTCTTCAAGTTTCTGGTATTCGAGTGGTTTATAATATATCAAATCCAGTTGGAAAACGTGTCCAGAGCGTAGAAGTTCTTTGTGCAGAATGCGAGGTTCCTAGTTTTTCCGACTTAGATGACAGCAAAATGTACAACATTATAATAAGCAAATTTCTTCTGGATGGTGGTGATGGGCACAAATTAAATGAAAACAACGGATCCAACCAAAGATTACCATATGTTGATTCTAAAACTTTATCAGAATTTGTTAAGGCCCGTAAGATCATCTATCCAGGAATCGAGGGGCGAATCACATGGGTAGGTAAAAACTCAGGCGTTAGTTTAAGAAGTTCTATTTTAACAATCTTGGTGGCGTTTGTTTTGAAACAATTGTATTAATAATTCCTTTTTTAAGTATTTTTTAAAATAGTTTAACTGCGTACGTACTATTTTCGTTTCGTGCAATGCATTTGCTTTTCCATTGTAAGCAATAAGCTTTAGGTGTATATTGTTATTAACTTTTTTTTAAGAAACCGATTAAATAAATTTTTAAACAATAAATACCTACATTAGATTTGTTATTATTTAAAAGCTTTTAGTAGGTGATTACTGTTGCGATCCCGTTAAGGATGTAATAGAAAAAAAAAACACTTCGAGGCAGACTTAAAATGACTCATGCTATTTTTATTTTAAAAAAAAATGGATATTATGTACATCCATACACTATAGGTATTATGAAGTACCACCCAAACAGGAACTTAGTCATATCTCATACCCAACAAAAAAAAGTTATTAACAGTTTAAACACTTCGCAAAGAAGATAGTCCATTTTCGTAGGGAGCCTGGAGCCGGCGTTCACTAATGAATTTGGTATCACATGAAATGTGATTTATTGAGAACATTATGTGGGTTAAATATTTCTAAAATCGTTCGTGGGATTTTTGAGATATTTGAGCTTGAAGTTGGCTAATTCAGATAAAGAATTTCACTTATTTTTCCGAAGAAACTGCTATATCTTCAGGTAGGATAATGATTTTTGTATCAAATGAAAAAAAATCACAATTATTTTGGTACGTACAACCAACAGGTCTGAAACAACTTTTGCTTTGATGCATAAAAAGGCGAAGTTATTTAAAAAAGTATGCATACTTCTTGCTAGGAATGTTGTTCGACAAAAAGTAGTACTACTACTCCTCATCTGATGGATGATTTAAAAATTGCAGCTGCAATCCTTACTGAGTTCCATTCTTTATTAGAGGACTTTGCAGATGCTAGTGTTTTACTGGAATTGGTTTTGAGTTTCTAACCATTTAGGTGATTTTGTTAAGGAAAACAACTTTAAAAGAACAAGGGCAGTGTTTTGTCAAATTGACGTATACATGGTGTCCCGAAAATAATGGATAACCTTGCAACTGGGTAAAGCAGGCCTTAAGACTTTTCAAAAAAAAAATATTTACAAAATATTGCCCATGTGGCCTCTCAAATTTAGGTGGGCTAAAATCAAGTGACATACTTTACCACTTAATATTTGCAAATAGCACTTATAAGCTTAATAATTCACTATTCATACTGTAACTTAATTTTCATTTGAGCAAATGTTAAAAAGCTCCTTCAGTAGGTTAAAAAATAATTTTATTAGTTAATATTGAGAACACAAGCATGTGTTGTACCATTTTAGAAAGTATATTAAATAGAATTTTTTTTAAATAATTTTGCACTTATGCTCTAGGCAATACATTGTTATTTTTCTTAGATATGGTCAAACTTTGGTGAAAATAAATATTTTATCATTTCTGTATTAAAAAAATTATTTTAAAAATTTAAATTTAAGAAAATGCAACAACTAGTGTTAAATTTGACTGCAGATATTCTAGAATATTATAAAAATAAAATAAGATAAGAATCATTCTCTTGTGGTCGCAGTGTTTTGATGTTTCAGTTCATAATCTTTTTGTACTTAAAATGAATATTGAAAACGTGTGACATTTGGTAAGTATTCATACCGAAGAACGCCGGACGGTGGTGGGGGAAGGGGGTTGAATTTCAGAAGAATTATTTCTTAAATCCATGTTTTAGAAACAGTAACTAATGCTATGTCATTTTCTCTAAGTGCAAAGTGTTTTATCTTGACAGTTAAATTAATAGAACTCAAGATACAAGTTCTTAAGTGAACCTTATCGGCTTTTTTTTGGAAACTTTATGACGTGTGCCAAGTTAGCATTACACTTTCAGAAATTAAAAAACTTATAACGTAATTAATTGTAGTTTTTTTGTTGTAAATTAGATGTGGAGAGAAACAAATTCTAGAAGTTTTTTTGAAGAAGTTTTCAAACAAAAACCGGGTAGGTAGTGCTAAGTTGACACTCTCCACTCCACTACTCCAGGCATTAAAAAAGGATATTAGAAAATGTAAACACGGCATTAATTGTAGCTTTTGTATTGTACATTCGTTGTGGAAAGAAGAAAAATCTTAAAATTTTTGTTGGCGAAGTTTACAAAAACGGGGTAGGTAGTGCTAAACCTTCCCTTGAGTAAAAACTTGATATCAAGTAAGCACTACATTCCATTTTTTGTTAATATAAAGAAAACTTAGGCAAAACAATTTTTACAATTTTTTCTTTCCATAAGTAATTTACAACAAAAAACCTACAATTAATTTCGTGCTTCCTTTTTTAATTTCCCATACCATCTTTTTTTTAAAATAGAGCTACAATTTTTTTCCCACAACTAATTTACAACTAAAGCCTAGTACTCACCTCTTTGTGAAATGAACAATAAAACCGCTCCAAATACTTAAACGTGAATGATGATTATGAAAACATAATAAATTCTCCACGTGTATTTTCAATACTCAGTTTGTAATTTTTAATACTCACTTTGAATGAAAACAAAAATGATTGATTAATGAATAATTATTTTGACAGAACTTTGACAAAATCCCAATGAAGATTGTTTTGATCCCGCGGTTTGTAGTTTTTAGCCTGGGTGTAGCAATAAATTCGCAATATGAGACGATGTTTTCATTCCAGAATAATTTTTAAGGTAGGTACATACATATGTACATATATATCATTTTTTATTTTTCAGAACTTTTTTTTCAAATTAATTGACAAACGTCACACTTTTCCACATCTTTTACATTTTCCTAGTGTTACATTGATAACGATCCGGTTCATATTCCGGTTTCATATTTGGGTACCTACTCACTTCACGTTGGGAATTTCATCGCTGTGACCAAACCGTCAGTTTTATATGGAAATTTCATTTCTGAGTACTATAGGCTACAATAAAATATGAACTTACTTTGTTTATTTATTTTTAAAAGTGTAGTGCTAACTTCACACATGTGATTTTATGCATAGCAACAAATGAACAACAAAAGTCACCAACAAAAATCCGATTAGGAAGCTACACCGACACCCGAGGAATTTGAGGTAAATCCATCGATGAAATTAACATGTTCATTTCATTATCGTTCACCAAGTCACAAAATCACATGCAGAAATGAGGTAATTTTAATCAAATTTGCACGAAATAAGGTTTTAAATTGCGTACCAACCTTGCAAACACATTCAATTATTGGAAGCTTTTGTAATGTCAAACTCGATGCTTAAAAAACAGAAAGAACAAGTGAATTTACTGTCAAATCAAATTTAAAATGAAATGAGCTGTCAAACGCAATAAGCAAATTTGAGATTAGAACACGTTTTCTATAATTTGCGAAATTACCTCATTTCGTAGTTTAAGGGCCATTTTAATTTAGCCAGCGTAAAATTGAAATCTTAAGGCGTTACTACTTTCAAGACTTTTTTAAAAAAAATCCAAAAGTGAAAACTCAAAATATGCGCTAGAGATGTCTGTGTACGAGAAAGCGTACAAAATTTGTAGCATACATGTTTTTATTTTTTACTTTTAGCCCCTTTTTTCGAAAAATTGTTGAATATAGTTAAGCCTTATACTCTGAGTGATGTTAAATTGGGTTTTGGCACTAAGGGCTTGAACATATTAGCTGAAAAATGTGGGCTCACCTGTTTCACAAACTCCTATGGAAAAAGGGACCGCGAAGTTGTAAAGAAACAAGTAGTTATCCTTGCGTATTAAATATAAGATAGTTCCATTAAAAACAGAAACAAAATTCATTCAAACCTTCAATGTTAATATGATGGTTCGTAAGCTTTGCAGCCTTTGCTTTGCCAACTTTCAAGAAACAAAATGCTTATAGGTATTCACTATCAAAATAAGTTCAGTTTATAAAAATGGCCACAACTTTTTTAAAAAAAAAACTTCTTTCGACAAAGCAATATTTAAACCAGAATACATAAATCCACTTGTCAAAGGATTATGTGATGCAAGTATTGTTAATGAAAGCTAATAACTCAAGTATTATCAATCGCCATTCGCTCTTTTGCATAATAGATCCCGAAATGTATTAGATCCTCAGTTGATTGATACGCTCACTTTGCCTTCTTATGCCAAAGCCTCATTTAATGTTCTTGAAGGGTGAAATTGTTTTTATCTTTGTTAAAATTTAATTTTTTTTTGTTTACTTTTAAAATTAAAAAAATATAAAACGTTAGGTATCGTTGGCATATAGCCTTGGGAAAAAAAAAGGTACCAGTATTTATTATTAGTTACACACCATTTATCTTAGTTTGTATATGTATATCATAAGTTTCTCGCTCCTAACTGCTTTTCTTAAATTTATATCAAACTCTTTAAACTTGATAATAAATACAAAAAAAAATCTTTTATAAACGTATGTATATCAAATGTATCATTTGTTATTTTAGTCTTAAGTCCATTGTAATCAAAACTAAAATTATGAATTTGAGTCTGAATATAAAAACTGAACTGAACTGGCCAATAGTTTTTCATTAAATTTATCGTGGATTGGCGCCCAGAGAATGTTTTTATTTTTAATTTTTAATGTAAAGTCAAAAGTAACCACAGACTGTATAGTTTCGCTTTTTTATATTCTGCGGTAATTAGCAGTTTATGAACAAGCAAAACACCAGCTAATCATCCTTGATTAAATGGCTGATTAATGATTTCGCCTGCTAAAATCATAGGTTCTGTGATTGAAATTTGAATGAACAAACACATTCAATGACTATTTACTGGAATAATCCTTGATTAAAGATGACGATGACAGAAGTCATATAACTCCTTATATAATTGACAGCTCTATTATATCAAATCGTCTGAAGCCTCTCATAAAACTCATTTGGTTTCTCAAAAGAAAAAGCATAATATGACTTTTTTACATTAGAATTACAGCTAATTCCATTTGAGAAGTCATACTATATTATTAGCTGCATTATAACGGGTGATTTTTAAGCTGGTTTGGTTTTGGCAACACTGGTTTTGACAGCTGACGTGTTTTTAGTACCTTGTGTCACTGTCAAACAGCTTCAGTTTGGTTTGCAATTTAACCATGGATCGTCTTACAAATGAACAACGCTTGCAAATTATTGAATTTTACTATCAAAATTCGTGCTCGGTTCGAAATGTTCATCGCGCGCTGCTTGTGTTCAGCGATGAGGCTCATTTTTGGTTGAAAGGGTACGTAAATAAGCAAAATTGCCGCATTTGGAGTGAAGATCAGCCAGAAGCAGCTACCAATGCATCCCGAAAAAGCCACTGTTTGGTGCGGTTTATGGGCCGGCGGCATTATTGGGCCTATTTCTTCAAAGATGATGCGAATCGCAGCGTTACTGTCAATGGTGAACGCTACCGAGCGATGATAACAAACTTTTTTTTGCCCGAAATGGAAGTTCTTGACTTGCATGATATGTGGTTTCAACAAGACGGTGCCACATGCCACACAGCAGGCGAAACAATGGCGCAATTGCGAGGCGAGTTTGGTGAACAGTTAATTTCACGTTTCGGGCCGGTCAATTGGCCGCCTAGATCGTGCGATTTGACACCATTAGATTATTTTTTGTGAGGGTATGTCAAGGCTAATGTCTATAGGGACAAGCCCGCTTCGATTGACGCACTGGAAGCCAACATCCATGCATTCATTCGTGAGATAACGGCCGATGTGTGTGAAAGAGTATGCCAAAATTGGACTCAGCGTATGGGCTACCTGAGACGCAGCCGCGGTCAACATTTGCATGAAATTATCTTTAAACATTAAATTGCAAAGTTCAAACTATCGATTCAAATAAATATTTCATTCATTTTTTCGAATTTTTTGTGTTTTTTTTTTAAAAAAAAGTTCTAAACCTCTTAAAAAATCACCCATTATTATCCTCCAGATGTGATCCGGATCAGAAAATGATAATAAGAATATTCATGCAACGAGATAAGTTTACCAATTGTGTAAAAAGATAAGTTTACGTGACCGTCCTTTTTATTCAATTGGATAAATGGGTACGTTCAGATGCCGAAGGGACTTGAAGGCAAGGCAAGTTTCTCGTCTCTGATTGGCCAGCTGTCGCAAAATTTCCTTCCAATTAAGGCAACTTTTATTGGAAAGTGACTGGAAAGCTAGTCAAGAAATATCTCCCTTCATTTCAAGTCAAGTGCATTTATGTCAAAATATCAGCTGATTATATTTTGTCATCAAACAGCAAGCTGAACTTCATTGTTCAGTGACTCCTTTTTTCAACGTTTGTTTTGGGTGGAGGAGTTCTTTATCAAAATAATAGAAAAGATTTAATTAAAAAATGCATCATTAGTAAGAAGTATTGAAAAAATATAATTTACAATTCGTAATTGACTTGTGTAAGGTGTTTTTCAAAAAAAAATATTATTATAAATACTATCTGCACTATCAATAAAGGTAAAGGTTGGAAGTAAAGTTCCAATTTTGGCATTAATGACATCTCAAAAAAAATAACTAGTTTCCTTTGTAAAATTTGCGTTCAATGAATGCACTTGACTACATATGTAGTCCCTTGTGTCTGCTGAACGTACCCAATGCTGCGTAATTGAATCAGCTGTTCGTCAAACGTCAAAAAATTATTTGTGCAAACAAATTATTTCCTGAAAAAATTTAAACAAGTTAAATAAAATATGCCAAAAATAAGCAAAAAAACAGAAATTAGTGCAATTACATATATGAACAAATTGCCCTCAATGATTTACTCTTTTTAGAACTATTCGGAAGAAATTATGGTTTCTGCATTTTCTCTTACAAAAGTAAAATCCTTGTAATTAAATTTTAATAATAGATAAACAGAAAGAAAAAGAGGATGGAATTTTAGAAGATCTAACACTAACCATGGTTATGGCTGAGAATTCTATATACATACACGTCTAATTCTAAAAGTCACAATGACGTCTGTATAAGTTTATCCAAATAAATTTGTATAAGTTTCCGCAGCAAAATCCTTTGATAATTTTATCCAATTTGCGTAAACCATTTCCCATACAAAATTTGACAGTTCATTTACCAAAAGATAAACTTAAAAAAAACAAAATGCCTATAGCTTTTTATATTTAATATACAAAGCCTACCCACAAACAATTTTCGAAGGTGTGTGTGAGATACTACGTTTTGCAATGATCCAACAAAGACCGAGAAAGTTGGGTCAGTGAATTCGCTTTTCATTTTTCAAAGAATAGTTAATCTTTTTATTTAAAAACTCACTTATCAATAAACAATAAGTTCTTTAATGTAAAAAAGTATTACTTTGTTCGTGATGAAAATTAATCATCATAAATCAACCACTCACCAGAGCGAAAATCATAAAGTTCAACTTCAATATATAGTACTTCAACATTTCCCCCACCACTATAACTTTATTAGCCGTGTTCCATTGGCCTTTGCAAGGTAATTTTTAGTACTTCCCAGTAGATGATGAATGGAATGCTTTCATTTTGCCAAAAGTAAAATGTAACCTCAATATCAATTTAATTTCGGTTGTTTGTTTTCTTATTTTACTTTAAAATTAGAAAAATATCAACAACAATAATCTATTACGTAATTTCTTTTGATTGGTGATGTCTTTTTCTTGTTTGGAAACATTCTGTTACTAGATTAATGAACTACTTTGAACTACTTTCACCACAGAGTAGAAGTAGTTGACTGCAGCCAGAAGTACTTGGCAGTAGATACTGGAGCCCAAAGGAACACACCTATTATGAAACGTAAGCAAACGTAACTAAAGTCACTAAAAGTCACCTAACTTTTTATGGCAGCTCTCCAAAAATTCAGAAATCTGAAAATTCCGATGTAAAACGTAATGCGTTGAACGCGCCCATTAACTTCATACAAAATATTTGTGCATGTGTTTTACGCTGCATTTATGAACACTTTTCTGATTTGTGTCATATGTCAAAAGACTGTCAAAATTTGAATTTTGAAGGGAAAGAATTTGACATATGGAACAATAAAGAAAAGGATATCGTTTATACTATATACCTATCTCTTTCTTTAATAAAGAAATTCAGATTGCATGTGATTTTTTTACAGTTGCACATTTGCGCTGCAAATATTTGCGGTTTGCTTTTATGATAACCTGATATTTATCATTTGCATTTATGAAAGTTATGCATTTGTCAGACTTTCGCAACCATGCATTTATGAAAGCACTGGAAAGTTGCTCGAGATTTTTGAAGTTTTCTTTTAATATAGGTATATCTTGTTCCTCTAACACGCAGAAAAAAAATCTTAAGAGATTTTCTGATTCGCTCCTCAACTGTTGAACGTAGAGATTTTGTTCACCTAACTTACTTCGTCCTCTTGAGCCCGATTACACGATTCCTTTTCACAGTTTTTTTGTCTTTCGTCTTTTTGACAGATGGGGGTGTAGAAAAATAAACGTAGCTTTGTATATAGAAACTATAGTACTATCATGGGGACTAATTTTGTAGTATTGCATACAGCCTGTGGCGGCACTACAGTCGCCAGCAATTCCACGTTAAGATGTTGGAAAGGTGAAGGGTAGGGTAAGGAATGAAGAAGACTCGTAAGAGTGAGAGAATAAGCTGTTTAAGACATGACAAAAGAGCATGATAAGGAAAGGAAAATGAAAAAAATATTTGTCCTGTCTGCTTTGAAGTTATACAATGTTTATTTTTATTTGTTTTGAATGTACGAAAAGAGTCTTTTGTTTCTATTGCTTGATCATATAGAAAGAAGGTAGTTTACTGTCCTATAGGTATTATGGATATTGTTTTTTGCTCTTCGGTCGGTGGGTTTTTTGAGGGTAGGTATAGCAATTGAAATTTTCATGAAAAACCATTTGCCGTCGGCAAAGTTAAGTTTAGTCAATGATCGAACTCCGCTTTAATAGTTAACTAGGTAGGTAGGTACCTATAGGAAAACAAATGAAAACAATAGCCGTGTTTTTTTTGCAAGTCCATATGGATTTGTCGAAAAAAACGACATCGGGACTAATAGTTTTACACGTAAATACAACAACAACTTAAATCCATATAGACTTAGCTAAGTCCAGATAATTATCGGGACTTACGTACTGTAAGTAAGAAGTTCCTAAGTCCCGATGTCGTTTTTTTCAACAAATCCATATGGACTTGCAAAAAAACACGCCTAATATACCTACCTAGGTAGGTACCTAACCTACCTACATAATATAGGTAGTAGGTATTGTTTTTTTTTGTGGACTATAGGTAGGTAGGTAGAAAGGTAGTATTATACTTTTAATTGAAGTTAAGTGAATATTAGGTGTGTTCCTTTGGGCTCCAGTATCTACTCCCAAATACTTCTGGCTGCAGTCAACTACTTCTAGTCTGTGGTCGAAGTAGTTCAAAGTAGTTTATTAATCTAGTAACAGAATGTTTCCAAACAAAAAAAAAGACATCACTAATCAAAAGAAATTACCTAATAGATTATTGTTGTTGATAATTTTTAAATTTTAAAGTAAAATAAGAAAACAAACAACCAAAATTAAATTGATATTGAGGTTAGATTTTACTTTTGGCAAAATGAAAGCATTCCATACATCATCTAGTGGGAAGAACTAAAAAGTACTTTGCAAGGCCCAATGGAACACGGCAATTATAATTTCATTTAAGCAAAATTATATCTGTGGTGTTTGGTATAAATATGATAACTCCATATTTTTAGTTTTGCACAAAACGCATTTGAATGTTTATTCAACAATTGTAAAAAAGTGTTTGGAAATAATGGAATTATTTATATAAGTTTATGCATAGGTATATAAATCTGCACTTCAAATGTAAATTAAATTTTTTTTTGAAAAAAGCTCGTTATCATGTTTATACCAAATGTAAACGACAAAAAATATGAGAAAATTTGGCAGTTATCATAGAAAAATAATTTTACTTTTTGACTTCTCGATTTTTATTTAAGTTTATAAGACAAATAACGTAATTCAAAGTTAAGAACATATTATCTTGTATTAAATTAATACAAAAAACTTATTTTTCGTAATTTAAGTTTATAAAAAAAAATAATAGAATTTAATGTTAAGAACACGTTATCCTAAATTAAATTTTTGAAATGAAAGAAAAAGTTTATTCTTCGTAGTTAAGGTTTATACCTAAAACGAAATTCAAAGTTAAAAACACCAAATAATTACTGTTATTTCTGTTTTAATATAGAATGAAAATATAGCCAAAAAGAAACATATTGGCAGTCCAAACAGAAAAAATCAATTTTTGGAGTTATCATGTTTATACCAAACATGTTTATACCAAACATTGAAGTTAACTTAGGTATGCAGAGTTCATTAGAGTCGAAAACAAATGGTTCAGTTGTTGTTAAAAACAAAACTCGTTTTTTCCAAGTAGGTAGGTACCTACTTAAAATAAAAATCGACCGAATTGTTTTTAAAATATTTAGTTTTCAAGAAAATTGAACAAAATCTCGATATCGAATTTTTACGAATACATGGCTTGCCATATACGTATGAATGTATTGTATGTAGTACCAAAAATCAAAAAAAAAATTAAATAAAAATAATTGTTTAGTGAGTAGAAATTTCGACTCGTTTTACTTTTGAAAATTGAAAATTTCGGTGAAAACAAGTTTCACATAGCCCAAAAAGCCAAAAATGAACCCTACAAAAACTATTTTTGCTTAAAATCGGTTAGGTTATTTATTATTATTTTCGATAAAAGTGAAAATAAAAAACTGGTATACTTTGGGAGTTGACATTTTTTGGATCCATTTTTTTAACCAAAAGGCAGTGCATACCTGTGACCTAAATTTTACTGATTTTTTATTAATCTGTGGGCCGCAATTTTGAGAAAAAAAAGATTTTCCTTTTTGGCCCAAAAATGTTCTTTTATAGTCCTTTGAAAAATTGTATCGAACCTTTCGTTTAGGCTGTAGCCGATCAAACGGCCAGACGGAAGTTTTGCGAGACCCATTTTGTTGGTCTTCCCTATATCATCGCAATGTCATGTTTGATCAAAATCTCAAGTTCGATTTCTTTGTACGAATCCAAAACTTGCTTGAGGAGATAGGTAGGTGGATAGGTACATAACTCAAATAAAACCTGCAAAAATAAAGCTGATGACTTGAATTATTGTTTTTTTGAAAAAAAAAACGCATTCCAATAATCTGTTAATAAGATAACAGATATAGGTACCTACCTAGGTTATAACGTAAGACGTGACATAAAAACTAATATAGGTCAGCGAACACAAATATACCTATAGCTTATATATCGTTGAAACTTGGAATTCGTAAAGACCAAAAAATTAAAACAAAAAATTTACCTATAACAATACACCAAATCCAACCAACGTACAACATCAACATCCAAAGAAGAGGTATAACGATCTGAAAATCAAAAATACCTACAAAAATAAAACAATAACTACACATATACCTAACTATACCTGTGCGCTATTCCTTCTCACAATTCCTTTTTAAAGAAAATCAAATTCACGACAAAAAATACAATTTCTTTTCCCAAATGACAAAAATTGAAAAATATAAACAAAACATACACAATTGTTTCTCTTCTTCATCCCTTATCTTAATTCTTCATTATCTTTATTTCATTTTGAAATATCCGTGACTATATTCTGAAAAACCGAAGTATTGCGTAAGTGCTGCAGATGTCGCTACTGTCGCTCCCCGCCATGATAGTACTATAGTTTCTATATATAAAGGTACTATAGAGTTTATATACAATGATTTGTCTGTCTATCTATCTCAGACAGGTAGATCTTATGCGCGTAAAAAAGAGAAGGTGGAATCTACCTTCTCTTTTTTACGCACATAATTTCTACCTGTCTACGCGATGCGATTTTCAGTAAAACGACCGATGTAATCAGGCACATAAGTCCCCTTTCACACGAGGAAACTGAGTTGCCAGCAACATTCAGTTTGTGGGTGAGAAGGGCAAGAAGTAAGAGGGGAAAATGAAATCTCCCCGGTGAACGATTCGAGGAGATTTTTTTTACATTCCTCTTCACACACACAGTAGAGTGTGTTCAACCAAGCTATTTTAAATGGAAACAACAGAAAGTTTCCACAATTTTGTTTCTTCGTGTGAAAGGTAAAGGAGATTTTTAAGGAAATTAAAAAGAAACGTCAAAAAAATCTCCAGCAACTTGTTTCCTCGTTTGAAAGGGGACTAATACCCGTGACACACTGGTGATACGGATACTTTAGTATAAGTCTATACCACTTGTGTGTCATGGTATACCATACTTATACCACGCGAGCAAAATGGGTTGAGCATGGTATCAAAACTTGGGTTTTTTTCGTAGTATGCGTTGCCTCTTAGCGATACTAGCATCTTTCTCCAGCGGTGACAAATCTATGAACTACAATTTTGACATCCGAACAACATTTTTTTGTTTGTTAATTTCAAAATTCAGTTTCAAAATAAAAATTTCAACACGTTGAAAAAAAAATATAAAATGGAAGAAAAAAAAAAAAGAAAGATTTTGGGTTCTTCAGAACTATATTGCGTGATTGATGTGTGGAGGCAAAACATTCACAAATTAAGAGGTAATATAAAGAACTCGCAAATATATAAGCAAATGTGCAGCATTTTAAAAGAAGAGAGCGGAATCGAGCTGAACGAAACGGAGCTCAGAACAAGGATCAACAATTTGACAAAAAAATTTAGGTAAGTACAATCGGCCTTGTTCAGCTTAAAGCTTTCCCCACTTGAACGTTTGGATTCTGCTTTCTCTCGAAGATATTTTTGCATTAGAAATTAATTTTCATAAAATTTTGCCTTTTTTAGAAAAGAAAAACAAAAAATTGGCACTATTGGAGGCTCACCATCAGATTGGGAATTTTTTGAAATTCTTAATGAATTTTTGGGCTGCTACAAAGCTAACAACGTCAAGGAAATGATGGACGAAACTTTTCTTTATGGTAAGAAGTTTTAATTTATAAATTGAATAGCTTTTCGGTTATATATAATAATTATTTCACTATTCAGAATGCGAAATAGAATGTCCCAAGAACTCTACGATGTCCAAGGCTTCATCTTCAAGCCAATTGTTTTCGGGAACATTATTAGAGGCTGAAACATCTCCGGAATCATTAACGCCAGCTGCACCTAAAAAGAAAAAGAAAAACATATCAGAAAGTTTTCTTGAACTGGCAAAACAAGAAGAAAAAACATTTGATAATTATCTAAAGAAGTGCGTTGAAAATGACGACAAGATAATAAATCTTCTCGAAGAAAATAATAGAATACTGTCTGCATTTTTGAATAAATGAATTAAAAGTTCAATGAACAAATGTTTTTTTTTTATTTGAATTTGATTTGCTTTCAATTTGAAGTGTATAGTGTGTGTTTGTATTTTAGGTAATGCTTAGGACAATAAGAAAAGGTACTTACAAAAGTTTTTCATAATAGCATTTCTGATAACATTTCCTGACAAGTCCAGATCTCTGCTTGCGGTCCTTCTTTGGGGCTGTGTCCGTTTCTTTTGCTTTTTGAGTTCGTGAATCCAGGATTGGTTAATTTTATCATTTCGGATATTACATATGTTATGTAATATACAGCAAGCCTTTACAATACAATTTACATTTTCAATTTTGACTTCTAGGCCTCTTCCTATCTTCCTCAACAACGCGTCGACATTTAGACAGCTGTTTATTGAAAACTTTTTGCTCATCAGACATTTCAATGCAAAAAGCAAAAGGCTTCATAACATATTTTGAAAGTCGAAATGCTGAATCACCAATCAAAAGAACTGGTACGCTCACATCTTCTATAACTTTTGAATTTTGTTGAAACAATTCATGGTTAAGATGAAAATCTTTGATAGATGAGCATTCAAATATTGTAGAATCGTTGCTTCTACCAGGTACTCCAATATTAACATAAGTAAACTTGTACCTATAGTCCACGGCAGCAAACAAAATTGTTGAATGCCACCCCTTAAAGTTAAAATAGTCCGTTGCTTCTTCTTTTGGTGGATTAATTTCGATGTGGCTACCATCAACTGCTCCATAACATTGTGGAAAACCAAGCTGTTCGAAACCAGCGATATTTTCAGCTATTTTTTCTTGAGTAGGTGGATAGGCATCAAAGACTTGGTGTTGTAACTGCTCATACAATTCTTGGCAGACCTCTAGAACCATTTCTCCCAATGTTGTTCTTCCTATTCCAAACAGCTAGCAATAGTTCTATACTCCGCCGATGAACCCAAAGCATACAATACAGCTGCCACTCTCTTTTCAAGCGGAATAGCAAGACGCCACCTTGTATCCTCCCTTTTTAAGTTGCTTAAACTTTCGACTAAGAATCGAAAGGTTTCCCTATTGACCCTAAAATTATTTTTAAATTTTTCTTCTGAAAAGTAAGGAACATCAAGTTCCCAGTAGTGCGACGTTTCAACCTGCAATTAGAAAACAAAATTGACTTGCCTCTGGTGAACATTTATACTACTTACTATGGACCAGAAACGCCGGGCTCTTGGAATTCTATTTTCTAATAAAGCCAAATACCTGTATCGTTTACTTTTATATTTGGACAACAGTGGCAATCGGAGACACATTTTTCTCATTCTATTTAAATATAAAATTTTATTATTATTCGAAATAATAACGCTCAATAGTTCCATTGTTTTCAATTTTATTATGTTTTAAGTCGCTGATGACAGTATACAAAAATGACAGATATCAAGAGATGTTTGTCAACTGAAACCACACAGGGATGTGTGTCAGCTATCGTGGTATTGCCAATACCATAGTATCGAAACTAAAGTATGTAAACCACATGTGTGTCTTAAGTATAAGTCAACGAATGTGCCTTTATGAAATTCACCAATCTCTTAAGCGCCACAGCTGCCATCTTGATGCGAGAAAACTCACCACCTTAGCTTCTACTCATTCCCACCAGATAGGTTAAAAAGCAAAATAACACAAAATAAACTACCCGATAAACCATCTTCCAAAGATAAAACGTCAAAAACAATATTTTTTGTTGTAAGAAATTGTCGTAGATGCCGTGTATACAAATTTTATTTTTGTTTTCATTTAAAAACATCACACAATTTTAAAATGTTGAAATAAAAGAACTAAATCCAATTCTATCATATTTATTTCTGTTCAAAGTAGTTTCGGTATTGATTAAGAGTGCAACAAAATGCCAAAGGCCGTCTTGTCGCTTTCGGTCGAAAATAAATCCAACGGTAAAATAAGTAATGAGCGAAGGGGAACCATTTCATGAAAATCAATTTATAATTTTCCATTAACAAAAAAATATCGATTTCAAATGGGTACATTTTGATTTTAACTGTTTTCGTAGACCTTGGATATCTTGATAAATCTGATATGATCCAAATGTTTTTAAGGTTTTATGTAGGTACCATCGAAATCTGATTGGTTTTTGGCAATTCTATTTGGGACGCTAAATACTGCCATTCTCGTGTCTTCGAATCGTCTTGTCGTCGCTTTAATCCCGTGGGTCGCGTTTACGAATAGCTTCGTTCATCAATAGTCTGCTCCGTTGACCTAATATAAATCGCTGTGAATGAACCCACAAAGTAGAAGATCGGTCGTAAACTCTGATAAGCGGTCAATGAACCGCTGTCCCACATTAATCATTATGCAGTAATCGTAATCGTTGAGTGTGATTCATTAACTGCTCTGCAAAAGTTAAGGTAAGTTGTTTGTTACGGATGTCCGTCTCATAGCAGAAATCTGAATTTGATTTGAAAACAAATTCATAATTGCTTCCTTAAGTCAACAATAAGAACTAGATTTTTTGTTTATTCATTTATTTTCTTTGATCAAGTAAACTCTCCAAAAAATATATTAGCCTGTCAGAATAAAATATAAAGTAAGTTTGAAAATCATTGTTATTCAAAGGAAGAGCAATCAAAAGCAACTAAAAAAAAGAAAATTTTAACAAACAAAGTATAATATGTAGAAACATTCTATATTTACATTTTTGTTGCAAATTCAAGTGCAGTATTTTTGTTCCAGAAAAAAACAGAAATTTTTTCCTTCACTTGAATTTATTAAATATAATAAGTTATGAAAATATCAGAAACCAGAAGCCTTCACTTAGTACTAAGCCCGAACACCGTGTGGTGTGTTGGGGAGCAGATATTAATCCTAAGGATAAACTATAAGGCCATTAACACCAACGACTTTGGAAAGTGACCATAAGAAATGCAAGAGTGTTGAAAAAGAAGTTGTTGGAAAATGTGTTAAAATTGCAATAGAAAAGACTAAGAACTTTTCAAAATTTCTGCTAAATACACTAGACCATGGGATATAAAATATGGAATATGCATCAAAATATTGAGATCGTGTTAGTTTTTGGTTTAAATCCAAGAAAACATTGGGTGTACGAATATGAGTTTGTCTTCTTTCTATTAAGTTTTCGGAGTTTTTTTTAATGAATGTCCTCTTTTTGTGAAGAGATGTTACTTTTTTAGGCCTTTAATTTTTAATGTTAATAAGATCTATGACTTCAAATCAAATAAAGATCGGATCGCCTTCGAATTAATTGCAAAAAAGAACTGCATGTTAGCTTCTTTACGAATATGAGTGTGAGTGACTGTAATCATTTTACACTTTATTAACATTTGATGTTTAATTTTGTTATTTGTTCTAAAATTTCAAATAGTTTTAATCTAGACATACCATGCATAAACCTATTTAAATTATTGTATCTTTAATTAAACTTACCGGCTGAACACTGCAGCTAAAAGAATCACTGCAGCAAATGCTGTCATTCAAATCGTTCACTGATGTAGCAAAGGCCGCCTACAATGAACAAGAAACTTAGCTGTCAAAAAATTATGATTATTTTTTTTTTTAAGTTTTAGAAAGTTTATTTATCAGTTTTCTTTTAAAAAATAATGAATGAAAAAGAGGAAGCAATACTTTTGGCACTAGTTATGCAGACTTCTTATTTCGCTTTGAAGCTTATAAATAAAAAAAAACGACGTTGGTGGGTACGTCCTTTGTACCAACAGAGGAAAACGAAAAGATTCTTTCAAACCACATTTCAGGTAGGAATAGTTTTAGTTAGTAAATTCCATCAACCAAATATATTATTTCTCAGTTCATTAAGAGAAATGATGAGGGTCTTTTTTTCCAAGGCTACACGGCCTTACAAGGATGCAGTCCGATCTGTTATTAGCCGTGTTCCTTTGGAGGTGGCGAAGCACTTACGAGTACTTTGCTAGCCATTTTCAATGGAACGCATAGAATTAATATCCCTACAAATCTCATCTACTCGCCATGAAAGCGCGAGTAGTTGGTAGTACAAGATTATCGTTTGGATTTACTCATGAGTAATTCGCCACATCCAAAGGAACCCCGGCTATTGTCTTTAATCCTAAATACGGACTATTAAAATTTAAATCAATCTCACCTATACTTATTTTTTTTTGAACTTAATATCTAACTCGTTTTTTTTTAACTTAATAAAATTCCATACATATATGTACTTAATTTTTGAATTTTAAATTTACTTAATTTTTGTTTTGTTCCTAATTTAACTTTCTTTTGACTAAAATTCAAGTGTTTTATAATTATAAATAAAAGTAATAACTTATTCTCATTGTCATTTCATTAAACGCATGGGGTTTATTTTGTAGGGGTTATGATTCATTCCAGCTTCTCTGATTCTTTAGTGCACGAAATATATTCTCAAGTACCCAAATACATTAAGAGACAACTTTAAATTATAAATAGATGTACAATTTATCGAAGAAAATCGCAATTCAAGCAAACTGCATCTCATCATAAATTCTACCGACAGAAAATTTAATTGTTTTTTATTTTGCAAATCTTTGGAAAAATAATACTCCATTCCGACGAGCCTCATACCAGCATACCAAGTAGTTTCCAAGTCAATGAAATAAGCACGGTTCCGAAACGCACGTTCATGAGCGTGCCTTTTAAAATGAGTGCTTACCACATACGCTCGTCCATGAGCCATCAGGTGTGACCACTTTTAGTTTGGTTCGCGCTCGGGTCTCGGCGTTCGACTTATAAACGCTCACGTCAAGAGCGCTCTCACTATGTTCGATTGCAAAACGCTCACGTGAAGAGCGCTATACGAGAGCGATCCAATTTAGCGCACGCATTTAAGAATTCAGAATAAAAGAAAACACATTAAGAGCCATTGGCTGAACCGATATATATATATTTTTAAATTTTAATTTAATGCTAGTTATATATATATACAGGGTGTTTTTTTTAGACGTGTGATTTTCAATCTGGCAATACTTTTTTCGGAGTTGGTCTTTTTGACTTTGTCACTTGATTTATGCTCAGTTTGGTTTGCCATTTCATAATAAATAGACTTACTCCTGAACAACAAGACGTAGATTCGGTGAATGGGCCGTTGATCCCGATTTTTTCAAGAAAATTTTTTTCAGCGATGAAGCTTATTTTTGATTGCATGGGTACGTTAATAAGCAAAATTGTCGTATTTGGAGTGATCATAAACCACAAGCCATTTTTGAGACGCCGTTACATCCTCAAAAAGTCCCTGTTTGGTGTGCTCTATAGGCAGAGGGAATCTTTGGTTCATATTTCTTCAAAAATGAAGCCGGTCATAATGTTAAAGTCAATGGGGAACGCTATAGAGCCATGATTCATGACTTTTTCGTTCCTGAAATGGAGGATGTTGATTTGGACAACCTTTGGTTCCAACAAGACGGCGCTACATGCCATACAGCCAACGAAACAATCAATTTATTGAAGGAAACTTTTGGTGAGCGCATTATCTCGAGTAGTGGGCCTGTGGCGTGGCCTCGAAGATCGTGCGATTTTAAACCACTGGACTATTTTTGTGGGGTTATGTGAAGTCGCTTGTCTACGCAGATAAGCCTGAGACGATTGACGCCTTGGAAGAGAATATTCGGCGCCTTATTGCTGACGCACGGCCCAAATTGCTGCAAAAAGTGGTCGAAAATTGGGCCTCTCGGTTGGAATTTATTCGAGCCAGCCGTGACTGCCACTTGCCCGAAATCATTTTTAAAACATAATGGAAAACCCTTATCTTTATAATAAAGCTAAATTTTTCCACACGTCTAAAAAAAAACACCCTTTACATAAATTAATGAATTCATTTCATTAAAGATTTAGTAGATGTTTCGAATCGAATTTATAAAGGAGGATATCAGCAATAGATTTTTAAGTTTTGTTCTCAGTTTTGTTAATATTTGATTTTTGAATTCACAGTATTCCTATGGCCATCTTCCTTATAAGAGTATTTTGCTGTATATACATGTAAGCAAAAAATGGTAGATATTCTAATTCCAAGAATAAAATGGAAGCAATCAACTTGTGCTTCCTACTATACTCAAAAACTCATGAGGAACAACCACGCGAATAAACTGCTTATTATTACTAAACTTTCAAAAAACTAGAACCCTTGTTTCTGAAACAACATTTTTATGATCGTATTTCGTGTTTTTGGTTTCACATAGTATTTTGCAATCAAATTTCTTCAAAAGTTTATTTTGTTAGTTAGTTGCGAGTTCTACCTTTAACCGACGTTATTTTATTTTCGTAAAAATAGTAAAAAAAGAGCCAATTCAGAAACGCATGTTGTATAATATTGTATTGGAAAAAGGAAATCCCAGTATGATCACCATTGCTCATGAGCGTTTACAACCGCCCACGAGTCATATATTAGGCTGTTTTCGCTCTTATCCATGAGCGGCGTTTCACCGTTGAGTTTTTGCGCTCGCGAGCAGCGTTGCAGAAACAGACACTTTAGTGGCAAAACGGAACTTTCAAATGAGTTTGGCATTTTGGCGCCAACTTTCACTCAAAAATCTAAAATTTGGCTTTCTTTTTTTTTAAATAAATATGAAACATAATTTATGTGACAAATTAATTACAGAGAATTTAAAAGTGAGTTGCATTAAATTTATAAATTACTTACCACAGTTGAAAATGTTTTTTTAGTTGTTTTTCTGCATAATTTCATTAAAAATGAATTTATTGGTGAGATCAAATTAAATAAAATTAATTTTAAAAACGAAATTTGTATCCAAGGTATAAATATATATTTTGGGCCAAAAGCTGAGGAGATTTTTTTTAACAAAAGACGACATATGTATCTATAGAGGAAATAAGAAATATAAAACAGCACTGCAAAAAAATATTATATTAAGCAATGTAGTTCAATTTGAAGAGGTTTAATTTCGAAGATGAAACCCTAAATTGCCTGGAAAACTGAATCCTAAAATTTTTGATGAAAGTAATGTACTATTATTTCGTTTATTGCCTAAAATATGTGCAGGTCAGATCGATGAAGTTGAAGAAGAATGGTGGTCTGTTTCATCAACAGTTTATTAAAAAAACTGCAAATACAGAAGACTTTGGGAAAAATAATGTAAAGTGCAGCGGGTGAAAGAATATTTTCAGTTTGGGATATAAAGGGTCCGCCATCTACCGTTTTTTTTTTCAATTAGTGCTTATTTCGTGAATGGTAACACTTAGCTCATGTCTGATTTGACAAATAATTAGTTTTATCCTTCCGCTAAACGAATATGGTTGTGTATACGCTTCGCTAAGTGGGCTTGCGATCGACTTAGAGAAGATGCCGATTTTGCCAAAAAAATCATTTTTTCAGTTGAAGCTCATTTTGATCTTGGCGGGTATTAAACAAGCAAAATTGTCGCATTTGGGGCACAGAAAACCCGCAGCATACATTGAAAAGCCGATACACCCAAAACGAGTCACTGTTTGGTGCGGATTTTGGTCCAGAGGCATAATTGGGCCATTTTTGGAAAATGAGCAAGGAGTGGCCGTTACAGTCAATGGCGATCGTTATCGGGCCATGTTGAACGAAATTTTGTTCACAAAAATTGAAGAGGAGGATATTTTCAACAGGACGGCGCTACGTGCCACACAGCCGAAGCTACACTCGATGTTTTGCGCCATTTTCAAAAAAAAAAGTTATTTGGCGGACCCTTTACATATAAAACAAAAATCGTAATTGTTTAAAAATATATATAGATAACATATATTAATAACAAAACAATATGATTATGACAAATGATTAAAAACGAAAGTTTGTCCGATTGGGCTGCACTAGATCTCTTTTGAAGAGTTATAAATTGACCTTCTGAAGTCATAAAAATATCTTATTATATATGTATAAGAGTATATGCACATACAAATCTTGTCTTATATCTTATTAACATACAAAGGTATTTTTTCAAGCGTATTTTTCGGCTACCCAATAACACCCCTAATTACGCTATTCATCTTGATTCAGGCTTACCACAAATATTTCTCAAAAACTTAAAGGCGAATGCAGATTACTTTGTCAAAGTTATGAAGCGATCTGATCAAAACTTGCAAAAACGAATTCTGTTGGTTTGTTTTAGATGTGGCTATAGTCCAATTAAAAACTGGTATGATCTTGCTATTAATCATAACTTTGCAATGTCACTGGCTGTGGACAATCCTGAAGGATTGAAGAATACGTTGTATGAATGTATCTCTATCATAGATGATTCAATGTATGGAATGTGTCTTCTGCGAGGGAGGCAATCGACCTCTAGGAGTATATATAGGTAACTCAACCTCAAACTAGGCCAGAACAATTATTTTAGAAATGAGTTTACAGTATCTGAAATGAGCTTGATTTTCATGGTTAGAACCGAAATGCTTGATTTGAATTTTAGACCGCATAGAACAGATCTGAACGCTGTTTGTTCACTTTGCAACCTCGGTCAAAACGAAGATGTCTTTCATTTCCTAGCAATTTGTCCAATTCTACAGGAAATCCGAAGACTTTATTTCTGTTCCAGTTTCCTTTCGTTGGACGAATGTGTCAGAGTTCTTAACGTTGCCCATGCAAGAAAATTCCGAAATGAATATTTGAATATGTTTTGAGTTTCAAAGTCTATCTATTGAAATAAATATAAAAAAATTGCACGCAGCTTTTTCATCAACAACATAAAGAAATACATTTATATAATTCGATTATTTCTGTTTTAACTAAACTAAAAGTCACACCAATAAAAATTATGAAAAATAAAAATACTTTTGTTAAATATTCAAAAGCTTCTTCATTCAAACCATGAAAAAATAATAATAATAATTTTTGGGAAAGCATGTTTATGTTCGTATGTACACCTATGTGTATTAAAAATATTCTAGTGGCTTTATTTACTTTTTTTGTTTTGACTAAACTAAAAGTCTCATTATTAAAAAAATTTTCTTTTATTTAAAATGTATTTAAATTTAAAATAATAATTTTATCAAAAAAAAAAATTTTAATCTTTTGCACTTTTGTATATAAAATATAACTTTTTGTTTAAAATAATTTTCTCTCTACATTTACATTGTATTAAGTTTTTGAATTTTATCCGGCAGACGGCTTTTTAAGCCAAGCCTTTGTTAATCTTTTATTTATAAAAATAATTTTGTATTTTTTAATTTTGAAAAAAAATAAAGATCTATTCTATTCTATACTATATCTTATTAAAAAAAAATATACTACATAAATGTATTTGTTTCATAAGCGTTTGTTCCTTCTCTAATTTATTTTGTTATTCTTTTTTATTAATAGTTTAATGAGCAATACAAATGTTAATACTTAGTCTTTGTTTTTACACCCGACCTTTAAAAAATAGAAATGGCGCCCACAGTAAAGGCTTGTTGCTTAGACAATAACACTCGATTGATTTTTTTTTTTGTCGAGGCAGACATGGAAAGTCCCGGGTTTTTGCAAGAGTAATAATTGCAAAACCTATCCATCCCGGAAGAAACACTATTACTACCCTAGGCTCTTGGAGATTTTATGGCGAAGTTTGTTTCTGAATTAACCCAAACTTCGCCATAAAATGACGTTTAATTTTTCAATGATCATTTGTAAGTTAGTTCAATCATTGCAATAATAAAAGTCATTTTATGTGAACGGTTGGGCTAAAACGAAATTTTTTTAGCAAAAATTAATAATTAAGTCACCATCTTCATGATGGCATCAAATTATACAATGATTTTGCTTTCTAAGCGCCTCAAAACTAAACATTAAAATTGTCAATGATGAGTTTCCTGATAAATTGGTATCATTTGACATTTCAAAATACTTCCCGCCATATTTAGCGATAAAACTAATTATGAAAGAGAGGAATACAGTACAAACTTTCACAAAAATTAAAAAAAAAAAATAGAATTTTTTCTAAAGGAAAACAACTATTTTCAATATGGCGATAAGCGATAACCAAACTTCTGGAATGCCCATGGAAAATCCGTTATCCCCCACGACCTGCTCAACAACGCAGCAATTCAACTAAAATAACAATATATTAGAACAAAGTCTAGTTCAAAATATCTTGTTGATATTTTTTTTGCATTATAAAGGAACTTGACAAAACAAAAATGTAAGAAACAGTGTTAAAAATGTTTTCCGAATCACTATGTAAATAATTTTGATGCTCAAACATGGCCGTGATGTCAAAGATTTATTTTTTTTGATAAGTTCACTCACAATTTCACATTCTTTGTTTAAATCACCTTCATCATCGGCTCGACAACCGGGGTCCGGTCCTGGCCTCCTACAACAATACTCTCCACCCATCCCGGTCTCGAGCCGCCGCCATCCAGTTGCGCACCCCAAGGCTCCGGGCGTCCTGGTCCACGCCATCTCTCCAGCGCAAGCATGGTCTACCACGCTGTCGTCTACCATAGAATGTACCACAAAGAACTTTCCGAGCAGGTTCCTCTTCGCTCATGCGAGCTAGGTGCCCTACCCACCGGAGTCTACCGAGCTTAATTTTTGTCACGATATCTGCTTCAAGGTAGATTGCGTACAATTCATGATTGTACCGTCTCCGGAATCGTCCTTCCTCACATATGGGGCCAACAATTCTCCTTAAGACTTTTCTCTCGAATGCGGCTAAAAGGTCGGAGTGCCTTTCGCTAAGCACCCAAGCAACGTTGCCACAAAGAAAATAATATTAAGGGCCATTTTGGGGGCCATTTGATAAAAGTGCGTGCCACAACTCGTTAGAGAAAATTTTTCAAAAAATGAAATTAATTAATGTTTGATATAAAAAGTTTTGTTTTTTTTTTTTATTTTTTTTAATAAATACAATACCTATCACACTTCTTTTAATTCAGTTTATTTATGGCAGTCAAATACTTGCAAAAAAAACAAAAACGTTAATGTTGAAAACAACGTACGGGTGTGACAGTTATACTCATATGATTTCATAAATTATTTAAGTTTATAAACTAAAACATGAGTCAGCTGTAAGACATACAAATCTAATTTTTAAATTGTTACGATTGTGACAGGTTACCTAGGTTATTTTTACGCATACCTACGTTATTTTTACGCATACAAAAAAAGATAATTAACGATAGTTTAATTTTTCACATGAAGTGGAACTTCTTCTTGTAAAGTGAAGCTTTTCTTCCGTAAAAGTTAATACATTTCACACTCCGATCAAATTTTTGTTTCTTTTATTTAAGTGAGGAGGATTCCCACATAAATTGGATTACATTCCCATGTAGAGTAGATTTCTCTAGGATTATATCCCTGCTTCTTAAATTCTATGTCAAGAAACAACATAACTCAAAATGAGTTAAAAAAAAAGATTAGTTTTATAAAATGGCAACTTGTTACGGATGTGACACAACAGAGACTTTAGACTATAAATTCGGGAAGAGCATATATTTTAAATGCAATGAAATTTCGACAAGCGATTGATCACTTCCTACTTCCAAACAACAACAGTTTCATAAACATT
Source organism: Leucozona laternaria (assembly GCA_932273885.2). Lineage (NCBI taxonomy): Eukaryota > Metazoa > Arthropoda > Insecta > Diptera > Syrphidae > Leucozona > Leucozona laternaria. Next base: position 60,312,004 of record OW026368.1, on the reverse strand, counting down.
TTGGTTATGTACAAAGAAAAAATATACATACTTACATATTTTTGTTAAAAGCGTCACAATCGACGAACAATAAAATTGAAAAAGCAAGGTTTTCAACGCATGCTAAATAAAATTGACCTCTGTAGCAATATAGCTAGCTTTTGAAATAAAACATTGAAGCTTTATCGCTTTTTCAAATTTAAATTCATATTTTGTGATTTTAATTTAGACCCCGTTTATATAGCATCAGTTCAGTGCATCACCTTCTATATGAGGGTAATAGTAGGTATTACATTTCTTTTAATTCAGTTTTGTTTAAAGCCGTCAAATAGTATGTGAACTTGTTAAACGGGAAACATTTTGCTGATTTTTGCGCTGGAATGTGTACTTTGTGGAATATTTTTGTAATAAATAGAAAAAAACAAGATATTGCGGGCCATTTCTTGTTTGCCCGGGGCCAAGGGCCAAAATGAAGAACAGTGGGCCAAATGGCCTGATCGGGCACATTATGGCAACGCTGCACCCAAGTCTTCACATTCACCTCCATTAAATTCGTAACTCGTAAGTATACAAAAATGTTCTTTGCAGAGCAATAGAAAAGATAGAATATAAAACAGGATAAAATATAGATTATTAAAAAATAGCGAAAATAATAATTAAAGTGAAACGTTAGTTAAATCTGTAGATTATGTAAAGTTCAAATTCACCCCAAACGAGCGTGACATATCGAGGGAAAAGAATAATTACTTCCCATCAAACGACTGGGTCCCAGACACTTGTTCTTATGTACGACCACACTGGTTTTAAAGCGTGAGTATACAGCAGCTATATTCATCTTATTTTAAAAAAAATTGTGTGAGTGCCGGGACTCACGGTTAATATGTGTAAACATCAACGTGCACGGATCCAAAACGGACTTGTTTTTGCTTGAAGGGGATCTTAAGATTTTTTTCACTGAACGCACCCATCCTAGTATGCAGATCGTAACGTTGCACGCCGTGACGTTGCACGACGTAACGTTGCACACGAACGTTCACGTTTTTTTTTCACTCTACCGCCAGCATAGATGTTTACACATCAAAAATAGTTATGCCAAATGTGAGTACATAAAAATGAACAATACAGCAACTTGTTACGCATAAACATACATGCATGGAATTTACTTATGTAAATTGAAAAATTGTTAGTGAATCAACATAATTATACACAGATTAAGGTACTTCTGATATTGTTTTGATACCAACGCTACACTGCTAACTTTGCGAATAACAACGTCACAAAAAAAAAAACGGGACGCAAAACAAGAAATCCAAACCCCCGTAAGAACCTACTAAGATATTTCTTTCTCAAGTTTTTAGAAAATCCAAGATTAAAAAAATGCAATGTAATGTTAGAAAAGCAACGGTCCCAAGTGGGGAGTTTTGCAGATAGAGAATCGCGTGCCGTTTTGACCGAATATATAGATTTATTATTAAGAGCGCTATCAATATTAAATAAAATCGACCAAGTTGTTTTCGAAATATTAAAACTTTTTTGGAAACTTAAAAACAATGTTTTCGAAATTTTGGTAAATTTTAATACATACCTATATTCTCCATTAAAAAAATATCAAATCAGTTAAAGCGTTTTTAACAAAAACGAAAATCAAAAAAAATATGCACGACTTGATCTTGTGTGTGTAAACATTAAAAGATTCAAAAGCACTAAAAACTTGATTTTTCGTTTGATTTTTGTTTTGTTTATAAAATAATGTTTTCAAAAATTTTTAAATGCGTTATTATTCAAATTATTGAGAAGCATCAGATTGCAAAATTATAACAAAATTTAACCATGGCAAAGATATACGCGAATAACCCAAAAATAGGACCATTTTCTCAAAAAACGTTGTATCCCTAATTCCGTAATGTGAATTTTTTGACAAAAAAATGAAACACAGATTTCTTACAATTGACTTGGTTAATACAGGTACGAAGTTTAATTAAAATCGTTAGAGCCGTTTTCGATAAAACTTGAAGAAACCAAAATATTTGTATGGCAGCTACCCGTTCTAGATGAACTAACACAAGAATTCGAACTTCCGCTCTAGGGAATCACATAAAAATGCTCTGCACCAAATTTCATGCAAATCGGTGCACCCGTTTAGGCTCTAGCTCAAATTACAGTGGACGCACCGACGCACAGACGTACAGACGCACAGACCGACGGACGGCAGGACGAAACCCACTTTTTCGGACTTCTCGATTATCGTAGTGTTAGTTTTGATTATAAACTCAAAATTTTTTTTTCACACGAAACCAATACTTGCCCTATAGAGCAAGTAAAAATGGAATCTCATTTAATAGCCATATGATTGTGTGCAATGTTATGAATGCACATTGCAATGAGTTTTTAAATACAGCATTGGGTTTATGCTCCCCACGGCTGTAACTGATCTAATAAATGCTAACCGAGATTCAAAGTTTTCCACAAGCGTTTGTGGCAATATCCTTAATAAACCGAATAATGTTGTCTTCCAAATCCGTCAATTGTTTGTGAGTTTCTCAACGTAGACTAGCGACTTTACGTATCCCGTAAAATAATTAGGAGGTGTCAAATTACAAGAATTTGGAGACCAATTAACAGTTTAATTACGAGAAATTATGCTTTCATCGAATGTTTCATTTAATAAGTTATTGGCACGTAGCACCGCGCCATGCTACTGATCCTGCTCATCCAACAAATTTTATTGTAGAAATGTTGAAAAAAGCTTTGCATGCTACTGCATCAAGCATTGTTTTAAATTTAACAGAGACATGCTTGTGGATTCCCAACCGAATTCTGAAAATAACAGCATATGTAGTAAATCTTACAGTCAAAACATTTGCAATCGAAAAGTACTGTCTGGGTTTTAATTTTATGAAATGCTAAATTTGTAAAAATATGATCCTCTAAGTCCAACATTTATTGCTTTCGCAACACAGAAAGAATTTTTTATTCGAAAACCACTATTTTATTTTTATCCCGTTTTACTCATTGTATAGTTTTTTTTTTTTTAATAACCTTTCAAACAAAAACAGAATTTTTGATACCACTTTTCGCTTTTACCCCCTTTCACCCTATAAATTCCAAATTTTTGAAAAAAGTATTCTTAAAGCCATCCCCTCAATATAACCTTTCAAACACAAAAAGAATTTATTAAATGGGACAATTTTTTATTTTTACACTTTTTCATCCTACATTGGTAGGGTGAAAAAAACAAAATTTAAAAAAGAATATCCCTAAAAACAAAAAAAAAGAATTTTTTAAATCGGACAATTTTTTTTATTTTTACCTTATTTTAATCTACAAATTGCAATTTTAAAATAAAAAATATGCTTGAAGCCATTTCTTAAGAATAAACTTCTAAACGCAGGTAGAGTTTTTTTCTATCGGATACGTATTTTTCCTTTTACCCCATTTCACCCTTCAAAGTGGGTTTTTCCGATATTTCAATAGTTATTCTGTTATTCGCGGCGGAGACGGATTCAACAAATTAGAGATCATTGAAATCGGTCCAGCCGTTCTTGAGTTATAAATGGTGCAACTATATATCAACCAAAATCGAAATAAAAAAAAATTGAGCCATGAAACTTTTTTGATTTGATACACCCTAATTTGTATGAAACATGGAAAATCTTGAATTGTATTTTCTGTTTCATAGATCAAGTAACCCATGTGCCAAATTTTATCAAAACCATACTAATAATTTAGCGGCAATAGCGATACAAACAAGAAAAATATACACCGAAAATAGGGAAACTGCTACAGCAAGACGTGCATCTATATATATAGGGTGATTTTTAAGCTGGTTTGGTTTTGGCAACACTGGTTTTGACAGCTGACGTGTGTTTAGTACCTTGTGTCACTGTCAAACAGCTTCAGTTTGGTTTGCAATTTAACCATGGATCTTTAACCATGGTCTTACAAATGAACAACGCTTGCAAATTATTGAATTTTACTATCAAAATTCGTGCTCGGTTCGAAATGTTCATCGCGCGCTGCTTGTATTCAGCGATGAGGCTCATTTTTGGTTGAATGGGTACGTAAATAAGCAAAATTGCCGCATTTGGAAGGAAGATCAGCCAGAAGCATTGCAACAGCTACCAATGCATCCCGAAAAAGCCACTGTTTGGTGCGGTTTATGGGCCGGCGGCATTATTGGGCCTATTTCTTCAAAGATGATGCGAATCGCAGCGTTACTGTCAATGGTGAACGCTACCGAGCGATGATAACAAACTTTTTTTTGCCCGAAATGGAAGTTCTTGACTTGCATGATATGTGGTTTCAACAAGACGGTGCCACATGCCACACAGCACGCGAAACAATGGCGCAATTGCGAGGCGAGTTTGGTGAACAGTTAATTTCACGTTTCGGGCCGGTCAATTGGCCGCCTAGATCGTGCGATTTGACACCATTAGATTATTTTTTGTGGGGGTATGTCAAGGCTAATGTCTATAGGGACAAGCCCGCTTCGGTTGACGCACTGGAAGCCAACATCCATGCATTCATTCGTGAGATACCGGCCGATATGTGTGAAAGAGTATGCCAAAATTGGACTCAGCGGATGGGCTACCTGAGACGCAGCCGCGGTCAACATTTGCATGAAATTATCTTTAAACATTAAATTGCAAGGTTCAAACTATCGATTCAAATAAATATTTTATTCATTTTTTGTGTTTTTTTTTTTTTTAAAGTTCTAAACCTCTTAAAAAATCACCCATAATATTGAAATATCGATAGAATATCTATTGATAGAATAGGACCAATATCGTTTTTTCTTTATCTTCGCTCCAAATGCGACAGTTTTGCTTATTGACGCAGCCATTGAGCCAAACAAGAGCCTAATCGCTGAACACAATTTTTCGATAAAACATCTCTAAAGTCTACACCTATGTATGAAAGTCTGGTGCAGAGAACCACAAATGAACCAAATTTCTAAAACTTGTTAAAGGTGTTGAAGCCTGAATAGAAATAACTGTCTGAAGTTATAACTCGGTCGAAAAAAAACTCCAACATAATAGCAAGATTATTATTCCACATTTGACTGTCGATACTAAAGATTGCTAGATCTTTGAATGCCCGGACTCGATTTCGGGAAGCGAGACTTTTCCAGGTTCTGATTACGTGAAATTTTCATAAAGCGAGATTTTCAAAACTATATTTTTGAATGTGGTCAATCGTACGTTGTACCCAAGCAATTATCAGGATGAAACTTGCAAAGAATAAGAACGGAAATCTGTATTGAATAATATTTGTTTAATTATTTCATTAAATTTTTCTCTCAAGTTTGTGTTTGAATTTTTATTTTATTTGAATTATTTCAAAACTTTTGAAATTCGCCAGCTGTTGCTTTGGATCTCCCTGCAAGAGCTCTAATAAATTGAATAATTTCCGAACAAAAAACTTCAAGTAAAACAAAGAACAAAAACAGATCTTAAAAATGACCTCTAGAATTATTTTTCATTGAAGAAATCACCCGCCTCATATCCCAAACATTTGAAGTATATCTGATACTTGAGAAAAGCTTTACCCAACATAAGTTTTTGTTGTATTAAACTAACTATCTAACTAAACTACGAGCGAAAACTCCCCTTTCGTGGCTTCCCCACAAAACAAAGTAGAATAAAGAACACTCCTTGAATCGAATTGAATCGGAAAATACTATAAATTAAAAGCATTCACTTCTTGGTATAGGGTCATCCTTTGCTCCCTAATATTATGACACATTTCGAGACAATGTCGAACAATGTATCGAATGTCTTTTGAGTGGGTGAAAGCAAGAGATTTAGCTAGTAGCATCAATATATTATTTAAAAATGACATCAAGGGAAAACTTCGCACTCCGGGGAAGAGACCTTAGTCTTTAATAATGCAAATGTTGAGATAAGTGTGTTTGTGTGTATATCCTATAAAATGCAATGCAGCGTTTAAATGTTGAGTGTAGCTTTAAGTAGATATATCTTTAAAAAGATGATGGTGTGTACAAATATGTACATTGTAAAGTCATTGTCAATATAAGATAAATTTTACAGTTACATTGTTTTTTTTTTATAATTATAGGTAATATTTATAATAATTCTTTTAAAAAATCTATTCAAAAATATTGAACTAAACAATAAAACTTCAAAAGAAATGTCACTCTTCTGAAATTGCTCGTTTAAAAAAAATGTAATGGCAGGTAAATTTTTGCTTGCTTAGAGGACATCCTTAGCACGAATGCACAACCTTAATCGCTGTACAGAATATTTGGTTATGGGCATCAGCTCCTCGGGTTGTAAAAATGTCTTCTCAAAACGGCAGAAACTGGTCATCAAAAGTTCGTGGAACAACATTCGCTATTCCTAAAAAGATGAAAGAAGCGTCATTCTTCAAGCCAGAGACATCACTATTGACTTTCAAATTCGAAACCTCGATATAGACCAAGAGCCGGCAGCAAATTTTGGGAGTGGAGTGGTATCCAATATTTATAAACATTTATGTGTAGATATACGCAGCATTATGTCAAATTCAACCATCTGGCAGTTTTTTTTCAGCCGGGGGCGTGGGTGGGCGTTCGAAAATGGTATTTTTTCCGGTTTTTGGGTTGAAGTGATAACCACTTAAATTAATATATAATTAATAGAGGATCGTGCACAGATGTCAAAAAAGTGTGTCGAAGACGTTTTACTTTCAGCCTTCCCCTTGCCAGACGGCCACAAAAATGCGCGAAAATCAACTTTTTGTGTCGAAGTGAAAATCATATGAGTGATACATCAAAAAACCAGAAAAATTCTCCTGATTATAAAAATGTGTGCTCAAGACGTTTTGGTTTCAGCCTTGTGCTTGCCAGACGCATTTTAACATTTGTTTAATGCATTTTTTCAACTAAACACCTTAATGATTATTACTATTTATTGTAATTACTATTCATACTAGAATGTCAGTTTATTAGACTTGACCATTCTTTATTCCGTCAATTTCATGGAATTTTTGAACAACAACTCAAAAGTGCTAAAACCTATTGTTTACGAATTAATTTATAATTTATATTCCTTAATGACTTTTTTCCTATGAAGTACAACCAAAAGATTGATACATCAAAAACTCAGAAAAATTGTCCAGATTATAAAAATGTGTGTCCATGACGACACAAAAGAAAGAATGCACAAAAACAACTTTTTTCCTTTAAGGCATTTGTTTTAAAACTAGATATTACATTGAATGAATCTGATGAATTTTGGTCATCACTTCACTGCCAAAATTTGCTGCCGGCTCTTAGACTAATAGCTTGATCTCCTATTTGCAGCTGATTCGTAGCCAATGGGATTACATTTTATTGGCATGCAAAGTAGTTGCGGCTGGATTGATATTTCAGAATAGTTTTCATCGACCATCCGAAAAAGACAATTGAAGAGACATTTCGGAGAAAATCAAGGAGTAGAACAAACTGAAACAGACGAAAAAACTAACTTAAAAAGAAACACCTCTTTTATGTCATAGAGTTGATTCGATTATGTCTGGAATTCTTCGTCGGTTCGATGATATGAAAAATTTGAATGCGACCTTTCCATTTTTATTGCTGTTTTCAACAATAGACGAAACTGATATTCGAAAGCCCGCTAGAAGCTTTATCCAAAAGTACAAATCACATGTATCTCAAGAGTTTGAGGAAGAATTAATTCATCTGAAATACATTTATGAAGCCAGGTTCGAAGGAGAACTTCCACCATTGAGTTTACTGAATGCAATTTTTTCCGAGAAATTGGAGGCGAAACTGCATGTGTTTTGCACCTTGCCTGTCACCGCAGCTAATTCCGAACGTTCATTTAGCGTAAAAAAAAATTGTATCGCTCGTGCTCATCACAAGATCATGTTTCGGGACTTGCTGCACTATACATTGAAGCATCTTTGGCAAAGAAATTGATGCAATCATTAGTAGTTTTGCTGCCCAGAAAGCTAGGACAGCTCGTATGCAATAAGAAAACATTTCGTCGAATACAAACCTACTCTTATATCAATATTGTGATAATTTTGAATGTCCAAAAAATAATGAAAAAGTTTAAACGAAAACATTTTACAAAACATAGCTTTTAAAATAAAGAAAGAATTCAAATGTTACTAATTGAATCTGTTTTATTTTCAAAGTAAAAGATCTTCATGCTAATTTGTTAATAATACACTACCGTATTTTTCCTCCCCTTACCATGCGGTTGGCAATAGCGCACTGCATGTAGAGCTTGAAAAAAATAACGTCCCCCATTTCAACTGCAAGATACCCGTGGGATTGATAAGATAATGAACACTTTTTTTGTCCACTGATGTGCTAACAAAAATTATTTAATTCTATCTATTCATTCTAACTAGTGCCATGATAATGGGCCTTACCAATAACCAAATTTAGAGATCACTTAAATATTTAAGTGGAGTCTAAAAAATTAACCATACCAATAATCAATTTAATAGTCAGCTTAACGCTAAACGTGTCTTTAAATTTAAGCTGAAGAAACTCATGTTTAATTGTATAAAGACCTCGTCTGTGCTGTCAATCAGACAGCTGAAATGAAATCCAGCTATGAAGGAGTTGGTAATGGAATCAGTAAAGCCCTTTTCCGCATAGTTGAAAGCAAACTCAACGACGGGAAGTCATTGAAGTCGAAGTTTGAAGCTTGGGAGACCATTGATGATAACGCTCGCAGTGGATTTATGAAACCTTAAATTATTATTATTTTATAACATGATTATTACTGCAACAATAAAGACTAACCTGTAGTGCCGAAAGAAATGTATATCATATTCTTCGAAAGGATCTGGTTTTTGTATATATATTTTATATAAATACAAATTTCATCAATTATATCCTGGTCGTCACTCTTTTTTAATTTGATAAGTGAAAAAAAAATCTGTTTGGAACCAAACACAAATGTCATTTCAACAGCTGTCTATTTGACAAATGCTGTAGTAGATTTTGTAATAGAGTGCTAATTAGTAAAAGGTGTGTTTAATTTGGTTATTGGTAAAGACACAAATTAACTCGTTTTAAGATTTAACCTGACATTTATCAAAACGCGTATTTAGCGTTTGGTTATTGGTAAGGCCCAATATCAATAGGTATTTGGCCGTAGCAGTAGACATCTTTAGTTAAAAAAAAGAGTATATAAATGAGGGGCCCGGGGTTTTTCGTCCCAGGCCCGGGTTTCCTCTCGACGGCAGTGCCCGGGCAAGTAGAAAGGTAAAAATTTCGTCAAAAAAGTTACCATTGTAAATATAGTATGCAATAATTCACCAAGAACTGTTATTTACTAAGAACTGTCATAAAACCGTATTTCGATACAAATTTTAGTACCCCCTCGATTAAAATTGAAATAATATTGCATACAAACATTTTCAAAATTTTTTTTTTTTGGGTTTTAAAAAAATCAATATTTTGGGAACAGGTTAATGATTTTTTTTTTGAATGTCATTTTAAGGTTTTTTTTTTATTAAATATACTTAAAAATGGCATCCAATTCTGTATATGATATGATGTATATAAGATACTGCACCAACGATTTTTCTTTCATAAATTATTTTTTTTTTTCAGTAATTCAGGTGGAGTTCTTCATTTTGACATTTTTAGGAATTCCTTTAGCAATTTCAAGACGAGTTTCATGGTTCTTTTCGATTTTTAATTTATGCATGCTCTATAGTATAAAATATTAAAAATTCTTAGCATTTGTACCACAAGAACAAGTAAATGCGATTCATTGGTGTATTTTATTTTATTTACACCCGAATTTTCTTATTTAGTTCGATTAAATCACGACTAATGGTTTAAGCGCTAATAAAATGATCACAAATTTAAAGAAAAGGGTGTGAAGAACAACTTTTTTCAGAATTTTCAACTTTTTCATTATTTTTCCTTTTGAGTGCATATGAAAATGAGTTTTATATAAGAAAAATAATAATTGTTATAATTTTCATATAAAAGTATTTCTAGCTTTTTTCCTTTCTTTTGAAATTAAATTCATATGAATCTGATAAGCGATAACTATTTAAATAAAATGTAATTCCTTATTTTTTCACTAAATATGCGTGAAAGATGAATTCCCAACTGAGAGACGATCGAAGTGAACGATACCAGGATACCTTAGAAGCAATATTGAAAAGTGTGCCTTTTAGTTGGAGAAATCGCTAAGCTAAAATATAGTAACCTGATTATTTAGTGTAGTCTGCCATAGGGCCCATATATATTAATATTTCTATTCAAAGTTCAATACCAGTTATAGTGATTTACTATTTTCGAAACTGCTTTCCACTCGACGAGTACCGCTTTCTTGTTTTAAAAAAGTCGAACTCATTATTTTGTAAACCCTTTATAGTAGATACATAATATATGTGCCATAAACGGGGGAGGGGGCAAAATAAATTCAAACATTTCAGAAATAAGCGCCACCCTAATTTCTACATAAAACATACATACATAAAACTTTGTGTTTAAAAATTGGATCCAAATGTTCTTAGTGGCGTTCAAGAATCTTTTGTTGCATAAAACTATATATTGCATTTGTGCCCTACATATCTTTCAAAATAAATTCGATTTTTGGTAAGGGAGTTTTCCTTTTTTTAGTTTCGATTCTTTCTCAGATTTTTCTTTATTCTTTTTGATGATTGAACATAAAAATGTTAAACCAAAAATAAAACAAAAAAATGCAGTTTTTACGTTTTGCAATCCCCCCAGTAAATGAGGGAATAAAAGTAAAAAGTCATTTGCCGAAAATCCATTCAAGTGCGAGGGATCTTTTTGATATAACGTGTGAATGAAATACCATAGTATTCGTTCTATAAGACTGTCACAAATAAACACTTTGAATGCACATTGAACAGTGGATGCATGTTGCATGAACATTTATGTAGTGGTGCATAATATTACAGCATACATCTATACATTCATATTATACATATAAAAAGGATAATGTTGGATAGAGAGCTAGTGTAAATAAAACTTATAGTTGCAATAAACATCAATTCCTTGGTCTTATCAGAAAAGTCCTTGATATGTCCTATAATTTTTCATGGGGTCGATCATCCAAAATCTATTGGATAAGGGTCATGATGCAAGAGGATTTTGTATCATATCAAGCGAAAACCAAAAACATCCAACTCACAGACTACCCTTCCTACAAAAAAGACAATATCATGACTTCATTTAATCTGATAACAATATGGGAGGTTTTGATTTGATATTTATATTAAATTCAAGCTCGATTTTTCCTTCGGAAAGACCTTTAGATTTTTCTAAATTTGTCTTAAAGGCCGTCAATTTTGCTCATTAAATTTTATGATGGTGATATACATTTAGTAGAAAATTTGGAAAGGAGTGATGCAGCCACAAATGTATTTGAAATTTAGAAAGATATATATGTACGTATATAGCAACTGTATTTTTATTGTTTTGAAAACAGGTATTGCAGTTTTTGTGGTTGTTTACTAAAAAATTCGTATCTTCTTATTAAAGAATTTGTTGAATGTTCAGCATACACAACCTATCAAGCCTTTCATCGCTCATTGTTGACCTTAGCCATGTTTTTACTCTTCTAAGTGTAATTTCACTGTAAAATGAAGATAGATGCATTTGGGCCTTGAAACCCATTTTTTATCGAAAACTAAATGCATTAAGATCAACCAAATTAAATCCGCAGGTCCGCAGCACAATTTTCAGTAAAATTTAACGTTATCCTCGAGCAGTACGAGAAAATCATTTCTCATTGACTACCTGCTGCACTTGGAACCGACCGTTGAGATAAGGACCGAGAGCAAAAAACAACTGCAACAACAGCACCATGAGTGAACCCCTTTCTTCTCCTCAACTGATGGTCCAGTCGTCAAACAAAAAACATGTTCTCGTAATGCAAAAATATTCTGATCTACGAGAGGTATTTAAAAAATATGCACGACTTGATCGCACGAACTTGCTCTTGTGAACAACAAATGTGTGTATTTACAAATTGAAGATGCATGATGTATATATTTAACGAGAAATTATTAAAAGTGTAAAAAAACAAAAAAAATGATTTTTGTTTGATTTTTTTTTTAATCATAAAACAATGTTTTTCAAAATTTTCCAATGCAATATTGTTTATACTATTAACAAGCACCAGATTGCAAAATTATAACAAAATCGGCGTAACCATCAAAAAGATATATGCGAATAACCTACAAATAAGACCATTTTCTCAAAAAACGTGGAATACCTAATTCCGTTATGTGAATTTTTTTGAGAAAAACCTGAAACGCCGTTTTCTTACAATTAACTTGGTTATTACAGGTACGAAGTTTAATCAAAATCGTTAGAGCCGTTTTCGAGAAAATTTGAAGAAACCAAAATATTTGTAGGGCAGCTACCCGTTCTAGATGAGCTAAAACAAAAATTCGAATTTTCCCTCTACAGATAGAGAATCACATAAAAATGTTCTGTACCAAATTTCGGTCCACCCTTTTAGACTCTAGCTCAAATTACAGTGGACGCACCGACGCACAGACCGACGGACGGCATGACGAAACCCACTTTTTCGGACTTCTCGATTATTGTAGTGTTAGTTTTGATTACAACCTCGAATTTTTTTTTTTACACGAAACCAATAGTTGTTCTATAGGTAGAGCAAGTAAAAAAGTGACTTTAAGTATTATTCTTAAGATACTTTTTAAATGCAATTGATAATAAAACTTCTCAAGATATCATGATGGACTAAGTGATAATTGTCAGGGGTGTGGATGGAAGCAAAACTACCTCGGGGAATATGGTATGACCGGAACGTTGTCATCGCCCATTGTGGGGGAATTCAAACAGGGCTGGTGCTACTGCGTTAGCACCAGCATAGTACCTTGAAGTGGTGATCGCCCGTCCGCTGTCAATTTCTTTGATTTTTTTTCTCACAGGCCTATTTGTGTTTCTTTTGCAGGTGAGGTTAAGTTTCGGGGCAAGTTTCCCCCTCACTCTGGCGACTTAAGCTGAGCACCGCAAGCAGGCCGTGTTCCCAGAAGCCTTTATAGCACTTATATTCCCTTTAAACTATTCCTTTTACGAACTATTCCTCTCCCAATTTCCTAACCTTTCTTGAATTTTCCTACCGTTCCGCCTTACCCACCCTCCTACGATTCTCTTGTAACCGAAGAAAGCCATTGCCATTGTCGCTATGGCAGCATGGTAGTAAGTCACACTAAAAAATTCAAGAAAGAAGGGTTATTAGCATTTCTCTCAAATAAGTTTGATGATATAGCGTAAAATATCCTATGGACATCTCTTACAAAGAAATATTTAACTCTATTTCTCTTCATATACTCTTTTCTAAACATTAAACTTTGTCTTCTTCTCTACTCTGGTATGATTGAAGACTACGCTCTTTGTGAAATAGGAGAAAAAAGTTTTGGGCAATTTACCTTCGCACTCAATCTCCTACTGACTTTTCTAATAATCTTGGTACTTAACTTCACTTTACCGAACTTATCAACTCCCTTTACAACGCTATTTAACAGAAACTCAAACCAACCTTATTAAGGATACTAAATCCTTTTTTTCAGTTCGTAAGCTTCAAAAGAAAATCCGATGGATATCCTACTTCTCTCTCCTTCAATAACGAAACTTCAAATGAACCACATACTATCACCAAATTTTTTGCTAATTTTTTCAAACTATCCTTTGTCGACGAATCATTCGTACCTGATTCCCATTGTTTAAATTATTTACCAAATTTCTCCTTCAGGCCATTTCTTCCTAACAATAGTTAATCAACTCAATGATGAATTTATTCCCGATCCAGATGGTCTCCCCGCCATATTTGTAAAAAAATGCTCCTCCACTCTTTTTCTTCCCCTCTCAACAATTTTCAGTTTATCCCTTTCTGAAGGAAAATTTCACCACCTATGGAAAACTTCTTTCATAACCCCAATACACAAAAAGGGTCCTAATTGCGGTTTTAAAAAACTATCGTCTCATAGCCAAACTTTCACATATTTCTAAAATCTTCGAAAGTATTTGGTAGGAAATAATAAGTTTTCGCTGTAGATCTCTCATATCCCCTAGACAGTCTATCTACTATCTCCTAACCTTGTCGAATTTGTATTCTTTAGATACCCTCTCAGCCCTAGAGAACGGAAAGGAAGTCAATGTTGTCCCAACTGACTTTAGTAAGGCCTTTGATAAAATTTCCGACAGACTAAAACTTTTTAAACTGTCCACTTCGGCTTTGAACTTATATTCTTGAAATAGATTTCCCCTTACCTCGATAACCATTATTACAATGTTCGTTTCAGATCAGTCCTCTTCAGCCCCTTCTTAGCTAACTCTTTTTTGTTATTACTATTATTACACTATTACACTAATGATATTAGCATGGCTATTTAACATTCCCATATCTCACTCTACGCCGACGATGCTAAGTTTTTCAACGACTGTTTCTTCAACACATGATTCTACTCTTTTTCAACAAGACCTCGACAGTTTCTCTGTCTGGTAGCTTAAAAATAGCTTGGAGATAAATATTGTCAATCAATCACTTTTTCACGTGAACGTATCAAATCTTCTCCTCGTCCTTATCATTTACATAGAGAACCCATCTCCAGCCTGGAGTCGATTCGCGACCTTGGTATCTCTACTCAGCACTTGGGTTTGTGAAACGTTCGTCGGTCCAAAGAATTTTCCGACTCCTACGTGATGCGATCCCTCTAGATAATAACCTTTGTGCACCCACTCCTCGAATACGACCGTCAAGTGTGGTCCCCTTATCAAAATACACGCATCTCAGAATTGAGGGCATTCAACGTCGTTTCCTACGACTTGCCCTTCGTTGTCTCTCCTAGAATGATCCTTCGATCTTACCTCCCTGCCAAGACCGCCTTCAACTAATTAACTTAAATTCGCTGGAAAAACGAAGAGAACTGACATCCTCTTCATTCATCGACTTATTTCTGGTTCCATTAGCATTGAACAACTCTTTACAACCCTATCCCTTTTAACACAAACTCCGGTAATCTAAGAAATCCTCGCCTCTTATGGCTCCAATGAACCTATTACTTATATGCTGAGGAGAATTAATGAGACCTTCTGCCTAAGACTCCGTCTTCTCAATCACCTCCTAATTCAACCTAAGTGTTAGTTTTAAGTTAGCTTGTATTAAGCCGAATAAATGGAGGTATTTGCCCCCGCTAAATTAAAAATTAATTTATATACAACCTTTAGCATTGCATCTAAACATACATATTTATATAGGTTATAGGTATTCTTTTTATACTGCTAGTTAAATTAAAATGAGGAAAAATGTTTAATTTCAACTTTTCAACCCCGATCAACCTTCAGGGAAATCAGGATCCACCTGCTCAAATTGTTTCTTTATGAATTGTAAAATACCCAGAGAAATATCGTAACTTATTAGATGTGCTTTCAATTTGAAGTGATTTATCTTATGTTGTCTCTTATATTTAAAAGAAATACGCTCTTTAATTTCGTCCCGTCTACTGGTCTACATACACTGGCTTCTGAGAGAAATAAATATTTATGTACGTGTGCATCTGCTTAAACAAACTTTTCAATGTGAAAAGAAGGACAATCGTTTTTTTTTTCTCTCGTTAACCATGACAAAATGTTTTAATTAACAAGATTTTGCAGTATCCTTGATGCATGAGGAGGGTTTCGCTTTGCGTTTAAATGAAAGAAGTACGCTCCGTTTCACTTTGATTGAATACTACGACGCAATGGATGCATTTGCACTGAAACCGATGTGTAGTTTTTGTTGCAGTTTTTGTTTCTATTCGAGGAGGTTATTTACGATGCTGTAAGATAGAGAAGTAAATGAGGGTGCATGTCCAATTTATAGAAAAAAGATTGCAACCTTAAATGTATTGATTAAATTAGTCGAAGAAATCACAAGTAATGGGTGATTTTTTAAGAGGCTTAGAACTTTTTAAAAAAAAAAAAACACAAAAAATTCGAAAAAATGAATGAAATATTTATTTGAATCGATAGTTTGAACCTTGCAATTTAATGTTTAAAGATAATTTCATGCAAATGTTGACCGCGGCTGCGTCTCAGGTAGCCCATCCGCTGAGTCCAATTTTGGCATACTCTTTCACACATATCGGCCGGTATCTCACGAATGAATGCATGGATGTTGGCTTCCAGTGCGTCAATCGAAGCGGGCTTGTCCCTATAGACATTAGCCTTGACACACCCCCACAAAAAATAATCTAATGGTGTCAAATCGCACGATCTAGGCGGCCAATTGCCCGGCCCGAAACGTGAAATTAACTGTTCACCAAACTCGCCTCGCAATTGCGCCATTGTTTCGCGTGCTGTGTGGCATGTGGCACCGTCTTGTTGAAACCACATATCATGCAAGTCAAGAACTTCCATTTCGGGCAAAAAAAAGTTTGTTATCATCGCTCGGTAGCGTTCACCATTGACAGTAACGCTGCGATTCGCATCATCTTTGAAGAAATAGGCCCAATAATGCCGCCGGCCCATAAACCGCACCAAACAGTGGCTTTTTCGGGATGCATTGGTAGCTGTTGCAATGCTTCTGGCTGATCTTCACTCCAAATGCGGCAATTTTGCTTATTTACGTACCCATTCAACCAAAAATGAGCCTCATCGCTGAACACAAGCAGCGCGCGATGAACATTTCGAACCGAGCACGAATTTTGATAGTAAAATTCAATAATTTGCAAGCGTTGTTCATTTGTAAGACGATCCATGGTTAAATTGCAAACCAAACTGAAGCTGTTTGACAGTGACACAAGGTACTAAACACACGTCAGCTGTCAAAACCAGTGTTGCCAAAAGCAAATCAGCCAAAAAATCACCCGTTACAAAGGGAATAAATATAAGCCAAAACAAATATTAAATAATGGGTGATTCATTTCGAGGTACTTTTTGCAAAAAAATATTCTAGTTTATCGGGAAGTTTTTATTATCACACCATTCTTTAAGTTTCTTTTTTTTTTAAATAATCCAAATATCGTAGCGATCACGGGCTTCCATTTCAAGCATCAAAAGTCCTTAGTCACAGTTACATTGTGGCCGACCTAATTTTTGAAGAATTACAGACCTATGATTTTACCAGCCCATAAACCACAGCTAACCTATGTTTTGTCTGGATGCAAAATGGCAGCTCTTAGATCTCTTTGTGTAGGTCTTCAATCTAAATACGGCATTTTTTTTTTCAATTGAGCCATTAAGACATAAATGGGTCTTGTCGTCAAACAAAACTTTAGTAGAACACAGTGGATCTTTTTCAAGCCTTTCAAGAGCCCGAAGACCGAAACTGCGGCGGGCTAGTCTGGCGATGGTGAAATGTCAAACAATACTGATGAAAAATTCCATGAAATTTTCACATGACCCACGTGTTATCTGCCTGGAACCAGTGGCGTATCCAGCGGGGGTGAGTCATGACAAACAATCTTCACTTATATTCTAAAAAATGGACACAGAAATAAACCTATGTTATCATTTGACATGTTAAGGTACATATATGTAGGTTAAGGTATATATATTTATGTTCTACAATATAAGTTATTTATTTCATCTATACCTACCTACAGCAATTTTTATATATTTCGGTTTTTTTGGCATAAATTCATATTTTTTTAAGAATTCAGGCAGCGGTGTTTTTTATGTTGAGCTCCAAACTTTTTTAAGGAGTTGTTATAATAATTTAAAGAACGAGTTTCATGCTTCTTTACCATTTTTGGTAATTTATTATTACCCATCCTTCATAATATAAAATCTTTGAAATTCTAATAGACAAGAGCATTAATCAATGAATTCAAGATTACGCCACTTCTACGTCATTGGAGACAAAATAATAACAAAAAATGTAACCGTTAAGAAAATTTCGGTGAAAACATTTTTAGTGTGCGATTAAAAAAGCTTTTCGTTTTAAAAGTAAAAGAGTATCACCGACAATATATTTTTAAGTTTATATTAAATTGTTTTAGATTATATTATTCGCCAAAAAAACGACACAAAAAACATAATGCGATGGAAAAGTGCTGAACTAACTGTGATGAACTAATTACAAGTTTTGCCTAGAAAAAACAAGGACCACTTAATTTTATTATAATTAAAGAGATGTGTTTTTAAGTACAAACATACATATCTACATATATATGAACATATGCACATAATGTATAGAATAAATATTTATTTGTTGTTTAACTGTTTCTAAAGATTTGTTTTTTGTATTGAGTTGTTCCTAACTAGGTAGTCTGGTGACTTAATTATTGAATCTTGCCAAAAAATATTTTTGGTTTTGGCGTAACCGTGCACACAAAATGACTTTTTTTATTTCAATTATCAAACTTCCTTACCAATCATCATTGAAAAATTAAACGTCATTTTAAGGCGAAGTTTGGACCAAATTAATTTTTTTTACTAAAGTAATAATTCAAGCCGTCAGCTTTATTTTTGCAAGATTTTACTTTTTAAACCTCTCAAAATTAGTCAATCAAATTTTCAATGATGGTTTTCAATGAAAGCTATAAATGGCGCCTAGGACCAGATGTGTCAAATTTATTCTGAAATTAAAAAATTATGGGTGAAGATTGCAAATTTAACTTTGAATAATAATAATAATGTCTACTAGATTTATGGACTTCTTAAACCATTTGCAATTATTGGACAATCAGCCATCAACGACAAGAAAAAGAAAAATATACAAAACCTGATATGGTCCAATGCAAGTCCTCAGTGAGGAGGATTTCAGGAAGAAATATAGGTTTTCCAAGGAAAATATGGGGAAATTCATAGCAATTATTGAAGATGACTTAAATGGTTATACAAAAGGTGGACATAACACACACCAGACAACACAAACAATTGAAAAATGATAATAATTTTGACAGAAATATGTTATTAACAGGAGAATAATTGTAATATGTACTATGTTTCCACCGACCACTCAACCGAGATTTGATAATATGAGTGAATTCACAAACGTCAAATTTCTGTGTAGTGATTCGGCATCACTGCTTTTTTGCGATGCTGATGCTTAAACAGCTGTAGCCGGTGCGATGCTGATCTGTTATCTGTTTTACGTTAAAAAACATTTATGGCGTTTAATTATCAATGATGGTACTAATATTATTAAAAACTTAAAACTTAAAAACTGGGACATAGTTTCTGGCCCTAGACCTAGGAAATAAGTTTATCCTTGGGTCTGGAACTCGTAAGGAGGTTCTGGATCTGGCACAAAGCTTCTTTAACCGGGACAAATGTTCTGTTGGTGGCTCTGGAACTTAGACAAAGGACAAATTTGTCTGTTTTTGGAAACAACTTTTTTACAAATTTAAAAAAAGTTTTTTTCAAAAATCAAATTTTTTTTTTGTCAAAAAAATTTAAGGAAAAAAAATGTTTTTTTAATTAATCCAAAAAAAAAAGTTGAAATTAGTTAATTATTTTTAAAATATTTTTTTCAAAAAAAAAACAATTCTATCTCTGTCCAGGTCCAGAGCCACCTTTTTCCAGGTCCAGAAGTCCAGAAAAATATTATATTTGAAATCACCAACATTCTTCCAATTGTATTATTTTATTCGAAATCACCATCAAAATTCTTTTCTGCAGAATTTCGTGCTGCGGGATTATGTGCTACGGGATTTCGTAACGATCCCATCACCAACTTATCGATATATTTCTCGATGCTTCTTTGCTTAAAGTTTGCGCATCAGTTTATGAAATTTGCAAAAATGAACAGTTGGCGTCTAAAGTGATGCTAAATGTTTGCGTTTGTGATCGTTTGACTTTAAGGATCGAGCATCATTATTGCAGTGATGCGTTTATGAATTTACACTATTTGTCCATAATCTTTTTTTCAAATCTCGAAGATTCACCATACAAATTTATTTCGTAAATCTAGTAGATTTCAAATAAATCTTGAAAATTTTCATAGGGCCGATAGTTTTATAAATCGAAACAACTTTTTAAGTCGTGTTAAACGCATTCATTGGAAAATTCAACCTTTTTTGCTTCATTAGACAAAAATTAAACTTTCTGTCTCACTTCAACTTCATACGAAAAAATTAAACAAAATACCTATGCATTTTGAGAGGTACTTTCAAAATTAATGCGTGGTTACTAATAGATTTATTTAATCTTAATTGAGATAAACCTTCGGTGTAAACATAGTATTAGATGTGTTTGGCAAATGTTTTTTTTTTTTTGTTTTACAAATTATCACAATTTGCTGTCAAAACTCATACGACAAAAAAACCCAAGTTTTCAAAATGTGGCGAAATTACGGAAATTTTCGTAAAATTCACTTTGCTATTCCGCAAATATTTTGTTTTTATTAATGTACAATTTTTACACGTAGCTTAACTCTTATTCCGTGGTTTAGTAAGCTCGTGGAATAAAGGTGGAATAAGTACTTTTTATTAATTTTATTTTTATTAATAGGGCTGTAAATGTATAGTCTTATAATTGTGAAAATTTTCCAAATAAGAAACGGTGACTAAAACCATGGCCAATGAAGCATTCATTTAAGTAAAGGGTGTTTTTTTGAGACGTGTGGTTTTCAATCTGGCAATACTTTTTCGAAGTTGGTCTTTTTGACAGCTGTCACTTGATTTATGCTCAGTTTGGTTTGCCATTTCATAATAAATAGACAACGTTTCCAAATCGTGCAAATTTATTACCAAAATAAAATCGCATAAATTCGAGCAACCATGGATGGGTTTCGCACCACGTTTACTCTAGTGGATAATGCGCATCCTCAGAGATGCCGTACAGTGCGCACCGAAGACGCTATTGCTGCTGTGGAGCTGAGTATCGAAGAAGACCCGAATGAGACCATCCGCCATCGAACAATTGGAGCTGTCGAAAATTGGGCCTCTCGGTTGGAATTTATTCGAGCCAGCCGCGGCGGCCACTTGCCCAAAATCATTTTTAAAACAATGACAAACCCTTATCTTTATAATAAAGATAAATTCTTGGCAATAACACTAAATTATATGCGTTTTATTTCTTCTTGATAACCACACGTCTAAAACACACCCTTTATTTTGTTTTGGCTTACTTGTAGTTTTTATGTTTATTTCAGAACCGTCAAACCAACCGTACCTTACGGCTTGTTGGAAATCCGTTTTGAAAATTAAGAATCGCGACCTTTCAGTGATAAATCAATATAATATTTTGACTAATAGATTGATTTTGTGGATTGTGTTGGATATATAGAAAGCCAATTTTAAATCGAATGAAACACCAGGTATTTAAAAATTTCGGACGATTGAATATTAGTAGAGTGCTAAGCATAGTTTGTGGGGGAAATCATTCCAAATAGCGTTTTGTAAGTAATTAACTTTAAGAAGAGCTCGTTTTAAACGAAATTCTTTGAAAATTACGAACCCACCGCACGTCTCAGAAGCACTTGCAAGTTCATACCATACATTCTTCTATTTTATACATAACATCAAAGCAACCAATTTTTCAATCCATTTTTCTTATATTTATATAACGTGAAAACGCATATGGATAGTTGGATAACTTCATTGCATATTCCTTAGCAAATGGGAGTGAAAAAAACATTTGATCTCTCAGTTGCAAAACATATACCTACATACATTCGTACAAATATATGTACAAGTACATGCATGCACACGAACTAGTCATACTTACATACTAACAGCGAATATAAAATGTATAAATGTGTCCACGTTCCAGCGGTGGTTGTAACAAGCTCGATTGTTTTCAAACTTTAAACTTTTTCATTTTCGCCCATTTTTTTCATAGGGTGATTCAGAAAAATCTTCCCCTTTATAAATTGAAAACAATACACTACAGCCATATTATTCACATTTCTCAAAACTTGAAAAGAAACTAGTTTTCTTTAAAACTAGTTTTGTTTTGAGTTTTGTCCAAAAGCATTAAAACTAGTTTAAAACAAAAATCGGTATTGTTCACTTATGAAGATAAAACTAGTTTAGGGTTTCAAACGAATTTCTTGTTTTGGCTATAAAACAAGTTTCGTCGAATTAGCTGATTGTAGTTTGACAACAGAAATTAAAAGTCGAATAAATTGTGTTACTCAAAATAAAACCAATTCGTTTTCTAATTGTTGCTCTGGACAACACATACCTGACTTTTCTTAACAATTTTTATTGCATATACTTAAGAGAAAATTGTTGCAGTATTATAACATAAAATGAAATGAAAAATGAAATGCCACAAAAGGACATCCAATGGTTTTATTTCAAGACTCTGCCTTAGCAGTAAATTAGTGAGTTATTGTATTTCGTTTGGTTCAATCGAAGATGCATTCACCACGTGAAAAATCTGAATTACTGGTACATTTAAAATACGCTTTGTTGCCCAATCAGCCTTATTGTGAAAAAACTCGAAAAATATTTCACCTTAAAATTTTTTTAGTCGCCCGGAATTTGAAAAGCTATTGTGAGTTTCGCTTGAACGATGATGATGATTTCTACATAATGCCGTTACCGTTCGCCTCCAAAAATAAGTGAAAATTTCGTCCGAAATTAGTGCTCACAAAAATCTTAATGAGGGGAATTTTTCGAAGATTTAACTTTTCGGGTGAAAATCACAATAGGCGAAAAGTGAAATGGCAGTCATTCCGGGTGGAATGTTGTTCGGGTGAAACTGACAACTAGGCTGATTTTGTATTTTGAAATTAAATATGTGCAAATGCATGATATGGTGATAGGTAAACACTTGGGTATTGAAATATTGAAGGTTCCTTGAAATCAACAACCAAATCATCTCACTCTTCCACTTCTGAAGGGTTCCGCTATGCGTATGAGCGCCTGCTCTCAATCGATTATTATTTTTTGTTTACTTTTCAGATTTTATTTTGTTATGAATAATATGAATCGCTTAATACTGCATTACGTGCCATTTTATAAAAATGTCGAATTATTTAGTTACGTTCCGTAGTTGAAATTCTGAATAATATGAAACAACGCCAAAACTAGTTTTAAAGCCCTTAACACTAGATATTTCTGGTTTTAGGTATGTCGAGTTTTATACAAAACTAGTTTTAAGATTTAAAATTTTGAATGTCTTTTTTGAATAATACCGATTTGTGGAAAACTTTAAACTAGAAACCTCTATAGAACTAGATTTGCCGTAAAACTAATTTTGAAATGAGTCAATAATACGGCTATAAGTATTGAAAAACTATGTCTTTTAAAAGTATTTTTCTATAAGAATAATAAACCATTAAAATTCATTCATAAGCTAAGCATAGTTGATATGCTTCTAAAAAAGGATACCGCGAAAATTTTTTCCTTTTTTTAATTGTTAAGCGTAAATAGTAGTTTTGATAGAACTATTAGTCTTAAAGCCGATAGCACATTTTGGGAATGGATGTTTAATTAAAAGTATGAGTACGTGACCTTAATGCTAATAGTTGTGAAATGTGATACAAAAGTCTGGCAACATTTTTTTCTCACCTTTCGCTGGAGATGGAGGGTTAATGCAATTTGTCCATATTAATGGCCACTTAAGCATTTATTATTTTCAATAAATGAATTAAAGTACAAGTAGTAAGAAATGCAGTAAATGCTACCTACTTTTTTCGGATGAACTTTTTTAGGAAATACCTTATTCGGCATTCATTAAAGCAAGTAAGTACTTTTTTTCTCTAGGAATTATAGGTACTTAACTTTTTCCGAGTCACAAAATCACAATTTGAAAATTTCATATTACGTACTTTTTCTTAGACCCGCAATTGAAGAACCGAAGCATCGCAGTTTTGAGTCCTGTGATCATTGAAACAAATCTTTTTTTATCTTCGGTATGTCTATCATCCGGCTGACGAATCCTCTAGTCATACCACAAAAGATTAAGCAAGGGTCTCATGGGTATTTGACATGTTTTCGTCTTCTAAATTTTCCCTACTGAATAATTTCCAGAACCTTGACAGAATTCGTTTATATAACTATTAATATATTCATAAAGGATAATTTCTGGGGCACCTTACTTTGAAAATTGTTGCACCAAATACTGTGTTTTCGATGAGTTAAAATGCAAACAGCATAGTTGTATATATACATATATATAAAGATAGAAACATGCTATCAAGGACATCAAAGGTTAAACTTAGTCCTCCCGTAGAAATACTTCTCCATTACATACCCAGCCAAGAATCAGCCATAGAATTTGATTACATTTTAAAATTGGCTTCGGTAAATGCTTATGCAGATAGTGGATTAAGTGCAAGTTTGCTAATGAAAATCGTTTCTGCATATTAATTACTCGCAAGCTCACATTTATGGATATTTATGTTATAATGATCCAACCATAAACGGAATACCTCTCTATTCGTTATTTGAACTATACCTACTAACTATTTTATATTTTAAATGCGTAATCAATGCACCCTCAAGTCAAGCTGCAGTACATATTAAGAAGTGAATTATTGTTTAAATTAGCAGGAATAGGGTTTGAGAATTTTTACACTTTTTTATAATTCTATGTTGAAGAAAACATTCCCCTAATTAAATCATTTCATGAATTTTGCCCCCATTGGCTAAGGACTTCTTCAATGCCATTGTCTCTCAATTCGAAAAATCCGCCTAAATTTAATGCTCTCGAAAATCTTAAAGGATGAAGTCGAACAATAAACAGGAAATAAATCTTAACTTCTTACAAAACTGCACTATTTTTGTAATCTTCCTTTATTAGGTAATGTCCTTGAGCGACTAAATTATCTTCGAAATTCTTTCTTTTACGAGTTTTATCTTTGTTAATGCTATATGCTATTTTAAATTGTGTTCCCTGTGGCATGGCCAATCTATTTGGCGGATCATATAGTCCGTAAAATAAAAGAGAAATACATTTAAAGCCAGGACATGTCCGGGAGAATCCAGACTTGAGGGAAAATTCCAGCTGATGGAATGTGTAGCTTTGGAATGTGAGAATTATTTCGACAAATACGTATAGAAAACCATCAGAAGAACAATACATAACTGAATGATTCCATTTTGCCCCTTTTGAAAAGACTGCGTATTTAAAAAGCGTAGTGTAAAATGATATTTAAAATATTGGATAGAACAAAATGAAGCACAAATAATTTAAAAGTGGAGATAAAAAAAATGCTTCAAGTTATTATTTGAGTTATGTTTTTACGTGCTCTTTAGGGCAAGTATTGGTATCGTGTGACTAAAATGGAGTTTGTAATAAAAACTAACACTACAATGACCGAGAAGTCCGAAAAACTAGGTTTCATCATGCCGTTCGTCGCCAGTCGGTCTGTGCCTCGTCGATGCTTCGTCAACTGTAATTTGCGCTAGAGCCTAAACGGGTACACCGATTTGCTTCAAATTTGGTAGAGCGCATTTTTATGTGATTCCCAAGAGGAGAAATTGGAATTTTTTTTAGCCCATCTAGAACGGGTAGCTGCCAAACAAATATTTTGTTTTTTTTTTTCAAATATTCTCGAGAAAGGCTCTAACGATTTTGATTAAACTTTGTACCTGTAACAATCAAGCCAACTATAAGAAAACTGCGCTTCAGGTTTTTGTCAAAAGATTTACGTAACGGAATTAGGTATTCCATGTTTTTTTTTAGGGTTATTCAAGTATATCTTTTTGATGGTTCGGCCAATTTTGTTATAATTTTGCAATCTGAGGCTTCTCAATAGTTGCATTTAAAAATTTTGAAAAACATTGGTCACTTTCGACTCTTATATATATTTTCTCGTTAAATATACATGTACAAGACAACCGAAATAATATTAACTTTCTGGCCTTAAGTCTCAGACATTTAAATAACGACGCAGGACCAAGAACTTGTTGATGTGATTGATACATAGGTATGAATCACATAACTTAATTTTACCATCGTATATAAATATAGATAAATAATCATTTATATATACGTTCAATGGTTTTACTCAACAATTATGAATTTACATATATGCTAAACTCCGATTAAAATGCAAATTTTTAAATCACAATCTCAAAGCACGAGCACAAGAAAACACATTTAACAATGACAACAACCGTATATTTTAATTTAATGGTTTCCCTAACAAAATTACTGTTGGAAGAATTCGCATTTGTCATCAGAACGTTGCAATTTTCCTCTACTTATAGAAAGAGTTTGTAAATTAAACATTCATAAAATTATAACAGATGGCCTTGTTATTTCCTTACGATTTTTCGTCCTTGAGTGCAACAGCGAGTGCAAGGATGCGACTAAAGAAACAATCAATAGAATGATTTTCTCAAAAACTAAAACAAATAATGTGTCTGGTTTTCAGCTTTTGAATAAAAATTAAAAAAACACTCAAAGCCATTCAAAATCTTAAAAAATAAAAAGTATTTTAATGAAAAACTGATTATTGAAATAGAATAACATAATAGATGTCAAAGAATAGAGATCTGGCATTTAAAAAAGAATATTATGGCAATGTTGTCGTTGTTTTTCAAAAAATTGTTTTCAATTTAATTTTTTTTTAATTCCTGCTCCAGCCTAAACGGAAGGGGGTACAGATCCCCTCCTGATGTACAATATTTTTCTTATATTATATCAACCTATGTATACACACGCCCTAGTCTTTTTCACTGGTATGGTGTACTGGTCCGGATCCACGGGGGGATTTGGTAATTTCTTAATTTCGTTTGGCCTACAAGACGCCAGTTACCTATAGCTTTCATTGAAAACCATCATTGAAAATTTTACTTGCTTCTTTTGAGACGTTTATAAAGCAAAATCGATTATTATTTTTGATGCCAATATGAAGGCTATGACTTTATTATTAAATCTTGCCAACAAAAATTTTAGTTTTGGCGAAACCTTCTACACAAGGTGACTTTTAATATTTCAATGATCATGGGTAAGGTATTTCAATCATTGAACTTATTGAACTTTTTATGGGGACGGACGGTTGGGCGAAAATTATTTTTTTTTTTTGCAAGAATTATTATTAATTAAGTTATTTTCTTTATATTGGCATCAAAATAATCACTTACTTTGGTTTTTAAGTGCCTCAAACATAAAAATTAAAATTTTCAATGAAAGCTATAACTGGAACCTATGTATGTATACACTTTCGACTAAAGATTTCTCCAAGTTTAATCAACAAGTAAAACTTCAAATACATCTTGAAGGACAAAAGGAGAATACTTACTTTAGATGGCACAACAGATTTATGAAGGGCATAAGGTTGGCTAATTTTCTTGGACGAGACTAGGGTCATGCCAATTGATAACAGTTATAACAGTTTTTTGCCATTAAAAGTGGGTGTGCGTTACGCGCTTCGCGCGACTTGAAAAAAAACTCTGTGCCTGCAGTATGCCCACCGTCGCAGGGCCCTGGCCCTGCGGGGCCGCATAAACAGTACTTTTGTAAACCAAAACTGTTATAATTGGCATCCACTTCCAATTTTGTTTAGACTTGTGCAATATATCATACCTTTCCAAAGTAAAACATATTAAAATACTATTCAATACTTTAGAGACAAAAATATTGCGGCTTAACACACGAACTTTTTATTTTTATTTAAGTTTTCTTTGTGTTAATGTGTTTTGAATAATTCTCCAAGAATTTATTCATTCGTAAGTTATATGTGATATAGTAAGTATGTTTACGGATAATACTCCCTCAAAAAACCTTTTTTATCATTTTTAAACCTGCATGTTAAGAATTTTAACATAATTTAATTCTGCGTGTAAGAATTGTAATTCAAAGTTACTTACTAATAAAGCATCGATCGTATTTTGGATGTTTATATTGCTTCAGTTTAGCTTCATAAAGGTACTTGTTTAGTGAAAAAATGTCCAAAACTTGCCAAAAATAATTTGTGTTTCTCGAACCTACTTTGAAAATGAGATATATAAACATGTATCGAGAAATGGAATGTAAAACGAATTCTTGTAGTAGGCTTCAACATCTTTTGTTTCAACATTGTAAAGGGTTTTTTTTTGCAGACCGCAACGACGTGGCACTTTTATTTCTATGTCGTACTTAGAATAGATTTCATCAAAACGTTCATAAATAGTATGGAATCATAAATCAGAATTCTTCCGATTTTCATTGAAATCATTTACGGCATCATCTGCTAAATTTGTGGCTTTCCCTAGGTTTTGATTTCTTCAAAGTTGAAATGGCAATCGAAAGTTGAGAGCCCATTTGTGAAATATCTCGATCCTTCTACGTTGAAGTTCAACATATTTTGAAATTGTTTCATGAGACTGGGCCAAATAGATTTCAATTTTTCTTTTCTTAACTGACTTTTCTTCGTCATTTTGACAATTTCATTCTTAAGATGGCTTTGTCTCTTGGCAATGCAAAAATGCTTGAATTGTTCCGATAGTTCCTCAAGCATTTTTTATGCCAGATACTTAGCAAGGTGCATTTATGGCCAGAAGCTGTTGGCAGCACAATGTACGTATATTGCCAGAGAAAAATATGTCCTTATAAAGGGTCCACCATCTAACTTTTTTTTTTCAACTAGTGCTTATTTCGTGAATGGTAACACTTAGCTCATGTCTGATTTGACAGATAATTAGTTTTATCCTTCCGCTGAACGAATATGGTTGTGTATATGCTTCGCTAAGTGGGCCTGCGATCGACTTAGAGAAGATTTTGCCAAAGATGAAGCTCATTTTGATCTAGGCGGGTAGTAAACAAGCAAAATTGTCGCATTTGGGGCACAGAAACCCCGCACGCATACATTGAAAAGCCGATATACCCAAAACGAGTCACTGTTTGGTGCCGATTTTGGTCCAAAGGCATAATTGGGCCATTTTTCGAAAATGAGCAAGGAGTGGCCGTTACAGTCAATGGCGATCGTTATCGGGCCATGTTGAACGAATTTTTGTTCACAAAAATTGAAGAGGAGGATATTGGCAACATTTGGTTTCAACAGGACGGCGCTACGTGCCACACAGCCGAAGCTACACTCGATGTTTTGCGCCATTTTCAAAAAAAAAAGAAGTTATTTGGCGGACCCTTTATAAGCTTTGTGCTCCATGAATTTCACCATTCTCATTGCTGGAGCTCCGTCATATCCTTCACCATACAAGAATGAACTATCGACTCCACACCAATATTATGTTCACAATTTCTAATGGAGTCTGCCAAACCTTAACCAGAAACAGGAAGAAACTCAAGGAAATCTTCACAGAAATTCGATTTCAAATTCAAGTACCTATCGTGTACAAATAGCAAATTGCTCTACGCTGGAAATATCAGTGGATTCATGAGCTAAAATAAAGAATCCCTTAGCTTATTACACATTAGCAACAATTTTTTTCTAACTAACTTGTTGCATGTTTCGATTAATTCATTCTGAACGACGGTTCTCATGGCTTTGAGAGTTTTGTTTCACGTGCTTCCAATCATTAAATGGCTTCTGTCAATGAATTTTGTGAAGTCTGTTGATCATGAGAAACTACTGCATCATGTAAATCACCAACGGTGTTGTTTTTCGAATAGGATTCTTTCTTTGTGGGGTAGTCTCTATGTTGTGTAAGAATATTAAGTGTGTATATATACAAAAAGAATTCTTTGGATGACTCTCCAAAAGTCCCAGAAGAATCTTCTTCGGCGATGGACACCAAATCTTTAACATTCTATTAGGAGAAGTAGTAGATAATGAAAATTCGTAATAGAAGTTTGTTTGGGCTAGATATGGTTTTATTATAGATAATCTATTATAGTTGCCTTCATTTTTTATAATTACAACAAACTCGAAAGCTTATGAGTCTAGGACACCGCTTTTATCTAGAATATTCTATTCTACCATATTGATTGTCCTTTTCTTTTGTTTTTTAAAGATTTATACGCTCCTTCTAGAGAGGAGCTTAGAATTTGTAACTATTCCTAGTTAAGAATTTACTAATTTTAAAGCTCTTTCTGTTTTCTTAATAAACTCCAGCTGACCACACATAAAACAGTGACAGTTTGTGCAAAAAACTAAGCAAACATACTTTTTTACAATTGCAATTGTCAAAGTAATAAGTAAGTATATGGAGTTTGTATGATACTTAAAAGATAAAATATGTTTTTGGTGATTTTAAATTTGATAAATTGTTAAAAAGAAAGTACGATGCTAACTCGTTTGAACTTTGGATAATCCTAACCTATGCTAGATTACATCATACTTAATATGATTTAATATCGTACTAAATCGTTTAAAATTTTGTGCCATTGGTTTTAATTTAGTAGAAACTCTTTTAAAAATATTTTAAGTTTAAACTTTTTAGCAAATTAAATAACTATGTAACTATTAAATAATTATAATATTAATAAGTCCAAAAATTGTTTTTACTTCATTAGTCTATTTGAGTTACTAATCTCTAATTGATAAATATAAATAAATTAATAAATAAATAAAATACTTTTAACTTACTTTTTGCACAAAATCGATGCACTGTAGGTAAGTAAACAAATTTTAGAGTATTGCGACTGGCTAAACAGTCCTGGCTCGTGCGGCCTCCGCTTGAGAACAGAATAAATTGGGCACGTTCAATCAAAAAATCTGAAAATTCAGATCTTAATTTATGTTGATGAACGCAAACAAAATCTGAATTTTCAGTCGAAAGTTGTTGTGTGTTTGAGCTGTCATTTCAGATTGACTTCGAAAATCAAACCGAATTTTTTCGCCCACCGGCATATCTAGGCAATGTTTTTTTCTTCTTCACTTTTCTACTTTTTCACTTTTTGTTTGAATGTAATTAAGCCTTAAATCAGCAACTAAATACAGGAAGATTATGTACAATTCAATGAAAAAATAATTCCGTGATATTGCGATGGAGAATTCTGGGATTGATTAAAACCCACTTATCAATATAAAATATGTTCATTTATGTAAAAAAGTATTAATTTGTTCGTGATGAAAATTAATCATCACAAATCAACCACCAACCAGAGCGAAAATAATAAAGTTACATTTATATGTATAGTAGGGACTTCCACATTTCCTCCACTACAATTACTTTATTCTGAATTTTTAGATGAGGTTTTTTGTCTGAAAATTCAGATGAAACGTAAGCAAACGTAACTAAAAGTCACTTAAAGTAACAAATAGTCATCTAACTTTTTATGACAGCTGACCATCAATCAGAAGCTCCGAAAATTCTGAAAATTCAGATGTAAAACGTAATGCATTGCTTCCTCTAGCCTGCGTCTTACGTTCAGCGGACTATAACAGTACACAATATAACAGTATGAATGAAAATTTTCTTTTTGTGACAAGCCATAGGTGCTTGGTCGTATCGATAAAGATCTGTTAGATTTTGAAAGAGAGAATTTTTCATAAAATTCAATTTCTGTTTTCACTTTCCGTGAATGAACTTCTTTCAAATTGCCATCCAGTTGCACCTTAGCTGCCCTCTTGGGCTTATTGAGCATGGAGCCTTTTGTATAAATGAAGAACTAGAAAGAATTGCTCATTGGTCCGAATTATATGGTCTAATTTTTAACCCAATAAAATCTAAATGCTTAGTAATATTAAGATAGAATTTAGATCTTGCTTATTTTCCTTCAATGTTGTTTGACAATGCTCCCATCGAATATCTGGAAACTGCAAAAAACCCGATGTGACATTTAACCGTAATTTTACTTGGGATACATATAAATGCAGTTGTGGGCATCGATTTTGATATTGGGTGGCGAAAAGCCTTTAACGGGAAATGAAAACGTTAAAATCTAAGCGTTCAGTGAATCGGGTTTAAAACAAGGGTATATCGAAAACAAAAATTGGTAGAAGCCAAAATGGTAAGCAGTTATCGGCGAAATGAGTTGGACTATGGAAAAAATGAAAAAAGGCACTAACGAAGCTTCTACAAATGCTAATAGAAAAGCATTCATGGAGCTGCATCAAATTTTCACGACTCTGTTTCAAAGACAACACTAAAAATCGGTGTTAAATGTTATTTGGCTAAGTTAAATCGTGTTATTCAAAGTGCTTAATATTAATTAAGAACGAAGAATAAAAAAAGTACCGTTTAGAACCACTCGAAACGAAGCGCGCCTTCATATCTGTCGCAGTCAGCTGTCGTGAAAACCCCAAGTCGTAACTTGTCGTTTCTTCGGGTAAAAAAGTAATTTATTTTAAGGGAGCAGACGGGTAGAACTTCTACCCTTAACGAAGATAATATGCCTATCTGTCTTTTCCAAATGAATTTTTTTCAACCGAGAACATGTCAGGTTACGATTCGGGGTTTTCAAGACAGGTGACTCCGGCAGATCTGAAGGCGTGTTTCCTTTGAGTGCCACTAAGCGCATTTTTTTTTTTTAATTTGTTCTTGGTTAATATTAAGCACTTTGAATAACATGCTTTAACATAGCCAAACTTCAGTTAATACCGATTTTTAAAGGGTCCGCCAAATAACTTCTTTTTTTTTTTGAAAATGGCGCAAAACATCGAGTGTAGCTTCGGCTGTGTGGCACGTAGCGCCGTCCTGTTGAAACCAAATTTTGCCAATATCCTCCTCTTCAATTTTTGTGAACAAAAATTCGTTCAACATGGCCCGATAACGATCGCCATTGACTGTAACGGCCACTCCTTGCTCATTTTCGAAAAATGGCCCAAATATGCCTCTGGATCAAAATCCGCACCAAACAGTGACTCGTTTGGGGTGTATCGGCTTTTCAATGTATGCGTGCGGGTTTTCTGTGCCCCAAATGTGACAATTTTGCTTGTTTACTACCCGCCAAGAACAAAATGAGCTTCATCTGAAAAGATGATTTTTTTGGCAAAATCGGCATCTTCTCTAAGTCGATCGCAGGCCCACTTAGCGAAGGGTATACACAACCATATTCGTTCAGCGGAAGGATAAAACTAATTATCTGTCAAATCAGACATAAGCTAAGTGTTACCATTCACGAAAAAAGCACTAGTTGAAAAAAAACGTTAGCTGGCGGACCCTTTAGTATTTTCTTTGAAGCAGAGTCATGGAAATTTTATGCTGCTCGATGAATGCTTTTCTATTAGCCTTTGTAGAAGCTGCGTAAGTGCCTTTTTCATATTTTTTCCATAGTCCAACTCATTTCGCCGATAGCTGCTTACTATCTTGGCTTCTACCAATTTTTGTTTTCGATATAACCTTGTTTTAAACCCGATTCACTGAACGCTTAGATTTTAAAGTTTTCTTTTCCCGTTAAAGACTTTTCGCCACCCAATATCAAAATCGATTGTGAAAAAAAAATCACAACTATCGATTGGCAAACAAAACTGGATGATAAGATTGCACAGTTTAACGTAAACTTAAACTATTGTTAGTAAACCTATTCTATTGACCTACAAAATTCGCATGATTTTGTCAAATATTGGGTGATTGCACTAAATATTAAGAGATAGTAACATTTGTAAGAAACAATGTGTAAACCTATTCTATTGACCGTCAGTGAACATGTGTTAAGAAAATATTGTGTACCTAAATTTTGACTATCAACCTAAAATCGAATTTAAAAAAAATATCGAAAACTCCTTAAACCCCGTTTTTCAAAAAACAAAAATCCAAAAGTTGTTCAAAATCAAATTCAATTTTTCCAAAGATTCATCCAAAAATATTGAAAACCGAAGATGTTAAGCCGGAAAAACACTTTAAATGAAAATATCCTGTTATCCTTGCTCTGGACGTCCTTTTTAGAAATAAAAAAAAATTCAAAAAAAAACTTTTCTAGAGCTCTTCTAACCAGCGACTAACGACCGAGGAATGAACGAATAAATTTGATTTTAAACAAATTTTAAACCTCAATTCTTCACAAATTCTAATCAAAATCGCAGAAATATAATGTATAGATACTCAAATTAGCTTTTTAATTGCTAAAATAAGATAAATTTGGTAAAATAAATTGCAGTCTGATTATTACGAATTGTCAAACTGTATTCGCGTTCCACATACCATCCACACTTTAACGAAAAAATTGTTCGCGTACAACCTCAAAATCCATTTTGTTTTTTTTTTTTGTGGTCGTCATTCGCGACGAATAAAAAAGCCAGTGAAAGAATGTCAAAATGGACGCTTATTCGTTCATTCGTTGGTCGTTACTTGTTGGTCGCTCTCGTGTGCATAGTCCTTTAGGGCTTATTTCACAATGTCTGATTAAAGTTCTAAGTACGCAACTCGGAACTTATTATTCAGTTATTAACTTCTTTCACAATATCTAAAAAGTCAAACTTATAAGTAAAGTTCTATAAGTATTTTAATGGCCAGATAAGGTGTCGATTATCAAATTCCCATGACAACGAAAATATTAATTATTTTTTTGAATTCTCCATCAGACGATTCCGGAGATGGTACAATCATGAATTGTGCGCAATATACCTTGAAGCAGATATCGTGACAAAAATTAAGCTCGGTAGACTCCGGTGGGCAGGGCACCAAGCTCGCATGAGCGAAGAGGAACCTGCTCGGAAAGTTCTTTGTGGTACATTCTATGGTAGACGACAGCGTGGTAGACCATGCTTGCGCTGGAGAGATGGCGTAGACCAGGACGCCCGGAGCCTTGGGGTGCCCAACTGATTGGCGGCGGCTCGAGACCGGGATGGGTGGAGAGACTTGATGATGAAAAAATATTTTGTCTGGAAAACTGGAAAACTAACTGACACATTACATTTATTATTTCAAAAAATTGTGAAACGCAAAGTTTTTTACTGGAAGTATTTAATTTCCGGATAATTTAAACGTTACTTAAGTAATTCGAACTTTACTCAGACATTGTATATAAAACAGTCTATTTAATTAGTTTGCAAGGTACATACAGTGGTGTACATGGAAATAGCACACATTTTTTTTAAATTTGTATTTTGTATTAAAGTTGTTGTAAGCAATAGTTAATGTTTAAATACAAATTTGTTTTTGCTATTTTTAGGAAATTAGCATATTTTTTTATGTATATCCATCTTTTGACGTATTGCAGTCATTTCTGTAAGTAAATAGATATCTACAAATACCACAATTAACACAAAGTACCTTGGACATATAATTACCACATAACCTGCAAAAGTAAATTTACCTTTAAATGTCAACATAAAAGTTAATATTTAGTTGGAAATCCCGTGTTTGCAATCAAAGCTTGACATCTTCTTGGAGAATTTTCGACCAATTTCCTGCAGCGTTCTATTGATATTGAATACCAAGCACTTTTGATATTTTCCCATAATTCCTCAAAGTTTTTGGGATTCTTACCTTCGATTTGGCGCTCAATGTCATTCCACAGATTCTCAATCGGGTTGAGATCAGGTGACTGAGCCGGCCACTGCAAAACATCCACAAAATTTTCCTCTAAACACGATTTCACCAAGCGAGAAGTATGCTTCGGATTGTTGTCGTGCATAAAATGCCATGTCAAAGGCAAATTGTCATCAGCGTAGGCAATCATGTGATCTTCCAATATGTTCTAATGTTGATCCATTTTTGACCTAATCTTTAAAATTGGACCCACACCGTGCCAAGAGAAAGCTCCCCACACCATAACATTTCCCCTTCCGTGTTTTATTGTTTTGAGGGTGTATTTTGGGTTGTGTTGCTGGTTATGTGGACGCCAAACATATTTTTTTCCGTCCGACCCAAATCAGCTGAACTTGGATTCATCATTCATAGCACGTTTTTCCAAAAATTCATAGGTTTTCAAAAGTGTTCTTTAGCAAATTGGATTCTATACTTTAAGTTCTTTTTAGAAACAAATGGTTTTTTTTGGGATATGCAGCTCATTAGGTGATTTTTATTCTACCTTCGTCTTATTTTTCTAGAAGAAAAAGAAATACCGTATACTGTGACTCAACATCTGCTTTTATTTGCTTCGAAGATTTGAATGGGTCCACAGTTGAAGCTCTGTGTATTAAATGATCTTCTCTAACGGTGGTCTTACTTGCACGTGGTGCTCTCGGGACGTTTTTTGTAGTTCCAAATACCTCAAAATGGTTAATTGCATTATAAGCAAGCTTTCTGGAACAGTTTAATAAATCCGGTATTGCTGTGACCGTTTTCCCTTGAGCTTTCATCTCGTTTATCAAAACCCTTTTTTCATTTGAGCAATGTAGTCCCTTTCCCACATCTATCGTTTATTTTTACAGAAATATATTTAAAATCCACTAATAAGAACTTACTGCTCCGATTAATGTTATTAAAAATTGAAATATTGAGATAACTCACTAAAACTTAAACTGTGCTAATTATGTGACAATCTCAAGCAATAATATTACACAATCTGTCTATTAACTTAAATTTTGTTCGAAAAAACATAAAAATTGTAACGTTTTTTTTTCTCCACTTCTCATAACTTAAAGCAAAGAAGAAATCCCGTTGCCTTAAGACAAGAGTTCAGGTTCATATGCAATTCAGTAAATGAGAGGTGAAGTGTGCTATTTATGTGTCCACCGCGGTATGTAGTACCTACCTACATATTCAGTCGTCAGTCAACCAATATTGCTTCTGAGCTTAGTTTTAAGCCAGAATCTACTCAAGATGCATACCTAAGTTCAAACTTAAAAAAATGTCAAAAAATTGCAATGTAATTTAATATTTTTTTTTAATATGTATTTCAATTAATATTGCGTTAAAAAAAAACTATTTATCTGACCAATTACACATGAATAAGTATTTATTTGACATAACATTCCCGCATACACAGGAATGGTGCCTGGCTACATGATCGTCTTACTGATTGTCGTCTCACTGGTCAGGTGATCACCGCGACTGCAAGATTAAAAATAATTCTTTTCAGTCCAATCCATCCATTTATCTCTCACTCACACACTAAAAAGTCGTTCATTCCGATTTCTGCCCACAGAAATTTCCTGGGCAGAATTTGTCAGAAAAGCCAAATGTTTTTCTCTCTCGTGAGTGCTTTCTTTTGCCCAAAACTACACAATTTGTGAAGTGTGGAAAAGGATTTGACAAAAATAGCCAACAAATTGTAACAATTGGCAGTTTTGGCCAAGGTCTGGAACTAACTTAATTATGTTTTTTTTAACAGGAGCGTCAGTGGATATTAGGTGGAATCTATCGTTCTCATTTTTACGCACATAAAATTTACCTTTTTGTAAAACGACCTTGTACCCAGGCACTTACAGACTGATTGCACGATTCCTTTTTCGGTTTTTTCGTCATTCGTCTTTTTAACAGATTGGCTTAGACTTGAGGGGTGTAGAAATGCAGGGCGAATGAAGTAACGAAAGCAGGAATAATAATTTCAAGACTTTTCCTTGTTAAACATTGACTTTTATGGTTTGCCAACTGAGTATAATGAGCGATGATGCTTATCAATGTCAGCAAAAATCGTTGCGCAGTGAAAAAAACATCGATATTTCAGTATCGATTTTTAGATAAATTACATCGACTACAAAAAAATACAAACATGCAAACAAAATGGATTCTTTGAATTAAACACAAATTAGTTTAATAGTTTTAATTTTATTTTATATATATTTTCGGTGAAAAATATGACAGGTTTTTGGTTTCGTGTGAAAAAAGCAAGGTTTTAATCCAATTTAATAAGCGATGACGGAGAAGTTCAAAAGAAGTTTTAGCAATACCGTCCGTCGTCGGTCTGTACATCTATACCTAAGTTATGCTAGGTATAAGCAGGTGGACCTTTACCTTTTGGTACATTAAATTTTTATGTAAATAGAAATTAAAGAAATGTTCTTCTATTTAAAGTATCGATTTTGAAAAATATCGATACATTTTGCCATCTAACATTCCTAAATCAAAACTTTTTGCAAAGAACACATAAACTTTTAATTTCAAGCTGCAAAACAGTTTTTCATTATTAAATATGCTATACATTTCAACAAGAGGTTATTAAAAAACGTTTTTAACTATTATCTACTAGTGTTTATTTCCCAATAAAAATAGTTTTTTAACAATGCTGGAAAATTTTTAATAAAAAGAGAATTAATTTAAAAAACTGCTGACAATTTTTTTTTTTTTTTTTTTTTTATCAAATTCTCATAGGGTGGAAAGCAGCAAATTCGTGCGACTCCATCATCATCTTTAGTTCCAACCTTCTCATTGCCAGTCATCTATGCTTGACCATGATGATGTTACATTTGTGTAGCCTTCCTTTCCGCCATGGTACTATATTCATATATTTATACATATACACCTCCTCCACCACCACCACCACCAACGTACATTGCACTAAAATAGCTTAGTATGGTAAAACCGAGCATGAAGGCAACAAAAACCATTTTAGATGTGCTAAATGTGCGTGCATGCTCCCTCGCGCGGCGCGGTGCGGCAGGCGTCCCTCTGGTTCTTGCTGCAACTAATGTTAAAGCTACTACTGCTGTTCTTCAAATAGTCAAATGGAGTAAGTGTGTAGAGTTGTGCCACATTTCTCCCTTCGAGATGGTAGCATGGGATCGAAGGCGATCCACCCACTTCGTCGTCTTTATTATTGCGTTGTTTCTTCTCTAGTCGGAGTTAAATTACCCCACAGTAGGGGTACGAAGATACCTCGTCAAAACAGAAAGACAGAAACACTGGCGAAGACGACAGAATAAACAAACCATTCCGTATGCATCATGGAGAAGGGTGAAGTGGATTAATGGTTTTGGAAGAGGGAATTTCTGGCGTTAAATTCACAGTCTCTCTTTGTCGGTCGACGAGCGAGCTTGGTTGGGTTTTATTAATTTACACACCGTAAGTCCGTAACCGTAGTGCTTTGTAGGGTCGTGCGTGATTCTATTATCTGTTCATTCTTTAAAGAATTTACGGATTCATACAAATCAAACCGAGCTCCCATGCATCCAATAGTTAGGGAGCTTCGTTACGTTATTTAAATGCGCTTTTCGCCGGTCCTCACACAAGCTAGTAACTTTCTGGACAAAAATGCAGGTGAAAACCGGGTATACCTATGTTGGCCAACCACCAAATTGACCGTACGACCTAATCTGTAACCATGGTGGTCACTGGTCCGCCTCGATGGAATGGGTCGTGTGTCGGCTCTGTGTAAATTTAGTTTCAAAAAGGAGGTTCTTCTCTTTCTTTTCGATAGTTACTGCAAGACGCGACGTGACAGTTAGTTCTCAGATAATTCGGCACTTGCTGCAAATTTATGTGGTCTGTGTGAAACCCTTCACTACACTGAATACAGAAATCAATTTCCTAATAGTGAGTGTAGTACATGTTTGCTGTTGTGTTGATTTCGCGGCTTCTATCGGCCTACTACAATACGAGTAAGTAAGGATTTTGTGTTTTCATTCTATCTATCTTTTATCTTCTATCATTTTTTTGTCTATTCCATGTTCTCCCAAGCAGTGGTAACACTTTACTTCAATTAAAGTAGATCCAGGTACTACTTTTTTTGAAATTTTTTAAAAATCTAAATACTGAAATCTACTCCATTTTAAAAATCTCTGTTTCAATCTACTTAATTTTTTTTTCTATTTCACTCTAGTATGTAAAACCAGAATTTCTATAAAAAATATTATTTAACAATATGCAGTAAATTATATTTTTTGTTTTGTTCTTTTCTTACTTTTTTTTGTTAAATTACATCATATTTAATTATAATAATTTTATGTTCTCTTTATAAAAAAGGAAAGTATCTTAACATGAAGTTTGAAATATATTTTTTTTTCAAAATGTTTTTGTTGAATAAAACTTTGAATTGTTAAAACCATGTATAAAAATATAATTGTATTAATGAAGGTAAAAATAATAAATTTTTAATAAGTGTTATCAAACAAAATATTGAAATATACAGGGTGTCCCGTAACTCTACGTTAAGCGGATACTGGGTGATAGGGTGAATTTTGTTTGTACTCAAACATCGGTTTTACCGATATGTATGATAAACAGGGACACTTATAATAAAACACTGTTTGCCGTGAGGGAGACAGATCTACATTACACATGGTACGCTACGTTCCTTCTTTTACTCGCAGCTTCTCATTTTCTTGAGCTTTTGTTTTACCGTTATCGTAATCGTTTGTTTTTCGATTACCTTGGACTTGATTAGTGTAGTGAAAATTGTGTAAGTTATTTTCTAATAATAGATACTAAAAACTTTCGCGAAATGCCGTATTTGTACACAGCTCAAGAATATGCGAACATGCATATTATCTATGGTGAATGCCGTCGTAATGCCTCTGCCGCCGCCAGATTGTATCGCGAAAGGTACCCAAATGTGGAGCGTCACCCAGACCACCGTGTGTTCATCTATGCTCACCTTTCATACTCGCAAAGACGATTGCCTACTACTCGTAAAAACAAAATAATCACCACCCGTACCATGTACAACGTGTACAAAGTTTGATACCTCGGGTCTACGGTCCCAGAGTCGATTTTCGCAGAACAATTTTTGGCGAAAAATAGTGAAGACCCGCAATTTCTCAACCACATTTTATGAACTGACGAATCAACATTTAAAAAAGACGGTTATTTGAATTTGCATAATTTACATGACGACCGCTCTCAATATCAATTTAAAGTAAATATTTGGACCGGAATTTTAAATGGGCAAATAATTGGACCATTTGAGCTGCCAGAAAATTTAAATGGCGACAGCTACATGCATTTTTTACAAAATAATTTGCCGACTTTATTAGAAGATCTACCACTCAACTTCTAACGAGACATGTGGTTTCAAAAAGATGGTTGCCCAGAGCATTATGCTCATCGTGTACGGGATTACCTGAATACGGAGTATCCCGATAGGTGGATTGGGTGACTTGGATCCATTTTGTGGCGCTCGCTCGTTCTCCGTTCTCCGTTCTCGATTTCTTTTACTGGGGCTGTATAAAAGAAAAAGTGTACTTCAAACCAATTGAAAATAGACAAGAACTACGCCAAAAATTTTTCGAGCAGGAGAAGAAATATATTCAAGGAGATTCGATCGCCTAATGAACAGATCTTTTCTGCGGCCGGCGGTGCAGGGCCTGTATTCGTGCCGAGGGTAGACAATTTGAGCATTTGCTTTAGGTTTATCAATAAAATAAATGTATTAAAATATTTTCTTTTGTTTCATTAAGATTAAAGTTTTCCAGAATACATCAATAGGGTAAATTTCCAATTTTTCAGGCAGAATTTTAAATGCTCCAAAACGTTTTAAATATTGATAATATTTTTTACGGTGGAATAAGTAGCAAGTGTTGTACCATTTTGAAATCTTGATGAAACGGGCCAACTTTTAAAACAACTTGCCGAGAGAAGATTAGTACATTTTTTTAAGATATAAAGTGTCAAAGTTAGGTTACAAAAATTTTTTGAACCATGACTCAGTCGAATTTTATTTTTCTTACGAAACTGATAATATTTATTTTTAAATTTTGGATTGGAATTAATAACATGGCTATTAAGGGATTAGGTAAAAAATAAAAACACCGCAAAATTTGGAAAATTGTGACCACAGTACCTTAAAATGTGACCTAGGGTATCGATTTTCATTATTTTTCTAAATATTGCTATTATTACTTAACCAAGCGAGATAGATTTCTTTTATAATTTTTTCCCAGTACAGGTACAAGCTACCCTATCACCCAGTACCCGCTTGACGTTTACTTACGGGACACCCTGTATATGTAAATATGAAGTCTGAAATAATTTCAGTTTATGTTTTATTTGTTTTTGTTAAATTTAGTTAAATTTAATTAAAAACAAATTTTAAAATATAGATTTATATAAAAAAAAAGATCATTTTGAAATCTACTTCGATTTTTCTCAATATAATTCACTTTTTTCTGCTGCCTAGTCCCAACTCCAGTCTAAACTAAACCCTATCATCATCTAGAGTATTTTTTTCACTGATTATTCTAAACAGCGATGAAGTTGACAAAATGTTAAATAATAATGTTTTGGGAAGGGAAAATTAAGAGAAAGTAACAAACGTTTGTTTCCTATGTAAACCTTATTGCAGGTTTTTTAAAGAAAAAATAAAAACTAATAAAATAAATTAAAAGTAAGAAATTATTTATTTTTTTTATATTACGTATGAGAGATTATGTCGGTTAAGTGGCCTTCATTAGAATTCATCTATCATCGGCTCTTTTTATAGCACTTTCTATGACCTTTTGAAGTTTTGCCGGTGTAATTTGCACGATTTCTGTGCGAATGTTTAGTTTTTTTTGGTTTGGCCAGTATTGGTTTCGTGTTAAACAAAAATTTCGAGGTTGTAATTAACACTAACCGAAGATGATCGAGAAGTCCGAAAAAGTGGGTTTCGTCCGTCGGTATGTGCGTCTGTGCGTGTCGGTTCTTGTGGGCGTCTGTACTTCTGTGTGTCCACCGTAATTTGAGCTAGAGCTTAAGCGTGTGCTCCGATTTGCATGAAATTCGGTACAAAGCATTTTTATGTAATTCCCTACAGGAGAAATTCGAATTTTTGTTATAGCTCATCAAGAACGGTTAGCTTTTGAACATTTTCTCGTTAAAGATAGGTATCATAATGCGGGATGAGATTAGAGACATGCCAATTTATAACAGTTATAACAGTTTTTCGCCATTAGAAGTAGG
This sequence comes from Leucozona laternaria, assembly GCA_932273885.2. Lineage (NCBI taxonomy): Eukaryota > Metazoa > Arthropoda > Insecta > Diptera > Syrphidae > Leucozona > Leucozona laternaria. Next base: position 60,269,629 of record OW026368.1, on the reverse strand, counting down.
TGTGCGTGTGCGAACTACAAAACAAAATCGTAAACAAAAACGATGAAAATAATCACGTTTAGAGTTTCAAAATCCCGATATAGCAATGTTTTTCTTTTAAGCCTATCATTTCACAGCTCCAAGTTTTAAGGGTACAAAGTTTTGTTACAATTTTTACAGATATCATAGTAAAAAAATTAACAGTAAAAAAAAAACATCACGTCTGTAGATTTAGTCATTCTATTTATGACATATTTTATTTTTTTCAACCACCTCATGGTGTGACGTAGATTCTCCAACAAAAAAATTCTGATTTTTAAAAATTTTTAATAAAAAAAAAATATTAAACAGTAAAATTAAAAAAAAAGACATCACGTTTAGAAAAATGTACGCCTAATACAATGCTTTTTAAATTTTTGAAAAATCATTTCAAAATACCTACAAACCTATACATACCCCTAACAAACGAAATTTTTACTTTCGATGCAGCGATCTTCAGCTTCATTATTTTCACAGCTATTACGACTGCAGTTCCAGGTTCCAATCGCGGCTCCATCCCCATACATACCAGTGCAAGTATCGTAAAAATCCGAAAAGGAATATGGACATTGCGCACTATTGCCGTTATTGCTTTATAATAATCCTATGTTTAATCGGTCAATTTTGGACTAGTTCGGGGGCTAACCATCCGGCGGTCAGCCATCAGCCGAATAGGGGGAATAACATGTAGCATACGAAAACATGCACGTGCCGTAACTATTCGGACTGGTGGAAGTGTGATCATAGCCTCTTCGCGGCGGCCGCTAGAAACAAGCCTTTAAAAAGGTTTGGCTAATATGATCAGGCTGGTTCCACAGGTTGGCAACAGGTTAATTCCCTGTTCCGTAAAACAAGAAGAATTACGAGACCAGCAACAAGCCTCGGAAACGGACTGATCTCACGACGACAACCCACGCAAAGAAAACGGAATAACGATTTACGAATTTTCTTATGGAACGTACGATCGCTCTATAGAGCTCGAGCTGCTCAGCAGCTAGCCGATGCCCTGTCAAAATATAAAGCTGACATAACAGCACTTCAAGAAATAAGATGGACAGGGAATGGTGTTCTACAGAAGAAAGATTATGACTTATACTACAGCTGTCATACAAAACACCATGTGCTCGGGGTAGGCTTCCTAGTCGGCGAAAAAATGAAGTCTGCCATCATCGGCTTTAACGCTATAAGCGAAAGGCTATGCACCCTTCGCGTGCGAGGCAAATTTAAGAACATCAGCCTCATTAACGTTCACGGACCTACGGAGGAGTCCTCAGACGAAGAAAAAGAGACTTACTACGAACAAGTCGAGAGGGCCCTCAATGCCTGTCCAAAGTATGACGTAAAAATCATCCTTGGGGATTTGAATGCAAAAATAGGTCGGGAGCCGGTATTCGGGCATTACGCAGGCACCCATAGTTTGCATGAGAACACTAATGACAATGGACTTCGAGTCTTAGAATTGGCAGCATCGAAAAACATGGTCGTTGCGAGTACCAGGTTCCCGCGTAAAGATATCTACAAAGCCACCTGGGTATCACCTGATGGAGTCACTCGTAACCAAATTGACCACGTGTTGATAGACCGTCGCCACTACTCGAACTTGATGACGGTACGAACGTACCGAGGTGCCAATATCGACTCGGATCACTATCTTGTTGGTATGGTTTTCCGAGGGCGGATTGCCTTGCGAAGACGTATTGCATCCGCCGATCAGGTTCGAATCAACACGGCTGCTCTGCGCAATGAAAACACCAGTAACACCTTTGGTAATGCGTTAGGACTCGCCCTAGAACTGGGTAGAGTAAGTCCTGGAGCCAGTTTGCTGGGCGTAGATGAGAAGTGGACACGCCTTAAGAATACTGTCATTAGTACTGCCAACTCCATCTTAGGCAGCAGTCGTAGAAATCGGAACGACTGGTTTGATGATGAATGCAAGCTAGCGACTGAACGTAAGAATGTTGCGTACCGAGCAATGCAACAATCTCATAGAACGCGGGCACGCGAAGACGAATATAAAGAGCTCAGAAGAATTGAAAAACGGCTTCACAGACAGAAAAAATCAGCCTGGGAGAAGAACATAATCTGTGAAATAGAGAAAAGCCGAGAGCGAGGTCCGCACCAGGCGCGGAAGTTCTACCAATCCGTCCGAAACATGACGCAGTACACACCACGCTGCACATACTGCAAGGACGGAGAGGGAAATCTGATCACCGATCCTCAAAGCATACTGGAGCGATGGGAAGTGTACTTCAATGAATTGCTAAATGGTCAGCTCACTGCAGAAGTGGAGGCTCCACTACTTCAAGAAGAGTACCCTATGTTGCCGCCACCAAGCATAGAAGAGGTTGAGAAGGCTATAGGCCGGCTAAAGAAAAACAAAGCCCCGGGAGCCGATGGTATACCAGCCGAACTATTTCAACACGGTGGGCCAGCTTTACGTCAAGCAATTCATGAGATTATAGTGCACGTGTGGGAGCATGAAGAAATTCCAGAAGACTGGCGAAAAGGTATCATTTGCCCCATACATAAGAAGGGAGATGTCACAACGTGCAGCAATTATAGAGGTATCACGTTGTTGAGTACCGCCTATAAGATACTCTCCTCTATCCTACAAGACCGGATAACCCCATACGCTAAAACCATCATCGGACAATATCAGTGCGGTTTCATTCCAGGCAAATCAACAACTGATCAGATCTTTACCCTTAGGCAGGCGATGGAAAAATGTCTAGAATTTAACATCCCAACATACCACCTGTTTATAGACTTTAAGGCCGCCTACGATAGCATAGCCAGGGTAGAACTTTACAAAGCCATGAGAGAATTCGGCATCCCAAATAAATTGACACGACTATGTAGGTTGACCATGACCAACGTAACAAGCCAAGTAAAAATAGCCGGATTGCTATCCAAACCAATCAACATCTTTAATGGACTCCGACAAGGGGATGGTTTGGCCTGCCTCCTCTTCAACCTGGCGTTGGAGAAAGCAATCCGTGACTCTGGCACGGCAACAAGAGGGACCATCGTCAACAGGTCCAGCCAGATACTGGCTTACGCAGACGACATCGACATCATCGGAAGAACTGAGCAAGCTGTACATGATTCCTTCATCCAGATCGAGCAGGCGGCACAAAATCTGGGGCTGCACATTAGTGAAGGTAAAACAAAGTACATGGTGGCGTCGAATGCGAGAGGAACAGTTGGTCAAACAATCAAGGTAGCGGAGCACGAATTTGAAGTGGTGCAATCCTTTAAATACCTTGGGTCAATAGTAGCAGCCGATAACAATATAGAAGAAGAAATACGCGGGCGGCTTCTCAAATCCAACAGAGCCTACTATAGTCTGTCAAAGCTCTTCAAATCCAGAAATCTCACCATAACTTCAAAACTGCTGCTGTACAGGACCATGGTCCTGCCAGTACTCACATATGGATCCGAGACTTGGGTGCTTAGCAAAAGGCACTCCGACCTCTTAGCCGCGTTCGAGAGAAAAGTCTTAAGGAGAATTGTTGGCCCCATATGTGAGGAAGGACGATTCCGGAGACGGTACAATCATGAATTGTACGCAATCTACCTTGAAGCAGATATCGTGACAAAAATTAAGCTCGGTAGACTCCGGTGGGCAGGGCACCTAGCTCGCATGAGCGAAGAGGAACCTGCTCGGAAAGTTCTTTGTGGTACATTCTATGGTAGACGACAGCGTGGTAGACCATGCTTGCGCTGGAGAGATGGCGTAGACCAGGACGCCCGGAGCCTTGGGGTGCGCAACTGGATGGCGGCGGCTCGAGACCGGGATGGGTGGAGAGACTTGTTGAAGGAGGCCAGGACCGGACCCCGGTTGTCGAGCCGACGATGATGATGATGATGATGATGATGATCCATATGGATCATCTCATGAAAATAAATCAATGCGGCTCAGTGATAAATGTGTTGTATATCTATCTCTTTTTTTTTGCTTGCGTTTGTTTATTCTTTGTCTTTTTTCTTTAAACTACAATTTACACTACCTTACCGTGAGAAGCCATATACCCGCAAGAGTGAAAACTAAATTTTTGGTTCATGAAACGTGATCCCGATAGAGAGCAGGATCTCGTGTTGATGTTGTTGTAATGCATGTATTTTGCTGTACTGTATGGATCATCTCTGATAATAATAAACGGCTAGTAACCCTTTATTTTAAATCAAATTAGTATAAGTTATAGTATTTGTTGTTAAAAAATCGTAGATCTGGAACATAAAACAGGGTTCAAAAAAAGGTTAATTGCAAAAAAAATTAAATAAAAGGAATTGCGTTTTAAAACGAAAACGATTTTTTCGTTTCTGCAGGTACCTATGTATAGCTATATGTTTTATTTCTGTAATACTTATCATGATTTTCAATATAAAAATTATAGATTTGTTCAAAATGAAAGTTATAAACATTCATTTTGACAATACGACTGTCAAATACAAGGGTTGTTACAAAAAATGGTGACGACGGATTACATTTCCCCCCTTTCCGTTTGGTGGAAGGGGCAGTTTTCTATGAAAACTGATTTAAAATTAAAAAAAAAAAACTAAACAACGGCAACTCTTATAATATAATTCTATAGGTTTTTAAAATCCAGAAGCCCATTCGGCAGTTAACTCAACATTTTTATTTTTTTCTAATTTAGAAAGAAAATGAAAAAAAAATGGATCTATGCTTTTAAGTCAGTTTTTCTTTTTTTTAAATTATCCCTCCTGCCTAAACGGGGGATATAGATCCCCTCCTACACGATTTGTTTCTCGTGTCAACCGAACCTACCCGCCTTAGCTTTTTGTCACATCATATGCGAATCACCCTGTTTAAATATTGTACGTACATATATAAAAAATATACAGAAAACACTACCATAATAACATTCTACTACCATAATAACATTCTACGATTATCATCTAAAAAAGTGTTTATATGTTTATAAACTACCTACTCTACCAAAATATACCTATAAAACATGTCCAAGGCTCGGTTTGGTAGCTAGAATGACATAAACTAATTTAAACAAAAAACCACAAAATGCAAACTGAAAAAAACATTCAAACAAAGGATGCATTGTTGTTGTAGTTAGGTTTTGTTATATTTTTGCAACATGCATTTTGCTTGTACCTTTATGTGCGCAAAACCACAAGTATTTTTTGTTGCCTTCGAATATGCTTTCAAAACAAATTAATTTGATTTTATCGACGTGGTATGTACAATTTTAATATAATTAGCAAAATTTCGATAATATGTTCTTATTATTAAAATTGCTGGAATTTTAATTTTTTTTGCAATCGACTTTTATTTCATTGTTTTAGATACTTTATAAATAAAGAATGAACTTGAAAAATCTAACAATTGCTCAAGGAAAGTATAATAAAATGACGAGCCCAGTTCCGCATCAAGCATTAACTTATTCCCGTGAATTTCTAGGGCCCGGAAATTTGAAAAATCACTCACGCTTTCGAAATCGGGCCCCTTTGTGAACGTTATCTGTCAAGGAAAACTCATGCTTGCAGATTTGGACCCCTGACTAATATTGACATATTTTTTTTTTTTGAAAAGTATCTAAAGAAAAATTGACCAACTCCGGCGATTTAAAGAAAATGATAGACATTCGCTTTGCTTTTTTTGCGAGCACAAACAATTTTTTAATTTAAAGTAAATTTTGTATCAGTCTTATATTATTATATACGACCGTATTTTTCATTCACTTACAAACATGCGGTTGGCAATAGCGCTCTGAATGTAGAGCTTGATTGCTAACTTATAGGTGTGGGTTCCAACTCCGATCTACTCGTATATACACCTTTTGTCGGTCCGCTGTGCTAACAACAAATATTTCATTCTTTCTATTTATTCTAACTAGTGCCATGCTATTAGCAATAGGCATTTGGCCGTAGCAGTGGCATTTAGCTTACAAAAAAGAAAAGAGTATACATATTGGAGCCCAGGATTTTTGCGTCCCGGGCCCGTTCTATTGACGGCCGTGGCTAATATCAAAATGCGAAAGGGCTCCGTAGTGAAAGTACCAACATTTTTTAAACAACTCAAGCATTTCCATAATGATCTTCCGGTCTGCACTTACACTTGGCTTAAGAGCACGATTTTGTACACTAAATCCCGAACCATACTACTTTCGTGTGGTGTGTTGTGGAGTCATGTGTCGCTATCGCTCTATTGTATTTCATATGCGTAGATTCGTATTTGTGTCTTGTGATGTGTTGTGTCGAAATCTATGAAATACATTGGGATGACAGCGACACTAACTCCCCAAAACACCACCCGAGAGTAGTGTGGTTCGGGCTTAATTTGTTGATCAAGAGTTCTTATATTTTATTTTAAACATTGCGAACTTAATATGAGGAGCGATTTTTCTTTAGACCTTGACCATATTACTGATTTCGGTAGCTTTTGTCGAATTCCTTAAGGCAAGATTTGGATTTGGCCAAAAGAAACTACTGACTTTTGGATTAGTCTGCCTAGCAGGTATTTTATATATGTATGCATTTTGGAACTGTGTTTTCGCAAAATTGTTTGTTATGCGATTTTTACCTTCAGTACATTGACTATAAAGGGAGCGAATCGGAATCCCGCTTTTTAAAATCCCGTTTTTCGAAAATCCCGAAAAATGAGTTTTAAAATCCCGCCTACTAAATAGTGTTTTTTTTTTTAATTCTTACTTCTAAAATCCCCTTTATTTAAAATCCCGATTTATTATTATCCCGCTTTTAAAATCCCGCGTCTAATCCTTAAACCCGTTTTTAATAATACCTGCATAATTTCAACTTTATGATATAAATGTTGTTTTATTTTCTTGTTGAACTAAAACATTTATTTACATTGATTTATAAGTGTTGTAACTAAACCGATTTTGTTTTATATCTTAAGATTAAACTTTATTTGTGTGTTGTTATTTTTGTTATACGTTTCTTATAAAATAAAATTTATTATTACATCTGACATCTCTCTTTATTTTATCTATTTTGCAAGTTTCTTTTTATCCCGCTATTGCAATCAAAACTATAGTTGTTTTATTCAAAAAAAAAACGTGCGATTGCAAAAACGGGAGGAAATCAGCAATATTTTCTAGAATGTTTTAAAAAACAAATAATTAGAAGAAGAATAGGAAGAAGAAAAACACTAATAAATGAAAAAAATTAAGATTATATGAAATGAAAAAGAACCTTTTTTGGGATAAAAAAGCCTCAAAACCTCAGGCAGTCAAATAATGCCTAAAAGGCATGAAATAGCCTCAGTTGGCATCGCTGGCCTTCCGTATCCAATATTGGATACGACAGCATGTTGCGAAATCTTACATTGAAGAATATACCATTAAATTCCATTCAGAATTTAATTCTCTTAACAGTATCGGTTTTATAAGTACAGTCGACTCTCCCTAAGTCGAATTTTCACGGGATACCAAGATTTGTTCGAGTTAGAGAGAGTTTCGGATTTATTGGAGCTATAGAGAGAAGGATTTTTTTTTTGATTTTTTTTGTATTTAATAATAAAAGGTTGATCCTACATACTTACAAAAAGTAAACAAAAAAATAAAGCTTCTTGCTTATTTAAAAAAAATAATAATAAAATAAGGACTCATGAGTTCATCGAAAGAAAACAAAAATATAAAATAAAAAAAAAACATCTTCTGAATAGAAAGAAACAGACGATAATGGCACACGCCATGCTACAAATACATATTAAGGGTATTGAAGTGTGTAGGTACTTGATGGTTCGTAGTTACATATACACATATATCCAAATACGAATTCCGAAGGGGTAATGTATTTTTATTTTGTTTTGTGCTAAAAAAAATTCGACTTAAGGGGTGAAAAAAATGCCAGTAATCAAGAGAATGTGTTCGAGTTAGAGAGAGGTTCAACTTAGGGGGAGTTCGACATAGGGAATGGTTTTGTATGGAAAATTGAAGGGAATGTTAAAATATGGCGAAAAAGTACGAGTTAGAGAGAAATTCGACTTAGGGAGAGTTGACTGTAGTTATTTCATGTTTTATTTCTCCTTTGAATTTGGCATGCTGTATGAATGGTTCCAGCGATGGAAATGGTAGAAGTTGCCTTTGTGCCGGTTGCCGTTTACAAAGCCACATAGTAGCTCCGATGAACGTAAGAAAAAACGACTCCATGATAGTACTATAGGTTTTATATACAATGATGATATTATACCTTTAAAATGTGTACTGTGGTCAACATCAACAACAGCAACATACTCCGCTTCCACAGAAACGAAAACTTTTACATACACATCCACAAACTCAACAAAACCAGCGCTGTCACATTGAAACAAATTATCAGTGCTGTGTTCCTGAAAAATAAAATTCGTTTAATAAAGTTAGTAATTTATTAAAATAAAGAACGGAATCATACGAAACTATAATTGTATTTTATTCGTATTAAAATAAATTAAAACATTTGTTGGGGAGAGTACCTACGATAACTACGGCGCGGCTCAAAATAAAAATAGATTATTGTAGAACAGTTAGATTCAAGTATTTTTATTATGAATTAGAGTGTCTTTTGTATTTCAGTAGTATATAGAAATTGTATTATAAAAACTTCATGCAAACATTTTTGCCACCTTTTTTTCTAAATTTTAACTTTGAAAGCAATGTTTCGAAAAATATTGATAGAAATACCTTGATTTGAAAATCAAATGATAGAGTGGACTTCGGGCGTTCAAAACACGCACATATATATTTATTGCATGTGCTGACGCTGTTTTTATTTATTTTATTTTTTAGAAAATTGCCCCTCCTGTCTAAACGGGAGGAGATCTCATAGTAAAAAATGCTTCTTTTTAACCCTCTAAAAAAATCGTTATCAATTTGCACCGCCATAGACTCGTGTCCATTTTTTTTTTTATGGCGTTAGGCAATAATGCCCAGAGAAATAACGCATAAATCGCTTTGGAAATATCGCCCAAAAATATTCCGAATAATTGTTATTGTTTTTTTTTCTCGATTTGGGCGTTACTTCCATTTTTTTAAATGAAAAAAACGCCCAAAATTGGAAATATCGCCCAAAAAAGAAAAAGGAAATAACGCTCAAATGCAAGGAAAGATGCCTTAACCAAAATCTTGCCAATAATTGTACTGAAACAACTTAATTTCACTTTAATAAAATAAACAGTGAGGTATGTTGGGGGCCATGCTGCGCCCCTGCAACCCCTCTGCTTGGACACACTATATGATTAGGGGTAGGTGCGAGGCTGGGTGTATGCAAAGCTTCTTTAAATCCAGATTCTTTAAATGCAAAAGAGACTTTGCGTACACCCCGCCTTGCACCAACCCCAAATCCCATAGTGTGCCTAAGCAGGGGGGTTGCAGTGGGGCAGCATGCCCCCCCATACATACCTCACTGTTTTTGCACCGCAAGTTTCATTGAAATTTCATTTGGAAATATCGCCCAAAATTGAGGAAATAACACCCAAATTTTACAACAACAATTTACATTGAAGCAGGGTTGCGAAATCATTAAGTCATAAGTCTTTAGATGACTTGTGAATTAAGAAAATTTAATTCATAAGTTAGTTAGTGACATGTATTAAAAAAAATTAATTCATAAGCTAGTTAGTGGCTTATGATTTAAAAAAAATTCAATTCATAAGCTACTTAGTGACTTATGAATTAAAAAAAAAATGAATTCACAACCTACTAAGTGACTTATGAGTTAACAAAAAAAATGAATTCACTACCTACGAAGTGACTTATGAATTAAAAAAATTGAAGTCATGAGCAAATTAGTGACTTATGAATTAAAAAAGAAAATGAAAAATGAAAACATTTTGTTTTGCTTCAAGCATACACACAATGTATACGTGTTTCATTTTTACTTATACACTCTCACATGCATGACAAGCATTTGAACAATGTATATCCCGCTTAAAAAGTCAATCAAAAAAATCTGTGGCCGGCGATCTCGTGTCGCCTCCCTTGCAAGAGAAATATGAGAATCTAAAGAAGTTTTTACTTGAGAGGAACCGGGACAGCGAGGAAAAACGTTTTGATGCTTTGCTTATCAAGGTAGTACATGGTGATATGAAAGCATCAGAACTGTTGAGGAGCGTATAAAGGGCCTAACCAGTGGTAGCAATTTAGTTAATTCGCCGCTTGTTCTAAGCTAATCCGTCGACAATCGGCATCTGCCTCATGGCAGTTGAGAATTCGCAGTCACAAAACGATATTTTCGCTTTAGCTGATTGACTCCTCAACAGCTTCTTGTACAAAGGTTTCACAAGTTAAAGTACCTTAGACTTCTACTTCAAACAGCGATCTCTAAAAGAAGCTAGTTCATCACAGCGAACGCTTTAAATACAAACCTTTGCTTAGGCAAGCCCCAAGGGGATTATTTTGTTTGCATTGCTTAGCCCCGACGTCGGTCGTTTTTTTTCGACAAATTTATTCGGGCTTGCAAAAAAATACGCGTACAGTATTATTATAGGTGGAAACGCTGCATATAATTTCTAAACGTTATTAGGTATACACTGTTCGGGAGGATTATTTGTAGACAACAAAAATTTAAAAAGCTGGCTTTCCAGGTTTTATTTATGACTGGTTTAGATCCTACTAAAAAAATAGATCATAGATTTCAAAGTGTAAAAATTGACAGCATTAAGGAACGAAACTAAATTTCTTAATACTGGAGTACCTCAAGATTATGTTTTGGGACCAATACTATATCTGATCTTTTTTCAATTCTTTGTTTGATTTGGTCTTCAAGGGATTATTGACAGCATTTGCAGATGATGTAGATTTTGCTTATGGGTCAGATAGTCCTTTGAATCTCATATCAGACATAAATTTTGATCTTCATTTGTTGAGAACCTGGTAAAGAAAGCTAAAGACTAGCTTAAACATAGGTACATAAATGCTTAGGTCTATAATACTAAATTAAATAATTAAATTAAAATTTGATTAGCTTAGTTCCTAAACCAAACAAATGTTTTTCAATTTGGTTGGTCAAAATATTTTGGAAGCCGAGGACATCTTTCATGCAACTGAATGTCAAAGATTAACTTTAAGTAGTTGCACTTGCAGTAACAGTTTGTCGCCTTGTACTTTTAATGATTCACTAAGCTGTAACGATAGATGCTTTCTGATCAAACACGCTAATGAATTTAAATACTTGTTACTAATAAAATTGACTCAAGGATGAGTTTAAAAAATCGATCGGAGAATTTGAGAAACTATTTGCGTGGCACACTCAGAAATTTGTATTTCTTACGGAAAATTTGCTCTCACCAACTGCTATTAAAAATCTATAATAGAATTTTTCATTTTAGGTTACAATATGGGATTGCTTTTTGGGGTGGTATCTATTTAATTATCTTCAGACACTCATGTCTATTCAAAAACACATTTTGAAGCGAATTTAAAAAAAAAACACGCTTATTTCCAAGTTTCCATTGTTCAGGGACCTGAAAGTTCTTCCAGTCCGCCACTTATACCTACCGCTCTAAAGTCGTAATCATATTTTGTATGAGGTCAGGGAATCTCAATTTCAGACTAATTGACAATTATGGTTTACGCAACAATTCCTTAAACTTAGTATCTATACCTTTTTACCGTACAAAACCGCGTTTCCTAACTTTTACGCTGTTACCCCATGTCGTTTTTTAATAAACTTCCATATACAATCAGGTGACGTAAAATTTTCAAATGGAAATAAAGCCACATTTTTGATTGGGCTTAATTTCACTTTTATTTTTTTTTCTTTACAAAAATGTGCAGTTTTAAAAGTCGACTAAAATAAATTTAAACTTAAAATAAGAAACTATAACTCCGGCCGAATAAATTCTATATTTAGACAAAAATATAAAGTTTACGGCACAGTGCGGTAGGTACATAATTGTTTTCTTTTCCAATTTGAATTTTAAACATTTTTTATTGTATACCAAACATCTCCTAAATTCTTTTTTAAGAAACAAATTAATGCATATTCTAAAAATAGTAGGTATCTATTAAAAGCATATTTTTTTTATTTTCTTTTCAGAAAAGGAAGCTGCTACTAATTCAACAAATGATTAAATCACAATTATAACTTGAATAAACAAAAACAATAAACATAATGAAATTAATTCTGACTGCCGATTTGTCCATCTAAGGTTTAAATATACATATGATCCGTTTTCACTTCATGTTTTCACGTGAAAAGAATAATCACTTTAATTTTTCGGGCGGGTTCGTTTTTAACTATGATTCGATTCGATTTAACGTTAAGACAAAAAGTGTACATTTATGTATGAAAACGGAATAAGTGAAATAATATAAACTGTAATATGGAATATATCGCGCTGAAGTTCAACCAAAATATCGTATTCAAAGTAAGTTTTATTTAGAACTTCACAATAATTTGTATGAATAAAGTACTTAAGAAACACCCGCTGGCAAATTGTAAATGGGAAACATTTTTTTTTTCTAATATTTTACCTGTCTATAAATATATACAGAGGTTAGGTCAAATTAACACACTACATAGTAGAAGAGAACTAACGACAAATATTAATCAAATTAATTCGACTTGTTTTAAAGAGTCCAAATGGAGAGATTCACTGTAGGGATAATAGTTGAAGAGACACCGTCCAAAAATGCAAGAATAATGCAAGTTCAAGTCAATTTTTCAACATTAAGCGAAACGAAATTTTTCGGTGGTCTCCAACACAACAGTGAAATGCTTACGGAAGCCACAGCGAAAAAATGATTTGTGTCAAGCTAGCACTATACTTTTGCAGTCCTATTGATAAAAACACTTATTCCACCTTTAATCCATGAGTTAACTACACCATGTAATAAGAGTTAAGCTACGGGTTACAATTTCCCATCAATACAATCAAAATGATCTTGGAATACTAGAGTGACGGTTACAAAAAATCCCTTTAGAAAATCTACTACAATAAGTAAGATGCCTGTTTAGTAACTTGAAAGTTTGTCAAACTTTTTTTTTTTAATGGGCTTTGACAGCGAACCGTGATAATTTGTTAAAAATAAAATGAAACTCACGTTACCAAACACCTAACAATTCTCTTGTTAATATTATATTTCTGTCAAAATTATTATCATATTTCAATTGTTTGTGTTGTGTCTATTGTGTTATGTCCACCTCTTGTATCCCCATTTAAGTCATCTACAAAAATAATTGCTACGAGTTTCCCCATATTTTCCTTGGAAAACCTATATTTCTTCCTTAAATCCTCCTCACTTACCACTTTCATTATTTTTTTTGGTATTATTTTTCTTTTTCTTGTCGTTGATGACTGATTGTCCAATAATTGGAAATAGTTTAACAAATCCATAAATCTAATAGACATTATTATATTTATTCAAAGTTAAATTTGCAATCTTCACTTATATTTTTTAATTTTAGAATAAATTTCATACATCTGGTTCTTCCTTCGCTAAACCACCTTCTTCGGTGGTTACGCTTAGTAAACGTCCCTTAGTATAAACTTTGTTTTATTAATAACATTTTGCACTTAGTCCACGGTAAAAGGCCTAATCCTTCGCTATTCCACGTTTATTAATTTGGCTGAAATTAAATAAACTAAGTATCTACACAGTTAATTGTAGCTTGTTAGTAGTAAATTAGTGGTGGAAAAAAATTTGTAGCCTGTTATTAAAAAAATGGAATGTTGTGCTAATTTGATATCAGGTTTCTACTCTAAAACTGGGAAGGTAGAGCTAAGTTGACACTGACACAGTACTGTGCGAATTTAGCACTACCTATCCAATTTTTGTTAAAAACTTTGCCAACAAAAATTTTAAGATTTTTTTTTCTCTCCACAACTAATATACAATAAAAAAGCTACAATTAAAGCCGTGTTTACATTTTCTAATTCCTGGACTCAGAGTGTCAACTTAGCACTACCTTCCAAGTTTTTGTTTAAGAACTTCGCCAACACAATTTTTAGAATTTTTTTCCAACAACTAATTTACAACAAAAAACCTACATCTACATACCATTTTAGTATGTTCCAGGTTGATAGTTGAAAATTCGTTCTTTAAAACATTTCAACTCCTTTAAACTTACGTTTTCTTAATTTTTAAACATACATACATATGCACCTATATTAAATAAGTACACATTGCACAGAGCCATAAATAAATTAAATGCAATGATTTTGTTACATTAATGGGTTCTGCAACATCTTAGTAGGAAATACATACATATATACCTACATAGGTACATAGATATAAATAAAAACACATTTAAGAACTTTAAAATAATTTTTTTATAAAATCATCACAATTTTTATCTTGATCTCTAATTAGATATTGTTTCCCATTATTAAGCGATACAAAAAAATAAAAAAAAATCGAGTCTGACCTCAGAGTTATTCCATTAGCTTAGGTTTTTCTCCAAAATACTCGTTACGCCATCTAAAAGTAGGTATGTATACACTTCAAATTTATTTTGAGCTTTTCTTTTCGAGAAAAATTACCTACCTATGTAAATATTAAAGTTCTAAAACATAATATTTAACTTCAATTAATAATTAAATTGTACATAATTTATAATAAATACTACCGGGTTTTCCAATAAGAGGTGTTATTTTGAATAGCCCGCTATTTCGGTAGCTGTCACTTTTGAAGCTGTCATTTTTTGACATTTGACAAGTAGAAATAAAAATGGAACGAAACACGCTTCAACAACGCATTGAAATTATTAAAATTCACTATAAAAATGGTGAAAATTTGGCAGAGACGGTTCGTAAAACTAAAACATTTTTGGGTCGTCGTGAAGCACCTTGTCGGACCGCAATACAGAAATTGGTGGACAAATTCGAGCTGTTGGGACAAGTTAGTGATGTGAAAAATAAAACCCGTGTACGTCGCTCAAGAACAACTGAGAATATTGCTGTTGTAGCCCAAAGTGTTGAAGAAAACCCAGGTTTGTCCATTCCTCGTCGTTCTTTGGAATTAGGCATTCCACAAACGTCATTACACCGTATTTTGCATAAAGACTTGGGTCTTAAGGCTTATAAAGTTCAGTTAACACAAGAACTCAAGCCGGCTGATCATCAACAACGTCGTGTCTTTGCTGATTGGGTCCTTGAAATGCATGAAAATGATCCGGAATTTCATCGAAAAATCATCTTGACTGATGAGGCCCATTTCCACCTCGGAGGCTACGTCAACAAGCAAAACTGTCGCATCTTGGGCTCGGAAAGCCCAAGAGTTATTGTTGAAAAGCCTCTCCATCCTCAACGCGTGACTGTTTGGTGCGGTTTATGGTTCGGCGGGGTCATTGGACCTTACTTTTTCGAAAATGAGGCTGGAGAAACAGTTACCGTCAATGGATTGCGCTATCGAGAGATGATTAATGATTTTTTGTGGCCGGAATTGGATGGTATTGATCTGGACAACGTTTACTTTCAACAAGACGGCGCTACGTGCCACACAAGCAATGAAACCATCGATCTTTTACGGGAAAGTTTCCGGACCGTGTTATCTCTCGAAGAGGTGATCACAATTGGCCACCGAGATCTTGTGATTTAACACCTTGCGACTTCTTCCTTTGGGGCCACGTGAAAGATAAGGTCTACGCCAACAGCCCAGCGTCGATTCAAGACCTCAAAGATGGAATTCGTGAGGCTATCGAGGACATAGGGCAGCCACTTTGCGATTTGGTTATGGAAAATTTCATGAAAAGGATATGGTCCTGTAAGCGTGGTCGTGGCGGCCATTTGGCTGATGTTGTGTTCCATTATTAACGGCATACCTTCCTCTTTATAATGAAATAAACATCCGATCATTTATCTCAAAAAATGCCATTTTTCTTTGAATATCAAAATAACACCTCTTATTGGAAAACCCTTTATGACAAAAATGTGTTCGGATGACGCAACATAACAGCCACTTCACCAATATGAATGAGAGCGAGAAGAGATAAATCCCAACTTGCAACAGCAATAAAAGTTTTGTTCGCCATTAAAAGTTGGTGAGCTTTGAAGCGCTTCATGCGACTTGAAAAGAACCTCTGGCTGCCCGCAGTTGCATGAAGAAGAAGAAGAAACATCACTTCTAACTGTTGCATTATTAGTATTAAATTCAGTACCTAAATCAAAATAATTTCCTGATATAACAGTTAAGTTGTTTAATTTGTCCCTCACATCTTAATAATCCACTGATACCTCAAAAACCCACTGACATTGAATGAAAATATATGATATTGAAATACAATCCAAATAACCAAATGTAGATATACACACTTGCACACAATGAAACTGTCGTCTTATTTTTATTTAACATTAAAGGTATGGTGTTGGCAGGAAGCTCAATATATAAAAATGAAACCAACTGAACCACAGAATGTGAAGGGTGCCATTCTGCCATTGCTGTTGCTATTAGTTTTGAATTGAAGCATTCAGGCAGCTTCGGCCTTGCATTGGCATGTGTTTTCCACTCTGAAGTCTGAAGCCATCCGAATCCGACCAGATCATCGAAGTATTTTGTATTTCGTTTATTGTCATCGATGATTATACTGGCTGTTATTGTTTTTTTTTGTGATGCTAGGACTATAATTATTGCGTTGAAAAATTAAATATTATTCTGAATTGAAATTGAGTATAGAAATTGATATATGTACATGTACTTGTGCATGCATACATATATAGGTACACATCCATTTATAGGTACAGTCGACTCCGCATATATGCACTCCGCTTAAATGAAACTATATATGCAACAATAATTTTATATGCAACAATAAATTTAGCACGGTTTTTTTTAAGGCTTTTTTCACACTGAGCTTTTTCGAAAACTCCCTTTAATTGAAACAATTTTCTTTCCCCCAAATAATTATATTGTTCTGCAACAAATCCGCTTAAGTAAGTGAAACACTGAACGCATCCATAATTTTGTTAAGTTTGAACACGCCTAAGAATCACATTTTAAGTTTCATTCCATTCTCATCGTTCCAATCCTTTCAACTGTCACTTTTATTAAAAGTTGTTTTGTTTGTTGTTCGAGGTTATTTATGTTTTATTTTTCTATCTTTGGTAGTATTTCACATAACATCGTTTAAAGGAGAAATAATGTTGCAGTTATACGGAGTTAAGTTAAGGTTAACAAAGTTGCATATATCCGAAGTTCGTTTATATGAAAACTCCGCTTAGTTGCAACAAATTTTCTACATTTTTTTGTGTTGCAAATAAGAGGAGTCGACTGTACTCGTATCGTCGTATCCATAGCCAGACATCCAGAAAAGAAAATTGTACACACTCTCCGTCTGTGATAAAACTTGCGTTTTTCTTTTCCGCTCACACTCGCGATTTTCATGTATATACATATTCCATAAATATTTTGTTTTCTCTTCCACGTGGTTTCGGGATTAAATTGCAGGCCACATGAAAATGTAGAAGTAATACCGCACCGCGAACGAAGGTAATTGTTATTCTGCGTTCCAAGGACATTGTACAATGTACACATATGGTAATTACATACATAAATGCAGGCAAGTAGGTAGATATATTACGACTAGCTTCAGACGGGAAGAGTTTTCTTTTTCAAGTACATGCTTGGCTATACAATTTAAAAAAGAAGCATTGTTTTATGTGGTTGGCTATTAATGTGTTTCCTGTTAGGTATGAGTATTAAACTGCATTCATTGCTGAGCCGAATCTAGTTTTCTATAGATGAGCTTGAAATAAATGACAAGTGTAGATAGTTGACCAAATCAATCAAGTTCGTAGGTTGATAACAGTCTGCGAACATTTTCGATAGAATTCATGTGAAAAAAATGATCTGTGTTTGAAAAAACTAGGCTAATATTCTGAAAAGTTGTATAGGCAGGTAATGCAAGAAATATAACAATATTTCATAAAAATAAAGACTGCAAATGATTTTTATATTAAAAAATACGTATAGAAATAGGTAACTGGATATCACTTTAATAAGATTTCAAGTTACTGAAGCCTCAAAACTTAGGGAAAAGATTAATATCATTTCTTTGGTATCACCATACCTATGTTATCTCGAATCGTTTGAAAAAAAAAATTAATCTTCAAAGATCTATATTGTACCAACAAAAATCTGGAAGACTAATCTCGAAAGAAAATTCATTCGAGATTTTTTCTACCAAAATTTGTTGAGCTTATGAAATAATTTCATTTTGGGGAAAACGAAGAAGGTATCAAAATATTTTTGAATAACAAAAAAATGCAACATACATATACCTAACTAACTTATGTCAAAATAAAAAAAAAACAATCATTCCAAAAATAAATATAGGTGTGCACCGTTAATGGAATTGTATAAATTTGATTTTAATTTATGTAAGATGATTAAGGCCGTGCGCATAAAACATACATACATTACATAATATATGTATTTTCTTTTTCATGTCATATTTTTAAAATTAATTTTTCTATTTTAAATATTTCCGTCTTACTTTAGTTTCGCTTCATCTAGAGAAGTATATAACTTGAAATGAGGCATTCAGCTAACAATTCTAATTAATTTATAAAAGCCAATGTACGGCCTTTAAACTAAAAGTTTCCAATCAGCCTAGTATGACAGAACTTACTTTTGTTGTGAGTAAGTCCTATATTAATAAGTCAACACATATCCAAGGAAGGGTAAATACATAGGCATCATAGGGGCCCGCAGGGGGGGGGGGGCTGGCATTGAGCTACGTCTTTTGTCTACCAACATTGTATGAGGTCTTAATAGGGAATTTTGACTAATACCTCATTTCTTCACTTTTTTCGTCAAATTCCATAGGTTGCCTCCTCTGACTCTAGACCTTGTTTGAATAAATCCCTAAGTTCTATCGTTTTCTCATATATTAACATTTACGCTCGGTCTTACAGGCTTAAATTCATTCGGTATTTTAAATCATTTCCAATGAGAAAATATCAACAAATAATTTTGACCGGATTTTAAGTAGATATATCTATAAATACCCATGTGGGGGTGGGGGACTTAACAAATTGTAGTAAATTAGGCGTGTAGTTTATTCTATTAACTACGCGTAGTTAAGATGTAGATAATGTAATGCAGTTAAGTCGGAAAAGGCCTGCGTTCGGTTCTAAATTGGTTCGATGAAAAATCGGTAAAAATCCATCAATTTTTGTTTTCAGTATGGTTATTTGTAGAATTACATGTACAATGCACATGACAATGTGCGCGTTCAACCCATACTTGAATTTTCTGAATTCTTGGAGCCTGATTGGTCAGCTGTCTTCTGAATTTTCAGAACTTTTTATGATATCTGGCCAATCACTAGCTCCAAAAATTCAGATATGCGTTGAACGCGCATTGTTAGAAGGGAGTAGGATATATTGTAAGTCAGAGTGTGTTAAAAGAAGAAGAAGGAAGAGTTACTCAATGAAGTAGTGAATAGCTGAATTTAATGTTTTGATTTTGATCAAACTTGATATTACGTTGATAGGAAAAACGACGAAAGTAGGTCTCGCAATTCTGTCGACCTGTGTTTTCGGCTACAACCTAAAAGAATGGGTCAGTTTTTTTTTAAACTTGGTACCTTTTTTTTTAAGACTACAAATAACAGTAGGTTATTTTTGGAAATCATATTTTTCTCCATTTTTTTGGTCAGTTAAATTAAAGAATTGTTTGCCTTTCAGCAAAAAAAATGGTTATTAATAGCATCTCCCAAAGTATTGTTTTTTTATTTTCACTTTCCTCGAAAAAGGGGAAACTGATTTTGATCATTTTTTTTATGAAGAATAAGTGATGTATAATAATATTGTGTAGGGGAGAGTGGGTACGAAAGTAACATTTTTGACATTTTGTGCCGTAATTTGATAACCAATAAACATATCAAAATGAAACATAGTGCATATTATTGAATGAACATTTAGCTACCGTTAAATACTTCTTTTGTTTCCAGCTTTGTCTTTGATTTAAATGTATGACTTGAAAATGAAGACAAGGTCAAATGTTCTTTTCGGTGTGTCGATTGTAACACGCTGAAAGGACGGTCGTAACACCATATAAATATATGAAGAAAAAATCAAAAATGGTGGTTAGACTTAGAATTAAATTCTAAGCCAATACTATAAATTAATTTTGTATTATTATAAAATAAATGAATGCCAATAAAAAGGCAATCTTATTCAGTGCTGATAATAAATGGATTTATGGAGTATAACATTATTTGGAATTTATTTAAAAAAAAAAACTATTTTGATCTCTATCTCCAGCTGTTGAATAAACAAAGTCACCAAAAACTGTGTGTGGACGGTTGTAACACAAATAATTATACAGT
Organism: Leucozona laternaria; assembly: GCA_932273885.2. Lineage (NCBI taxonomy): Eukaryota > Metazoa > Arthropoda > Insecta > Diptera > Syrphidae > Leucozona > Leucozona laternaria. The sequence goes on along the minus strand of OW026368.1, from coordinate 60,249,361 downwards.
TATTTGTGCTTGTATTATGTTACAAACGTCCACACAAAAATTGTTACAACAGTCCACCCCACGCTTTTTTATATTAAAAATCAAAGTAAGAAGAAACCGGTATGCCTATCGTAAAAATATTGAATCTATTCGATTTTAGAAATATTGGATCACGGTAACGTCGCATCAATTCAATGAATTGTTTATTTTTTTTCAAGAAAAATTATGAAAAAACTCAAGACCAAAAAAATTACGTTTTCACTAAAATTTCACATTTTTGGCTTTTGTTGGTTCATTAGACTGTACTGACTTTTGGATTTTTGTGGGTGCATTCAGGGCCTAATTGCAAAGAATTGTGCATTAAAAAATGAACGCACAGAGTTCTAGTTTTTCGTAAAAATTGAATGTTACAACCGACCCACCGTTACGTTCGTACCCACTCTCCCCTACATTTTTTTTTTTTTTTTTGAAAATTAGACATCGATTTTTTTTTTAAATTCAATTTTTAATACCACACCAATAAATACTTGAAATTGGCGTACCCAATTACTTTCTCAAAAATGTTTAAAAAATTTGATATCTATATAAAATTGAATTATTTTTAATATTTTTAATTATACCTACCTACATCACGTTGGGTTCAAAACAGTTTCAGAAGTATTTCAATCAAGGCATTTCTATTGTTTTCGTTTTCCTCCTTTTCCTTTGCTAATCAAATAAACGAAATACCAAAGTAATTGTAGGTAGATAATAGTAATAGGTACTAGGTTCCAATTATTTGGTGCTTTAGAATTAAATCCCCTCAACGTCACTCCAGAAATAGAATTCGCATCCAAAAAAGTATTCCTATCTCTCGCGAATGTACACATGTATACCTACCTACCATCACATCACTAAGAAAAAAGTTAACCTAGGGGCAGGAAAGGTAGGTATAGACGGTTTTTAAGAAACCATTAAATAGATATACCTCATAAGTTTCTTCTTTTTTATATTTTGTTCTACCCAATCAAAATCCTAAAACAACAAATTACACCACCACTCTGCGCTGCCACCGCGCGCCCCCACTACCACCAGTTCTATCATTATAGGTATTCTTTTTTCTTCATCACATTCACACCAAAAATGATAAGTCCTTTATTATTTGTAGTTTTTGTAATATTTTTATTACGAAGCAAAAGTCTTATCTTACTTAAAAATTAAAATCGGAATAATGATGATCCGTTTCGCTTACGCTCAATATAGATTCTGTGCCTCTATATTGTCCTCTCGAAGTTCATGTACTAATGGGTGATTTTTTAAGAGGTTAAGAACTTTTAAAAAAAAAAAAACACAAAAAATTCGAAAAAATGAATGAAATATTTATTTGAATCGATAGTTTGAACCTTGCAATTTAATGTTTAAAGATAATTTCATGCAAATGTTGACCGCGGCTGCGTCTCAGGTAGCCCATCCGCTGAGTCCAATTTTGGCATACTCTTTCACACATATCGGCCGGTATCTCACGAATGAATGCATGGATGTTGGCTTCCCGTGCGTCAATCGAAGCGGGCTTGTCCCTATAGACATTAGTCTTGACATACCCCCACAAAAAATAATCTAATGGTGTCAAATCGCACGGTCTAGGCGGCCAATTGACCGGCCCGAAACGTGAAATTAACTGTTCACCAAACTCGCCTCGCAATTGCGCCATTGTTTCGCGTGCTGTGTGGCATGTGGCACCGTCTTGTTGAAACCACATATCATGCAAGTCAAGAACTTCCATTTCGGGCAAAAAAAAGTTTGTTATCATCGCTCGGTAGCGTTCACCATTGACAGTAACGCTGCGATTCGCATCATCTTTGAAGAAATAGGCCCAATAATGCCGCCGGCCCATAAACCGCACCAAACAGTGGCTTTTTCGGGATGCATTGGTAGCTGTTGCAATGCTTCTGGCTGATCTTCACTCCAAATGCGGCAATTTTGCTTATTTACGTACCCATTCAACCAAAAATGAGCCTCATCGCTGAACACAAGCAGCGCGCGATGAACATTTCGAACCGAGCACGAATTTTGATAGTAAAATTCAATAATTTGCAAGCGTTGTTCATTTGTAAGACGATCTATGGTTAAATCGCAAACCAAACTGAAGCTGTTTGACAGTGACACAAGGTACTAAACACACGTCAGCTGTCAAAACCAGTGTTGCCAAAACCAAACCAGCTTAAAAATCACCCGTTATATGAGGAGATTCGTTCTTGGCTACATGATTTGGTGTCGTAATGGCTACTAAAGTAGCATTTAGCTACTTTGCTGCGAGCTACTGTTCTGCTATCCATTCCTCAAAATGGCTCCCTGAGTCATCACATTAAAAAAAGAATGTGGACAAAATTGAAAATGCTATCTTACATTTTATGAAAAACACAAATTTTTTTTTCTCCTTCCTCTTCCAACAAAAGATCGCACAGCACATTTCTATTATGTTACAGATGGGGATAGCGATATAAAAGCCTTGTTTTTTTTGAAAGCCCGGAGGGATTTGGTTGACAAAAAAACGACATAGGAGATTAGCGACGCCATTACAGAAACAAAATAGAGTTTTAATACAAACTATCGATAACGCCCCGAGAATTCTCCGCGATTAACTAAGACCGAAGAGCATTAGTTATTTTTATTTTACATTTACGTAAATACCCTAGCCCCGACGTCTTTTTCATCGATCAATTTCCTCCGGGCTTGGAAAAAACCACGGCTAATGATTAAGAAATGTCAAATTCTCAACTGCAAATATTTAACAAAGTGTTGTTGTTGTATTTCGTTGTTGTACTCCTCATTACATTTGTGTTCCTCGGCATTCATCACTACAGATGCCTTAAATGAGACTATTTTTCGTTTGGTAAAAAAAATATTTTAGGAACAATAAATTATTACTTTTCCGCACCGAAGTGCGACTGCTACGAGAATATTTTCAGATGTTAGTTTGATACTTTTTTTTTGATTTTTCTCTCGCTTTGATGAAGAGCAAGTTCTCTCCATCTAACAGATGATAACTAAAGCTGTTTTACTCGGTGTGTGCATTAGGTGTATTTGGTGCATTTGCTAACGAGTGCTCATTTATTTATGAATACACTATTCTTATATTTTGGTATCAATAAGTGATTCATTTGTTATGTCTCGCAAGATGTGAATGCAGTTTATGGTGTATTTCAAAATATATAAAGTGTTTTGAAAGTAGTTTCAAGACATTATACCAACCCATTTCGACAGTTTTTGGAATTTGATAGAGATGAGATTAAAGGTAAAAACTACAAGGCCTGTGGTTTCGATCTTATCATTAATTTTTTAGTGAATTTATAAACCTGAGTTACACATTTCGATTTCATTTCCGAAACGATTTCAGAATCTTGCACTTTTTCTAACCGCATGGTGCATATATTTACATACAATGCATTTGAAGAAATTGAGTTGTTTATGCAGAGTTACTGTCACTGTGATTTGATTAGCTTAATTTTGGGTTTTAATGAATTTATCAGCGATTTGCTGATTTTTCGCTAACAGAAGAACTCTACTGCACTTCAGTAAAAGATATATTATCATACTCCCTGCTAATAGCATCAATTGATTTTATTCAAACGAAAATACTTACAGACGAGATAGGTTTGTCATCATTCTTGGCCGATATCACTACAAATTCTTGGGCTTACCAATTACGGGGAACTCCGGGAATTCGACCGGTGAGATTCCACATTATTTTGTTCGCGCTGGGTTGTTCAGGAGACATAACAGACAATATATCGAACTGATTCCCGGCCTTATATCTACCCCATGTCCTAATTAAACAACAAAGATAAGTGAGATTGATTAAACATGAGGCTTATATAGAAAAGAGGTTGTGTGTAAAAAGTAAGAAGAGCGAGGTTAGACAGAGAGGTGTATCGTGATATCACAAAACGTAAAGCAAAAACACACCGGTTATCAAGTAGATATTCACGCTACGAGATTCTTTGTTTTCCAGAAAAGTTTAAGGAAAGGCGACGCGACGAGTTATAATGAAACGCAACTTGCAAGACAACATTCAACTTAGTCAGATGGAATTGACATTATCGGGAGAACAGAGCAAGCTGTCACTGTCAAATTTGCAAATTAGAAATATTAAAGCGGAGGTGGTTAAAGTGGACAAGACGAATAATGTGCTGTCAATTGGCGTTTTTCTTTTTGAACTCAGAGCAGATCACGGAACTGTCAAAAAAAATTCTATGTTTTTTTTTTTAGCTCAGACCTTAGAGGATATATATACAAACACTAATTAATTTCAAGAATTACTTAAAAGAAGAACAATTTAGAAGGAAAATAAGCAAATTATGACTTAAAATTGATAGCAGCAGCTGTAGGATATCCTCTAAAGCTTTATCTTATCATAAGTGAAACAGTGCTCCCTATCATGGCTTCAGGCACTACAATGCATTAGGGATAGAAACGATCACTCCATATTATATATCCTCTAAGGCTCAGACATATCAAAGCATAAAAAGTGTGTTTCTTTTTTCCATCCGAGTAAGCTCAGAGCTTGCTCAATTAGCTAAGAATAAAATGCCCGAGCAAATCGAGCGAAACGCTCCATTTCGTATGCAACTAATGTCGACCGCAAAAAAGAGAAAACGTATTTAATATGACGTGGAAACATTCAACAAGTTTTGATCAGAATGGAAAACCAAATAAGATAATTTATTAAGATTATATTTTTCTAAGCTACGGTAACCCTCAAAACATAATTAAAAACATTCTGTTCATATTGCAATACGGCTGCTGTTGATTGATACTTTAAATCTTGTATTAACTTGTGTATGAGATCTTTGGATTATAATGAAAAGGGATGTACGATAGATAAATGTGATTCCTTTAAAGTTAAACGTCAAATTGAAGTCGCATATGAGCGATTGAGTTCCCATAAGAAGTGTCTCTCTGAGTAAAATAACCCTCTTCAATAAAATCCCTTTAAAATGCAAAGCGGAAAAAAGCGCTAGCTGATTTTTTTAGTAAATGTTTCGGAAACTAAGACACTTCAAGGTTTTTTATATCTTAACTCAAAGTCAACATATCGAGTCAAAAACAGCTTTCTGAAAACCTTAAAATTTTCGAAAAAACGCTCATAATTGAAATGAAAATTATCCATTTTAAAAGCAGAAATAAAAAACTGTTAAATTTCAACCCAATTTTAAGATCATAAAAAAAAAACATTTTTCTTTGATTTTAAAAATAAGGCAACTTTGATTACCTTTATCGGCCGAACTTTTCGACCGATCTTAATTTTTTTTTGGTTTATAAAGCTGCAATAAATCATTTTTCGACTTCTCCTTTCACTCATTGTTGTAATGTTATTATAATGATTAAAGAAAAAACTATTACATACAAAAGTTAAAGCACGAGCACCGCACGAAACTGTAACTAACGGGTGATTTTTAAGCTGGTTTGGTTTTGGCAACACTGGTTTTGACAGCTGACGTGTGTTTAGTACCTTGTGTCACTGTCAAACAGCTTCAGTTTGGTTTGCAATTTAACCATGGATCGTCTTACAAATGAACAACGCTTGCAAATTATTGAATTATTGGGCCTATTTCTTCAAAGATGATGCGAATCGCAGCGTTACTGTCAATGGTGAACGCTACCGAGCGATGATAACAAACTTTTTTTTGCCCGAAATGGAAGTTCTTGACTTGCATATTATGTGGTTTCAACAAGACGGTGCCACATGCCACACAGCACGCGAAACAATGGCGCAATTGCGAGGCGAGTTTGGTGAACAGTTAATTTCACGTTTCGGGCCGGTCAATTGGCCGCCTAGATCGTGCGATTTGACACCATTAGATTATTTTTTGTGGGGGTATGTCAAGGCTAATGTCTATAGGGACAAGCCCGCTTCGATTGACGCACTGGAAGCCAACATCCATGCATTCATTCGTGAGATACCGGCCGATATGTGTGAAAGAGTATGCCAAAATTGGACTCAGCGGATGGGCTACCTGAGACGCAGCCGCGGTCAACATTTGCATGAAATTATCTTTAAACATTAAATTGCAAGGTTCAAACTATCGATTCAAATAAATATTTCATTCATTTTTTCGAATGTTTTGTGTTTTTTTTTTTAAAAAAGTTCTAAACCTCTTAAAAAATCACCCGTTACATACTTGAAAACTAATACACAAAAAGCAAAGAAATTAATTTTTTAAAAATGAATCTTTGTGTATTAGACGGATACAACAGAAAACAAAACAGAATAGCAGCTCAGAACAAGTGCTAAGATATCTTTCGCACGAGTTCAGCTAAACTTCATCAAAATAATAGTCGTAAGAGTGACAAAGACGATGGGTGGAGGTGCAAGATCGTCGATGGTATGTTTATTGTATATTATTTGACCTTTGACGCCTCACGGAAACAGAACAGATGCATACGAAAAAAGAAAAATATGTGTGAGTGCCGACACCTGTGCTGTCGGCTTAGAAATTGCGAGAGAAATACATTCAACAAATTATTGCATAATTTTAGAGCAAAAGCATACGCAGAAACATTTTGTTTTTATAATTTTTCAAATTTAAATAACTTTTAATTACAGCAAAAAAAATAACTTTATTACTTTTCGTTTTATTATTCATTTATTCATTGAAAATAGTAACATCAATTTTGTGAATTAATCAAAAATTAATATATAATATTTATATTATTGATTATTTGAACACATATTTAATACGAATAGTATTTTTGTTTTAGTGGATGAAAGCTAAAATTTTGGATGGTCAAAATATTTATTGCCTTTTTAGATTATACATATGTATTTTGATAACATTTATCTGGATGGAATCCATTCTATAGCACTGCTATGCCTTGTTAATTCGTTTGCCATTAAAATTGAATTAACTGTGGCTGTCAGCAAGATTTTCTTTTCTTGTCTTTTATTAAAGAAACTTGTGAAATTAAATTATTTTTGAATGTATTGCGCTGGACATTTCTAAAACGACAGCACTACCGAGAGCTCCCCATTGGTCATCTAGCTCATCGACAAGTTCTTCATCAATAAAATTTGGGAACAGTTGTATGTAAGGCTTGGTGATTTATTTTGTGGATCTATGATTAATCCTTTTTCGTACATAATTCACTGTTGTAATCATTACACTTACGTCATCCGTATGCGAAGCCATCCACACGTTGTTGACTACGTGCACGGATCCAAAGGGGACTAGTTTGCTTGAAAGTTATCTTCAGAATTTTATCACTGAACGTACCCAATAAAAAACTGTTTGCCTCAGCTGAGAGTTGAACGTAGACCAAGCGTCTCCAGAGCCAATCGCACTACGCACTGCGATACCGAACTTACGTGATCATATCCAACCCAATGTAGGTTTTAAGATAACTTTGGATAAGGGATTTTTTGTCGTTTGATCAGGGTGTGCACTGCAGACCTTGCACACGCTGACGAGACGTCACTGGTAAGTACCTACTAGGTAGGTACCTATATTAAGGTAGAAATGTACTTTGAAATTTACTATAACCCAAAATATAATTAAAATAAGCGTGCCCTCCTTTTTTCTGAAACCATCTAATTCATACATACATAAATATACATAGATATTACATTTTGTTTATATGTACCAGGGAAAGTTTGTATAGATAGGTAATATATTTTACTCATTTGGACTAGGATCGTCTGCAAAAGTCACTTAAAATGAGAATTTTTCGTATTATAGATACAGACTACAGACACGCATTTTTCTAACACACAGTCAGAGAGACTAAAAAGAAAGAAAAAATCGATGGAACCAGACAGACCTTCCTCAACCCAAATTTTCTTTACCCACATCCCACCTCCCACGTGCCTAGCTTCAGACTCAACGCCGCGCTCCGCGCCAACCATCCATCGTTTGAACAAGAATCCATTAATATCTCCAAGAGAGCGGCAAAAAATAAACCCAAAACACAAAAATCAACAACTACCACCACACAAAGAGCGAAGACGACGACACGATGACTATTCATTCATTTCAGACTGCGTTGCGTTGCGTCGAGTCGGTCGGTCGTCATCGTCGAAACGACTGAATTATTTCACGTGCATATGTATGTGTGGTGTTATGTTTATGTGCATACTGTATACACAGTTTGAATAGGGTACAATTTTGGCAAAACCTCCCTCATCTTTTGAGACGAAAACAAAATACATACAAGACCTTGCTCGGGGAGGCTTTGTGTTGTGAGAGAAAAGGATACTAAGCAAAATGGCAAAGGCAATCGCAATACACTTGGGACTTGCTGTCAGTTGTTAATGGAATGGTTCTAGTACAGCCAATATAGGCACTTAAAAATGACCAATCTGTACATTTTTTTTAAAAAAGGATTTGAAATTCAAACTAAATATTGTGCGGTATATCGGGACTTAACTAATTTTCAGTTTGCGAGACTGGAAAACCCCATTTTGATCGGGCTCCTATTAACCCTATAACGGATTTTGTCTATAAATATTTTGCTTACAAACATTTTTGACAAATCCTTTCAAAAAATGTACCTACAGATATTTTCCTATTTACTGTACTATTCAATGTTTGGAACTTGGAAGTTGTATGTTTTCGTTGTTCAGGCGAAATTTCAGAGGCCTATACTAGGAGTGGTAATGGAACTGAATTGAATTGTTTAGTTTAGTATGTCATATCAGTGCTGGGGGGTATTTCGAAGAGAATTCCCTTCAGACAGTCGGAAAATTCCCTTTTTGTCACAAAAGCTTTTCTTATTTCCCTTATTATTTCCCACAGCATACAAGAAGATATTTTCACTAAGTACCAATTTACATACGTATTTAGATTTTTTTGAGTAAATTTAATTTCTTGTTAAAAAATAAACAGCATTCAGTTTTATTCCAGAAGTCTTCTGAATCATTGAAGGAATCTTTTGCTTTTCAGCATCATTAAAAACGAAGGAAGTGGTCATCACTTCAATAAATAACTTTTAAAAGTTTCTAAATAAATATTTTTTATATTTTAGTTTTTGGTAAGTTTATTCTTTCAGTTGAAATGAAGACTCCATCTTGAGTTATTTTTGAGAGGAAATCGATTTTTTTTAAATTTTAATAAAAATCATTACAGCGATTATTTTCCGTCTGTTTTTCGAGTAAAATTGGATAAACAAAGAATTCCCACATAATGACTCGGTTTTCCCTTTCTCCCTTTAGAGGTAAAAATTCCCCGAGAAAGGTATTTTTCCGATGATCCCCCAGCACTGTGTCATATATACTCAAGTCTCAACTCAAACAAATATCTATCTCTTGTGTTTTCTCTCTATTGATCCATTCACTCTAGCTCTGAGTGTCTTGTCCATATCCCTGAACTGAACCGCGTTTGCAACAATATTACAGTAAAGGGAATTGAATTCATCCGTACATGGTATAGAAAATCAACCGCACGTACAATGTAGGCCAGGCGAGACATTGGCTGATGGTAAACAAGGTCCTTCACCTGGAATCTAAATTAGCAGTTGGCTGCTCAATACATTATTTTTGACTTTGACAATAAAATGAGCAAGGGCAAGGACAATGTCGAGTGATAGCTGATAGAAACAATTTAAGGGAGGTGGCTGCGAATATTGAGGTGGAAAGACTGTGAAGCGTACAGCAATGTACGCCTACCTATTCCTTATTTTTCAGACTGCTTGTATTTTGCGTTGTTTTTTTACTCTCGCTTAGACATAATCATGATTGGCATTGTCGACAGAGTCCTTCTGAATAAGAACATCATGTGCACCTTGTGTGCCTGTGTCCACAATTCAAACAAAGTTTTTTTCTGCGGCGCCACCTAGTTTCTTTGGAAAAATACGTTTGTATTGTATGGAAGTTTAATTTAATTTATGGCAAAACGTGTACAAAAGTTGTACTTACATCCTCGGATCAAGATTACGAGCCCCTGATTTCGGCGGCCTAACAAAATTTGAGTATGTGATTAGCTATTAATTGACTTTTGATGCAAAATGGGTATTCTTGAATCCCTAAGTAAGCGTACTTATAGCTACATTAGATACAATGACATTATTTATATATTTGTAACTCTATGGCTAAGCTGACAGCAAATTTTGGGTTCGAAAATATAACTAATACGAGGGTTTGTAGGTGTATGCGTCGTGATATAATGGGTGATTTTTTAAGAGGTTTAGAACTTTTTTTAAAAAAAAAACACAAAAAATTCGAAAAAATGAATGAAATATTTATTTGAATCGATAGTTTGAACCTTGCAATTTAATGTTTAAAGATAATTTCATGCAAATGTTGACCGCGGCTGCGTCTCAGGTAGCCCATCCGCTGAGTCCAATTTTGGCATACTCTTTCACACATATCGGCCGGTATCTCACGAATGAATGCATGGATGTTGGCTTCCAGTGCGTCAATCGAAGCGGGCTTGTCCCTATAGACATTAGCCTTGACATACCCCCACAAAAAATAATCTAATGGTGTCAAATCGCACGATCTAGGCGGCCAATTGACCGGCCCGAAACGTGAAATTAACTGTTCACCAAACTCGCCTCGCAATTGCGCCATTGTTTCGCGTGCTGTGTGGCATGTGGCACCGTCTTGTTGAAACCACATATCATGCAAGTCAAGAACTTCCATTTCGGGCAAAAAAAAGTTTGTTATCATCGCTCGGTAGCGTTCACCATTGACAGTAACGCTGCGATTCGCATCATCTTTGAAGAAATAGGCCCAATAATGCCGCCGGCCCATAAACCGCACCAAACAGTGGCTTTTTCGGGATGCATTGGTAGCTGTTGCAATGCTTCTGGCTGATCTTCACTCCAAATGCGGCAATTTTGCTTATTTACGTACCCATTCAACCAAAAATGAGCCTCATCGCTGACAACAAGCAGCGCGCGATGAACGTTTCGAACCGAGCACGAATTTTGATAGTAAAATTCAATAATTTGCAAGCGTTGTTCATTTGTAAGACGATCCATGGTTAAATTGCAAACCAAACTGAAGCTGTTTGACAGTGACACAAGGTACTAAACACACGTCAGCTGTCAAAACCAGTGTTGCCAAAACCAAACCAGCTTAAAAATCACCCTTTAGAAAACAACAGTCTGGCAGTTTTTTTTTGCCGCCGGGGTGGGGTGGGTAAAATAAGAAAGGATGCTCTGTCATATTCCCTAAGTGTAAAGACTTTTATATTGACGATCCGACTAATACAACTCAAGATACCTAAAAGCTTTTCAAGCGAACGTTATTGGCCTTTTTTTGGAGATCTTATGCATGCAAAATATCAACAACAGAATAAATGAACGTTTTATTTGTGGTAGTTATTTCAAGTTTCGTAAGTGCAGTTTAATTTTCCTAATTTGAATAGATACCTACATATGACAAAACTAAAAAAAAAAACTAATTTTCCCAAACAGACAAAAGACAAATAAAATAAAATCCTATAAGGTAATATTCTTCAATATTAAAACCAAACAAAGACTCTACAAGTTACAAATATTGTACTAGAAGAGCCTAGTATAGGTATACTTTTGTCCCGCTGAAAGTCTTACTTTTTCTACACAAAAATGCGAAGTTGACTAAATAATTCAAATAACATACGTATTTAATTTAATTTCGATTATTTTCAATAACTTGTTAAAGAATACTATACTCTGTCGAACAAAAATTGGCAGTGTAGGCAAGATAGGACATTTGCCTCTCATTGTGGCTACAGTGGATTGCTGAAATCTGTCTTTCATTAAAGCTTTCACAGGGTTGTCGTAGCGTTCACGATAACACTCATCATTTAAAGCTTTTTCTTACAGCTCGAAGATCAAAAGCACCTTAACAGAAACTCAAGGAAAAAAAACTGAACGAATTACCAAATGAACACGGGTTAACTCTGAATGCACATCAAGCAGCAGCCAATCGCCATTGGCCACAGCAATTCATATTCAGTGCACACTCAGATGTGCCTTGAATAGGACGTTGGGTCTGTGTCAGATGCTATTGGAAATTCACGGGCGGGCAAACACATTTTTTGGAGGACTTATTTCAATTTGAAATGGTGCAAAAATATGGCAAGCTACTGATTTTGAAAAAAGCTTTCCCATAAGACGTATACTGCTTATTTTTGTTGGACAGAGTATAATGAGTATATCTTCAGATACACCTAGTCACCTTCATATGCATGTGAAGGCCCTAGTACCCCCCTATTTAATAATTATTTTTAGCTATCCAAACCTAGCTATGTATGTATAACGTCCATATTATTTCCGATACAAAAATATATTCTTCACCCCAAAAGTGAAAACTAAGAAGAAGAACTCCCTTGCAGAACCAATACTGTCCTCCCAACATTCATACACACCTACAAATACAAACATACCTACAGCATAATAATTATTTTATTAATGCAGTACAAAAATCCTCAATATAAATAACACTTAAATTAAAATTCTATCCATTATAAAGGTCGCGACGAACAACAAAAATGTAACCCAAATAAAGGACAGCCAAACAATTAAAAAAAAATTGCACCGGCACCAAGCGTCAAAGGCTACCTTACCATCGCTTAAAAAATTCATACGTCATTCCATATTCAAAGGAGAAAAAAAAATTAAGTATACTTATGAAACCGATATTATTAAGTGAATGAGGCTTCCTTCTTCTCGCTCTGTATAATCTACAATGCAGCATTTCGCAACAATGTTGTCGTATCCCCAATATTGGTTACGGAACGGAGCTTTAATTGAATTTTGGGTCCGAAATCCTGCATCACAAAATCCTGTATCACGAAACAAGGTTCTGGAGGTGGATCTGGAACCAGGACAAAAGTTCTGGAGGTGGGCCTGGAACTTGGACAAAGGACAGTTTTTTTTGAAACAAGGTTCTGGAGGTGGATCTGGAACCAGGACAAAATTCTGGAACTTCGACAAAGGACAAATTTTTTATTTTTGGAAAAATGTTTACAAATTAAAAAAAAATACTTTTTAACCCCCTTTTTCGGTTCTCTAAACCGCTCACGTATAACTCCGTTCAGTCGCCAGGCAGGCGTCTATGTCAACAGTTTTCTTGCGCAATTGTACCTTGGGTGGCCCGCTGCCCGGGCTCTAAGGATTTTAACTACCTTTTTCAGGTGGTCATCCCGCTCACGCAACTCCGTTGCTCCGCTTAGGGTATGTTCTGTCGCCTGCCAGGCGCCAGTGTCAACAGTTTTCAACTAAAATTAAACTCTTCTTTCAATTTTTTCAAAAAATAAATAAATCTCATTTTGTTGTCAAAAAACAAAACAAAAAAAAATATTTCAAAAAAAGTTGAGAAAATTAAATTTTTTTAAAATATCTTTTTTTTCAAAAAAAACTAAATTCCATCTCTGTCCAGAACCACCTTTGTCCAGAAGTCCAGAAAAATATTATATTCGAAATCACCAATTTGTATTATTATTTTATTCGAAATCACCATCAAAACTCTTCCAATTGTATTTTTTTTCAAAAAGTATTGAAAATCCCGCAGCGTGCTTTCTTGCGGAATTTTGTTGCATTTGTAATCTGCGGGATTTCGTAACGATCCCCTTAATTTTTGGTTACCTCAGTTTATTTGTACTTGATCTGGATGCGACATCTTCTTTAAATATTATCTTTGCTTGGACTTGAATGGACGAGTGTGTGAAGTTAGCCCCCCTTTTTTTGAATTTGTTATTTTTGAAAATTGTTCCAGGTTGTTCCCGATTTGTTCCGCATTGTTCCAAATTTTTTTTCAAAAATATTCAAAAATGGGGGTTTTAGACCCAAAAAACGGTTTTTGACCTAGCCCCCCTTTTTTCGAAAATTGAAATTTTGAAAATTGTTCTAGAATGTTCTAGTTGTTCTGAACATTGTTCCAAGTTTTTGGACCTCTATATTCAAAAATTCAAAAGTTATGGCCAAAATTCGAAAAAAATCTAGCCCCCCTTTTTTCGAAAATCATACTTTTCAATTTTTTTTTAGGTTTAAAAAAGTGTTCCTAACATTGTTCCAAAAAATTGAAGTCGTGAAATGTCCACTTTTAAAGATAAAGCTTTCTAAACTTTTTTATCAAAAACGCAAAAAACCGGTCTCCAGTTTTTTTTTTTTTTTTTCAAATACATAATTCATATTTCTTGATGATAAATACATGTGTATGGAAAATTTTGTGTCTCTATATTTGTACAATCACCCTTAACTCGAATTTAAAAAAAAATATAAAAGTTTTTGAACTTTGTAAGAACTCCATTTAGCCCCCTTTTATCATAAATCGACAATCTATATTTTGTTTCAAGTTCCAAACCGCTCAACCCAAATTGTTCCAAAGATTCATACAAAAATATTGAAAATTAAATAGATTTTAAGCCGTCAAAAACACTTAAAATGAAAATATCCTATTATTCTTGCTCTGGCCCCCCCTTTTACAAATTCAAAATTCTAAAACTTGTTCCAGGTTGTTCTAGGGCTCTTCTAAATTGTTCCAGAACTTCGTTTCTTAATATTGATTTTTACTATGAAAAATTTCAAAAAATCGCCCCCACCCCCCCTGCTCCAAAATCAAAAATCTAAAAGTTGTTCCAAGTTCAAAATCCCTCAAACCCAATTGTTCCAAAGATTCATACAAAAATGTTGAATATTGAAGATTTTAAGCCGAAAAAACACTTTAAATGAAAATATCCTATTTATCCTTGCTCTGGCCCCCCCTTTTACAAATTCAAAATTCTAAAACTTGTTCCTGGTTGTTCTAGGGCTCTTCTAAATTGTTCCAGAACTTCGTTTCTTAATATTGATTTTTACTATGAAAAATTTCAAAAAAATCGCCCCCACCCCCCCTGCTCCAAAATCAAAAATCTAAAAGTTGTTCCAAGTTCAAAATCCCTCAAACCCAATTGTTCCAAAGATTCATACAAAAATGTTGAATATTGAAGATTTTAAGCCGAAAAAACACTTTAAATGAAAATATCCTATTTATCCTTGCTCTGGCCCCCCCTTTTACAAATTCAAAATTCTAAAACTTGTTCCAGGTTGTTCTAGGGCTCTTCTAAATTGTTCCAGAACTTCGTTTGTTAATATTGATTTTTACTATGAAAAATTTCAAAAAAATCGCCCCCACCCCCCCTGCTCCAAAATCAAAAATCTAAAAGTTGTTCCAAGTTCAAAATCCCTCAAACCCAATTGTTCCAAAGATTCATACAAAAATATTGAATATTGAAGATTTTAAGCCGAAAAAACACTTTAAATGAAAATATCCTATTTATCCTTGCTCTGGCCCCCCCTTTTACAAATTCAAAATTCTAAAACTTGTTCCAGGTTGTTCTAGGGCTCTTCTAAATTGTTCCAGAACTTCGTTTCTTAATATTGATTTTTACTATGAAAAATTTCAAAAAAATCGCCCCCACCCCCCCTGCTCCAAAATCAAAAATCTAAAAGTTGTTCCAAGTTCAAAATCCCTCAAACCCAATTGTTCCAAAGATTCATACAAAAATATTGAATATTGAAGATTTTAAGCCGAAAAAACACTTTAAATGAAAATATCCTATTTATCCTTGCTCTGGCCCCCCCTTTTACAAATTCAAAATTCTAAAACTTGTTCCTGGTTGTTCTAGGGCTCTTCTAAATTGTTCCAGAACTTCGTTTCTTAATATTGATTTTTACTATGAAAAATTTCAAAAAAATCGCCCCCACCCCCCCTGCTCCAAAATCAAAAATCTAAAAGTTGTTCCAAGTTCAAAATCCCTCAAACCCAATTGTTCCAAAGATTCATACAAAAATATTGAATATTGAAGATTTTAAGCCGAAAAAACACTTTAAATGAAAATATCCTATTTATCCTTGCTCTGGCCCCCCCTTTTACAAATTCAAAATTCTAAAACTTGTTCCAGGTTGTTCTAGGGCTCTTCTAAATTGTTCCAGAACTTCGTTTCTTAATATTGATTTTTACTATGAAAAATTTCAAAAAAATCGCCCCCACCCCCCCTGCTCCAAAATCAAAAATCTAAAAGTTGTTCCAAGTTCAAAATCCCTCAAACCCAATTGTTCCAAAGATTCATACAAAAATATTGAATATTGAAGATTTTAAGCCGAAAAAACACTTTAAATGAAAATATCCTATTTATCCTTGCTCTGGCCCCCCCTTTTACAAATTCAAAATTCTAAAACTTGTTCCAGGTTGTTCTAGGGCTCTTCTAAATTGTTCCAGAACTTCGTTTCTTAATATTGATTTTTACTATGAAAAATTTCAAAAAAATCGCCCCCACCCCCCCCGCTCCAAAATCAAAAATCTAAAAGTTGTTCCAAGTTCAAAATCCCCCAAACCCAATTGTTCCAAAGATTCATACAAAAATATTGAATATTGAAGATTTTAAGCCGAAAAAACACTTTAAATGAAAATATCCTATTTATCCTTGCTCTGGCCCCCCCTTTTACAAATTCAAAATTCTAAAACTTGTTCCAGGTTGTTCTAGGGCTCTTCTAAATTGTTCCAGAACTTCGTTTCTTAATATTGATTTTTACTATGAAAAATTTCAAAAAATCGCCCCCACCCCCCCTGCTCCAAAATCAAAAATCTAAAAGTTGTTCCAAGTTCAAAATCCCTCAAACCCAATTGTTCCAAAGATTCATCCAAAAATATTGAAAATTGAAGATTTAAGGCCAGAAAATACTTTCTTATTATTTTTAAACATTAAAACATTTTAATAATTTCCATTATTACCATAATATCACGCATTTATTTATATTATTCGAATTTTTCAAGCTTATTTATTTACTATTTGTTTTGATTTTTTTCTGTTACTACTTTTCTTTATTAAAAATTATTTTCAGCTTGTTGTAGATCTTCAGAAGTTGTTGAATGACTAAGCAGCATACGGGTATAATGTGTAAACTATTGTTCTTCAAAATTTACTATAATGCGTTCCATTGTCGTTGAAATAACTCAAAAAAGGAAAAATAAAATCGAGTATTAGTACAACTGATCAAACGCAAAATACACGTGTCCTTAAATGTAAATTTATTCCTTAAAAAACTACCTAAATTTTCCAATGATTTCTCCTTTATTCCATACCATCACCTTGCATTTATGCGTAAATATTTGTTATTGTCATGCATTTCACCCATATTAGAATAAGTAATACCCTTTAAAAATATATCCTCCAAATTATGAATTGCGGTTTTCAAACTTTCTCCTGAAATGCCTTCAAAAATACTCTTTTACACATTACTTGAAGTTTAACAACGAAAACCCTTCAATCTTACCTATCAACTACCTGCTTCCTTTTCCATGCTCTCTATCATTCAAAAATCTCTTTAAATTATGAATCAGGGTTTTTTCAAAATTCCAATTAGGGTAGTTTTTGAAAATAATCGCCAATACAATTTTTTATTTTGAAGACAAATGTATATTGGAAAAAATCTGACTCATAATTTAAAGAGATTTTTGAATGATAGAGAGCATGGAAAAGGAAGCAGGTAGTTGATAGGTAAGATTGAAGGGTTTTCGTTGTTAAACTTCAAGTAATGTGTAAAAGAGTATTTTTGAAGGCATTTCAGGAGAAAGTTTGAAAACCGCAATTCATAATTTGGAGGATATATTTTTAAAGGGTATTACTTATTCTAATATGGGTGAAATGCATGACAATAACAAATATTTACGCATAAATGCAAGGTGATGGTATGGAATAAAGGAGAAATCATTGGAAAATTTAGGTAGTTTTTTAAGGAATAAATTTACATTTAAGGACACGTGTATTTTGCGTTTGATCAGTTGTACTAATACTCGATTTTATTTTTCCTTTTTTGAGTTATTTCAACGACAATGGAACGCATTATAGTAAATTTTGAAGAACAATAGTTTACACATTATACCCGTAGGCTGCTTAGTCATTCAACAACTTCTGAAGATCTACAACAAGCTGAAAATAATTTTTAATAAAGAAAAGTAGTAACAGAAAAAAATCAAAACAAATAGTAAATAAATAAGCTTGAAAAATTCGAATAATATAAATAAATGCGTGATATTATGGTAATAATGGAAATTATTAAAATGTTTTAATGTTTAAAAATAATAAGAAAGTATTTTCTGGCCTTAAATCTTCAATTTTCAATATTTTTGGATGAATCTTTGGAACAATTGGGTTTGAGGGATTTTGAACTTGGAACAACTTTTAGATTTTTGATTTTGGAGCAGGGGGGGTGGGGGCGATTTTTTTGAAATTTTTCATAGTAAAAATCAATATTAAGAAACGAAGTTCTGGAACAATTTAGAAGAGCCCTATAACAACCTGGAACAAGTTTTAGAATTTTGAATTTGTAAAAGGGGGGGCCAGAGCAAGGATAAATAGGATATTTTCATTTAAAGTGTTTTTTCGGCTTAAAATCTTCAATATTCAATATTTTTGTATGAATCTTTGGAACAATTGGGTTTAGGGGATTTTGAACTTGGAACAACTTTTAGATTTTTGATTTTGGAGCAGGGGGGGTGGGGGCGATTTTTTTGAAATTTTTCATAGTAAAAATCAATATTAAGAAACGAAGTTCTGGAACAATTTAGAAGAGCCCTAGAACAACCTGGAACAAGTTTTAGAATTTTGAATTTGTAAAAGGGGGGGCCAGAGCAAGGATAAATAGGATATTTTCATTTAAAGTGTTTTTTCGGCTTAAAATCTTCAATATTCAATATTTTTGTATGAATCTTTGGAACAATTGGGTTTGAGGGATTTTGAACTTGGAACAACTTTTAGATTTTTGATTTTGGAGCAGGGGGGGTGGGGGCGATTTTTTTGAAATTTTTCATAGTAAAAATCAATATTAAGAAACGAAGTTCTGGAACAATTTAGAAGAGCCCTAGAACAACCTGGAACAAGTTTTAGAATTTTGAATTTGTAAAAGGGGGGGCCAGAGCAAGGATAAATAGGATATTTTCATTTAAAGTGTTTTTTCGGCTTAAAATCTTCAATATTCAATATTTTTGTATGAATCTTTGGAACAATTGGGTTTGGGGGATTTTGAACTTGGAACAACTTTTAGATTTTTGATTTTGGAGCCGGGGGGGTGGGGGCGATTTTTTTGAAATTTTTCATAGTAAAAATCAATATTAAGAAACGAAGTTCTGGAACAATTTAGAAGAGCCCTAGAACAACCTGGAACAAGTTTTAGAATTTTGAATTTGTAAAAGGGGGGGCCAGAGCAAGGATAAATAGGATATTTTCATTTAAAGTGTTTTTTCGGCTTAAAATCTTCAATATTCAATATTTTTGTATGAATCTTTGGAACAATTGGGTTTGAGGGATTTTGAACTTGGAACAACTTTTAGATTTTTGATTTTGGAGCAGGGGGGGTGGGGGCGATTTTTTTGAAATTTTTCATAGTAAAAATCAATATTAAGAAACGAAGTTCTGGAACAATTTAGAAGAGCCCTAGAACAACCTGGAACAAGTTTTAGAATTTTGAATTTGTAAAAGGGGGGGCCAGAGCAAGGATAAATAGGATATTTTCATTTAAAGTGTTTTTTCGGCTTAAAATCTTCAATATTCAATATTTTTGTATGAATCTTTGGAACAATTGGGTTTGAGGGATTTTGAACTTGGAACAACTTTTAGATTTTTGATTTTGGAGCAGGGGGGGGGGGGGCGATTTTTTTGAAATTTTTCATAGTAAAAATCAATATTAAGAAACGAAGTTCTGGAACAATTTAGAAGAGCCCTAGAACAACCTGGAACAAGTTTTAGAATTTTGAATTTGTAAAAGGGGGGGCCAGAGCAAGGATAAATAGGATATTTTCATTTAAAGTGTTTTTTCGGCTTAAAATCTTCAATATTCAATATTTTTGTATGAATCTTTGGAACAATTGGGTTTGAGGGATTTTGAACTTGGAACAACTTTTAGATTTTTGATTTTGGAGCAGGGGGGGTGGGGGCGATTTTTTTGAAATTTTTCATAGTAAAAATCAATATTAAGAAACGAAGTTCTGGAACAATTTAGAAGAGCCCTAGAACAACCTGGAACAAGTTTTAGAATTTTGAATTTGTAAAAGGGGGGGCCAGAGCAAGGATAAATAGGATATTTTCATTTAAAGTGTTTTTTCGGCTTAAAATCTTCAATATTCAATATTTTTGTATGAATCTTTGGAACAATTGGGTTTGAGGGATTTTGAACTTGGAACAACTTTTAGATTTTTGATTTTGGAGCAGGGGGGGTGGGGGCGATTTTTTTGAAATTTTTCATAGTAAAAATCAATATTAAGAAACGAAGTTCTGGAACAATTTAGAAGAGCCCTAGAACAACCTGGAACAAGTTTTAGAATTTTGAATTTGTAAAAGGGGGGGCCAGAGCAAGGATAAATAGGATATTTTCATTTAAAGTGTTTTTTCGGCTTAAAATCTTCAATATTCAATATTTTTGTATGAATCTTTGGAACAATTGGGTTTGAGGGATTTTGAACTTGGAACAACTTTTAGATTTTTGATTTTGGAGCAGGGGGGGTGGGGGCGATTTTTTTGAAATTTTTCATAGTAAAAATCAATATTAACAAACGAAGTTCTGGAACAATTTAGAAGAGCCCTAGAACAACCTGGAACAAGTTTTAGAATTTTGAATTTGAAAAAGGGGGGGCCAGAGCAAGGATAAATAGGATATTTTCATTTAAAGTGTTTTTTCGGCTTAAAATCTTCAATATTCAACATTTTTGTATGAATCTTTGGAACAATTGGGTTTGAGGGATTTTGAACTTGGAACAACTTTTAGATTTTTGATTTTGGAGCAGGGGGGGTGGGGGCGATTTTTTTGAAATTTTTCATAGTAAAAATCAATATTAAGAAACGAAGTTCTGGAACAATTTAGAAGAGCCCTAGAACAACCTGGAACAAGTTTTAGAATTTTGAATTTGTAAAAGGGGGGGCCAGAGCAAGGATAAATAGGATATTTTCATTTAAAGTGTTTTTTCGGCTTAAAATCTTCAATATTCAATATTTTTGTATGAATCTTTGGAACAATTGGGTTTGAGGGATTTTGAACTTGGAACAACTTTTAGATTTTTGATTTTGGAGCAGGGGGGGTGGGGGCGATTTTTTTGAAATTTTTCATAGTAAAAATCAATATTAAGAAACGAAGTTCTGGAACAATTTAGAAGAGCCCTAGAACAACCTGGAACAAGTTTTAGAATTTTGAATTTGTAAAAGGGGGGGCCAGAGCAAGGATAAATAGGATATTTTCATTTAAAGTGTTTTTTCGGCTTAAAATCTTCAATATTCAATATTTTTGTATGAATCTTTGGAACAATTGGGTTTGAGGGATTTTGAACTTGGAACAACTTTTAGATTTTTGATTTTGGAGCAGGGGGGGTGGGGGCGATTTTTTTGAAATTTTTCATAGTAAAAATCAATATTAAGAAACGAAGTTCTGGAACAATTTAGAAGAGCCCTAGAACAACCTGGAACAAGTTTT
This sequence comes from Leucozona laternaria, assembly GCA_932273885.2. Taxonomy (NCBI): domain Eukaryota; kingdom Metazoa; phylum Arthropoda; class Insecta; order Diptera; family Syrphidae; genus Leucozona; species Leucozona laternaria. The sequence continues at coordinate 60,227,980 of OW026368.1, read as the reverse complement.
AGAATTTTGAATTTGTAAAAGGGGGGGCCAGAGCAAGGATAAATAGGATATTTTCATTTAAAGTGTTTTTTCGGCTTAAAATCTTCAATATTCAATATTTTTGTATGAATCTTTGGAACAATTGGGTTTGAGGGATTTTGAACTTGGAACAACTTTTAGATTTTTGATTTTGGAGCAGGGGGGGTGGGGGCGATTTTTTTGAAATTTTTCATAGTAAAAATCAATATTAAGAAACGAAGTTCTGGAACAATTTAGCAGAGCCCTAGAACAACCTGGAACAAGTTTTAGAATTTTGAATTTGTAAAAGGGGGGGCCAGAGCAAGGATAAATAGGATATTTTCATTTAAAGTGTTTTTTCGGCTTAAAATCTTCAATATTCAATATTTTTGTATGAATCTTTGGAACAATTGGGTTTGAGGGATTTTGAACTTGGAACAACTTTTAGATTTTTGATTTTGGAGCAGGGGGGGTGGGGGCGATTTTTTTGAAATTTTTCATAGTAAAAATCAATATTAACAAACGAAGTTCTGGAACAATTTAGAAGAGCCCTAGAACAACCTGGAACAAGTTTTAGAATTTTGAATTTGTAAAAGGGGGGGCCAGAGCAAGGATAAATAGGATATTTTCATTTAAAGTGTTTTTTCGGCTTAAAATCTTCAATATTCAACATTTTTGTATGAATCTTTGGAACAATTGGGTTTGAGGGATTTTGAACTTGGAACAACTTTTAGATTTTTGATTTTGGAGCAGGGGGGGTGGGGGCGATTTTTTTGAAATTTTTCATAGTAAAAATCAATATTAAGAAACGAAGTTCTGGAACAATTTAGAAGAGCCCTAGAACAACCTGGAACAAGTTTTAGAATTTTGAATTTGTAAAAGGGGGGGCCAGAGCAAGGATAAATAGGATATTTTCATTTAAAGTGTTTTTTCGGCTTAAAATCTTCAATATTCAATATTTTTGTATGAATCTTTGGAACAATTGGGTTTGAGGGATTTTGAACTTGGAACAACTTTTAGATTTTTGATTTTGGAGCAGGGGGGGTGGGGGCGATTTTTTTGAAATTTTTCATAGTAAAAATCAATATTAAGAAACGAAGTTCTGGAACAATTTAGAAGAGCCCTAGAACAACCTGGAACAAGTTTTAGAATTTTGAATTTGTAAAAGGGGGGGCCAGAGCAAGGATAAATAGGATATTTTCATTTAAAGTGTTTTTTCGGCTTAAAATCTTCAATATTCAATATTTTTGTATGAATCTTTGGAACAATTGGGTTTGAGGGATTTTGAACTTGGAACAACTTTTAGATTTTTGATTTTGGAGCAGGGGGGGTGGGGGCGATTTTTTTGAAATTTTTCATAGTAAAAATCAATATTAACAAACGAAGTTCTGGAACAATTTAGAAGAGCCCTAGAACAACCTGGAACAAGTTTTAGAATTTTGAATTTGTAAAAGGGGGGGCCAGAGCAAGGATAAATAGGTTATTTTCATTTAAAGTGTTTTTTCGGCTTAAAATCTTCAATATTCAATATTTTTGTATGAATCTTTGGAACAATTGGGTTTGAGGGATTTTGAACTTGGAACAACTTTTAGATTTTTGATTTTGGAGCAGGGGGGGTGGGGGCGATTTTTTTGAAATTTTTCATAGTAAAAATCAATATTAAGAAACGAAGTTCTGGAACAATTTAGAAGAGCCCTAGAACAACCGGGAACAAGTTTTAGAATTTTGAATTTGTAAAAGGGGGGGCCAGAGCAAGGATAAATAGGATATTTTCATTTAAAGTGTTTTTTCGGCTTAAAATCTTCAATATTCAATATTTTTGTATGAATCTTTGGAACAATTGGGTTTGGGGGATTTTGAACTTGGAACAACTTTTAGATTTTTGATTTTGGAGCAGGGGGGGTGGGGGCGATTTTTTTGAAATTTTTCATAGTAAAAATCAATATTAAGAAACGAAGTTCTGGAACAATTTAGAAGAGCCCTAGAACAACCTGGAACAAGTTTTAGAATTTTGAATTTGTAAAAGGGGGGGCCAGAGCAAGGATAAATAGGATATTTTCATTTAAAGTGTTTTTTCGGCTTAAAATCTTCAATATTCAATATTTTTGTATGAATCTTTGGAACAATTGGGTTTGGGGGATTTTGAACTTGGAACAACTTTTAGATTTTTGATTTTGGAGCAGGGGGGGTGGGGGCGATTTTTTTGAAATTTTTCATAGTAAAAATCAATATTAAGAAACGAAGTTCTGGAACAATTTAGAAGAGCCCTAGAACAACCTGGAACAAGTTTTAGAATTTTGAATTTGTAAAAGGGAGGGCCAGAGCAAGGATAAATAGGATATTTTCATTTAAAGTGTTTTTTCGGCTTAAAATCTTCAATATTCAATATTTTTGTATGAATCTTTGGAACAATTGGGTTTGAGGGATTTTGAACTTGGAACAACTTTTAGATTTTTGATTTTGGAGCAGGGGGGGTGGGGGCGATTTTTTTGAAATTTTTCATAGTAAAAATCAATATTAAGAAACGAAGTTCTGGAACAATTTAGAAGAGCCCTAGAACAACCTGGAACAAGTTTTAGAATTTTGAATTTGTAAAAGGGGGGGCCAGAGCAAGGATAAATAGGATATTTTCATTTAAAGTGTTTTTTCGGCTTAAAATCTTCAATATTCAATATTTTTGTATGAATCTTTGGAACAATTGGGTTTGAGGGATTTTGAACTTGGAACAACTTTTAGATTTTTGATTTTGGAGCAGGGGGGGTGGGGGCGATTTTTTTGAAATTTTTCATAGTAAAAATCAATATTAAGAAACGAAGTTCTGGAACAATTTAGAAGAGCCCTAGAACAACCTGGAACAAGTTTTAGAATTTTGAATTTGTAAAAGGGGGGGCCAGAGCAAGGATAAATAGGATATTTTCATTTAAAGTGTTTTTTCGGCTTAAAATCTTCAATATTCAATATTTTTGTATGAATCTTTGGAACAATTGGGTTTGAGGGATTTTGAACTTGGAACAACTTTTAGATTTTTGATTTTGGAGCAGGGGGGGTGGGGGCGATTTTTTTGAAATTTTTCATAGTAAAAATCAATATTAAGAAACGAAGTTCTGGAACAATTTAGAAGAGCCCTAGAACAACCTGGAACAAGTTTTAGAATTTTGAATTTGTAAAAGGGGGGGCCAGAGCAAGGATAAATAGGATATTTTCATTTAAAGTGTTTTTTCGGCTTAAAATCTTCAATATTCAATATTTTTGTATGAATCTTTGGAACAATTGGGTTTGAGGGATTTTGAACTTGGAACAACTTTTAGATTTTTGATTTTGGAGCAGGGGGGGTGGGGGCGATTTTTTTGAAATTTTTCATAGTAAAAATCAATATTAAGAAACGAAGTTCTGGAACAATTTAGAAGAGCCCTAGAACAACCTGGAACAAGTTTTAGAATTTTGAATTTGTAAAAGGGGGGGCCAGAGCAAGGATAAAAAGGATATTTTCATTTAAAGTGTTTTTTCGGCTTAAAATCTTCAATATTCAATATTTTTGTATGAATCTTTGGAACAATTGGGTTTGAGGGATTTTGAACTTGGAACAACTTTTAGATTTTTGATTTTGGAGCAGGGGGGGGTGGGGGCGATTTTTTGAAATTTTTCATAGTAAAAATCAATATTAAGAAACGAAGTTCTGGAACAATTTAGAAGAGCCCTAGAACAACCTGGAACAAGTTTTAGAATTTTGAATTTGTAAAAGGGGGGGCCAGAGCAAGAATAATAGGATATTTTCATTTTAAGTGTTTTTGACGGCTTAAAATCTATTTAATTTTCAATATTTTTGTATGAATCTTTGGAACAATTTGGGTTAAGCGGTTTGGAACTTGAAACAAAATATAGATTGTCGATTTATGATAAAAGGGGGCTAAATGGAGTTCTTACAAAGTTCAAAAACTTGTGATTGTACAAATATAGAGACACAAAATTTTCCATACACATGTATTTATCATCAAGAAATATGAATTAGGTGTTTGAAAAAGAAAAAAAAAACTGGAGACCGGTTTTTTGCGTTTTTGATAAAAAAGTTTAGAAAGCTTTATCTTTAAAACTGGACATTTCACGACTTCAATTTTTTGGAACAATGTTAGGAACACTTTTTTAAACCTAAAAAAAAATTGAAAAGTATGATTTTTGAAAAAAGGGGGGCTAGATTTTTTTTCGAATTTTGGCCATAACTTTTGAATTTTTGAATATAGAGGTCCAAAAACTTGGAACAATGTTCAGAACAACTAGAACATTCTAGAACAATTTTCAAAATTTCAATTTTCGAAAAAAGGGGGGCTAGGTCAAAAATCGTTTTTTGGGTCTAAAACCCCCATTTTTGAATATTTTTGAAAAAAAATTTGGAACAATGCGGAACAAATCGGGAACAACCTGGAACAATTTTCAAAAATAACAAATTCAAAAAAAGGGGGGCTAACTTCACACACTCTGAATGGACTTGAAAACCTCCAGATAATTCAACCTTCAACCAGATTGAACAGATTGGGATTCACACAAGACACTATCCTCCAGTGTCATGGTCAGTAGCGTATCAGGATTTTTGTTTGGAGGGGGGGGGGGGAGGGCTCAGTCTCAATTATGGTAGACAATTTTTTTTAAGGTATGGCTAAAACTACCACACAAATGAGAGCCTTTCTTATATGAATAAGAAGTAAAACTTCAATAAGAAAACGAAAAAATGAAAAAAAACGTAGTTTTAAAATGAATTTTATTCATATTTTTTCTTTACAAAAAGAGATATTTTTTTAAAACTTGTTGATGTTTTTTAGTTTGAACTATAAAATTTAGGTATCTATAATCTGTCCAACAAAAATTGGCAGTGCAGGCAAGATAGGACGTTTGCCTCTCATTCTGGCTACAGTGGATTGCATAAATCTGTCCTTCATTAAAGCTTTCACAGGGTTGTCGTAGTGTACACGATAACACTCATCATTAAAAGCTTTTTCTTAAAACTTGAATATCGAAAGCACCTTAAGAGAAACTCAAAGAAAAAAAGCAAGTGTCCAAATGGACAAGAGTAACTCTGAATGTACATAAAGCAGCAGCCAATCGCCATTGGCCACAGCAATTCAGTGCACACTCAGAAGTGCCTTGAATAGAACGTTGGGTCTGTGTCAGATGCTATTGGAAATTCACGGGCGGGCAAACACATTTTTTGGAGGACTTATTTCAATTTAAAATGGTGCAAAAATATGGCAAGATACTATTTTGAAAAAAGCTTTCCCATAAGACTTTCCATTCTCCTTTTTTTCACTAGCTAATTCATTCACCACATCTTCAGGGATTACATCGATTTCTATGTGAATATTCAAAAAAAAGCTAATCCGCCGCTAATCAGCCACCTTTTTAACCGTCTCAAAGTGGAAAACAAACGTTATGGCTCTGATGACGTCACTGCTAAAAAAAGTTTTTGGCATAATTACTTCGGTTTCAGTCTTCCAAATTTGTTTCAATAAACTTAATACTGAAAAAAGAACATTTTTGAGTACAATGCATGTTATATAAACGGCTTACCACTACTGTTTTCGATGAATAAAATTTTATTTTTCAAATATTCCGAAATGACAAAAATCGTCTTTTATCGACTATGATTTAAACAACGGTTGTGGGACAGTGTTATTCATATTTAAATATATTCATGGAATCTCTAGTTATGTTTTATATTATAATTTAAAGTAGTGCAAGTTAGTTAATACACTGAAAAAAATAAAGTATGAATTTTCAGAGGAAGTTCTGTTAATACGAAATTTTATTGGTGCGTTTTCATAGTGGTTTGCTAAACTCATGTTCTACTTAACTACAGTATAAATAAGATCAATTAATACATGTTCTTCCAATTCCATTTCTTTTTTTAAAATAAAAGTTTAATAACTTATTCGACTTCAAAAATTGTCCACTGACCAAAATTAAAATAAATTAAAATTGAAGGTGCAGGTTTAACGAAGCAATAGTTTAAAGTGACTATAGGCGTTTTTATGATGATTTTTATAATATGACCCATATATATCATCAAAATACATGCATCACATCAAGAACATGAGATCCTGCCCTCTATCGGGATCACGTTTCATGAACCAAAAGTTTAGTTTTTGCTTTGCAAATGGCTAGGAACTGTGAAGTGTATAGTGTAAAGAAAAAAGACAGCGAGTAATGAAAAATAAATAAACGTAAGGAAAAAAGAGATAGGTATACAACACAGTTGTCACTAAGATCCGTATTTTTTTATTTTCATGAGATGATCTATGTGGATCATGGGCGATAATAAAATACGGCTAATGAATACGGCCGGTATGAAAAGAGTATGAGAAGATTGTCTACCCTTATTCAAGTCGAGGTTTGGTATGTTAATGAATGCAATGTTTTCAGGTGGTGGCATTTCATTTCGTTTATCTTTTTTTTTTCAAATGGAAAAATAAAGAAAAAATGAAAGGTTTGAAATCGATTTGGGTCTTTTCCCTGATTGCCAATCAATGAACTTTATTTTGAGTTTCTGTGAATACTGACATTCGTATGAAATGTCAAACAAAATAAAGGTCACGTGTGGCATGAGCTAGTGCTTTCATTTCGACATCCATACCAATTTTTTTTTTAAATTAAAATTGAAGAATATTGTTTAAAGTAAAATTTGAACGAAAGAATAATAAATACTATTCTGCGATATACTTGGAAATCTTAGCATTGTATTTCATTTTGCTTGGTGGGGGCTCTAGCCCCCTGAGCGCCTGGGTACGTCATTGGTCATGGTATCTTAACGTTCGGAGGGGCCAACATTAACCCGAACCACCTCGTTGGAGCCAAGATACGGGCGCGGATATCACCACCACGAAAACAGTGAAATACTGTGAGGAAGGTTGACGTCGGACGGTTGCAATCGCAGGAGATCACTAGGTTGCTTTCCGATCAAGTCTTCTATAACTTCTTGAGGAGTCCTATGCCACCAGAACCAATTATTAAGAACCAGTGGCAATGAAGCCATCAGAGATGCACGGCCATTAAAAAGAAATCACTGGTTTGAAGTCGCATACGGCGGGGCTGCATAGGAGGACCTATGTACGCGAACTCTACATGCAGAAGAGGAGAGAGGAACTTCGGCTTCTCAGAAGGAAAAGAACCTCGCAGGGTTACAAAACTCGAACCGTACAGGAATAGAGAACGCTTTATGTTGTTTTGAGAGGAAGAGTCTCCCAGTGATTTTTGGTCCTGTCTGCATAAACAGGGCGTTAAAGAAAAGATACAAAAACGAATGGTACAGGCTGTACAGCGACACCGACCAAGTCGAAAAATTGAAAAGACACCGACTCAAGTGGCTGGATCATTTATAGCGAATGGACACCAAAGCTCTGGACCGAAAAGATTTAACAAAAAAACACTTTTAATTTTTAACTTTAAAAAAGCAAAACAAAAAATTCGTAAATTTGCATTTGCAATATATTGGATCATTGCAAAACATGTGTCTCAAGCACAAAAATTCTTTGCGCCTACAGGCAGTTTTTCACATCTTCTTTCAGTTTTTTTTTTTTGTTAGTGGCGTAGCGTAGACATATTTTTCTTTCTTATAAAAACGAAACATTTTTGATTAATAATTCAAATTTTAATGTTTGTCGTTCCTAGTGCAACAAAATGTGTTTGTAAGGTTCAGATTTTCAGTGCGGGATAAACATTAAACGCGAGTTAACTCATCATATTTGGTGAATTAACTCAAGGGTTAACGGTTTAATTTAATTGTAGAGTTCGCTAACTCTGGGTTAACTAACCACTGAAAAACTGGGCCTAAATGTTTTGTTTTTATAATTGATCAATAAAAATTTCTTTAAATGATAAACAGGCTTTGTTTGTTTGTGGTATGTAATGTAGAACTCGATTGGAGAAGTATTTTTTTCTGATTCCATTTGGATCCGTTTTGGTTTTAGCTTTTACTGAGTATGGTGAGCTCTCTTTCTCACAATGCATGCACAAGTGATGGGTCCGTGGCGATTCTAATTTCCATACTAATTTCAGTCGCCAAAACGCAGTTTCGAGGATCCATATTTGGATCCGTATGCGAAGTCGTCCATAGGTTGTTGACTACGTGCACGGATCCTAAACGGACTAGTTTATTTGAAGGCTATCTTCAGATTTTTGTAATTAAGCGTACCCGTAATGTGACGTAACGTTTTAGGTTTAACCCACATCCGGCATAGATTTTTACAAATCAATAATAATAATATTATATAGTAAATACGGTTTTGAGGTTGGACAGCTGCCTAAAGTTTAGAATGGGTTTTAAACCTTATGATTCGCTCGCAAAAATTCTTGGACTTTGGAGTTAAAAAAAAGTGCTCCGTACCAAAATCCGTTAAGCCTGCATACAGATGAATGCATAAAAGTAGTGGATGCAAAAGCACAGTGTCTTATTTTGCACATCTAGGGGAACTTGATTCTCCTATTATCAATTACCTCGTTTAAAAAACATTTGTAAATATTTGCCTATAAATCCCTCAACCAATAAATTCTTAGATTTAAATGTTCTTAATTTAGAGACGAACGATTCGCTATTTATGTAGGTAGATATAGGTATCTCTACCCATCTGTTAAAAACTTCCGAAGAAATTTTGATTAAACTAAAAATTAACTGGACTTTACAAAAAAAAGAATGTAGGTAAGTGGCGAGCACTCAATTTTAGTAGGTAGGAATCTACCTATCTATGAACCTACCTACCTATCTTTAACAAAACAATACATAAAACTAAGTTCAAGCCTCTAACTCCGTTTCTTTGCACATGTCAATCTGAATCTCACCATAAGTAGATAGGTATGGACATGGGCAAGTCATCATTTACCTATGTACCTACATACCTTCATTCTCTCATCCTTATGTGCATATCGAAGCGACTTTAATTTTCTGTAAGCATATGTATGTAGGTACATATACCTATACTTATTTATTTAAAGAGAAGCAAAAACTTTCTGTTTCTCAACTCAACGGATAATGTAATCAACATCTTTTACTGCACACAATTTTTCTAGTGAATAAAATTTTCTTTGAATTATTTCTGAAGACCACATGCAATAACCTATAAAACAGCAATACATAGGTACTACGCTCTATAGAAGAACATTATAAGGCCAACAAAAAACATTTTGTTACCCGGCGCACTCAAGCGAGTTAAATAGCAGCCTCACGGTAGGTAGGTAGGTATACAAACTTTTTGTGAAAAACGCCAACTAGGTATAAGTATACAACAAAAGTTTCCGTCAAAACAAAATAACCCAAACGTTTCTCCCCCCGTAGTGTTCCCCTTATTAAATCGAAGATATTATAGCATATATAACAGTCACACTCAAACACAAACAAACAACCGATGGCACATCACACCGTGTTCTTGGTCGTTTTGTTTAAAACACCGCCAGCCTCAGCCCCATACTCTACTCCACCGCCCGGTCGATGGCTGATATCACACCCCACCCTACGCCACTGGCCGTACTGGCAGTCTAAGGCAAGTTGAATGACATAAAACATCGACTGACCTTCAACTCCAAGACTGAACCTTAGAAAATGAATAATATTCACTTTACATGCGCGCATACAGCCAGATGGTTGTGTTGTGTGAGTGTGTGAGTGCGCGCATCCGCCTGCCATTGAAGTACATGCGACCATCGTCGCTTACACACCAACTCAGAAATCAACCAGGCCGAACGGCAACCCCATCAACGTCCCCTAGCTCTTACACACATTCCCCACCGATCCCCAGTCATCGAAAGCAAGTTTAATAATAAAAACGTCTGTGCTCGACTTGCATGTACAAAGCGCCGACGTCGCTCGTCGTAGTTTGCTGTTTCATCGCATCGCATTTATTGGCATCGAAAAAAAGCTTCCCCAACCTAAACCACCGCTGCGCCACTTCCCCATCCATTGTTGACTACCTACAAATACCCACAATAACAACTTCTAATGAAAGCACTGCATTGACAACGGACAATGAAGGAAAGGGAAAAAGCTTAGGCCAAAGCGTTCGTTTAAGTCTTGCTTGTTGTTTGTTAAGAGAAAATGAGTAAATAAATGCTATAGGTTAGGTGGTAGGTAAGGTACCATTTGCAGATTTCTGTCACATAGATGACCTAATCTCAACAATAAATCGAGAAATAGATCAATGCTAACTTTGCACTGCGATGCATAGTATTAATGGAAAAAGCTTTTCTCTGAACACTGACAACATTTTAAAGTGGCATCAAAGCCAAAGGCCAAAAATATATATTGGTAGTATATTATGGTAAGTACATAGTTGATTTTGAAACGTAAATAAGTATGTACATACATATATATAACTTTTTACAAATGTAAATATAAAAATAAACCTTTCTGCCGAACCCTTTCCGAACTATTTAGATGAAAGGCACTTTTATTATGTCAAGAGATACTCTTGGTTCTTGGAGGATTGGTCACTTCCTCGTAAGATCCCGGAATGGAATAACTCAAAATCTGTTATTACGAGATAAATGCGATTAAAATTTTGTTTGTTCTTGACAGCTATGAAAAAACGACAGCAGTGTAACAAAAATAAGCTCGTATGAAAAATTGAGAAGAGATTTATTTAGGTACCTATTTAACGCAGGTAAAGATAGTTAGGTACCTACTTTACCTACTAGCTTTACGAACTTTCTTTCATAACAATATACAAATAATTATTAGTAGGTACAAATAACAGACACCGTTTAGGGATACCTAGGTACTGTACTACAGAAGTAACGAGCGAGCAAAAACTTTTTTGAAAAAAGATGCTTTAAAAATTAACTTCACAAATTTCGAGGTATTGAAAGACGACTAGGACACAGTTGGGTCGTTAGATGTAGGTCAGGGCTGCCGAAGTGAGTACTAAGGGAGAATTCGTACTCCCCTGGTATTCACTGTAACTATACTGCCGTATTTCCTCTCCCGTCTCTATAATTGTACATTGTACTCCACCCGAACAACATTCCACCCGGAAAATTTGACATTTTACTTTTCGCCTATTGTGAGTTTCAACCAAAATTTCATGATCGAAAAATTCCCCTTATTGTGAACATTCATTTCGGGCGGAATGTAAAGCCATTTTCACTTTTTTTTCGGAGGCGAACAAAATTTCGTTCAGGCTTAACTCACAATTGCTTTCAAAATTCCGGGCGAACAAAAAATTTTAAGGTGAAATATTTTTCGAGTGAAACTCACAATGAGGCATGTTTCAGGCATCAATATTGGCAGTTGCATACCTGAAAAAATAAATGTATATATCTTTTGTCTGTTCTCTTTCTATCTCTATTGGCTTAGCAACGAAATTAGCTCGAGAATATGCTTCGATGATTAGGTGTTGAAAGCACATAACATTATTGACCAAAAATCTAGGAGTCCTTCTCTAGTTCTTGTTATACAAATATTTCCTAATCTTTTAACGGGTTTCAAAATTCACATGCATCACAATGGGTGCCCTCAAAGGAGCCCTTGTTAGTTAGTTAGTTAGCTAGTTATTACAAATACAAAAAAGTCCCACATACACTGTAGCACATTAAAGTCTGATTTTTTTTTATTTTTGTTCACATTGAATGTGAGTTAATGCAATTTCTGTTAATAGATTCAGGTGTGTTTAAAAGACTCCATTCTTCATCTAGCTCCTCAGCATTATCACCCGATAAAATATTAGGAAATATTTTTATAAGAGGAACTAGGGAAGGACTCCTATATTCTTGGTCAATAATTTTAAGTGCTTTTAACACCTAATCATCGAAGAATATTCTGGAGCTAATTTCTACATCAAGCCAATAGAGATAGAGAGAGAACAGACAATAGATTAATTTATTTTTCACGTATGCAACTGACAAGATTGACTTGACATTTAACATTTAGTTCATACTTATAAGAATGAATACATTCATGTAATTTATTAATGATTTTTTGCAAAAGTTTTGGATATTATCAAAATTATAGTAAGGGGAGTACCGGCGTACAGTAAATTCCCGGGGAGTAGAATACTTTATTAGTACTCACTACGGCAGCCCTGGTTAAGTTCCTTATTTTCTTTGTAAATATAAGTTTAATATTAAGTTATTTACAGTTTTGTTAAGTTTTTATCTATTAAATTAATTTAAGGGCCGTGTTTTTTATTTAACTTTTAATTGATGAATTGCAGATCCTATGTTTTCATAAATACATATGTACATACATACTCAATATGAATTGAAGTAAAAATTTTTGAAAATATTCTAATAAAGTTTATGTTGTTAATATTAATGGCGAATGTTATTTTTGTTTGCGTACTCCCCACACGGCACGCCTGCTCTGCAGGTCATCATGTTATTGAAAAAGAGATGGAAGAGAATGAGTTTTGCTTACTCCTAGTACGGTGCTGATTCGTAATGAAAAGTGACGTTATGCTTTTCGTTTTGCGGTACGCTGTCCGATAATTGTAGCAGATTATTTGGAGAATATTCCGCTCTTTTTTCGCACAAAATTAATTTCTTGGACCATTAAAGCCTAGTACGCTTCTGATGCGTATGCCAAACGAAATTTATTGGTGGTCTCCAGTGATGCCAACCGTATGATAATTATGATACGTGTATGATTAAAAGTCATTATCATACGCAAAATGTATGATAATTTCTGTGTCTTACAAAAACGCAGCTGTAAGAGTATACCAAAATTGTATCAGTCCGGGTTGTGATTGAGTAACAACAAAAAATTTAAGTACCTTATATTTTTGTGAATAAATTAACCAAACCAATATTTTTTAAATAGAAGTATTTTAATGCTTTCAGGTAAGAAAGATACGAGATGTTATTGAGTTATCATATTTCTAACAAATACAAGGTTATTTTTTGGTTTTTCACAAAATAAGAAAAATAGCTTAAAAAAACTTACGAAGTGCATTTATTTATTGTTTTAACAAATTTAACTTCAAAAAAGGATTTATACAGATGTTTCACCTAGTTTTTTGTCCATAAAAATGGGAATGTAAAGCAGGGTAGCAATACGGAAAACTGTTTACATGTATGAGCTCAATTATTACATCTGTTATTTGTGGACGGTTCCTTGTGATTTTTTTTTGCCGTATGATAATTTGCCCTCTCGTATGATCATAAAATAGCAAAATGTATGATAATGCATCCACAAGAATATGGCACCACTGGTGGTCTCATCCAACACGACAACAAATACAAGCACAAAAAATATGCACGACTGGGTCGCACGAACTTGCTCTTATTTGCGATCACACTGTGGTTCTAAAGTCTAAAATAAATTAGTCATGGGGGCATATATTTTATCCATTTGTCAAATCTTACAATTATTTAAGTGGAAGGCAGTAGTATGTGAGTATAAAAAAATTAAACAATATAGCCCCGATTCGCCCATATGCTATTTGCATGCAAGGAAATTATATTATATTAACTAGAAAAATTGTTTTAAATCAACAAAATTAGAAATTGATTAAAATACTTCTGAAACTGTTTTGAACCCAACACGATGTACACCATCTGATTTCTTATATAAACCTTAATTAATAAGAAAAAAATTCTAAAAACCGTAGGAGCGGTTTTAAAAATAATTAATTTTTTATTTATAAAATTTTCTTAACATTTTTAAGAAAAAAAAAAAATGGTACGCCAATGTCAATTATTTATTAATTATGAGTTAAAAATTTAATTTTACAAAAACAAGTTCAACCCGTTTTCGAAATATCGAATTTTCAAAAAATAATTTTGAAATATTTTTTAAAAATCCGGAAATATTTTTTTTGAAAGTTGATATGCAATATTATTTAAACTGATAACAAGCATCTGTGCAAAAAATTAAATTTTTGTAGGTAAGTTAGATAATGAGGTAGTCGAAAATAAAAAAAAACGTTATATGATAGGTACCTACTGTTAATTATAGATCAATGTAATATTTAATAATTTTAAATGCTAGACCTTTCTAATTTGGACAAACACAAAACTTTATTAAAATCGTAGGAGTCGTTTTTGAGAAAAAAAAGATATTCCTTAATGGTCTTGAAACATTTGAATGGGAGGTACCGTTATTTTTGGTTATATTTAGGAATAATTTTTGTGTAAAATCTTCTAGATAATGTTAAAAACTGCTTTTTGCAAAGATTAATAACAATCGGCAGAGTCGTGTTTAAAATATTGAGTTTTCAATAAAAAAATTTCAAACTTTTTTTAAAAATCAAAAACATATCTTTTCAAAATTTTGGTACACAATATTATTGAGAATGTGTCAACAATTCTTCAGAAAACAATTGATCAGAATCAGTTGAACCGTTTTCGAGAAAAGCGAAAATCAAAAAATGGTTTTTTCGGGATGTACCATTAATAACATTTTTCGGAACCATTTTTTTTACTTAAAGACAGCATATAACAATTTAAATCTATGGAAGTTTTTTTTTAAAAAATCTGTTTAACCGATTTTGAGAAAAATAAGATTTTCCTTTTTGGTCAAAACATTTTGTATGAAAGGTACCGTTATTTTTGGTGATACAAAAATGACAAAAGCGTGTGGGGGAATGTCCAAAAAACACTAAGTACCAAGTTTAAAGAAAATCGACTCATCCGTTCAGGCTGTAGCCTGACATACATAGAGAGAGGCAGACGGGTGTTTTTGCGAGACCCACTTTTTTAGTCTTCTCTACAATTGAAATGTCAAGTTTGATCAAAATCTCGAGTTCGATTTTTTGTACGAATGCATAACTTGCCATATAATAACCTATATTTGCAAGTAAAAAATCTCAAATGTCATTTTTCCGCACACAATAAACTAATGGTCCGGGAAATTAATAAAGTGCTCAGGCATTTTGTAGCCTTATTATACTTTTGATAAGTAGGGGGTGTTGAGTCGGTTCATCAATAAAAAAATACCAATCACTCAATTTGAAAAAAGAGCCACTGCAACTCAGTACTTGTGAGCCTTGCGACCTGAACCGCAGGCGATAAGTTCCAGTTATGGGTTAAATATTTAAAAAAAATGTTGGGCTTTTAACTTGCAAATGAAATAAGAATGCTTAAAATTGGTTCACGGATTCTAATGATGAAATGATTGATTTCGATCGTAAATTTTCCTGTTTTCTCGATTTATATAATATAATGTCAGACAACTATTTATAACTAAAAAGACTCCTGTAATACAATTTTTTATCCGTATTGATCCGTAAATATTGTAAAATATGTGTTCACTAGTGTAAAATTGAGATGAGAATAAAATATTTTGTGTTCGAGTGGGTGTAACATGGCGTTACATTATTAAAATCCTTGATTCAACTGCCGTTTTTTTATACCTACCCCATACATAATGGAAAATTACTTTGGAGTTAAGAATTATTTTCATTAGTCAGGTCGAACGATTTATTGAATGAAATTTGTAAAATCTTTGTGAAGAAAACATCATCTGTTGTAAATATTACAATTATAATATAAAATGTACAACAGACTACAAAATGTACAATAGATGCTGATATTTCCACAATTTGGTTATGGAATCCACAACAGAACCATGTCTCTGTTAAATTAAAAACATTGGTTGTCGGGTCGATTTTTCTGCAGAATGTACAGCAAATGTTTTTGGGTGTACCCTTATATGTACATTAAAGGACCGCCTAATAAAAAAACTTTTAGATAACATAACTTCGTAACATAAGCTCTATGGAGGCACAAATAGCCTGGTATAGGTACCTAATACAACGGCTGGGACAAAATACAATCATTTTAACTTTGGAAATTCAATTTTTCAATTCACAATTTTGAAAAAAAAAATAAATAAAATAAACCCCTGATTTTTCGCTACCTACTATTTTGCTACGTCTACTAGGTAGGTATACCTATTCTCCTCTATTTTGATTTTTAATTTATCATTTATCTACTTATACTTAAAATTTCATTTTAGTTCATTGGTAGGTAGGTATGTACCTAGCCACCTCTACCTACCTCTTGTCCAAAATTGTTTTGCTACCGAAATAAGAAGTACCTAGAAATCATTGTCCTTATTTTTTTTAAATTTATGTAGGTATTACCTTTCCATAGTCAATCAACTAGGTACCTACAACATACTTTCGATTTCATATTCTATTTTTACTTCTAAATATTGGATTCACAATTCGCTTAAACATCGTTAAATTCTGTCTGCTGTGTTGCAAATAAAAAAAAATGTTTATTCCTAGGTATCTATGTGCCTACCAACCTATGTACCTACATAATCTAAATATGTATGTAATGAAGAGACATATGAATGCATGTACATACTCTCAGTAGCGTAACTACAGGAGATGGCAAAGGGGGCAATTGCCTCTCCAGAACCGTAAAAAATAAATAAAAATAAAATAAAAAATTTAAAAGAATAGAGCTGCAAATATAATACTACTTTATCATAAACTGTAAAAAAAACTCCTGTAGGGTGTAGGTATTATACTAAATAGCAAGCCTGTACCCACTAACTGTCCTACTTCTCTTTGCTCCTTCAAGAATTTTTTTGGTAGGTATAAATTTGCATAAGATGCATTAAAAATATCACTGGGTAGGAACATATATTCCGTTATAACTTTTCTTCTAGCTAAAAATCCATTAATCAACGTTCTTTTTAAATCAACTTTCTTGAATGAATACTTTTTGTGAAATAAATTTTATTTTTGAACTGATTTTTTTTTCAAAATTTCACAATAATAAGTACAGGGTGGCTGATAAAAGCTGCTACCGAAAAAAAAATTAATAACTTTTTTTCTATTTAATGAATCCCGTTAATTATTTTTTATTTTGCAGATTGATTTTTAGATTTAGCAAAAATGGATAACTGGGACACTGAAACAAGAATTTGAATTGTCACGCACTGGAGTCCGTTGTTTCGGTTCAAAGAGAGTATAGGCGCACGTTTGGTGGCAATCCTCCGAGCAGATGGACCATAATGAGACTTGTCAGCATGGGACAGTCGAAAGAAGACCTTCCCATCGAAACCCTTCAGTTCGGACGGGGGAAACAATAGCTGCTGTAGCTGCGATTTCGAGAAAAAGATTATCTGCTCAAATGGGTATAAGCAGACAGTCATTGCAGTTAATTATGCACAGTGATTTGGACTTATTCCCATATATAATTCAAATCGCCAACAAACTGAACGCAGCAGACTTGCCGATTCGCTTGGAATTTTGCCAGAAGATGCTTCAAATGGTGGAAGAGGACGGAAACATGTTGAACTTTTTATGTCTGCGAGGCCCATTTCGATTTAAACGGCAACATAAACAAACAAAATTGTCGAATATGGAGGGCTTCCAACCCACAGATACTCCATAAGACGGAATTGCATCCACTTCATGTCACAGTGTGGTGTGCAGTTTCATCACGCTGCATTGTCGGGCCGTATTTCTTCGAAGAAAACGGTCACACCGTTAAGGTTACTGGAGACCGTTGCTTGAGCATGTTTAGAGAGTTTTTCTATCCAGAATTACGCCGATTGAGAATTTCTTTCAACCCTGTGTGGTTTCAGCAAGATGGTGCAACTCCTCAGATAGCCCGGCCTGTTATGACAGAATTCGCCTGACCTTACTGCACCTGACTTTTTCTTGTGGGGTTATTGCAAACAGGAAGTCTACAAAGCAAACCCAACAAATTTGAATGAACTAAAGCAATCCATTTGAGAAACAATTGCGGCTATTCCTCCTAATTTATTTGGAATTGATCGTAAAATTGCATAATCAAATAAAAAATATCATTGTCTCAACTCTCCAAGCAGTAATGAACAACTTTTTGGTAAGGGTCTTATCAATTCAAACACTGAAAACTAGATGCTACAAAAAATATGAACGACTTGATCGCACGAACTTGCTCTTTTGGTTAACAACTGTTTGTAACCACACATTGAAGATGCAGGATGAGAAAATATTAAAAGAGTCAAAACGAACCCAACAAATTGATTTTTCTTTTTTTTTATAAAACAATGAAACGCAGATTTCTAACAATCTACTTGGTTATTACAGGTACGAAGTTTAAACAAAATCGTTAGAGCCGTTTTTGAGAAAATTTGAAAAAAAACTTTAATATTTGTATGGCAGCTACCCGTTCTAGATGAGCTAAAACTAAAATTCGAATTTCGCCTCTGAGGAATCACAAAAAATGCTCTGTAGCAAATTTAAAGCAAATCGGTCCACCCGTTTAGGCTCTAGCTCAAATTACAGTGGACGCACCGACGCAAGCATAGACCGGCGGACGGCGTACGGCGGACGGCATGACGAAACCCACTTTTTCGAACTTCTCGATCATCGTAGTGTTAATTTTGATTACAACCTCGAATTTTTTTCTTACACGAAACCAATACATGGAGCCTAAATATACCTAAATATAGAGCAAGTAAAAATGCTCTTCTTAAAGGTTACATCATTGGTGTAGGTAGGTATCTACCTATCTATAAGACCTATTTTTGATTGTGTGACTAAGAATTGTGTTATTAAAACGAAGTAACGTAAAACGAAGTTATAATAGTTAAACCTATTAGTCAGAAAAGTAATATAAAGGGTGGACCAAATTCAAGTTTCTTTTTAAAAATGCAATAAAATGAACAAAATTATTTTTTTTAGTAAAAGCAAACATTCTCATTAATTATGTAACACAACGTCGCCGTCTTTCAAGTGGCTGCCTCGGCTGGCTTCGCAGTAGCGCATTCTGTCACTCCAATTTTCCAAGACCTTTTTGATGGTTTCGGGCTCCAACTCACGGATTGCTTGGATGATATTAGTCTTAAGTGCTTGAATCGTTTCCAGATTGTTGGCAAAACATCGCATCGGTTCCCCACAAAAATAAGTCCAAAGGGGTCAAATCGCAGCTCCGAGGCGGCCAATTCGCCTCCTCAGAAAAGATTATTTTTTGCCTTTTCAAAAAACGCACTGTTTAGGCTTCACAGCACTTACTTTGGAAATAGGTTTTCAATATTTCCCAACGTTGTTCTAGCGTAAACCGACTCATTTCATTCCGCGCAGGTATAATACTGAATTTCTGTCAGATTTCGAGTGGGAAACAGCTGTCAGTGTCAAAATAACCTATGAGTTAAAAAGAAACCGCTAGATATAGGTAGTTTTTTAAATATTTTTTTCCCTCTAAAAAAAATTATTTCGCCCCCTACAAGAACAAAATCCTTGTTACGCCACTGATAGGTACTCTCATATCTTTCCAGTCTCTGCATACTATTTTTCTGAGTAATAGAGCTAGAGCTTTTGTCTAGGTAAGTACATATACCTACCTCCCTATTCATTGCGAATAGCCTATCTACATCTGCATACTTGCATTTGGTTTCGTATTGCGCTCTTCCACTATTAAACAAGAAAAAAATATTTCCTATAAAGCTTTTTCAAAGTGCCTTACCGCCAAACTTCCCTCTTATTGACCTTTTGATGATGCGCCCTAAAATCAAATTCTAAACATTCAAATTGATGCAAAAAATGCTGACACTTCCCCTCAAACTACGTGGTAACCAAACTTCAATAAGCCAAACATTAATGTTTTGTAGAGGTGTGTAAGTATAAGTTATATATCCTATCCATGTTAAATTAAGAAAAAATCGTTAACATTTAAACGCGAAGAAGAAATTGAAAAAAAGCTTAAAATGGCATTCATCGTATACATATGTTCCTACATATAGGTAAATACATATGTATAGATTCTACTCCTTTTATATCTTTTTTTAATTCGTTTTTCTGTTCATGCGAGCATGCGACTTCCACCAACTCCACTTCTTTGCATCTCTACTTTTGTCTGTCGTTGCGCATATAGAGACCAACCCAGCCATGTTTCTGCTCATGTTCTGCTGCTGCCTACTGTCTACTGTCACATACCATGCTATATAGAACAACAACATTGGAGAATGCACCGATGAGTACAATCCCAGCAAAAAAGCTTTTCAGTACCACTTGCGAATTGGTCGAATGAGTAAATAAGTTCGCGCCCGTCGTCTAAAAAATAAAACCTTTTCTACACGAGACACACTTTAATACAAAAAAAATATACCTACATAATATCAATAAAAATAAAAAAAAATCAGTTGCAATAATTGAAGAATGAAATAGGTACCTATAAATGCATTTCACAGACAAAAATTTTAAACCGGTCAAACTTGCAATATTTACATATAAATAAAGAAAATAATACCTACCTACAAACATCTTGAGGAAGACAACAATAAAATAATTTAAAAAAAAAAAAAAAACAATGTAGATATTCCCGCTCTCCTATGTACTTCTGCTGTTTCGAGTTCGGATTTAGATGCATTCGCCGCGAATTTATACAAACTAGAAGAGAAAGAGAGAAGAACTCTAAAGTCTAAACTGTCTAGCTCGGGAATGGATTTTTTTTCTTTCTTTTTTTCTTTGTTACCTAGTTCTTGTGGCCGACGTTGTCGTTTGGGACGAAACCGCATAGGCTCATAGTCATACTGCATAGTTGGTATAGATGGATTTTTAAGTTCACAGATATTTGTTTGTTGTTGCAAAATTTACATCTCTCTCTCTCTCTCTCTCTCGATACTAAGCTTTGGATGATTATGGGGCAAAGACTGGCTCTCTCTTGCCTACTCCGTGTCTGTTTTCTTTTCTCGTTTAAAGAATAAATCTGATTTTTTTCCCTTGGTTATTATCGGTCGCGTTTAGTGGGGCACACGAGGAGCAGACAAATTCCCAGTTTTTTGTGAGTGCATTCTGAATTTGATAGTCCGGT
The DNA here is from genome assembly GCA_932273885.2 of Leucozona laternaria. Classification (NCBI taxonomy): domain Eukaryota; kingdom Metazoa; phylum Arthropoda; class Insecta; order Diptera; family Syrphidae; genus Leucozona; species Leucozona laternaria. Next base: position 60,207,253 of record OW026368.1, on the reverse strand, counting down.
TGCGGACCATGAATTAAACCAAAAAACTAAAGAAAATATTAAAAAATAGCCATCAAAAATAATATCCTTTGCTCCGTGCCTATAATTAATTGCGTGCGTTTTGGGTATTTTATGTCGTGCATAAGTGTGCGTTGTGCTGCATTGATGCGAGTCAGTGTTCCACTTTAGAAAATATTGCAGTTTCCAGCTAAAAAAAAATAAACCTAGGTAGGTGCCTACCTACAAAAACATAGGTATTAAAACCTGAGTGAAGTGTTGTGCGTTTGAATATATTCGGTTCGGTTTGATCTTTTGTTATGTTTCTTATCCTCTCCGACTGTCGTATGCCCACCCACCCCCTTTGAATATAATTTATGTGTTTGCTTTTTAAAAATGTGCATTAAGCGTTGAGCCCAATAAAATAAAAAAAATATTGAAAAACACTTCTATATAATTATTTCACTTTTCTAATACAGAAACCGTGAATGAGTGCGATGCTATAATGTAGCTGAACATTTTTTTTTTTTAATTATGACAGGTCAGTGTCGTGAAGCATATGTATGCATATTTATTCCCCTAAACCACCACCACATCCACATAAATCTATTCGCTTCCAATCATTTTGATAATGTAAAGTGCATTTAGGGCTGCAAGTGAAAAAGTAAAAAAAATAGTTAACGATCGCAAGCGAGAGTAAAGTAAAGTAGCACATCTCTAGTCAGAACTCCAAGCTCAAACCCAACACCAGCAAAATATAATGTATGTACCTACGTGCAAAGAGATATAACATCGGCACACAATCCACATACTAATACAAGGCCAAGAAAATATATAAGCGCGGTTCAATTTAAATGTATTTGTGGATGCAGTGTATAGTTCAGTGAAAAGTGAGTTTATATTTCTCGTTGTATTGTATAGACTTATATTTGCAATTGTAACTGGTGCATGCAGATTTCTCAAATGCAAGTAAAAGTAGGTAGGTACCTATCTATTGCTATTATTTTTGTGTGGTGTATTACTTTGGCAATAAACATAATTTTTACACGTGCGACGTGCATATTAGAAAAATATATCTACACACCAACTAGGTAATTTGTAAATAAAGTCGCCAGGTACTAATACTACCTACTTATTAAGGTAAGAAACGAACTCATCTAACAACTTTTTCGTTTTCAAAGCAAAAGAGTAGATAGAAGTAGACCGACTGACCGTTTTTTTTTTCTGTAGGTCTTTCGTCTGTCTTGGGGTTCGGACGGAGTTGTAGGAGGCAGTAAAAGACGTGGAATAACTTGAGATTGAGAGGAAGGAGATATAGACGAGACGAGTATTTTTAGCTCGTAAAAGAGACGAAAGAATCTCCATCTATCGACGAGTACCTACCTACTTATACGACATTACCGACGAATATATCAATATGGGTATACAAAAAGGCAACAAATAACTTTGAAAAAAGAAAAAAAAAATTAAGTAAAAAAACCAACACCCGAATTCAACTTGACCCAGTCAATTTTGTGTGTATTCACACACATAGGACAACACAAGCGTGTTAATATATAATACGTATATGCATACATAGTTCCATACAATGGAAAACGTGATGTTTTGGTTTTTTTTCGTCGCGACCATACTTGTAAGGGCAAGTTAGGGATTCTCAAAATAATTTAAATCAAATACTTAATCGGATCCCCCTTTAAACCTACAAAACCAAAAGAGTTAGGAAATTATATTTGGAAGCATTGAAAAGTATCTTTGGCACGAGTACGATAACTACGGCAGTGCAAATTTATTACGGTTTTTTAGAGAAGTTAACAAAAAGCATTTTTTACTATAAGAGGGGAGTCCATCTCCCCCCGTTTAGGCAGGAGGTGCATTTTCTAAACACAATTTAAATGGAAGATAAATATTTAAAAAAAAAAACGGCAACACGTACAGTAAATTTCGGTAGGAACCTATAGGTACGTGTTTTGAAAGCAAGGAGTCCATTCTCTTATTTAATTTTTGAATCAAGTTATTGCTATCAATATTTTTGTAAAAAATCTCTTTCAAAGTAAAAATTTAGTCAAAAAACAAATTAAAAATAATTTATTTACTGCTTCTATTAATTTTGTATCGAAAACTGTTAACTAGATGGTTTATCTTTGCTAGTTTTAAAAAAATCAACTTCATTTTTTTTTGATATTTACATAATCATACTTTGAGGTGAATAATTGTTCAAAGTATTTTAACTCACTCTTCAGTCGCCAATATAAACAGTTCGCGGGTTCCAAGGATTTTAACTCCCTTCTTGAGGTGCTCATACTGCACACGCAACTCCGTTACTTAGTGTTGTGCTTGCCGTTCAGCCTAAATGGGGCGAGATAATCCTCCCCCTCCCCATGGTATAAAAATGCTTGTATCAAACTGTTCTCTCCTCAATTTAAGTCATAGAGAAGTGTCTGACAGGCTAAATTAAACCTGTACTTGCGCTATCTAGACTGGATACCTATGTTATATGTACGACTGGAGATGTACAGAAAAGTGTGCAGAATTTATTTCTTCGTTAGAAAGCTAATCGTGAACAATTCCTTACATGATGTAAATTCTAAATATATTTTCTTACAGCCCTATTTATAAAAAAAAAAAACGCTTACTTAACCTCTATTCCGCGAGTTTACTGAACCATGGAATAGGAGTTATTATATTATTATAGAATTCACGACTCAGGAGTCAAAATTTCAGAAAAAAATAAATTTGACACATTTGCCCTAGCTAAAGCACCCTCTGCGGTTATCTAGCTTATACTGGCATTTACGAAACTTTAGTTAGCACACTTTTTACCTAACCGATTTAGCACTTAATCGATGACTTAAGAATAATTTCCTTGATGAATAATTTGATTGATAGGGCTGTTATTGTTGAAAAAAAAACCCTTACATTTTGAACTCTTAAGAGGTCTGTTTGGTATCTTTTTTGATTGAAATGTGTAAACCCTGTCAAAACACCAAAGCGAGAACGAATTTCTCAAGAATGCAGAAACTTGCAAGAAAGTAAACAAACGTATTGAACCACTTTTCTGCCGTGTTGACTGAAAAAGACGTATTTAACATTTATGTTTTTTTGGAGTCAGAGCCAGGTTTGACATATTTGGGATAGTTTTTAATAACAACAAAATCGTTAAAATCGCTTTTTAAGGGGTTAAACATTCGAAAAACTTCTTTTTTCAATAAAGAATAGTATTATTGCTTTTAAGAAATGTCAAAACTAACCCTTAAAATCCTTAAAAAAAATGTAGATACGTCATTTTTAGTTAACACGGTGAACAATCTACGTAAAAATTTCACTCCTCACATCATCAATCATATGCCAAAAGTCTGGTTTTGTTAACAATTTGTGTTTAATTTAATAAAAAATTACATAAATTATACATTTCCCAAGTTATTTATTATTTATGTATATCGTTAATTTTCACATATCAGACACCACAATTTAAAATTAAAAGCAAAAGATGCTAACAGATGTTTGCTTTGACAGTCTTTACTCTTCTTGCACACAGAAATGTATGTAGCTCAAACACGCAAGTTATCCAACGGAGGAGAAATTATTTGCTCGCTCGATGTGCTCTTTCGTTGCAACTTTTTCGAGTTAACAAACAGGAATTTGTGAATATTTGTGCAAATTCGCAACAAATTCCACGTTACCAAACAGACCTAATATGAAGAGCTTCGATTATCATTTTTTTTTTTGGTGTTCTTCTCTTTGTATTATTTTGACATTACTGAAGTTGGGAGAGTGGTTTAAGGCCCAACTATAATATACATAAAGGCCAAACTATAATGCACAAAAGCTAGCTTATGCGCGCATGAACAAAAGACCGAATGCCTAAAGCCTAACACCCCTTTTCAATAGCTACAATGGAGTCCAGATACGATTTGTTAAGTTTTTTCAATTAAGCAAAATAAAGTAAGAGCGATCTTCTCGGCACATAAGTAAATTTGACAAATGGTTACAAAACGGAGAGATAAAACAACAAACAAAAATCAAAATGGATGATCAGAATACGGATGAATCATTTCAAGCTTATTTTAATGGACGATACTAGAGACTTGCCAAATTATAACAATTTTTCGCCATTAAAAGTGGGCAGGCGTTAACGCGCCTTGCGCGACTTGAAAAAAAAACTCTGGGTACCTGAGATATGCCCACCGGCGGAGGGCCGTGGCCTGCGGGGTGGCACAAACAGTACTTTTATAAACCAAAACTGTTATATTTGGCATGCCTAGAGTCAGTTCGTATTTTAATATTTTATGTCAACAGAATGAAATGCATAAAAGTATGGGATATCAAATTGCCAAAGAATGCAATAAACCAAGTCAGTTTAAATTCATGAAAGAAATGTATGTATATGTACTTGTTCAATGTACATATTATAATACAGGGCTGTGCGTGTATAAGTCAATTATGGCTATACGTAACTCAAAATACAATGTTAAGAATTCTCTTGAATTTAAATCAAAACTCGGTGGACTAAAACTGGATAGTGGCCAAATTCTATTGTCTTTTACACTTTATCTCGTATTTGTTCACGATAAACCAGATCATACTTGTATCGATGGAAAAACTAGAATTAATCTTGAGCTTTTAATATTTCGCCCTTTCCTGTAGGTAAAGACCTCTCAGCTTACGCCGTTTATTTGGGAGACCCACTAATGCTCGCAAACAACACCTCCGTATCCGCACTACACATCCTCGCATGCAACATCTTCTCAAAGCTACGTCTCCGCCGCGACACATTCTCGCAAACAAAATCTTCTCAACGACACATCCCCTCAAACAACATCTTCTCAAAGCTACATCTCTGCTGCGACACATCCTCGCAAACATAATCTTCGCAAGCCAGTTACTGTGGTATTGGTGCGCTTGGCGATGGGTTCTCAGAAGAGGATTGGCTATGGGTATGGGTGGAAAGAATGGTAAAGCTGAACGGGTGTGGAGTAGCGAATATAAAAATAGTACGTTGGATTTCAAAAAAATGTTATCTTCGTTGTTCTTAGAGCGATTTCAATGAAAGTGAAAAACATTAAAGTGGAGGCAGTTTTGATAGTCAAATAACAAGATGCTTATTTTCCAATTCTACATTTGTTTCAATTAATAGATCAATTAAGTTACTTAACCAACGTATATATAACACTATAAGCATTCGTTTAATAGTAGGTTACCTGTCTCTTGCATTTATTTTATTCTCACATAAAATTAGTTACAATAAAAATAACGTAGAAAATGGAAGTGAAGTGATTTTTCTAAATTTAAAGCTTTCGGATTTCCACCTTTTTTATAGCTTGGATAAAATCGTATCTTGAAAATGATCATGTCAGGTAAAATTCCGAAATACTCTTTCAAATCCATTCACAGCTCACTCCGGTGTTCTTCAAGGAAGTCATCTTGGCCCGTTTCTATTCATCCTCGTTATAAATGATGTAATATCATGTATACGTTCTAGTGAGATTCTCATATTTCTGCAAGCCGATATTGATAGCTTTTCTGAACGGACTTTCTCTTAACCCTTCCAAATGCCAAACAATTACATTCTCAAAAAAGCGTGTTGCAAATAATTTTGATTATTCCATTTCGCAGCACAAACTTGGTCGTATCTTTAGCTTCAAGGACTTATGTATATGTTAACTTCAGCTCAAACCGAACTCCATGCTTGGATTTATGAAACGACGGGCAAAGGAATTTAACGATCCGTACGTTAGATACTCTTTCCTTATACAATTGTTATGTACGACCTCATCTTGAGTATGCTTCACAAGTTTGGACTCCTTTCTATGAACTTCATAAAAGTCGTATTGAATCAATACCACATAAATTCATTCGCTTTGCTCTAAAAGGTCTTCCTTGGGCTGATTCGTTTAACCTGCCATCCTACGAACATCAGATCCAGCTCCTACAAGTACAAACTTTATACCAAAGACGTGTTTATAATGATTTAGTATTACTTCACCAACTTATTAATGGTCAAATTGACCCTCCCGGCTTGTAGGCCTGTATTGGGATAAACTACCGCGGAGGATCTCACCACTTGCGAAGATTCGAACTTTTACACGGGATTTTCATAGAACTAATTACGGGATACATTAGCCTCTTAACCGTATGTGCAAGTTTTTTAATTTAAATGCCTCCTCAGTTGATTTTAACACTTGTAATAAAAGATTCAAAAATTGTTTCAAACCAGTGCTCCACGATCGTGATTTTTTTTTGTTGATTCTAAAACATCGTCTCAGTAGTTTTATATTTCTCAAGACCAATAGTTTTATTCTTTATAACACTGACGCACAAAGTAATGACGTACACTCAGAGAAAATGCGCAAGCTAAAAATCCAGTATGATGGGGATTCTTTTTAGGAATAACTCAACTTGGATCACTATGGCGTATACTTGTTTTTTTTTTGTTCTCCCTACATTTTTTTATTTTTACGAGATCAATTTTAAAATGACACCCATTACTCTAAATACAGTTACGTAAATCTAAAAACAAGCTTTTATTCTTAAATTAAGAAAAAAATTGATTTGAGATTAGAAATATAATGCTATCTTAATGTCTCTGAATCTCAATATAAGATCATTTTCCTAAATTATGTTTGATACAATCTTGAGTTTGTATTTTGTTTTTGGAACAAATTTTAAATTTAAACACAAATTAAGAACGAATCAATCTTGATACAAGAATATTCATGTTTCAATGAAGCCAAAACAATCGCAAACCTGCATGCACCGTATTAAGGATGTGAATTTTCAACTACTCGGTTGCACAAGTTAACTTAAACTATTTTCAGAAAAAATGCACAACATGTTCTTATTTAAATTTGGTTTGACTTAATTTGAACACCCACGTGCTAAAAATTATCGCGAAGGTTTATTGAAACAAGAACTTTTAGCTTAACGAGCTCAAAATATGATTTTTCCACTTGACTTAAAAATTTCCGAGTTTACCAGACTCGTCAACGAATAGCCCTGATTTGTCACTGTTTTTCTTGATTTCAGATCGTTTTTTTTTTTGAGTGCATGTAAATATGTTTCTTTCTTTGCATGGAGTCTTCAGTTTTTGATATCTTCTTAGCACTTTCATTATCAAAAAAAGTTGTAGTTTTCTTCTCTAAATTTTTTTCCCTAAATGTTCGAATCCAAATAGCTTGTTGTGTTGCTGCTGAACGTGCAATATATTCAGCTTCATTGTGCCAAAAACTTCTACAAAATTTAATATACGTCATATTCATTTCGTTTTCACTTTTTTTGCTGTCGACATTAGTTGTATATGTAATTAAACTAGTAACTATATAAGTATAACCAAAAAATAATGAGCATTCACATTATTTCTTGTGTTTTGTCATTATTTGAAAAAAATAAACGATTAAATAATAAAGCAGCGACTGACGACTCGTCATATTTTCTGCCACTTTACATCCAATTTTTGTTATAAAAACATAATAGTGACACTAAATGACGAATATAAGGTATCAATTATGGCATTTTGTCAGTCGTATAAAAACAGTATAAGTGTTTTATTAACTAAAACAAAAGTTAATGGTAACACGTTTTCTGATGTAGAAATAAACTTATTTAAATACCTATGCATTATTTGTTATTTTTCGAACCAAAATGAAGAAAATAGTAGACACAATTTTAATTGAAATTAGAATCTAATTTACGAATGGGACTATTATCACAAATATTATCGTTTAAAATTCTCAGCTATAACCTGTGTCAATTTAATTGAAATCGCTCAAAGAACAACGAAGATAACTTTTTTTTAAAATCCAACGCCCTATTTTTATATTCGCTACTCCACTTCCGTTCAGCCTTAATATTCTTTCCAGCCATGGCGATTTTTGAGAACCCATCGCCTAGCGCACCAATACCACGGTAACTGGCCTGCGAAGATTATGTTTTCGAAGATGTGTCGCAGCGGAGATGTAGCTTTGGTTTGAGAAGATGTTGTTTGAGGGGATGTGTCGTTGAGGAGATTTTTCTTTGAGAAGAAACGGATCCCGTTTATGGGAATTCCAAACTTAAATCACACGTTTTGTTTAAAACCAGTTATTTGTCACTAAGGCGCCAGATATAGCTTTCATTGAAACTCATAATTGAAAATTTTAATGTTTAGTTTTGAGGCACTTAAAAAGCAATATCAGTGTATACTTTGATGTCAACATGAAAGTCGTGACTTAATTCTTGCTGAAGAAAAATTTCGTTTTGGCCCAACCGTCGACATAAAATGATTTTTATTATTTTAATGATAATGATATTTAAGGTAGTTTAGTTTAGTTTTATGGCGATGTTTGGGCCTGAATCAATATTTTTTTAACAAAAATTATATTTTAAGCCATCAGCTTTATATTTGCATCAAAATAATTGGTGATTTTACTTTCTAAACGTCTCAAAATTAGTCATTTAAGATTTCAACAATGATGGTTTTTAATGATAGGTATGAGTGGCTTCTAGCAATATCCCCTTCAAACAGACCTTCTACAAAAATTATTATGTGTTTGTCTATTTATTATAAGAACGTACGAAGTTTTCGCATCAAAACAACTGAAGTTGTTTTCCTCAGATGCCGATAACACTGAAGCCACGAATAGAACTCATCTTCTTAGCTTGATTGCTATCATCCTCGAATCTCAATTATTTTCGGATACGTAACCAACAACATCAACCCTGGCGTATTAACACAGTTAAAATTCAACTTCCGCAAAGCTAATTTTGAACATCTAAGCGATCTTATTGGTAGGATAAATTTCGATTTTATATCTGAATTAAGTACACAAATCGACGTAACTATCGCTGCTTTTGGAGCACTTATATTCGAATGTTGCTCTCAATCGATCCCAATACTTTCTCAAAAATCATAACTTCCTCTCTTCCATGGTATAACAAAGAACTTCGCTCTCTACCCAATAAGCGTAACAAACCTTGGCAAAAATATTTGCAGTCCAAATCTCAGTCTGATTTTTCTAACTACAGTTTAATATATGTATAATAACTTCTCCGTCCTATGTGAATCCCTGTACTCAAGATACCTTTCTAAAATGCAGACTGATCTTATCTCTAACCCAAAATTACAGTTTATTAACAGTAAAAAAATTTGATGGTTATCCTTCTGTATTAAAATTATGATTCTTCGCCAATGGATCCAAAAACTTTATCCAATGTTTTTGCTGAATTTTTCGGCGCAGCTTTTTCATGTGATTATTTTAGTTATACTTCTTACTTTCTTAACTTTCATTAATATTGACATATCATCTGTGATTAATAAGATGAATCTGCTTTAAGATGACTTTCTTTTGGTCCTGACGGTATCCCTTCTGCTTTGTTAAAAAAATGTACTGCCAACCTAGCCCAGCCACTTATAAGCAAGAAGATCTAATGTATTCTAAATCTCTGCAAATTGACTTGGATAAATTCTATATTTGGTGCAGAAAACAACTTCCCGGAACTCAAAGTTAAAAAATGCCAAGCCTTATCCTATACCCGTAAGCGTCTTCCACTATTACAAAGACAATATTTTATAAATGCCGAACCCATTTCCATTGTAACTTCGATCCGCGACTAAGGTTTGTTATGCGACTCCCAATTGATTTTTCGCTCTCATATTGATAGAATTTTAAACAGAGCTACCTCTTCTCTTGGAGGTCACAAAATCCCCTTACATGACTTTTGTCAGACCATTTTTAGAATATGGATCGCAGGTCTGGTCTCCATATTATCAAGTTCACATTAAACGTATTGAAGGTGTCCAGCGAAGATTTTTACGTTTCGCCTTACGTGGACTTGGCTGGGACGATTCTTTTAACCTTCCTCCATATGAAGAACGTCTAACGGCCAATTTCTTCACAGAGTCCTAATGCTAGTACCGGTACTAGTCCTAAAATTTGTACTCAAATCGGTATCAACTCATTTCTTCACACAAGTTCTAGGTCGTAGTCCTGTCAATTTGGTACCGAGTATCAGTTAGGACTTGGTACTAGCTGGCTCCTCAAAATCAGCTAGTACTTGGTTATTATACCAGTTGTTTTGTACTCAAATCGGTACCAAATGATTTCTTCACATAAGTGCTAAGCCCTTGTTCTGTCAAGTTGGTACCGATTACTATTTAGGACTCGGCATTAGCAAGGACTTTAAAATCGGCAGTCTAGTAGCGCTTAAATCTACCTGATATAGAGTAATCTTTTTCGTATCTTTCAATGAATCCGTTGGATGGACGTGTGTTAATGCAGTCGTAAAAATACATATTGCCACTGTTCATGAACATTATATCGATAAAGAACGTCATATCTAAAACGATTAATAGGTTTGTGGACAGTTTCGACAAGCTATTAAAAAGGCCTTCCGCACATATCCCAACATTTCCAGATATGCATTGTTGTTTTTGCATTTACTGTTTTCATAAGGGATTGAAACAAACACAAAACCTATCCTGATAGAGCTGGATATTTCCCCGAACGCGACCTATGCATTGCATGCGGACCGCACATGAAATGCACACAATAAAGGGCATTTCTCCAAGACTGTCACACACATAACACATAAAAATGTCCAAAACTCCACGCAAAAAATAACATACAATGCTCTACTCAAATCAAACGCTTCATCTGGATGCTGATTCAAAACAATGCAGCACTCGTCACTCCTGTAAATATCGGTAGGACTTTATGTGCATTCTTCATCCTCCCACTCTCTATAGGTTTGTAGCAAGGACGACGACCGTTTTGCGCTACTAACTGCGTAAAGTGAAGACCGGAAAATTGTTGATCACAGTGACAAATTTCATAGTTGATTTTTGATGAGACAGGTATCGTGGAATGGATATTATGTCCCCTTTTGTTTAAATTGACATAATTCATTCGAAAATAGAATAAAATAAAAATCTTTCAGTCAAAATAAATATCAAAATAATATTTGAAATGCCAAAATATTGTCAAAATCAGATTAAGACCAGTTTTAGACGTATTAAGTCGTAGTACCGCTTGGTGAACTTAGATCCGGCACTAGTGATGTGAAGAAATGTTCAGGTACTTACTTTTCATTAGGACCGAGTACCAGAGCTAGTACCTAGTCTTGCTAGACTGGGTACTAGGCTGGCTTAGTACTTCTGTGAAGAAATTGGGCGTAAGACTTTTAAGTTTACAGTCTTTATATACGCGCCATAACACTGCTGACATTCTCTTTATTCATCTGTTATTAACATGCAACATTGACTGCCCCTGTTTTCTACAACAAATCGGTTTCCATACCAACCCTCATTGTTCTCGATCTGCAACCCTATTTCGACTGCACTACCATCGTACAGACTACGGACGAAATGAACCCCTGACAAGAATGTTGACAATTGTCAATATTTCTAACATATTTGACTTAAATTTTACTAAACACTGACTGGGACATACCCTTATAAGCTTCCCCTCCTGATATTCATTCCATATTATTTTAGATTTACTAATTTATTAATTTTAAGGCTTAAGTTCTTAATGTTAGACTATGTTGAATTTTCATTCTAGTCAACTATAATTATTATTATTATATTTAGGAAATAGAATAAGTGACTTGTTAATATTAATCTTAAATTAAATTTTGATATAATATCACTCTTTCCAAACATTCTGCTAAAAATAACACTTGAACTAATAAGCAAGAATCGGGACAAGATCAAGGAACACAATCTCATCAAGAAACCTACATTTCTTGAATTAATACGGTTTTGTATACCTAGTTGACAAAAATTGTAAAAAAAAAAATTGTGTGAGTGCCGGGACTCACGGTTAATAAATATGTGTAAACAACAACGTGCGCGGCTCCAAAGCGGACTTGTTTTTGCTTGAAGGGGATCTTAAGATTTTTTTTCACTGAACCCACCCATCCTAGTATGCAGATCGTAACGTTGCACACCGTAACGTTGCACTACGTAACGTTGCACACGAACGCTCACGTTTTTTTTTTCACTCTACCGCCAGCATAGATGTTTACACAACAAAAAAACTTATCAACAAAAAAATGGCATGTCTTTGGGAAACCCAACCTCATTCCTAAAAAAAAAGATATAATTCTTGAAGAACTGCTATACAACTTCCTAGATAAGTTAACAAAAAAACCAAAAGTACTGACTAAATATGTGGACGACATATTTGCCATAGTTTAAGCGGTACAAATAGAAACAACATAAACCAATTTCAACAGATTCCACAGAAAACTACAGTTAAGAAGAACAACAGATTGTCTTACCTTGACACAGTTGTCATTCGGGAAGGAGGACAACTAAGAATGGATTGGTACCAAAAACCTACTTCATCCGGAATGCTTATAAACTTCCTGTCGCAACAGACGATCTTCAATACTGCCAAAAACTGAATACAAAGATCTCTCTCAACAAGTGACATTGAATTCCACAAAAATGACAAAATAAAAATCAAAGAAATATTACAAAAGAACGCTTCCCTATTAAAATAATTAAAACACTCATATCACAATTTGAAAATACTATCACCAATCCACCAAAAGCAGAATAACAAAACACAATTTACAAGTCTTTTACCTACATCAAAGAAAGGAAAGACAGATTTAAAAACGCTATACGATACAGAAAAATACAAAATGGAGATGAAATTGACAAACACAAATTTACAAATCAATTTTAACAGAAAACTAGACGAAGAATGCAATGAAATTTATTCATCAACAGCGAAACAGAAGATAAAAAACATAATTTGACATAATTCTGACTTAAAAAACAAAGCACCACAGAAGACAGCACTGGCATCACATTGCATAACACTAAACCACTCTCCCAACTTCGATAATGTTAAAATACTTCAAAGAGAACAACACCAAAACAAAAGAATGATAATAACCGAAACTCTTGATATTATTAATGCTGCCAACCACAGATTAGCCATATGAAGATGAGAAGGTTTCACCGTCCAAAACCGAGTTGTTTACATTGTTGTATTTGTAAATTGCAACAACAATTTAACCAGGTGTGTGAAGATCCCAACTGCCTATGTGTGAGGTTTTTATACACACATGCTCATTTTGTATCTGCAATCTGACAGTTCAAGCTTGTAGGCAAATTAAAATGGCTGCCGGGGATTCTCATCTTCATGTGGGTAATCTCTGCTGACAACACGATGGACCGACGAACGGACATGGAAGACATCAGCTCACAATACGCCTGCTGGAGAAAGGGAGAAGGGAAAACAAAACCAAAAAAGCTTTGATAAGCAAGCAATATCTTCATTATTCAATTTATCTATGCGGTTTGTTACTTGCTAATTATTGTGCTTTACTGGCTGAACACAATAGACGCGCGTGATTATTAAAACATATTTATCTCCCATTTGTATTCACTTTAACGAGATTTAATGTATTTTAACTTTGACAGGTGCGAACGCGCGTTCGAACGCGCTTCTATTGTGTTCAGCCAGTTACACTGTTTAACCTTGTTTCTGTTTAACCTTGTTTCTGTTAAAAAATGTTTGTTTTTATTTCAATTTGAACATAGTTGTAACAAGTGTAGTTTATCTATAAGTTTATCTATAAATTTTTAATGTTTGTAAGCATCTTTTAACTGATAATTAACTATGCAATTACAGAAATTTACTGTTCTACCTGATGGTGTCCATAGCCACGGACGAAAGTCTCGTCGTAACATAAAAACGATTACACAGGCCTACAAAATAAAAAAAAAACTTTGTGGTGCCGCCATAACTGATATCAAATTTTGTTCTCCACTGTCACAAAGCTACGGACAATTTTTTTAAAACTTGCTTACGTGGCCGAGTTTTTTGTCATTTAAGTAATTAGATATCTACGTCTATTTTAAACGAGGTAAATTATTTTTTTTTGATATTTGATTCAAAAGTAAGATGCTTAAATGATCCACAAATGGTGAATTCGCAGTGAAAAATGTCAAAAGTCCTTACCTGAGTATGTAAAAAAGTATATATTGCTTACTTTAACCAAAGATAATAGAATACTCTATTATCTTTATTATTCTATTATCTTTGCTTTAACATAGAGATTAAGAACTTTGTCAAGCTTTGGATACCAACCAGTGTTTGGAATTTGTGTTTTGAACATTTAAGACGATGGGTAAATGGGAAATTAACCCATTTAAAGTGAACCATTACAATAATTAAAGTATTTCAAAACAATTGAAATCAAGTACTCTGAAGTAAAGTGAACCCGTCTGAAGATACGTAATTGAAATGCAAGTAATTGCTTCAAATGCTCTCGAGACATAAGTAATAGATAGCATCATTGAAGGCTTGAACAACTGCTGCAGTAATATTGTTGAGTGCGACTTCTATGAGAAGAGACGAACGCGTTCAAGTAACGCGATGAGAATTCTGTTCCTGCCGTCCAAGCCTCTGGTCCTTTGACTGCTGCCACGTCAAAGACAACTTCTGTTCCTGTTATAACAAACAAATTGCCAAGTGTGAGTCTTGAGCAAATTCGATATTGCTTCAATTGCTCAAAGTGTGGACATTATCAGACTCAGTCTGGAATTGTATACATTTTCATCAAAACTGTCCTAAAAATAAGTGCTTTACTGCTGGTGTTAACAAAAGTAAAGAAGAACGAAATGATTGTTAAACAGAAAACAAAAGAATTGATGAAGAAGATAAATCGTTTCTATTGGAAATAATCTAGAAAACGAAAATTTCTCAATCCTAAAGGAAACAACTTATCTTCAAAATGTTTGAAACAGGAATGAATACATTTTATTAAAAATGAAACAATAAAAATAATATGAAACTATGACTATAGTCAATAACAATAGAATATAAGATTATTACAATCAAGTATTACTAATAAACATGTAGTTCTTTTGTAGATATTTCCAACATCCCCATACTAGAATCTATATTTCGTTCGACCCATTGACTTAGTGCAATATGTAGATTTTTCAGCTGGTATAGCCCCTTCTTCAAAATATCAGCAATCATGTGTGAAGTTTTCGAATATGTTATCTGATCGGATTTTTATTTATGACGTTCCTGATAAAATGATGCCTCACGTCTATATGCTTTGTCCTGACGTGATAATCATATGTAGAAGATAGACATATATAGTGCTTTGATTGTCACAAAACAAAATTATGTTTTCCTTTTCGTCTAAAAGTAGTTAATTTGAAAGACCATTCAGCCACAATAATTCTTGTATTGCCAAACTTATGGCTATATATTCAGCTTCAGTTGTTGACAAAGCTACTGTGGGCTGTTTACGAGACCACCAGGAAATTGCTCCACCTTGCAATTGGAAAATGTACCCTGTGACGGATTTTCGGTCCTCAACATCTCCAGCGTAATCAGCATCAATTATCCGTTAATATTCTCTTATTTGTATCTGCTTCCAATTTGAAGTACCTCTAAGATAGCGCTAAACACTTTAGCTGCTACCAATGAGCCTTACCGGGATTTTGATTAGAACGGCTTAAATAAACCGCATAACTTATATCCGGTCGTATAACCTGTGCAGTAAATAATAAACTGCCAATTAACTCCTGATACGGTATTGTTGACATCTCTTGACGTTCGGAGTCTGATTGCAGTGACATCTTTTTTATCAGTTTTTGATTAATGTCAATTGGTGCTGAACACACAACACTATTAGTCAATCCAAATTTATCGACCATATTAAGAATGTACCTATTTCTCTTGATCAATCCAGACTAGGCCATTGGACTTCTCTTTCTAATCTGAGACCCAAAAAAGAATTCGAAGGACCTATAACCTTCATGTGAAATTGGTTCAGAAAATTTAATTTTAAGTGATTTTTCAGTTGAGGATGATTGTCAAGTATAAGTAAATCATCCACATATACGGCAACAATTATTATAATCTTGCATTCAATATGTTGAAAATAGATGCATGAATCCAGTTCTGATTGCTTCATTCCAAAAATTTTTCTAAGTATTATCTAGTTCGAGGTTCCAAATTCGAGAAAATTGCTTCAATCCGTAAATCGATTTTCTCAAACGAATCACCTTCTCACGACTCTTGAATCCCTAGGCTGCTTGATATAAATTTCCTCACTCAGGTTGCCTTTTAAAAATGCAGTAACCTAACTAACGACAGGAGAAAATTTTCTAAGTAGTATATGCCTTGTCGTTGGTTGCAACCTTTTGCCACAAGCCTAGCCTTGTAACGATTGATTTTCCCGTTAACCTCCTTTTTGCTTTAAACACCAATTTCTTCTTCAAAATCTTTTTTCCCGGCGGCAAATCAACTTTCTCCAAAGTTGCATTTGCCAATAAAAAAGCATATTGACTATTGATGGCTTCTTCCAATGCTCTGCATCTCTTCTTGAAGTTGCTTCTTCATAGGTTATCACGCAACTCACTGCCATTAGCTATGAACGTAATATAGTCATCGAATTTCTTATGCGTGTCAGGTTAGCATTACCACTTCAAAATTTTAAAAATCCAATAATCTGAGATTGTCTTGAATTTGTCGTGAAAGAAACAAATTTGTCGCGCTTGTTTTTTTTTTTTTAAGATAACCCCTGATGATGCTAACTTGACAGTTAGTAGTATTTTCTTTAATCCCAAAAAAAACTTAAAGTTGCATTTTCAGAGCATCCAGCATTACCACATCTTCGATTTGCGTGTATTTTTTTTTTTGTTTTTTTTTTTTTTTTTTTGATACGGAATTTGTTTAAACAATTGTCGCTCGATGTCTTTAAGTAAGTTTCGCCATCAACAAATTTTTCGCTCCCTTTTTCTAAAAAAATTCAAAATAAATATGAGAATACCCAAAAAAATAGGAAGTGACTCAAGACATGCCAATTATAACATTTTTAGTTTATAAAAGCACTGTTTATATGCGGCCCTGGAGGGCCAGGGCCCTCTGCCAGTGGGGATGCTTCAGGCACCAAGAGTTTTTTCCAAGTCACGCGAAGCGCGTTAACGCACACCGGCGAAAAAACTGTTATAACTGTTATAAATTGGCATTTCTCTAGTCTCGTCCAAAAAAATAACTTGCTGTTTTTTGCTTTTAGGGGTTATTGCTCAACTCCGATTTATTCTAATAGACTTTGAAAACTTTTACCTAAACCACTTCGCTACCGGGATAGGGGTTTAAATAAAAGTGATCTTCTGTTAACAGGATTTTGTTATTTCTCTCGACCTAGCTCACATAAGCATGTGATAAATGATTAAATTTCCAAAGATACTGAAATATCGGAAACAATTAAAAAAGTCCTCTTTAATTAACAGTTTATTAAAGTGCTCTAAAATGTGATTCAATAAATGTGGAGTAAAGTTCTTTTTGAAGAACTCTATCGGGATATCATCTAAGCCTGTGGCTTTATAATATTTCATATTCCTTCAGGTGATAGAAGTTCAAGCATTGATAAACCTTGATGTATCATTCAATATCAGAGAGATTTTTAATATTGGTAATCAAATCTTTGATAGCAAACTTTGACTATATAGTAAATGGTGTTTTTTTAGACGTGTGGTTTTCAAGAAGAAATAAAACGCATATAAAGGTTTTATAATACAAATTCTATATACTACTGAAATACATCAGCCAAATAGAAGACTTAGCACTATTTAATTAGACTTTAACTGCCCTTAGTCCATAATGTATTTCAGTAGTATATAGAATTTGTATTATAAACCCTTAATATAAAAACAAAGCCTGGCCCTGGGCAAAAAATTTCCAGCTTAATGATTAAGAATTTTAATCTTGTTGGATTTTAGTTTAGTTCACATTGGATTTTTGTCAAAAAGTTTATGTAAGTTGAACTGAACTTAATAAAAATTGCGTATTGACAAGGCCCTCACTAGTCAACTAATGAGTCTAAGTGAGATTGCCGGGACGAAACGCCAATTTTTATGGACTAAGGGCCGTTAAAAGCTATTTTGAATCAGTAAAACGCATATAATTCAATGTTATGGCCAAGAATTTAGCTTTCTTATAAAGATATGGGTTTGCCTTTATGTTTTAAAAATGGCAAGTGGCCGACGCGGCTGGCTCGAATAAATTTCAGCCGACAGGCCCAATTTTCGACAGCTCCAATTGTTGCGCGCGGTGGCGGATGGACTCATTCGGGTTTTCTTCGATACTCTGCTCCACAGCAGCAATAGCGTCTTCGGTGCGCACTGTACGGCGTCTCTGAGGATGCGCAATATCTACTAGAGAAACGTGGTGCGAAACCGATTCTTGGTTGCTCGAATTTATGCGATTTTGCTATTATGTCGACTGAATATTGGACGCAGCGCGCGATGCCTCTCGCGAACCGAACCATTATTTTTGTAATAAATTTGCACGATTTGCAAACGTTGTTCAGGAGTAAATTTATTAATTATAAAATGACAAATCAAACTGAGCATAAATCAAGTGACAGCTGTCAAGAGACCAATTTTTAAAAAAGTATTGCCATATTGAAAACCACGTCTAAAAAAAACACCCATTATATACTCTTTTATCAGCGTATAAACCTGCAAGACCTGTGGATGATAGAATAATTGCAATTATCCTCCAAAGCCCCAAATACCTTATTGTACAGATTCTAGTGGAGATATAAGGGGATGTTTGGGTACTACTTATATTTCATCTAGTTAGAAATAAATAAATGTCATTTTAATTCCACCCACGCTGAACCGAAAGATTACATACCAATTAGTCTATCCGCCTTTCTTCTTAAGACTCTAGAACGACTAAAAAAAACTTACATTCGCTTAAAGCAAAATGATAATGTGCTATCGCGAGTCCACCGTGCATATAGGTACTTATACTGAAAACTTTTGAGAGCCTTGTAAAACTCATCGAAAACTTGCCATTTCTACTAACTATGCTCGATCATCTTAAGGGTAGTGCGAGCTCTCTAAACAAACAAAAAGAGATGTTAAGCGCATACTCTTATCTACTTTTAGCAAATTTAAGAACCATATATGTATGTAAAAAGGTAGGTAGGTACCAGTGGCATAAGAGTATTCAAATTGAATACAATGCATTTGAATTGAATCATTTTCCAATTCGCCCAATTAACCCAACGGATACCTATATTGGGAAACACTCACCTATGTATAATCCCGAAAGCTATTTATTTTGTAGCAAAATCTACTACAGGCATACGTCGGTATGCAGTATAGGTACCTAGACCTACCAAGCAGTTGCAGCCCCACCAGTGAGTGAAGTGAGTGAAGTGAGTTGAGTGGTAAAATACTCAACCAAAATCTGTTCACCTGCTCGGCAGTCTCCTCTCCATTCCTATATTATTTCTCTGTTTTGTCTGTCTCTATCGTTCTTTCAATCTCTCTCCTATATGTTGCGAACGTGACCTGACCTATTCCATTTTGTTGGAAGTAAACAAGGACTATGCGCCGTCTGTAGCCAAGTATTAGTTCATCAAACCATCGCAACAAAAGCAGTACCATCCCCTAACCGTGTATATATTACCCTGGACTTTTTTGTCTGTGATATTTATTTCTGGCTTGAATGCCTTGAAAAACAAAAATCTATTGTTTGGGCAAAGAGAATGATACATTTTCATTCTTTCGTCCTTTTGAAGTTTTTTTTTATATTTACTTTTGCTTGTTATGTAAGTAATGATGGTGAAGGTAAGGGTGACCATTCTCCTGGAGCCAAAATAAAGCACATAAAAATGAATGAATAGACATATATCTATTCTTTTGTCAATATTTGATTTATTAATATAAAGATAATAATAATGAGTAGGTATGGTTTAATATGCCAAAATAAATAATAATTATGTTTTATCAAAATTCTTTGAAATTGTTTTTTAGAACTTTTGAAATAAAAAATATGTGCATGACTGGATCGCACGAACTTGCTCTTCTGGTTAACAACTACTGTACTTTGAAGATGCATGATGTGATTATTATGATATCTTTAAAAGAACCAAATAATATATGTTTTGTTAGACTTTTTTTTATTAATAATAGATAATTGTTCTTAGAGCTATCATTAATTCATTAAAAATCATAGCGTATATAAAATGAATTGAAAATATCTTACAAAAATCTCATTTTTTTAAGAGTTAAGTAGGTAGGTACTAAAACACGATTATTTAACTTTTGACCAAAATTTTAGAATCGAATTTTTAAAACTAATGTCGTTTTCCATTGGACGTCCGGAAGCATCCGGAATCATAAAGAACTCTTCAGAAACGATTCCATATTCAAAAATAACAGTCAACCGACACTTCTGAGAAGAAAATTTTGCTTCTCGATTTGAAATCAAAATTCGCTCAAGAAGCACTAATACATTTAAGCTCTAACGTCAGAAGAAACTCACTAAAATGTCGACGCCATTATATTCTGTTCAACAAAAGTTGTCAGTACAGGGAAGATAGGACTTTTGCCTTTCAGTCTGGTTGCATTGGCTTGCATAAACCTGCCCTCCTTAAAGCTCTCACAGGGTTTCCGTAGTTTAAATTATAAATAACCCGTCAACGTCAAAATCAAAGTTCCATAATAAAATCCAAAGAAAAAGCTCTTGAATTTGCTTACAATTGGAAAAGGTAACTGTTTGGATGAGCACAATTTCAATACAGACATCGTAGATGACAACGACGAGCGCACGATCGTTCATCGTCAGTGTATCCCTTGAGCAGTGGGATACAGGGGTCATGGTGGGGTGTACGACTTTTTTCGAAGAATTACAACACATCTTATAACTTATACGTAAGTCAGTGGCAATAGAGTACTTAGTATAGGTAGATATTTCTCTTCCAGGCAAATAAAAAATAATGATTTGGCAGGGCACCGACACGACGATTCACGAATACAATGATAAAATTTCAAAGTTGAGGAGAATTAGTTAGCACTGTCCCATTGGATTTTAGAATGAGTGAATCCCTGAGTGAAACTAGTGGAAAACGGCATAAATCACCCTTTCCGTTTCATGTGAAACTGTGTTTTTATGGTTGTGGAAAACTTTTCTTTGGTCTATAATCTGGCCCCTAAAAGCTAAGTTGTTGAAATTTCCTTAGCTGTTTGAGATAAATAGTATTTCAAAATTATAAATACCTATACGTAAGTAAGTTCAAAAGGACATGTGACACTTAGGACATTTATTTAACTTTTTCAGTGGTGAGTTAAACCAGAGTTAACTAAAACTAGAAGTAAATTAACCCACTGTGAACTGAGGAAGCAGTTTTTGGTGGAGAACGTATGCGGAACGACTTAACAAATTCGTTGGATAAAACATCAACAGCATCTGTTCAGTTAATCCTGAGTTAACTTACCAGTTTGATGAGTTAACTCGAGTTTAATTTTAATCTCGCACTGAAACCTGGATCTTAAAAGTTTATTTACCTATATAAACAATATTTATTTATTTCTAATTGAAGCTACACCTAAAAAACCATTGACTCTGGTTGAGATGTTGGGGAATAATAATTTTAAAATAACAAAAAAATAACTTTTAAAAAGAAACCATAGTATTAAACTCACTAATTAGCTTTCAGTAAAAAATACATTTTTCATTTGATTTAACGTAGCCCCATTATTTTCTTTAGAAATTTTAAACTTTAATAGACGTGTTTTTTTGCAAGCCCAGAAGAAGTTAGTCGAAAAAAAACGATGCTCTTCGGGCTTAGCTGAGCGCGGAGAATTCTCGGGGCTTAACTTAAGCACGGAGAAAACTGTGTTACCGGCGTGAATTGGATGCTTGTTATCGACAGTTTGTATGGAAACTAGATTTTGTTTCTATTTCTGTCATATAACATAATATAATTTGCTTATTAAACTTAAAAATGACTAAAAAGTTTTTATTGCGAGAGTCTTTTCAAAATAGAATTCCAGTGTACAATGTTTATTTCAAAAATCTATTCTTTAATATGTATATAGGTACCTATATAACACCTACAAATATTTTGATATTGATTTCTTTATATTTATCTATTTGATCGAAATTACAGTTCTTATCAGTAGTTTCTGATCAACCTTTGTCGAATGGACGTTTTCCGAATACCCTTTCGCAATAAGGCCCTTAAATGAGTCTAAATTAATGAATTTTCAAATAAAAGTTACCAAAAAAAATTACCTGTACTGAATGTGCCCGCCTGGAAATACTATGCAGTTTTTAATAAGGCCCTATGGCAAGTTCTACATATTATGTAGAGGGTTGGGTACGAAATCCCGCATCACAAAATCCCGTATCACGAAATCCCGCAGCACAAAATCCCGTAGGATCTACTACAATGCGACAGCGCATAAAATGTTCCTTTCCCTGGTGCCTCGATTGTATGAGGATCACGAAGAACGAAGTTTCTTACTATTTTTTTCTGGACCGACGACTTATGGTCCGGTGTCCGAATCTGGTCGGTCGACGGCGGTGGGTCTGACGGGGGAGGTTCTGGAGGTTGGATTAGAACTGGGACAAAAAATCTGGAGGTGGGTCTGTAACTTGGACAAAGGACAATTTTTTTTGTAACAAGGTTCTGGAGGTGGATCTGGAACCAGGACAAAAGTTCTGTAGGTGGGTCTGGAACGTCGACAAATGACACTTTCTTTTTGAAACAAGTTTCTGGAGTGGATTTCCCAAGTAACATCGTTGGAGCTATTAGAATCAAAACTGTTCTTCTACAGCTCCTAGATAGTGAAATCCAAAGCTACAGCTCTGTTGGAGATTATTTCACAGCTCCCTTCATTAAATTTCAAAATAATGTTCTATATTCGAAGTTTTAGAACACATTTAGCTCTATTAACTTTACAACGCTTCCATATTTAAATATGTGCTCCCTAACACAGTTCATGATATCTTGCAACGAGCAAACTCTAAATATCAGCATACATAGAGGCATTGTAGAGCTGCTAACAACACATGCGCAAAACACTTACGCATAATCTGTCAAAATATCAAAAAATTGCTTTTACAGAGCTACACTGAAAGCGGCTGTAGAGTTCAATTACTAATATTCTCACACAAAATTTGGTGTCAAAATAATTCATCAATAGAGCTACAATAATGCACATATAAAGCTGAATAAATACTAATCCTCTTTCAAGACAATTCTCCCAATCATATTATAGATTTATAGGGTGTTATAAACTAGAACAAAAATTATTTCAACTGGAAAACTTGAAACAGTGGAAAATAAATTAATTAATTTCACTTTATAAGGGAAATCTTAAGATTAAAATTAGACACGGACTTGACAATTTTTCATTAAAATAAATTAACTATGCAGTTTCCTAAAAAAATTAAAAAGTACTTGCTCCTGTAATTTAAGGTGCTTATAAAACTAGGTACCTACTCTTCGAATTAAAAAGTTTTTCTACAATATAAAATTACTTTCAATTGTCAAAACACCCTATTTTCTAAAAAGCCCTGAACGATGAACTGACACATTGCACTCAGAGCGATATTGCAGCTCTATTAAAGAGACATTTTGTCCATAAAAACAAAAATGGCGACACAAATGAAAATTATTTGAAATATTTGTTTCCATTCATTTAAAAACATTTAAAATCTTCACTTTAAATAGAAAACACAATATGTATTGCAATGTAAAAAGCTTTTAATTTCATGCTTCGATAAATTTATTTGCCCAATTTTTATATTGTTCAACTTAATGTTTTTCACATTTCATTGCATAATATACACAATTTGGAAGGCGCGTTATAATTTTGCGAAGTACCTTCAAAACATTTATGAAAAAACTAAGCGCGCACTTAAAATTCACTGGCATTAACTCGAAAAATATTGATTAGATACATTATTTTCTCTAGGAATAAATAATAACTAGCTTGTTGACATCAAAATAAATGAAGTTTACGCTTCCTACCATTACACACATGAGTTATAGTGTGCTACTATTATATTTATTTATCATTTGGATTTCACAAACTAATACAAACAAAAATCAGTCAAAAGTGCTCCTTTTAGGATATCATATGATTTTATTAAAGAGCTTCAAAGTCACTAGTCACTGATAACAAGCTGATAACGAGCAAAAATGTGCTCTCAAACTCAATGAATTAGCTGTGAGAAAGCTCTACAATTGCTCTAAGGGTGCATCTAGAGCTCTTTCTTAAATAAACGAGCTTTAAGATTAGCTCTGGAAGCGCTTTTAAAGCATTTAAGCAGCTAAAAATGTTTCTTGGGTTGGAACCGGGAAAAATAATCTGGAGGTAGGCCTTTCACCAATTTTGTTGTTTTTGGAAACAACTTTTTTTTACAAATTAAAAAAAAAGTTCTGGAAGTGGGTCTGTAATTTGGGCAAAAGACAAATGTTTTGTTTTGGAAACAAAACATTGTTCATAAACTTTATTTTACAAATTAAAAAAAAATGCTTTTTTAAATTTCTTTTTCGTTTTTTTTTTTTCTAAAAAGAAACACAATATATTTCAATAACCTGAATTTTATTTGTCAAAAAAAAATTTTAGTTTTTTTTTAATTATTTAAAAAAAAAAGTTGAGAAAAGTTAGTTTTTTTAAATATTTTTTTCAAAAAAAAATTCCAATTCTGTCCAGGTCTAGAATCAAAAATAGTATGCATATTCGAAATCACCAACATTCTTCCAATTGTATTATTTTATTCGCAATCACCATCAATATTCTTCCAATCGTATTTTTTTTTTTTAATTATTGAAAATCCCGCAGCGTATTTTCTTGCGGGATTTTGTTGTATTTGTTATCTGCGGGATTTCGTGCTGCGGGATTATGTGCTGCGGGATTTCGTAACGATCCCTATGTAGATACTGACAAAAGGTTAGCAAGGGTGACTGTAGAAACTTTTTTCCTTGTTAGACAAAACAAAAAGAATGTTATATTTTTTAATTATTTAAGCAGGCTTTTTTGGTCAATTTGTACTTCCATGCAAATAAAACAAGTCTATTTCACGACTTCTTCAGGGGTATATGTCTAGATTTATTTTAAATTTTTTGATTTTACTCGAAAGATTGAAAGATTGACAGCTGTAACTCTCGCATCGAAAAAATCCAAACAAAATAATTTAAATTTCACAGTAGTGTTTGCAGTCAGGTACTTGTACTAAGTACCTGACTGCAAACACCACTGTGATAATTTTTGTTCCTTCTCTAACGTAATAAGTCTTTTTATATGTTAATTTATTTATTTAATTTAATTTAGTTTGTTTTGTTTCAAATTGATTTATTAAATAGTGATAAATATATATGATTTTATATTTATCACTATTTAATAAATCAATTTGAAACAAAACAAACTAAATTAAATTAAATAAATAAATTAACATATAAAAAGACTTATTACGTTAGAGAAGGAACAAAAATTATCACAGTGGTGTTTGCAGTCAGGTACTTAGTACTTAGTACAAGTACTTAGTACAAGTGCCTGACTGCAAACACTACTGTGAAATTTAAATTATTTTGTTTGGATTTTTTCGATGCGAGAGTTACAGCTGTCAATCTTTCAATCTTTCGAGTAAAGCAACTTCGAAAAATCTAGAAAAGAAATCAAAAATGATCAAGTATGTAAAAGTAGGTAAAAGTAGGTAAATGCTCTGGCATTTGAAAACATCCAGAGCTAGTGTTGGGAAGTCCGATGACATAAGTTTTTCTGTTGAAAGGCCAGGCCACCAGAAAGATTATTCCTATTTCTAAGTGGGCTTTAGGTAGGGCTACCAGATTGAAAATAACGAAAAGGGGGACATCGCGAGTTTTCTAGGGGGGGACAAGTGCAAAAAGGGGGACAAAACATGTTTTTGAAAAATATAACACCAGAGTAAAAAAAGTGAAGTGAGATGTAGTTCATTGAGTGGATGCGTTCAGCTTTGAAAGGACTCTGAACTTCAAATGGATGTGTTCACAGAAATCTATATAAATAAAAATGTAAATGTTGGTTTGTTCCTAATCGCTAATCTCTTAAAGTTCTTAACCGATTGCTTTCAAATTTTGGTACACCATTCCAGCCGAATATGACCGTGTTTATATAAAGTTTTTTCTTAAAAAAAAACAGCGGGATATGTTGGGCATAAAAACAGCACTTTATTTATCAGAAAAATTCTCAATTACATACATACATACATACATATGTTGTCAAAAAATTGAGAAAAAAAAATTTAATTCAATTTTTGAAGGAAACAAATAAATAAGAAATAATTGGTGTCGTTTACCACAACGTTTAATTGGTGTCGTTTTCCACAACGTTTAATTGGTAAGTACGGTCTATTTTTATTTTTCCGATATTTACCATTTCGTTTGATTTAATTTATAGATTTGGAAAATTTCATAATTGACTTTTGATCCACTTGCGTGGGTATGGAAAACCCCTTTAGACGGTGTTCACATTGGAATGACTCCTCCGATTTTTTTGACGTCTCTTTGCTTTTGCTCACTCCAACTTCATGGTGAGGAAGAGATGGTCAGGAAAGGCAAGATTTTTTTAATTTGTTTAAAAATCAGTGGATTTTGTTTTGACTTTATCTTTTGTGGCATCTGTTTTCTCTTTCTGTGATTTATCTTCGGGACTTAAATCCTACAGAATCCAATTTTTTCAATTGGAAACATATTCATTTAAAGAGATTTAGATTTTGTAAGTGAAAAATTTCTAACTAATCCTTCAAAGAGCACAGATTTTTCTTGAAGTTGGAATCACGTCAAACAATCGGTGAAAGTCCTGTAAAATATTTAACAAGGAAAAGAATAATGGGGGCTATCATGAATAATATTTCCCTGGGAATGTTTTCCAAATTCAAAAATTTAGAATGTGAATAATGGTCGAAAGTTTCCATCGGAATTTAATGGTATCGGGAATTAATTTTCCGGGGGAGTTTGGCTATCATTTCGAAGAGCCAAATTAGAGATTACGAAGTGTAGTGGTAAAGTATTAGCGTTTCAAATTTTCGAAGTTGGGAAACATTCCCAGGGAAATTTTATTCACGATAGCCCCCCCCCCCCCCAAATGTCAAAAATGACTCAATGGGCAATTTGTTTTCCGTTCGAAAAAAGTCATTATACTCCAAAGCCTAAAGTTGTCATGTAATAGCAGACTTATGGCGGATTCCTTTCAAAAAAGAATTCGAATTTTTTCTAAACAGAATCGATTTTTTACGAAACCGAATCGATTATTTTCTGTAATTTGAAAGGAATTTTTAAAAAAATCGAATTTTTTCGTGTGATTACGGAAAATATTGTTGAATATTTTGTTTAATTATTTAGAATACGTTGCAACAAAAAAAAAAAACAATTTTCCTTCCCAAAACTCCCCAACTTTCAATTTGGAGTATTAAGCCTTAACTACAAAAAGTGAAAAAGTACAAAAGTGAAAATTTTCAAACTCATTTTGGAATAGTTTTTCTGACTGGAAAACTTTTAGAAATGATGCAGAAACATTAAATTTTGGTTTAAAAAAAAAAATTGTTATTCTTTTTCAGAAAACAACTGCGGTAGCGGGAAAAAAAATATTTTTACTTTTGTACAAAAGTACTTTTTGGCTTATGTAGTTAAGCCTGTATAAATGTGAAATCTGTATGGTGTGTGTGTAAATTGGTGTGAAATCTTGCTAAAAATTCAAGATATGTTTTGACAGAAAAGAATCGATTTTGTTTAGAAAAAAATAGGAACAGAATCGATTCTTTTGTTGAAAGGAATTCGACATTACAAATAATGTGTATCGTTGTTGAGAAAAGGCTTAACAAAATTGTATGGCAGGTTTTTTATTTATATATTTGGTCCTACAAAAAAAATTAGAAGGTTTAATGTATGCCCAGCGAAGCGGGCGGGTAACAGCTAGTATTTTATGAAAATATTTTTACAGTTTGCAATTGAATGTTTTTTCTGTTTGAATTTGTACTTAGTAAGGGGGACAGAGGTTTGTTTAGGTGGGACAAATTTTATTTTGGTATAAAAAGGGGTATTGCCCCCCCCCCCTAAGACCACCTGTTTTTCAGTGTTTGACTTTAAATTGATAAGAACATTGAAAATTGAAAACAAAAGTAGTACTTAATAACGTTAAGTTTTGAAAAAATTAGTTTGGAAAAAAAAATGTTTTTTTTTTTTTAAAGTTTGAGTCTGATAAATTAATTTCTCTAAGACCTTGCACTAAAACAACTTGATTTAAAAAAAAACTGAAAGTCTGAGCTTTAAAAAAGTTATAGCATGACATTGTATTTTTTGTCCTTATTTTTTCTGGCTGAAGTAATTTTTTTTAGAAAATTACAAAACACCTTGTATTCAAACTTAATTAATCCGACCACACAGTGAATTTGGATATGCAGATAATGAATGTTATGAATACGTATTTTTATTGGATATACACTACAGGTCATTCTTATTGGTGCTGGGCCAGCGTTCCATACATTTTCGCCCATTGTCCTTATAAGAATTATGTACTAAGTCTCCACAACAATCAAATAATTATTCCTAACTATTAAAAAAGGTCACCTTAATCATAAACCAAATTTGTGTGCCATTAATATTTGTATTTTAATTGTTTGAAGAACTCAATAGCCACTGAAATTTTATTGTCTTTAAAAATTTGCCATTCCAGCATAGTTTAGGTACATTCGGAATGGAAAAGCATTTTTTACTCATTTGCTTAGAAGTATAAGTTAATATTAATTACCAATCTCTATTATTTTTTTTTTTATGTTTGGTTGAGGTTCCTCTTCTGAATCAGAATCCTTAACATGTGTTTTTGATACGATACATTTTTTCTTTAAAAAATCAATTTTTTTTTGTAAAGTTTTATGTTTGCAATTTTTATATATTTCGATTTTTTTTGTTGCATAAATTCATATTTTTTTAAGAACTTAGGTGGCACTGTTTTCTATTTTGAGTTCAAAACTTTTTTAGGAGTTATAATAATTTAAGACACGAGCTTCATGTTTCTTTACCATTTTCTCTAATTTATAATTACCCATCCTTCATAATATAAAATCTTTAAAATTCTAATAAAATTGAACCATAAAAGCATGTTTTAAAGAACACAAGATTACTACACTTCTACGTAATAGGAGACAAAACAATAACAACAAATGTGACAGCCAAGTAAATTTCAGCGAAGATATTTTTCGTGTTCGAATAATTTAATGACTAAAACAGCTTTTCGAATGCATCGAAAAGAGCATGTGTCGTTGAATATTTATAAAAAATTAGAAAAATTTAGAAAAAAATTAGAAAAAGAAAAAGACAGAGCTTGCGTTTGGAAAAGCCCAATACATTGAAAGGATTTTTTAATGAACTTTGTGACATAAAAATCTTCATATTATGTTCTTTTTCTCTATTTCCTTCGCCATTTTCACCACCTATTGTATTTGCAACCAACATTGGGTAGAGAGCAGAGTAAAAAAAAATTGCAAATAAATTATAAACAGAAAATGGTTCAAACTATACATAAATGTAGGTATATACTTTGTGCAATATAGCCACCAACCCCCATTTTCACTAACATCAGAAGTAATAAAAAAGGAACAAATATTTAAGTGCAACCTCCTGCCACCAAAACCACTACAACGTCACCCTTAACAGCAGTTGCATTGAGCTGTTCTCTGACTCTATAGGTAGGTAGTTGGTGAAACATAGAAGGCCTTAACCCCTTTTTACATTGTTGTTGTTGATACAGGATTAGGCAGTGTAAAATAACATTACGAATAGAATAAAGTGTAGTTGAAGTGTTTCACGATACGAGTAGGTATATTTTGCTATTTCATTTCATTTCATTGAAAAGACATTGCATTCCAATGACTCTAGGCTCGAAGTGGCTTTGGGCCGTTTTGCGGATTACACCTTCCTCAATTTTCTATCACAAGAAAAGCTGCCATAACATGATTAAAGTAGACTATTTGGTGGAAAAAAGCAGCTTTGCTGAGAAAGCAGTTCGACGCCCTCGTTCCTTGTTGTACTGGCTCGACAAACATACACCAATCACGCGTTCCATAGTGATGTTTGCTGCTTTCCCTCACTTAATCCGCATATGCCCGAGAAGAAGGTACTTGAAACCAAGCGCCTTCAGATTCATATTAAAGTTCAAAACATGAGTAGGTACGTACATTCATGTAGGTGTGTGCGTTAGCATCATTATAGAGGCCATTGCACATGCGAGTTGGCTTATAGTGTTTATGTACGAATGCAATAATAGCAGTTTTTGCATGCTCTCTGGATGAATTGTGATAGGTGGCGCGGCGTGGCGGTGGGTAGTCGATATACAATTTTCATGAAAGTGGCCACCCCAAAGGAATAAAAAGCAACCCGTCCCTCTCGCTCACCGCCCTTTTCCGCTCTATCCACGCTGCCAAAGAGCTTGGAATGGTACTCAAGGAGATGGCTCCATAATGTCGACGTTGTTGTTTTTATAATGTCGTCGGAGCTTTTCGACAAGGCAACTACGAATACGTTGTTCAATGCACTTTAGTGCATTAAACTGCTGCATTGACCTAGTTTATCATTGAGGGTCGCATTCAAAACTAGTGTGAGGCAAGGATGTGCTACGCCTGATGTGATGTTGGTGTTGTCATTTTTAGGAATAAACATAGTATAAAACAAGGGGAAATGAATGAGTTCATTATCCCTTAAATTAACTTTTTTTTTCAAAAAATTAAAATAAAACCACCCGAACCCAAGAGGGTTGCTGCCTCAAAAGTTGACAAGGTTTCTATAAATTATATTTAGTTTTTGGTATTAATATGAACTCAGAAGTTGATCAAAAATTGCATTGTTTTGAAAGAACAATAATACAGAGGTACTAAGTACGAAAATATTGCTCTCTTACATAATAATTCCCCCGTGGGGAATTGAACGAAAAATCGAGATGAGAGCTTAACAATTAGCACGGAAGGATTATACGGAAAAAAATTAAGGAAAGTTACCCCGTAAATTCGGGAAAAATGAAAGTGTTTTATTCAATGGGATGTTTGTATGAATTGGCGTCCATAACTCACAACTCGAACGTGGTCTTTTAAATGCTTTTTTATTAAAATATGCCTGCTGCCACGCCCACTTTTAACATCGATAGAAATCTGAAATTTTGTAATTAACCCCATAGACGTAAAGTAAACAGTGTTCTATCGAAAGAGCCAGTTACAATTTCACCGTTGTAGTGGTGTGGCATCCCCCCCCCCCCTCTATTTTCAAGAGTCGGTAAATCAAAGAAAATACATTTATTAATCTGAGCAATCAAAACGAGCAATTTTCAAAAATTAGTACGGAATTAAATGTTAAAAAAATAAGATGTGAGTTTGGATTTTCATTAGGTATAGGTTTTTAAACTTGTAAATTTATAGAAGTCGGCATTTTCAAAGGAACATTAATTAATTTAGTCATTTAAATTACAAAGTACCTTTGCAATACAAAGTATATATGAACATTTTTAATCGAGATCATTCTGTTCCTTAAAATCATACATATTTTTTTGAAACAATGATAAGTGGGTTTTATTTGATTCCATATCATAGCAATTTTTATTTTTGAAAAGCAAACAAATGATCAAACTTCAAATTCATTCCAGTTTATTAACTTATTATGATAGATGGCAGTGTTCAAAAATTGTGAATAGTGTGAAGGTGAATACACATTCTTTTAGAAAATAATAGGTTATATAAATAGATACAAATTATTTTTGGCTAAGTTTTTTTGGAATGTTTTAAAAATAAAATAAATTAATAAAGAATAAGAAGAAGACACATACAAATAAATTAAAAAAAAAATGAAGTTTATATGAAATGAAAAACAAGCCTTTTTGAAAAAATCCTCAAAGCATCAAACAATGACATAATTCCTAAAAACTAAAAGACATGAAAAAGCCTCAGTTGGCATCGCTGCTCGTAAGGGAAAATTCTGGTTTTTGTTTTCGCTCTTTTGCGCTACAAGTTTTTTTTCGCAAACTTTATTCCTCTTAATCTTTGAGCTATTGTCTCAAACCGTTTTTTAATCGAAAAACGCAGCATTCAGGAACTATCTATCTTTTTTTTCGATAGAAAACGTTCCCATACAAAGATAGATAATTTAACTGCTTTAAGTAGTTATTTGTATCTTGCTCTTGCCTTATTTGTTAAAAAAAATAAGCGTGTTATTACAATATAAAATACGAAATTTAATTAACCTACGTGTTACAATTATACAATTCTGCACCAACCCCTCACACTCTGATATATATAATATAATATATAATAATGAATATGGACAAAGACACTCTTCACGTATATTTCTTATCAGTTCTTATAATAAAGTAGGTATAGTGCTACTGTTATATTTCAGACACACGAGAAATTCAACTTTAAAGGAGTGGTCAAACAGAACGCGGTCGGTGGTCAACAATTCACAGGTGAAAAACTCGATCGAAAGCTAGAGCTGAAACAGTCAAGGCTGAGAAATCTTTATTCGCTGAGATTTTAAGGATCAGTCGGGAGAATGATTTTCTGAAACATCACAAAACAGTGTACCAAACAGAATCGATGAAAATCCAGAAACCACTTTCGATTTCCAAACATTTTATAGAAAATAATTTAGAACGTGTTTGCAAGTTTTTACCACGTGTATAAACGTTAGTTTAAAAAATACTATTTAACTTTCAAACCTTTTCCAAAGATATTTGAAATTTAGAGTGGGTATAGTAAATTATTAATTTTTTATTATAAATAATTAAATTGCTGCAATAATAATGCATTGATTTAATTTATTATACAAAATAATTTACTATGAATAAATAAATTACTGTAATAATAATGCATTAATTTGTTTGGGTTGGGTGTAGCCCATCCCAGAACAACTGGTCCCAAGACAACTCATCCCCGACGACTCATCCCAAGATCCAACTGGTATACAGGGGCAACTCATCATGGGACAACTCATCCTGCGACAACTCATCCCAAGGAAAGTATGAGGTATGTATAGGGGGCATGCTGCCCCCCTGCAACCACCCTGCTTGGGCACTCTATAGGATTTGGGATAGGTGCGATGTTGGGTGTATGCAAAGTACTAAATCACAACTACAAAGCGCTGTTTTTCTTTGTTCCGAACAAAACATCCATGTGATGAGTTCTTATTTCTGGGATGAGTTCTTATTTCTGGGATTAGTTTTCCTGGGTTGAGTTGCCCTGGTACGAGTTTTATCGTGGGATGAATGGTCGGCAATGAGTTGTCTTGGGATGGGCTGGGATGACACCATTTGGTTTATTATTAAAAATCATTTATTTTAAATAAATAAACTGCTGAAACAATAGGCTTCAATTTATTCTATTAGGTATTTATTATTTATTTTAAATAAATAAATTGCTACAGTAATAAAGCATTCATTTATTTTATCATTAAAAATTATTTATTAGAAATAAATAAACTTCTGCAGCAATTATGCATTAATTTATTTTTATAAATATTATTTATTTAAAATAAATAAATTGCTGCAAAAATAATCTAAATATTCATTAATTTCATTAATTATTAAAAATGATTTATTATTTAGATAAATTGCTGCAATAATAATGTTAATTTATTTTTTTCATTGTTATAAATTATTTATTATAAATAAATACACGGCTTTAACAATATTTTTTTTTTCATATATTTCTTCAACATTATAATTCCCAATATTTTAAATTTTTTTCATATAAAATCATTGATTATGCTTAACACCACACTATTAATTCTTTAATACGGACGCAAAATCTACACTGTCGGAAAATTCGTAAAATAAGCCGGCATTTCAATCAAAGTCACCTCCCTCGGCTCGAACCCTCATTACGCCCCTGAGCTTTGGACCTTCTTATAGGGGTGTTTTTTTTTAGACTTGTGGTTTTCAATCTGTCAATATTTTTTTCGGAGTTGGTCAAAAAGACCACTGTCATTGCCATTTGCCATAATGAATAGACTTACTCCTGAACAACATTTGCAAATCGTGCAAATTTATTACCAAAACAATTGTTCGGTTCGCGCGACGCATCGCACGCTGCGTCCAGAATTCGATGAAGCTAATTTTTGGTTGAATGGGTACGTTAATAAGCAAAATTGTCGTATTTGTGGTGATAATAATCCACAAGCCATTGTTGAGACGCCGGCCGTTACATCCTCAAAAAGTCACTGTTTGGTGTGCTCTATGAGCAGAAGGAATCTTTGGTCCATATTTCTTCATAAATGAAGTCGGTCATAATGTTACAGTCAATGGCAAACGCTATTGAGCCATGATTAATGACTTTTTCGTGCTTGACTTTTTTGGAGGATGTTGATGTGGACGACCTTTGGTCCCAACAAGACAGCGCTACATGCCATACAGCCAACGAAACAATCAATTTAATTGAAGGAAACTTTTGGTGAGATCCAAGATCGTGCGATTTAACACCGCTAGACTATTTTTTGTGGGGTTATGTGAAGTCGCTTGACTACGCAGATAATCCCGAGACGATTGACGCCTTGGAAGAGAATATTCGGCGCGTTATTGATGACATACGGCCCCAATTGCTGCAAAAAGTGGTCGAAAATTAGGCCTCTCGGATGGAATTTATTCGAGCCAGCCGGCCATCTTTATAATAATGCTAAATTCTTGGCCATAACATTAAATTGTATGCGTTTTATTTCTTCTTGAAAACCACACGTGTAAAAAAAAACACCCTTAATAATGATCAGGAGAACACTATCTATGGAGGGTTGAAAATGAATTTCGGTTTGATCAAAGTTGATGTCATTGGGTTCTCGACATTCTATCACTATCACTAAAGTCGTGAACAGGTACTGCAAGACTTCAATTTCAATTACAAGTTTTACCACCACTTTACACATATGCTTAAGTTTGGGGTGGGTTCTTGGTCTATACGGTTGGCATGTGTGCAGAATAGGCCGCATAATGCGCTTCAAAGTCTTTAATAATATTAAGCCACTCAGCACTCACCCTTACCAACGCAGTTGTATTAAATAAAATGTGAATTATCACTCTAATCCCATTTATTTAGACCATTCAAAACAGAGAGACCTTCAAATAATTTTATAAAACGCCTACCACAACTGTTTAATGTCTTATACAAAGACCCCCTTATCTCACTTAAGCTATATTTGAATGTTGTTCGACAAGTGGAGCTGGGTTTTGAAAATTATTCAAAAACTCATACTCAAACTCAATTCATCAGTCATGTTTGCAATTTCTAAAATTCAAACAAGTTGAAATTATGTAAAAGCGTTCTTTCCTCTACATTAATTCAATTAAACTTTTACTTCCTACTATGGCACATAAGACTAAAGATGCGTGCTCTGGCTCTACCGAAATGATTACTACTTCTGGCCGGAATACAACTTTTGAAATATTTCAATATCACTGCTTTGTTTTATTACCGAAAAGCTTTAATTAAAATAATTATGCGAGACCAATATTAAATCGGTAAACATAGAACTTATAAAACAATTTTGTAAATAACAAAAAAATGTACTGTATTATATTTAATTAAAGCCCCAATAAAGTTCATTTATTACAAAGTAAACTAGGAAATATAATTTTGTTTTTCAGACCAATATAATTACTGCATACATATACAGTTTTGTGACATTAACTAACATAACAAAAAAGACAGACGGCAACACTCGACAAACCATTTACCAACCGCCATTTCCTTACTAGTTTAATTGCAAAACATATGTTTTTGGTTGCTGAGTTTGAGTTACAGTGATACTCTGAACAAAGAAATCGGTTATGAAGTATGATGCTAGCAAAAGGAATAGTTGTGCCTTAATCGATGGTCTGTAAGACGGGATACTAGTCTCGGACGAAAAGTGATTTTTTTCTTTAAAATAAACGTTCAAAAATGTATTACAGTTTAAAAATTAAAATATTTTCGAACATGGAATAGGGGCCAGTAAAAGCCACTTTACTTGCGATATATACCAAAAAAGTTGGGTTCCGCAATGTCTGTCTGTCCTCGACCTGCAATCTAAACAATGGGAACTCCTATGTGATTTCGTAGAGGGGAAATTGAAAGTTTTGTAGAATTACAAAAATAACTGTAGGTACTTGCAATATGAAATCGTTATAAAAAGTAGCTATTTATCTCGGAAACGGTTTCTAACGATATTGTACAAATTTTTATACAGTGGGTATTTTTAAGTTGAACTAATAATGCATACACAGACATTTTTAAACAAATATTTTTGTTTTTAATACAAAATAAGGTTTTTATATATGCATCATAATAAAAATCGGCAAACAACCAAGTTTGTTATACAATTATCACAGTCGTTGGAAAAGTTTTCTCGCACAGAAGAGCAGAATATATGAATTTAGTGAATCCAAACGAATACTTAAAAACAATAAAATAAAGTTTCATAATAAGGCCAGCGAGAGAATATTTGTTTAATAAATTAACTTGAAATGTCAAATGAAGTTCAGCTTAAAGAACGAATGTAATGAAATTTAAAGTTGGACACACTAGTGTTTCGCCGTGATTCATTGCAAAAAAAATGTACGACGCACCTGCTTCAGCAACTACAGTCTTCATTGTGATTGCACTTTTAGTTATTTGTTTTGTTTGTGATATTTTTGTTCTTTTTTCTTTTTACTTGCGATATATGGGTACTTTGGGATATATTTATGGATTCGTAAAAAAAATCGAACTCGAAATTACAAAGACGTCCGTCTGTCTGTCTGTTGGGCTACGCCTAAACGGATGGATCGATTTTCTTTAAACTTGGTATATAGCGTTTTTTGACATTCCCCTGACACGTTTTTTCATGTTTTTTTATGACCAAAAATAACGACAACTGTCATACAAAATATTTGAACACAAAGGAAATTCTTATTTTTCTCAAAATCGGTTCCGAAAAATGGTTATTAATTGCACCGCCGAATTGCACCACCGAAGAATAATTGATGTTTTTAATAATAGATTATTGTTTACTAAAATTCTCCAAAATTTTAAACTCAATATTTCAAAATCGACTCGATCGATTTTTATTAAGCCTAGCAAAAAGCTGGGGCCAAATTACCGCATTCGTAATTGAACGAGTGAGTGCCATCGGTGATCGAATGAACGAGTAAAACCTATGGGGATGATGGCTCCATAACGTGTGCGGCAATGCCAAACTCACATATACTTTAGTCAAGTATTTCTCGATACTTGATGCGGTAATTCGGCCCGTGTATTTTTAAACATTATCTATACGATTTAAGAAAAAAAAATGTTTGTTGCCTCCCATGCAAATGTTTCAAAACCGTTAAGTATATTCGTATTTTCATCAAGGATCTTTTGTCTGAAACCACTAATCCTTCCATCCATTGCTGACGACAGTACCCTCAGCTTTTAATATTTGTTTCTTAGCCCAATTTCGAACGTAAAGTCAAGTACAGAGATTCTTTCTTTAGCCGCACAACTCGAATGTTGAATGCTTTACCTAGCCCTATTTTTGCCTCCCATTGTAATATTCAGAAATTCAAAACCAATGTGTATTGGTATCTTATTAAAGTCTTTCCCATTTTCCTGACGCTCGCACTGTGTTTATCATTATAAGGGTAGTCATAACCTCTTGAGTGCGCGGTTATAAAAAAATGAAATTTTTTGATGTGTAAACATCTATGCTGGCGGTAGAGTGAAAAAAAAACGTGAACGTTCGTGTGCAACGTTACATCGTGCAACGTTACGATCTGCATACTAGGATGGGTGCGTTCAGTGAAAAAAATCTTAAGATCCCCTTCAAGCAAAAACAAGTCCGTTTTGGATCCGCGCATGTTGATGTTTACACATATTAACCGTGAGTCCCGGCACTCACACATTTTTTTGTTTGGTGCCATTTTACATTGGGACCAAATTGCATGTAGCCGTGATTTCACATTAGAGCAATTTCGTGGGACCCAGTCGTGCATTTTATTTTTAGATATTTGTAGGTAATAGTGTCTGGGTGGTGCCTTTATTTAACGTTGTTTATTTTGTTGACATTGTGAAAAAGCGTTCAAAATGAGTGATTCTTTCGAATAGAGCTTAACTTTTGTAAATAGTAGATATCACTAAATATCCCACTTTTCGACTTGAAAGTAAAATCAGTGATTATTTGGATGCTTGATGATTCAAAGTTTGATTTTAGAAAAATACATTTTTTGCCAAATAAAACTTCACTCGTCTTGAGTGTCGGGATAACATTAGTGTTAAGAGTCAAAAATTTGTAGGAATTCTTGTTTATTTATTTAAAAGAAATAAAGGATCGGGTCGATCAAAATTAAACAATAACCTATATGAGGACCACCCTAATTTAATATTTTTTTTTGCCTTATTTGTTATCCTTAGTAGTGGGTTACGTTTAGTTTAGATATACTTACTTAAACCACACTAAATGGTGACTGACAAGTTGATATTTCCCAGTATCTAAAGTTAAAAAGTTTTTACGAATTGATCGCACGATTTTGCTCTTCTGGATAACAACTTTGTGTAACCACACATTGAAGATGCATGATGTATGTATGTAACGAGAAAATATTAAAGGGTCATAAGTACCCACAAAAAATTGATTTTTTGTTTGAATGTTTTTGTTTATAAAACAATATTTTTAAAATTTTTAAATGCAATATTGTTTTTACTATGGAGAAGCACCAGATTTCAAAATTATAACAAAATTGGTCCAACCATCAAAAAGATATACCTACTTGAATAACACAAAACTAAAGCCATTTTCTCAAAAAAAAAACCATAGAATACCTACATAATTCCGTTATATGATTTTGTTACAAAAACCAGAAACGCATTTTTCTTACAATTGACTTGGTTACTACTCGTACGAAGTTTAATCAAAATTCTAAGAGCTGTTGTCGAGAAAGTTTGAAAAAACAAAAATATTTTAGATGAACTAAAACAAAAATTCGAATTTCCCCTCTAGGGAATCACATAAG
This sequence comes from Leucozona laternaria, assembly GCA_932273885.2. Classification (NCBI taxonomy): domain Eukaryota; kingdom Metazoa; phylum Arthropoda; class Insecta; order Diptera; family Syrphidae; genus Leucozona; species Leucozona laternaria. Next base: position 60,168,501 of record OW026368.1, on the reverse strand, counting down.
AATGATCTGTACCAAATTTGAAGCAAATCGGTCCATCCTTTTAGGCTCTTCTAGCTCAAATTAATTTCAGGAGACTCACAGACGCACAGACCGACAGATGACATGACGAAACCCACTTTTTCGTATTTCGTATTTATTTATTTTAGATTGTGATTTGCGATGTCTCACTAAACATGTCTAATGTCTTACAAGTACAGATGAAATTAGAATCAGACCCATAGAACAGCTTTTATCAAAACCTCTCTAACTGAACCTATATATTTAAAATAGGATACCCTGTTATAAAAATGGAATCATCTGCCTGCAAAGGCGTGACATGCTCTTCAGTTTTTTTGTAATGCATATGCAGGATGCAGCAAACATCATAGGAAAATAATAAAAATGCAATAAGAGCTTTTTGCACCAAAACCACATAAAGCACGGCACTTGCGTCATTAGTGGGCATTCGCTATTGAAAAAATTTGTAAATATACTTTACTTTCTCTCTCCATCAATATAAATATAAAAGTCTACTCTCTCACTTCCTTCCTCCTGTCGATGTTAAACGTATCTCCATTGAGAGGGCTTTAAATGTTACTCTCAACGAGGAGCTACATATATGTATGTAATGTAAGTGCATTGAAATTGGCCCAAGTGCAAGTGCGAATGTAAGCAAAATGTAACTGAGAGAGAGACACAAAGAAGACGGTGGCTGTGGGAAGTGTTGGACGGGGTCAATTGCTGCAGAAGACCTATTTCTGTGAATCTGGTGCACGTGCATACATTCACTTTTTGTCATGATATACAAATGATGGGGTAAGACGAAGATGGGCTTTACTTGGAAATTTATTTCCGTAACCGAATCGTTGACCTGAAATCCTTGATGAATGACCTCATTTTCTCTTCTGCATTTTACTATTTCAAATAAAAAAATTTAAAGAAACTTTTCCTTTTCATATATTTACTTGCAGACTTGAGAAAGCAGGTCGTCCTGGAAATTCATAATGTGACAGTTTAAAGCGAAATGAGAGCAAAGAAAAATAAAACTTACTAATATAAAAAGGACACATTTTTTATACTTTCCATAGACTTTCAAAAATAAGTCAATATTCAACATTATATAAGATTTAAATGAACCTGTCATCCATGATGTACCGACTAAATGTCCAGCAACCGCCACAATCACAGCAGCAGCAACAAATTCAAACCCATCATTCACATTCTTCGCAACAGCTCTCATCTGCCAATAACCAACATCTGATTATTCACCAGACCGGTGGAGGCCATCACCTCCTTAGTGGTGACAGCGGAGGTGGTGGTGATTGTGGCAATGGCGGACTGAATGGAAACATTGGGCTCAATGTAAATAGTGACGATTTGAAAATTCTAACTGCCATCAAATCGGAACCAATGCATGATTTGGTCCTGCCAACTGTTTCTACTGGAGCACCTGGAATAAGTGTCGTCAGTATTGTCGGAAACAGTGGAGGAACAGCGGGCGTCGCTGGAAACGGTAATGTCGTTTTGAGTGCAAGTGGCTCTCTTAATAATAGTGCGACGAGCAGCGCAACATCAGCTTCAACATGTGCAAATTCAACAAACGGCCATCTGGTGTTCGTGCCAACGAAGAGGGTGCGAATCGAAGGGTAAACTTTGATAATAAAAATGAAAATAGGTAAATAAAGAGTAATTTGGTGTTTTCTTTTATTGTTTGAAAAATTAGACCTGAAGATTGGATATCGTCTCCCAGTCCAAGTAGCGTACCCAGTTCGGCACCTCCTCTGAGTCCATCTCCCGGCTCGCAAAGTCATAATTATAACACAACTATGTCTAATGGATATGCATCACCAATGTCTACTGGAAGCTATGATCCATATAGTCCAAATGGAAAAATGGGTAAGTTTAATTTTTCTTAGATAAAATTTTCAAAAATTGTTATCATTTACACCCAATTAAATTTCGTACCAACGATCTTTTTTCGTTCCCTGTTAACATTCTTTTGATGATTCTTTATAAATATATTTTCATTATATATTTTCGCAATTTGAAAGGTAAAAATCACTAAAGTCAGTGTATTAACACAAAACAGTCAACAATGGTTGCCGGATGTTTGTACGAAAATCGTTTAACGTATCTTACTCCGGAATATTAAAAATAAATTTTAGTTGTCGCTCAATAGTTGTTTCATGATTTTTCTTTTGGCCTTTGAACTAACTCGCAAACCGATCATTTCGCGAAACTTTTCTCACGGTTTTTTCTATCGTTTATTACTATAGGTAACTCGTCTGAGCTACAGAACATTAGTCATGGAATCAAATTCACTACAAACCTGTAAGATGAGTTTTGTTGTACCTATAAAATTTAAAACACCTATACTTGAGTTCAAAATACTTTAAAAAAAACTTGAAAACAAAATGATGAACTGTGTAAAATGAGTTACTCAGTTCCCAAATTCGTCTTCCTGATATTTGATTAGAATATGGATCTCTCCACCTTATATGCGCTGCAGAGCTAGAACCGTTGTTCGTATTAGAAAACTGTAACAGAGAAAAATATATATAATTGAAGGATCTACAACTGTTACTAATTATTTTTTTTAAGCGACAAAAAAAAGATGACAAATTAAAAAAAATGAATCCCTACTTTTTTCTACTAAATGCACTGTAACTTTTTAACGTGAGTGGATTTCGAAAAAAATTATTTAAAATGTTTTGTAGGAAATTAAATTTGCTCCAAAATTGAAGCTTTTTTTTAGTAAAAGTCTAAACGCCTCGTGCTATGTTAATTTTTATATATAGTTAAGCGACTTTTTTAAACGTTATTATTTTTTATTAAGATGGCTGGTGATAAAAGAATGTCGGGTTCTTGCTCCGTTTGTAGAAAATCGAAAAACGGTTTCCCCAAATTGAAATTCCTTGAATGTCCTTCTAAAGACAAACATTAAATTTTAAATTATCTGTGGAGACAGATATACGAGTTTGAAAACGAAGGAAAGTATTTTATTTGTGAAGATCATTTTTTCTCGGAATTTAATGGAAGAAAATACCTTAAAAGGGATGCTGTTCCTTCTCTAAATGTGAATTCCGACTTGGAAATAGACTTACGTCTACGACTTACGACTTACGGAAACGAAATGGCAGATGAATTGGCCAGAAACGGGTCATCTCTTGACCCAAGTCAAATAGAATCATCGATATTAATGCCACTGGAGCAAGAAAAGAATAGAATTCACCAAAACTTACTCAAAACCGCTAATGACAGATGGTCATCAATTGATACCTGTCGGGCCTCTAGGAATCTATGGCCGAATATCTCCAGGAAAAAAACAGAATTCTTACTTAAGACAGTTGAGGCCTGAACTGTCCCTCCTGGTTGGAATCCTGACTGGTCACAACTCAATGGGGACCCACATGGTCAGAATGGGCATTAGCACATCTGACCTATGTAGTGGGTGTCAGGACGAGGAGGCGGAAGAGGGCTCATCCCACTTTCTTTGTGAATGCCCCAGCCTAGCCAAAACCAGGAAAACTGCCCTCGGAGAATACTTTTTCGAAGAACTGGGCGACATCTCAACCCTACCACTAAAAAACATCTTGAACTTTATACAGAGTTCAGGATGGTTTAGGGAGGTAACTTATGACCCCTAACTCCTTTCCCTTTTCATCCTAATACCTACCCTACATCCTGGGGAGCGCAATGGATCCATTGAAATCCGAGTGAGAGGGTGCGGCTTGCCGCATCGTCACCCCTTTTAACCTAACCTAACCTACGTCTAGAAACGCTCCCCCTTCTTTTAAAAAAAACATTCCACTGAATAAGTATAAGTACCAACATTTTTTTAAAAAATTACATGAATTTATTTACATTTAATGAACAAAATCCGTACTCGTGCTCGGTGTGAGAGATTTTCATTTCACTTTCCTTTTTCTTCCGTTTAATTTTTCTTTAAGTATTTTTTTTTTTAATAATTCATTTCTCTTGATATCTTTAAAGATTTTTTTTAGTTTTTGATTTCTTTTCTCTCAGCACGAATTAACGCTTGGCATCCTAAAGCTCATGGTCTTGTCAAAATTTAGCAAATAATATGTCTAACCAAACAGCATACACACTTTAGTAATGTTATTTTCGTATTTTCGTCCTCTAATTTCAGACTTATGTTAGCGAAAACTTTAATATCTAATGTAGTTTCTCCTTGAAGTAAAGAATTGATCTTTTTGCCATTTTTGCATGTTTTATTCTAAAGTCTCAGTTTTGATAATCATTTTTTTAAGGTTTTTAAAACTAGCAAAAAAAAAAACAGCCTTTCTTATTATTAACCACCTTATATGAATAAGAAGTAAAATTGCAATAAAAAAATGACAAAAGGAAAACACAAAAAAAATCCCGAGTTTTAAAATTAATTTTATTTATATTTTTTCTTTGCAAATAGGGATCTTTTTGAAAAATTTGTTGATATTTTTAGTTTGGAAAAACAAATTTAGGTAGTAAAATTTGGTGACAAAAATGTAAAGGCGCGGATACATGGGGGCAGGGCAATGAATTAAAGTTTATAAAACTTCAATCCCTGTGAATACGCAAACGCTAACGGATTCTTTGCACTCTCAACTTCAAATTCCAATTCAAGATAAGTTGGATGGAAGTTCTACATCTAAGGAGTTGTTTTTAACTGGCAAGGCCATTGGCCAAATTATCTTGTCCCAGCTAAAGAAGAAGCTCAAACTTTCTCTTGAATGGCGTGTTGGAATAGGGACAGACAAAGAAGCATATATCGGAAGTTAGAGGTGCTGTGACGGTGATTCAGAAATAAAGTAAGATCTTTCAAAGAAAATTCTGTTAATACTAATTTTTATTGGGACCTATTCATAGTGGTTCGCTAAGCTCATGTTTAACTTAACTACAGTTTAAATAAGATCAATTAATAAAAGTTCTTCCAATTCCATTTATGTATTTATCAAAATAGAAGTTTATTAATTTATTCGACTTCAAAAATAGTGCATTGACAAAAATTAAAATAAGTAAAAATTCCAGGTTCAGGTTTAACTAATCAATTGTTTCAAATTACTATGAACACGGTCCATTAACTTTATAAAAAAGAGATAAGAAGATTGTCCATCTCTAATTCAAGTAGAAGATTATTATGTTTATAAGTGCATCAGTGTATTCAGGTGGTTGGATTTTATTCCGTTTTATCGTTTTTTTTTTTTCAAATGGAAAAAGAAGGAAAAAATGAAATGTGTGAAATCGTTTTGAAACTTTTGCCTGATTGCAAATGTATTTTATTTTGAGTTTTTATGGTTACTGAGATTCGTTTAAAATGTCAAACAAAATCTAGATTACGTGTGGTATGATCTAGTGATTTTATTACGATATCCATACCTATAGTTTTTTTTACTATAAAATGTAACAAAAATGAAATTTGAACGAAAAAACAATAAAAACTATTCTTCGATTTTATTGAAAATCTTAGCATATTATGTCATTTTGCTTGGAGAGGGCTCTAGCCCTATAAAATTAAAAAAAAATTAACGTTCAACAGTATACAAATTCACGATTGAGTAATTTTAAAAGCATAGAAACTCACCACATTCTTGTGTACACAAAGCTTATGTGTGTGACTTTGATTTGGGTTTCTTCTTATTTCTAGTATGTTCTAATTTTACCCTTTTACATGTTGGTTCATAATCCTTGGAGGCTGATTATACGATTCTTTTTTTCGTTCGTTTCGTTATTCATTTTTTTGACAGGTACCTACGTACCTTCGTGATTACATGACGGTGTTCACATTGGACTGACTTATCCGATTTTTTTCTGACGTGAGTCCAACTTGTTTTGTTCAGACACAAACTAATGTGAACACATCGGACTAACTTTGACGTTTAGCAGTCATTAAAACAAAACAAAAATCTGTGCAGTTTGAAGGTTTAATTACAAAATTTTCACTTACAAAATATAAATCTTCTTAAATAAATATGTTTCCAATTGAATAAAATTGGATTCTGAAAGATTTAAGTGCCAAAGATAAATCACAGACAGAGAAAGCAGATGTTACAAAAGAAGAAGTAAAAAAAATCCTGCCTTTCCTGTCCATCTCTTTCTCACCATGAAGTGAGCCAAAGCACAGAGACGTCAAAATGTGAACACTGTCATGTAATCCCGACGGTACGTACCTGTCAAAAAGACGAATAACGGAACAAACGAAAAAAAGAATCGTGTAGTCGTATTATTATTACATACGTGAGACGTCTTTCGTTATTTTGACTTTCAAATACTTTGCGGTGGTTTTATTGGAAAATAAACGGTAAAAATAAACTTTTTTTTATCACTTCTTGCTGAAATCTATATCCTATTCAACTATGAAAAACAGATTTGCAGCTCGAAAATTAAAGTTTACAAGTCCTTCGCATAATGCTTTAATCTTAGAGATGAGCAATTAAAATCTTTTTTGTTAAATCGATGACTAAATTTATCGATGTTTTTCAAAATCGATATTTTAAATCAAAAGAACCTTCCCATGGTACAACTAAACAGATAGCGCATTCCTCCTTTTTTTTTGATTTTGTTCTGCGCATCTACGTCATCGACGCACAAATCGGCCGACATTTTAGTACTTTTAATAATATAAATGTTTGTTTAGAATCCAAATAACAATTGAATGGTTTTTAAGAAACGATTTTTAATATTTAAATCTTAAATTTGAGTCTAAAAATATTTGTTTTATTACTCTTAGAAAACAAAATTTGTGTGCGCCGATGACGTCATTTTATGTTGAGATGCGCAATGCGCTATCTTGTTTAGTTGTATCATGGAACCTTCCTTTAATTTCTATGAAGGAAAAGAAAAAAGTTTCCGTTTATGTTCAAGCATAGCGTAAAGATGCACATACGCACAGACCGACCGACGGACGGTATGGTTAAAACAATTTTTTTGGAATTCTCCGTCATCGTGATATTAAGATTAAAACCTTTATTTTTGCTCACACTATAAAGCAAATGAAAAGAAATAAATACTTTTACCACACCACGTATTAAAAATATTATTTTATCCAACATATTTGTATGCTTTAATTGTTCGTTTCACTCAAAAAAGTAAATTTATGGCGTCATAAAATCGTTCATAAGCTTAAAATTGAATTGTCAGTAAACAAATTTTGGTAAATACTTCCAACTCATCTCCTTGATATGAGTTGAAATTAACAGCCCGATTCTCCCAATCATCACTGAGACCTCACAGCTCACAAGTCACAAGAAAAGGTGAAATTAATTTTGTGACTTTTTCGAAATCTCCCCCAGAGTCACAAATTATGAGAGTCACAAAAACAATCGAAATTGTGATCTCCTTCATAGCAGTTCACAACTCACAAATAACTTGTGTTTTAAAATTTTCATTTCATAATTTGTATTTTATTGCGCCATATTCTATTCTTCCATGACTTTCATCCGAAATAAAAACAAAATTTTCACAATAACAAATTTTTTTTACGCAGGAAACAAATGATTCATTCGTTCTCCAAAACTACATTTTTTAATAGATTTTTCACAGTCCTGTGAAGTTAGCAAAAGAATTGTTTAAAATTTAATAAAAAATGAGAGTTCCCGGTAGCAAACAAAGAGTTCTAGAGTTCCTCATACTTTTTTTCAATAGTTCTGGCGAATTAAGTGTTAAAATTCGAAAAAAAAGTTTTTTTTGCTAACTTCACGCAGCAAGGACTTTTTTGAGAAAAAGAGTTCTGATCATGTTTTTCAACTTAAAATCAAGAGTTCTAGAGTTCCTGATGGGTTTGAGAAAGAGTTCTGCAAAATTGAAATAGTTAGGGCTATTTAAGGTGCCCATTGACTTAGAACCAAAAATTTTGAAAATCCAAAAAAAATCAAAAAAAGGAGTTCTGATTGGAGTTCCCGATAGCAAACAAAGAGTTCTGAACATTTTCCTTATAACTTTTTTTTCTAAAACTAATTGTTCAAAAGTTATTCGCAAATTGAGGTGCCCATTGACTTAGAACCAAAAATTTTCAAAATCCAAAAAAATCAAAAAAAAAAGGAGTTCTGATTAGAGTTCCCGATAGCAAACAAAGAGTTCTGAACATTTTCCTAATAACATTTTTTTCTAAAACTAATTGTTCAAAAGTTATTCGCAAATTGAGGTGCCCATTGACTTAGAACCAAAAATTTTCAAAATCCAAAAAAATCAAAAAAAAGGAGTTCTGATTAGAGTTCCCGATAGCAAACAAAGAGTTCTGAACATTTTCCTCATAACTTTTTTTTCTAAAACTAATTGTTCAAAATTTATTCGCAAATTGAGGTGCCCATTGACTTAGAACCAAAAATTTTCAAAATCCAAAAAAATAAAAAAAAAAGGAGTTCTGGTTAGAGTTCCCGATAGCAACCAAAGAGTTCTGAACATTTTCCTAATAACTTTTTTTTTCTAAAACTAATTGTTCAAAAGTTATTCGCAAATTGAGGTGCCCATTGACTTAGAACCAAAAATTTTCAAAATCCAAAAAAATCAAAAAAAAAGGAGTTCTGATTAGAGTTCCCGATAGCAAACAAAGAGTTCTGAACATTTTCCTAACAACTTTTTTTTCTAAAACTAATTGTTCAAAAGTTATTCGCAAATTGAGGTGCCCATTGACTTAGAACCAAAAATTTTCAAAATCCAAAAAAATCAAAAAAAAAAGGAGTTCTGATTAGAGTTCCCGATAGCAAAAAAAGAGTTCTGAACATTTTCCTAATAACTTATTTTTTCTAAAACTAATTGTTCAAAAATTATTCGCAAATTGAGGTGCCCATTGACTTAGAACCAAAAATTTTCAAAATCCAAAAAAAATAAAAAAAAAGGAGTTCTGATTAGAGTTCCCGATAGCAAACAAAGAGTTCTGAACATTTTCCTAATATTTTTTTTTTTCTAAAACTAATTGTTCAAAAGTTATTCGAAAATTGAGGTGCCCATTGACTTAGAACCAAAAATTTTCAAAATCCAAAAAAATAAAAAAAAGGAGTTCTGATTAGAGTTCCCGATAGCAAACAAAGAGTTCTGAACATTTCCTAATAACTTTTTTTTCTAAAACTAATTGTTCAAAAGTTATTCGCAAATTGAGGTGCCCATTGACTTAGAACCAAAAATTTTCAAAATCCAAAAAAATCAAAAAAAAAGGAGTTCTGATTAGAGTTCCCGATAGCAAACAAAGAGTTCTGAACATTTTCCTTATAACTTTTTTTTTCTAAAACTAATTGTTCAAAAGTTATTCGCAAATTGAGGTGCCCATTGACTTAGAACCAAAAATTTTCAAAATCCAAAAAAATCAAAAAAAAAGGAGTTCTGATTAGAGTTCCCGATAGCAAACAAAGAGTTCTGAACATTTTCCTTATAACTTTTTTTTCTAAAACTAATTGTTCAAAATTTATTCGCAAATTGAGGTGCCCATTGACTTAGAACCAAAAATTTTCAAAATCCAAAAAAATAAAAAAAAAGGAGTTCTGATTAGAGTTCCCGATAGCAACCAAAGAGTTCTGAACATTTTCCTAATAACTTTTTTTTTCTAAAACTAATTGTTCAAAAGTTATTCGCAAATTGAGGTGCCCATTGACTTAGAACCAAAAATTTTCAAAATCCAAAAAAATCAAAAAACAAGGAGTTCTGATTAGAGTTCCCGATAGCAAACAAAGAGTTCTGAACATTTTCCTAACAACTTTTTTTTCTAAAACTAATTGTTCAAAAGTTATTCGCAAATTGAGGTGCCCATTGACTTAGAACCAAAAATTTTCAAAATCCAAAAAAATCAAAAACAAAAGGAGTTCTGATTAGAGTTCCCGATAGCAAACAAAGAGTTCTGAACATTTGCCTAATAACTTATTTTTTCTAAAACTAATTGTTCAAAAGTTATTCGCAAATTGAGGTGCCCATTGACTTAGAACCAAAAATTTTCAAAATCCAAAAAAAATAAAAAAAAAGGAGTTCTGATTAGAGTTCCCGATAGCAAACAAAGAGTTCTGAACATTTTCCTAATATTTTTTTTTTCTAAAACTAATTGTTCAAAAGTTATTCGAAAATTGAGGTGCCCATTGACTTAGAACCAAAAATTTTCAAAATCCAAAAAAATAAAAAAAAGGAGTTCTGATTAGAGTTCCCGATAGCAAACAAAGAGTTCTGAACATTTTCCTAATAACTTTTTTTTCTAAAACTAATTGTTCAAAAGTTATTCGCAAATTGAGGTGCCCATTGACTTAGAACCAAAAATTTTCAAAATCCAAAAAAATCAAAAAAAAAGGAGTTCTGATTAGAGTTCCCGATAGCAAACAAAGAGTTCTGAACATTTTCCTAACAACTTTTTTTTCTAAAACTAATTGTTCAAAAGTTATTCGCAAATTGAGGTGCCCATTGACTTAGAACCAAAAATTTTCAAAATCAAAAAAAAAAGGAGTTCTGATTAGAGTTCCCGATAGCAAACAAAGAGTTCTGAACATTTTCCTAATAACTTATTTTTTCTAAAACTAATTGTTCAAAAGTTATTCGCAAATTGAGGTGCCCATTGACTTAGAACCAAAAATTTTCAAAATCCAAAAAAAATAAAAAAAAGGAGTTCTGATTAGAGTTCCCGATAGCAAACAAAGAGTTCTGAACATTTTCCTAACAACTTTTTTTTCTAAAACTAATTGTTCAAAAGTTATTCGTAAATTGAGGTGCCCATTGACTTAGAACCAAAAATTTTCAAAATCCAAAAAAATCAAAAAAAAAAAGGAGTTCTGATTAGAGTTCCCGATAGCAAACAAAGAGTTCTGAACATTTTCCTAACAACTTTTTTTTCTAAAACTAATTGTTCAAAAGTTATTCGCAAATTGAGGTGCCCATTGACTTAGAACCAAAAATTTTCAAAATCCAAAAAAATAAAAAAAAAAGGAGTTCTGATTAGAGTTCCCGATAGCAAACAAAGAGTTCTGAACATTTTCCTAATAACTTTTTTTTTATAAAACTAATTGTTCAAAAGTTATTCGCAAATTGAGGTGCCCATTGACTTAGAACCAAAAATTTTCAAAATCCAAAAAAATAAAAAAAAGGAGTTCTGATTAGAGTTCCCGATAGCAAACAAAGAGTTCTGAACATTTTCCTTACAACTTTTTTTTCTAAAACTAATTGTTCAAAAGTTATTCGCAAATTGAGGTGCCCATTGACTTAGAACCAAAAATTTTCAAAATCCAAAAAAATCAAAAAAAAGGAGTTCTGATTAGAGTTCCCGATAGCAAACAAAGAGTTCTGAACATTTTCCTTATAACTTTTTTTTCTAAAACTAATTTTTCAAAAGTTATTCGCAAATTAATTGCGATTTATAGGTAGGTACTATATGGCAAGTTATGGATTCGTACAAAAAATCGAATTCGAGATTTTGGTCAAAAAGTGGGTCTCGCAAAAACAACCGCCTGTTTATTTTTTTTAAACTCGGTAACTAGCGTTTTTTGAATATTCTAATTTTATTTTCGAAAAAAACGACTTAAATACAAAAACAAATAAAAATTGAATAAAAAAGTAGTTTGGGTAGGTTTCAATTTGCTCATAAACTAGAAGACATAAAACTATCTAGATTTCAGTGTTCGATTAAGAATTTATAGGGACATCATGCATGAAATAATTAAAGCCAATTCAGTACTTAATTTCATAACTTTGAATAAAACGCACTTTTAAAACACCATCGTAGTGCTGGGTACTATAGCACTTTCTGTTCTTTCTGTTTTTTGTGTTCGCTACACATGATCATTGACCAGAAAAAAAATTTAGTTGTTTATCAAAGTTTTGAGTTTGAATGCAAATTTTTTGAAAACTATTAATAAAAATAATATAATTTAAATGAAGGATTATAGAAAGGATTAAGAATGCTCATGTGTAGCGAACACAAAAAACAGAAAGAATAGAAAGTGCTATAGTACCCAGCACTACGATGGTGTTTTAAAAGTGCGTTTTATTCAAAGTTATGAAATTAAGTACTGAATTGGCTTTAATTATTTCATGCATGATGTCCCTATAAATTCTTAATCGAACACTGAAATCTAGATAGTTTTATGTCTTCTAGTTTATGAGCAAATTGAAACCTACCCAAACTACTTTTTTATTCAATTTTTATTTGTTTTTGTATTTAAGTCGTTTTTTTCGAAAATAAAATTAGAATATTCAAAAAACGCTAGTTACCGAGTTTAAAAAAAATAAACAGGCGGTTGTTTTTGCGAGACCCACTTTTTGACCAAAATCTCGAATTCGATTTTTTGTACGAATCCATAACTTGCCATATAGTACCTACCTATAAATCGCAATTAATTTGCGAATAACTTTTGAAAAATTAGTTTTAGAAAAAAAAGTTATTAGGAAAATGTTCAGAACTCTTTGTTTGCTATCGGGAACTCTAATCAGAACTCCTTTTTTTTTTGATTTTTTTGGATTTTGAAAATTTTTGGTTCTAAGTCAATGGGCACCTCAATTTGCGAATAACTTTTGAACAATTAGTTTTAGAAAAAAAAGTTGTTAAGAAAATGTTCAGAACTCTTTGTTTGCTATCGGGAACTCTAATCAGAACTCGTTTTTTTTGGATTTTTTTGGATTTTGAAAATTTTTGGTTCTAAGTCAATGGGCACCTCAATTTGCGAATAACCTTTGAACAATTAGTTTTAGAAAGAAAAGTTATTAGGAAAATGTTAAGAACTCTTTGTTTGCTATCGGGAACTCTAATCAGAACTCCTTTTCTTTTATTTTTTTGGATTTTGAAAATTTTTGGTTCTAAGTCAATGGGCACCTCAATTTGCGAATAACTTTTGAACAATTAGTTTTAGAAAAAATAAGTTATTAGGAAAATGTTCAGAACTCTTTGTTTGCTATCGGGAACTCTAATCAGAACTCCTTTTTTTTTGATTTTTTTGGATTTTGAAAATTTTTGGTTCTAAGTCAATGGGCACCTCAATTTGCGAATAACTTTTGAACAATTAGTTTTAGAAAAAAAAGTTATAAGGAAAATGTTCAGAACTCTTTGTTTGCTATCGGGAACTCTAATCAGAACTCCTTTTTTTTATTTTTTTGGATTTTGAAAATTGTTGGTTCTAAGTCAATGGGCACCTCAATTTGCGAATAACTTTTGAACAATTAGTTTTAGAAAAAAATGTTATTAGGAAAATGTTCAGAACTCTTTGTTTGCTATCGGGAACTCTAATCAGAACTCCTTTTTGTTTGATTTTTTGGATTTAAAAAATTTTTGTTTCTTAGTCAATGGGCACCTCAATTTGCGAATTACTTTTGAACAATTAGTTTTAGAAAAAAAAGTTATTAGGAAAATGTTCAGAACTCTTTGTTTGCTATCGGGAACTCTATTCAGAACTCCTTTTTTGATTTTTTTTGGATTTTCAAAATTTTTGGTTCTAAGTCAATGGGCACCTTAAATAGCCCTAACTATTTCAATTTTGCAGAACTCTTTCTCAAACCCATCAGGAACTCTAGAACTCTTGATTTTAAGTTGAAAAACATGATCAGAACTCTTTTTCTCAAAAAAGTCCTTGCTGCGTGAAGTTAGCAAAAAAAACTTTTTTTTCGAATTTTAATTCGCCAGAACTATTGAAAAAAAGTATGAGGAACTCTAGAACTCTTTGTTTGCTACCGGGAACTCTCATTTTTTATTAAATTTTAAACAATTCTTTTGCTAACTTCACAGGACTATTTTTCACTTCCATTTTGCATACATAATAAACAATTTTTTTTGCATAATGCAAACTAGTTTTTTTTTAAATTTTAATTACATTTATATGGCCAAATTCAAAATCTTTTTTATGTTTTTAATAATCAGCTGTTGCAATTATGACACCACAAAATTCACTTTTGCTGTGGTGAGTTTAGTTGTGAGATTTCTTGTGATGATTGTGAGAGAATAGTCATAAAAGGTTGTGACTCGTCACAAGGGGAGAAACGGGCTGTAAATCAATCAAACGCAGCTGTGAGTTGTGACCTGCTATGAAGGAGATCACAATTTCGATTATTTTTGTGACTCTCATAAATTGTGACTGGGGGAGAATTCGAAAGAGTCAACTCTTCTTGTGACCTGTGAGGTATCAGTGACGATGGGGAGAATCTGGCTGTTACTTTGACAAGTTAATAATAATGTTTATTTATAGAAAAAAACATCACACAGCTTGATAGAAAACAAATATTTTTGCGAAGTTGCTTTCTTTGTATTTGTATTTATTTTGTAGTCGATGTAATTTATCTGCAAATCGATACTGAAATATCGATCTTATTCTCTGAACAACGACTTTTGCTTCCATCGATAATCATTATCGCTCATCTCTTCTCTGTTGTAAAACCATAAACGTCAATGTTCAACCGCAAAAAGTCTTAAAATTTTCATGCCTGCTTTCGTTACTTCAATCCCACTATATTTCTACACCACTCACCAAATCTGTTGAAAAGACGAAGACAAAACAACCGAAAAAAGGAATCGTGTAATCAGGCTCTTGGTCTGTTTCTTTTTTGAACTTTTCTTGAAATTGTTTGTTATTGCTCGTGTTCGGTGCTCGATTGTGTTTTGAATTTGTTTCTTTTTCTTCAAAATAAAAAAATATTTTCATGTAATCCAAAAAAAGGAAGGAAGGTTTGTTAAAATATTTAAACAAAAATTGAATTCGCGCATAGGCATCTCTAGACAATGTTGTTGTTGTTCACTTTTTAACTTCAATGAAGTTAAGCCTTTAAAGTAACTTTTTCTTAAAAAAGATAAAAATAGTCAAAATCAAAGCATATGCTTAAGTTGTTTTGTCTGATTAGTCGTCAGAGAATGAAATCAACACGGATACGTCCACTTCGATGTTCGAGCAAAGAATTTCAGTTTTTGTTTAAAAAAAGTTCATTTTGAAATCTACTTCGATTTTTCTCAATATTTTTTTTCAAATATACCTCGATTTTTTTTCCGGGAGTGGTAGGGCTGGCTGAAGGTAGAGGTATGTCCCAGGCGTTTAAACAATGTTCTTTACTATGCTTGTGATAACTATAGAACTATAGTATCTGTGATATAATACAAGATACATCACTTCCCTTTTCCGACCAAACAACAATTGTGCACAGTCAGAATGTAAAATTATAAGAAAAGCTCAAAATTGCTTGATACCATTTGAGTTTTACTTTTTTTTTTGCTGATGATATGAAACGATTGAGAAACACCAGAGAAAGATACGCCCGAATATCTAAAAAATAATACCATTTTCTCAAAAAACGTGACATGTCTATTTCCGTTATGTGAATTTTTGCCAAAAACCTAACACGCAGTTTCCTTTTAAAATCACTTCGTTCATTACGGGTACGAAGTTTAATCGAAATCTATAGAGCGGTGTTCTAGAAAATTTGGAAAAATCATAATCGTTGTATGGCAGCTACCCGTTCTAGATGAGCTAAAACAAAAATTCGAATTTCCCCTCTAGGAAATCACATAAAAATGATCTCTACCGAATTTGAAACCAATCGGCCCATCCGTTTGTGTTATCTTCATTCTGTTTCTAATATAATTTTGTTTATAACAATATGCCTATGGACCTACCAGCAAAAATACGTTGCAGTTCATTTATTAAAAGTTTGGTGTTGTTTATTTTTTTTTGTAATGACTCCATCTGGTGATAGTTAGATTATAACTCGACATTCAAAATTAAGTAAAGAAGAGCTTAAAGCACAGTTCGAAAAGCTTATGAAAATGTCGTTATAATTTTTAATTTCTCTCACAGAGCAAAAATCATTAAGCTTTTTATACCAAATTGTTTGGAATTTAAATTACCCTTTTAGGTTTTTGTCAAATTAGTTTTCTATTTTTAACAACGCAGAAAATAAAATGCAAGACTATACATCATGAATGTATATTATAAACTTACTTTTATAGTTCAAGGACCTTAAAACAATTATTTATTGTAAAGATTTAATAAAGATAAGAAGATACCTCCCTATTTATGTACTTACATATATAACAAGATGAAGTAGATAGGTAGGTAGGTACATATCAGGGATGAGGTTATTTTACCCTACAATTTGTTTGATGTGTAAACACCTATGCCGGCGCGGGGTAGAATGAAATCAAAACGTGGACTTTCTTCTGTGTGACGTTACAAGGTCACACTTTACGGTGTAGGACATTACGTTACGGAAGTCAGCATTAGAAAAATTGTTTTTTACGCAATGATGAGATTCGTATTTTATTGCAAACACTTATTAATTATAATGTAGGTATTTGCCAATACATTTTAACACTTGTTTTTTTATTTTATTCTTTTATTATTATTATCTGCCCGAGAAAATGAGACGCGACACTAGAATCTAGAAAGAAAACCAAAAAGCAAAAATAATAATAAATAAACCACAGGTTGGTAGGATATTGGGTACGTCCAATGATAAAAATCTGATGATCTGAACTCTTTATGGCCAAATCACAATCACGCTGTCGGTCGGTCGGGCGTTGACGGGCTTTATACCGACTTTACGATATAATGTGTCATCAAGCGTGATCATAGAATTTGCAAAACGAAATGTAGCTTCAAACTTCGGGCGTTGAGATGTTACGAATATGACAGAATAAAAGTTCTGTTTCCTTATAGAAGCACTGTACAAATTCTTCGCAGATAAGATAGAAACAAAAATGTGTCCAGATTTTATGATTTCATTTATAGGGAGTAACAACAAGTGAAATACATAGCTTTACTAAAGGAGGTAAATTCTAATGTCGTTTTCCATTGGTTTTTCATTTTTTAATGCATTTCATAATTGTACAACTGCCTTCTGAAATTGAAAACGCTTACAAACAAAAACATTTCTTCAAGCATTTATAGCTTTTATAAGTAATCCAAAGAATAACAGAGCACACTCAGAAGATCACTCCGAACAGCAATTATTGGAAGGCTGTTAGAGCAAAATGTGAGAAAATTTCAGCATTTACCAATTAAAACATAAAAGTTAATAGGTAAATAATTGTTCACTCACTCTTATAGATCAATTAACTTAGAATTGTGAGTACCAATTGTATTAGTTTTTATCCAATCTCCGTGAGAAATTGACAAAAAAAAACCCATATAATTTTCGGGCTTAACTTGAGCGTGGACAAATACTGTGTTACACAATTACAATCATGGCGAACACATAAGTACAAAATTTAAATTTTTTATTTCTTACGATAGTCAAAAATAAAAGATAAAATACTCAAATTAAAAAGTGTTTTCTGATTATTCTCAGAAAAATGGCATGTTTGACAATGACGTCTTCAACGAGAAAATGTGGCTCTACCCAAATAAATTACATTTTAGCAACACGTCACTCCACATTTCACAAATCACAACAGAGAACCCATAACATGAGACAAGTGTGAATTCGGCTTAAGATGTACATATGTACGTAAACCAGAGTAAATACACTCTCCTAAACCAAACAACAATTGCCTTAACCAAACATGTCTACTCCCAAAACAGCTATTGAAAATCAAAAAAATTTGTATGTGCGTGTGTACCTTTCTTGGAATGAAATAAATTAAACTCCAACGATTTTGTCACAGGATTTTGGTTATTGGATTGTTTTTAGTTTAGATACAATTGATACAAATAAACATAAATGCATCTGCTGAATAAAAACTTACCAATAAATATTCAATATATTACGGATATTTACGGTCTAAAGCTACGCAATGCCTGAGGTAACATTTAAGATTGCCACATAAGGATAAGAGTCCATTGTTTCTATTCAATTTGTCAAAGTCGGAGCGTGATTTGGTTTGGCTATTATGGTTGGAAGTTGGTTGACAGGTCAAACCAAATATTATAATTCTTCACGTATCAGTCAAACCATTATGTCCCTTGCCAAAAAGATCGCGGTCTAGCGTTACTTTGTAAAAAATTACAACAAAAAATTGACCGTACCATTCTCTTCTTGCTTGTGAATTGTTGGCCGCATCGCAACCGCGTTCCGTTTGAGCAGCCCTTAAGTGTCAAATTCCATTGGAGATTGTGTCAAATTCCATTGGAGGTTGGCTGCGACGTCAATGGATTGAAAGCGCAATTTTAGTGATTTCCACTGACAATTGCAACTAAATATTCTATAAACGTCATAATATACAGGGTGTCCCGGACCTGGTTGGGAATATTTTTGGGTTTGGTTCTTGGGTAGTTATATTCGAAGAAAAAAAACGTTCTAAAGTAAAGGTCTATCTCCAATTTTAACATCATTTATCGTGGTTTTTAAAAAAGGCTTTTGGTTTACCCATGCTTAAAAAAATTGCTCGGTTAATTCAAGTGGTAGAAACTTCGTTTATTTGTAGGGTGAAATAGGGTAAAAATAAACAAAATGGTCTGTTTTAAGAAATATTTTTTTTTTTTTTTGAAATACTTTTCTCAGGAAATGGCTTTAGGGATATTCTTTTTCAAAACTTTATTATTTGTTGATTGAAATGGGGTTAATATAAGAAATATAGTCCGATTCAACAAATTTTTTCTTTAAAGGTTTTTCTTAGGAAATTGCTCTAGGGTTTCTTTTTCAAATTTTTGAATTTGAAGGGAGAAACAGGGTATAAATGACAAATGCCCGATTTCAGAAATTGTGTTTGTGTTTGAAAGGTTATTTAAAAATAATGACAGTGGTTTTCGAACACAAAATTTTTCTCTGTGTTGGGAAAACAATAAAGGTTGGTCTTAGAGGACCACATTTTTACAAATTTACCCTTTCATAACGTGAAGTGGATTAAGTTCCAGAAAATGGTATTCGATTACAAAAAGTCAGAAAATAATATTTTCTTCGTAATTTTTATGCGAAGGTTTGTCTACCAATGCGAAACCGGGCATTAACACCTAAAACGAAAAAAAAACAAATATTGTAAGATATGCCTCTAATCTTAGCCGTTCGGATTCTGCAGAAAAGTGAACGTAACATTCCTGCCTACTATTATTTTTACCCATATGTACATGATCTATAGGGTAAGAATTATTGGTTTCGTGTGAAAAAATTGTTCGAGGTTGTAATCAAAACCAACACTAAGTTGATCGAAAAGTCCGAAAAAGTTGGTTTCGTCATGCCGTCCGTCGCGTCGGTCTGTGCGTTCACTGTACATAATTTGATCTAGAGCCTAAACAGGTGGTCCGATTTGCTTCAAAATCGGTTCAAAGCATTTTTATATGATTGCCTAGAGGAGAAATTCGAATTAATGTTTTAGCAAATCCAGAAGGGGTAGGTGCCATCCAAACATTTTGTTTTTTTTTTTTCTTTCAATTTCTCGAAAACGGCTGAAATGATTTTGATTAAACTTCGTATCTGTAAGGACCAAAGTCATTTTAAGAAAACTGCTTTTCAGTTTTTTTTGAGAAAATGGTCTTATTTGTGGGTTATTCACGTAGGTATATCTTTTTTGTGGTTGGGCCCATTTTGTTATAATTTTGCTGTCTGGTGATTGTTGATAGTTTTAAACAATATTGCATTTAAAATTTTTTAATAAAGTGTATCTACGATCTCATTTAAAATTATTAAATTTTACATTTTGCTTGTACTAACAGTACCTCTCACGGAACGGTTATTTTGATGTTCGAATATCTCACTATCGGCTTAAAACAACCGATTAAAACAACATACAGAAGCTTGTAACAATTATAAATATATGATATGCGATAGTATATCAAAATTATCCAAAAAATAATTTTTGGATTTTTGAATCTAAAAAATATGTAAAAACATGATCCTCTTAGTCCAAGCTTTATTTATTGCTTTCCCAACACAGAAAAGATGTTTGTGATCATAAATCAATTTTTGTTTTTATCCCATTTCACTCTTTAAATAGCAATTTTTTTTTAAATAATCTTTCAAACACATCTTTTCGTTCGTACCCCATTTCACGCTATAAATGCCAATTTTCTAAAAAAAATTTCTTAAATCGGACAGTTTTTTATGTTTACCCCCATTTCACCCTATATCAAATAAATAAAGTCATTTCCTAAGAAGAACTTTTCAAACAAAAAACCTTTTTCTAAAATTTGACTTTTGTTATATATTTGCCCCATTTCACCCCACTAATAAAAAAAAATTAAAAAAGAATATCCCAAAAGCCCTCTCTTAACAGCCTACAGAACCACCTGTTGATTGGTTGTTGAATTGAACTGACAAATGAAATGTGAACCTATAGCGCCACCTGTTGAGAGTTTTCCAACTTTTCATTTTTCCTAAACCTTCGCGGAACGATTGCTAACTATTACTATCCAATTTTGTCCAATCGTATCCGAACACACCACGATTCATTTTTATATAAAATAATAATAATAAAATAATTATTTTTAAGACGCTCCTACAATTCTTTAGATTTTTAATTAAGTTCAAATATTGCAGAATTACTAAATATGCATGGGGAAAACGTTTCCATTTGCTTAAAAATCAGTTATATTGTTATAAATCTAAAGTTGATGAAAACAACATCTTAAAAGAAAAGTTTCCATGTCTAAAGCACTTGAGATTAACACCTCAAAAAGCTGTAAATGTCGTTAAGAGTTGCATAGCTTTAAATAACATTTCAAAAAGTTCAGGGCCCCTTATTGTCATAACTAACATACCGACTGTGCAGTTAAAAAAAATAGTTAGTTAACTTTAAGTTAATTAACTGCAGTACTTTTGAACTGATTTTAGTCTTTTATTCAGTTAAAAGTCATTTGTACTGCGATGGTTTAACTTTTAGTCAGTAAGTCATTCCTATTAGTCGAAAAAGAAACTGACATACCGAAAATAAAGTTTTGTAAATTAAGTTTAACTTATTTAATTAGGTATTAAAATTGTTTCGTGTGTTACAAGTATGTACCTACCTGCAGCTCATCAATTTGTATGCCAATAGCTAAATTGACCTCATTAATTGTCATGTCATTAAAATTCTTATTTTTGTACTATGTAGGTATATTCAAACGAGAATAATTTCTTATCAAAATTAAGAAGTACAATTCGATACACTTTTTTTTAAACTGTTTAAAGATACATTTCTGAAAGACCATTTTTCATCCCTGATATTGGTAAATACACCAACGCATACATGCGCAACTTCCTACAGGCACAAAAAAGCTGGCAGTAGTTTTTATCAGAAAGCATTGTGGACAGTTATGCTGCATTTACACGACTGACAAATTGGCAGTATTCTGGCATTTAACTGTCAAAAAAATGAAAGAACAATGGAAAAATTCATTCTGTTGGCAGTATAGTGACAGAAAAATGACAATTTGTCAGTCGTGTAAATCCAGCATTAGGCACCTGTCACCTGCAAATTTGAAGAAACTTTTTCATTTTCAAATTGTAGCCCCTAAAGTAATTCTACCTATTTCAAACAATTGCCAATACTAATGAGTACCAAGGTATTTGATGCAAAAAGCAAAAGGCCTCTACACTACATAGATACATTACAATAAACAAGATAAGTTAACTGCAACTGCTTTTGGCAGTTAGTTCTTTAACGTGTTTTCACGCACTTTTTGTATTTAAACGTTTAGGTATAATTTGCAAAAAAAACACCTGCCCTCGATCCAAAACCAATAAATGAAAATCGCTCTGCCATCCAGCAGCGATAGAAAAAGCTAACATTATTTGTAGCTTGTGTCCAAGAAAACAATTTTGAATACCTTTAGGTACTATTTAAGATAGAACAAAAAGCAAAGCCAAAGTAACATATTCACTCACTCAAACAAAGGCAGAAAGAAAAAAAGTGTATTTACGAAATGGTCGGTAGTTGTCTCGTCTGAATTTATTTTCACAATTACAGTGTATCTCGAAAGCAAATTAACACCTTAAACTGGAGTTCTCCTGGGCGTATAGTGTAAAGGGTGGCATAAATCAAGTGACAGCTGTCAAAAAGACCAACTTTGAAAAAAAGTATTGCCAGGTTGAAAACCACACGTCTAAAAAAAACCCTTTATATTTATTTACTTTTGTGACTGAGTGTACTTTGAAACAATTTTTATTTACAATGGTGAAAAAGAAAAATAAACACTGCTATCGACTGAGAAACTTTCAGTGCTGCTTTTGTATACCTACAGTTTTTTTTTTCAAAATTACCGCATGTTTCATTTTGATGGGTCCATTGAAGAGAGCGTCTTCTCAAATTTTTTTCAGATACATGAATTTGGCGTCCCCTTAAGCTGTCGCCCGGGGCACGTGCTCCGGTTTGCAATTTCTATGTCGAACCGATACATTTCATAAAAATCATGGTCGACCATTTAAAAGACTTTGATTTCTTGTGTTCTAGTAGAGATGCCACTGAGAAATAAATATCTTGATTATTTAAATGCAGTAATATTAGCTGCATTTTATTGTACACATGATCGGATCCGGATCAATTTTTAATAGGTACGTTAATACAAAATCAACATGTAATCCTGCTATCTACTTGGATCTATTTCATGATCCAAAAATTAGTTCTTGTTCTAGTAGCAGATTGCTTGTGTGTTCTTGCATATAGTACCTATAAAATAGTGTCAGGATCTGAACCAGATCAGATCATGTGGATAATAAATATCTAGAACTTTTATTAAAAAATCATCAAAACACTCGTGCAGAAAACTTCTAGTTAAGTAGGGAGCTACATTTATATTTGTTTTTTTTTTTTTTTTCACTCAGCCAATGAAAACAACTTACACCAACGTCTACCGCGCTTAATGTTTATGCTCCACTTGATTTTAGCAAAGATAAACAAACTTTCATAGAACTAGGGCTCAATGGTTGTAATTGTAAACATAAAAAAGTCCTTTTATGATCCTAACGGCAACTCTGCTTCTGACTCACAAAGTACCTATGCGTGTTTCGAAATTTAAGTACATATATATTTACCTACTCATATACATGTATTTGTATTTTCAGACATGAGTACATGTGTTCGGGCAAAAAGGCTATAGCACGTGTGGAACATGTGCTTTATATTTATGCCCGGTTTCGGTTGTCGTCGCTTGTCGCGTCGAAGTCACCCTGAAAGAGGATTCCGAGGACGAGAACAAAGGGGCGCATATTTTGCAAAAAAGTTTGTTTGTGTTCGAGTGCACAGTTTTCATGTTCAAGGTCATGGGAGATTTGTGCTCGACTTGTTTACAAAAATATCCCTTTCATTCCGTCGTCTTTTTGTCTTGTCCATGTCCATATCAAGTCTGCTTCCGCTGTTTTTTTTTTTAATTTGCGTTTGCATCGAACATGAACCATAATACCTACCTACTTAAAAAAAAATTAATTAACACAGTCAACGGTTTTTAATGGACACAGAGGATAGAGTCCAAAAGGATTATTGGATATTTGTTTCTGCTTTTTTAAGTCTGTAAATTTAGCTTTGACCTTGGCATTGGTGCAGATGCATTTCACAAGAATACTGGAAATGCAAGTACGTACGATACCAAAGGGGAATATGGACAACTAAGAGCTCCTTCCCTTAATCATGTGGAGTTTTTTTTTAGGTAATTATTTTTTGTTCGCTTAGGCAAAGAAGAATATGTTATCGTATGAATACATTTAGGTATATAGGTACGTTGTCAGGTCAATGCAAGGAGATGATTTGCGTTATGTTAAACTCGATCCTAAATATGATGGTTTTTATTGCTGTCCTTGGCCGTGAGGGCTCTTGTCCAGACGGCAATTATGAAACAGGTTCAGGTTCTCTATTCTTTTTCTCTCAACTACTGACCGACTAACGATTTCACTCCTGCAGCCATTATGCTTTTTTTTTTCTTTATACCTATGTATTTTTCGTATTTTTTTGTTTGAAAGTTCTGCTAAGAGATATTGCTTTGTAATCTGTATAGGTACCTGGCAAGGAATACCTACCTAAGGTATTTTTTTTGTTCAAAATACATAGGTGCCTATGTATGCACAAAATATTAGGTATATTTACTAAGTTTTAACGTGTGTGAATGTGGATTTTAAATGTTGGAAGAAACCCAAAACCTGGTTGTTGTGAAAATGCGAAGTTTGGTCTTAAATGTCTATAGGTGTGTTTCTATATGCATTTATCTGCATTGTTGGGTGGAGTTATAGCTAACTACCTAACCACGGCGCGGTGGCGTCACATTTCCTGTTTAAATGAAATTTGTTTGGGAGAAAATTAGGATTTAGTGTATGGATGTTTACATGTGTGCATTCGCTAGGTAACGTATTGTGTTCAAATATGTCTTATTAAATATAGGTACCTATACATGATGTCGCAAAAGCCAACTAGGTATTAACCTACCTATCGTCGCTTGAAATGCAAAGGGACATAGGTAAGTCAAAATTTTAATTTTAAGTTAAAAATTCTCAAAAAATACAATCATAACCAATTTTTTTAATTTTTGATCAAACAAACATTTAAAATATTAGTGTACCTAGGTAGGTAGGTACCTATGTATATTATAAAATTTACTTTTTCAATAACTTTAATACCTAAACAACAAAATATTTGGAGTTATGTCACTTTGCTTTTCAAATTACAGTATTCCCTTGATTATTTGAATTTCTCTAAAATGTTAACTGCCAAAACTATACATTGTTATCTCTATAATGTGAACTTCCGAAGTTTTCGAACTTCTAAATGTGAATTTCTTTTGTAAAAGTTGGTATAGGTACCTACCTTTTTCTCTTGTTAGTTTTGCGTGCGATATTAGGGACTAATTCACTGTTATTTGTCTAGACATATTTTAAGGTTTTTAATGCAGCTGCAGTGCAGAGAGTATTTCCTGCCAGTTGTGTAGGTAGGTACATTTTACTTTGTTATGCTTTTGTTATGATGTTGTTTTATCATCATTAATTAATACTTTATTTTTTCTAAACTTAATAAATGTTGAAACTGTGCTTTAGGAAAATATTATGTGTTGTTATAATTGAATACGAAAGCTGTTTCAAACAGTTTATAAGAACTGAATAAAGGTGAATCCCTCTAAAATACGAAAACGCCTTGTTTTAATTTGTTCAGGGACTACTGTACTACCTAGGCAATCAACCTTTAAATCTTTTTTCCGACTCGTAATATCATTAACATGCCTGGAGCCTCTAACAATTACCAACAAGACAACCACTGCTGGGTGTTTTTATACCCTTTGTGTTCAACAAGTGATATTAAATACTGTTACACAAAAAAAAAACATATTCAATACTGTAACACAAACAAAAAAACGTAACAATTTTTAAAAAATAAAATTTCCCTCGACTTGTTGAACAATTCTTATACCAAAACATCGCATAGATATATTTTTTGTAGGTATCTGTAAAAAAAAACAAACAAATTAATTAAGAAATATGTATGTAATTCATATATGTATGTACATACCTATACCTATGTTCCTAGGTAGGCTAATTGAAAAATATCCTGCAAACAAAGTAGACTTGCGAAAATAAACGTGAAACCTATTTTAAACATTTCAATTTAACCCACCAAACAAAAGGTCGACCAAAATATGATATATGTATATACCTATGGGATGGTGATCCAATTTAGTCGTTTCATTCGACGAAAATCCAATTGTTATTTATACAATTCGATTAACATTCCGGATAATTTCAACGGGTAAACCCTTACACTATCTTAAAGCGGGAGCCTACGAGTAGTAACACAATGCAAGAAGTTTAACAAGCTAAATTCAACACGTGTTGGTCCAGAGGCATAATTGGGCCATTTTTCGAAAATGAGCAAGGAGTGGCCGTTACAGTCAATGGCGATCGTTATCGGGCCATGTTGAACGAATTTTTGTTCAGAAAAATTGAAGAGGAGGATATTGGCAACACAGCCGAAGCTACACTCGATGTTTTGCGCCATTTTCAAAAAAAGAAGTTATTTGGCGGACCCCTTAGTACTAAGCTTAAGAAATAAAACCACACTCCATTTTGATTTTTTTGTTTGTGTTCGTAAATATCTTTAGTTTATTTGTAAACTTGACGCCTTGCCTTTTTATATATTTATAAACATCGAAGCAATATTTGTTGCAACTCACTACTCAAAAATCTCTTTAAATTAAAACAAAAAACTGAAAACTACCTACATTCACATTTCTCTAATATATAAAAAAATGAGTCCTTTTCAGATTTCAAAATATATTTAGGTAAGATGGCTTTGAGTAACCTTTAAACGCGGTGAATGGCGTTTAAATGAAGAGGTCTCTGAGTAACGTTACTTAAATGTGAAAATTGATTGAATTAAATAGTGCTAAGTCTTCTACTTGGCTGATGTATTTCAGTAGTATATAGAATTTGTATTATAAAAACCTTCATATAAAAACAAAGCCTGGCCCTGGGCAAAATTTCCAGCCTAATGATTAAGAATTTTAATTTTGTTGGATATAGTTCACATTGGATTTTTGTCAAAAAGTTCATGTAAGTTGAACTGAACTTAATAAAAATTGCGTATTGACCCTCACTAGTCAACTGATGAGTCCAAGTGAGATCGCCGGGACGAAACGCCAATTTGTATATACTAAAGGCCGTTAAAAGCTATTTTGAATCAATAATTCAACAAGTCCAATTAAATAGTGCTAAGTCTTCTACAAGAGGGACCATCGTCAACAGGTCCAGCCAGATACTGGCTTACGCAGACGACATCGACATCATCGGAAGAACCGAGCAAGCTGTACATGATTCCTTCATCCAGATCGAGCAGGCGGCACAAAATCTGGGGCTGCACATTAGTGAAGGTAAAACAAAGTACATGGTGGCGTCGAATGCGAGAGGAACAGTTGGTCAAACAATCAAGGTAGCGGAGCACGAATTTGAAGTGGTGCAATCCTTTAAATACCTTGGGTCAATAGTAGCAGCCGATAACAATATAGAAGAAGAAATACGCGGGCGGCGTCTCAAATCCAACAGAGCCTACTATAGTCTGTCAAAGCTCTTCAAATCCAGAAATCTCACCATAACTTCAAAACTGCTGCTGTACAGGACCATGGTCCTGCCAGTACTCACATATGGATCCGAGACTTGGGTGCTTAGCAAAAGGCACTCCGACCTCTTAGCCGCGTTCGAGAGAAAAGTCATAAGGATAATTGTTGGCCCCATATGTGAGGAAGGACGATTCCGGAGACGGTACAATCATGAATTGTACGCAATCTACCTTGAAGCAGATATCGTGACAAAAAATAAGCTCGGTAGACTCCGGTGGGCAGGGCACCTAGCTCGCATGAGCGCAGAGGAACCTGCTCGGAAAGTTCTTTGTGGTACATTCTATGGTAGACGACAGCGTGGTAGACCATGCTTGCGCTGGAGAGATGGCGTAGACCAGGACGCCCGGAGCCTTGGGGCGCAACTGGATGGCGGCGGCTCGAGACCGGGATGGGTGGAGAGACTTGTTGAAGGAGGCCAGGACCGGACCCCGGTTGTCGAGCCGACGATGATGATGATGATGAAGTCTTCTACTTGGCTGATGTATTTCAGTAGTTTATAGAATTTGTATTATAAAAACCTTCATATAAAAATTGATTATAGATACCGCACTTAAGAGCTATTTAGATGTATATTAAAGTTAAGAAGGCTTTAAAATTTCTTTATAGATACGGTTGTAAATATTTTGTATCCTGCAGCGCGATGAGACTGATGCCTGATTCACAATGCGACTAGGAAATGGGACGTGAGCGTGACGAGAACCGCTGTCATCTTTTTCTAGTTACACCGCCCAATTCACAATGCAGCGAGCGTTTTAAAGACAAAAACTCATTTTTGTAAAAAAAAAAAAAAAACAACAATAAAATCAAAATAGCATACATAACAATAGATTTATCAATAACTTTATTTGTTAAATACATTTGATCATTTCTTTTTTGAAAAATCTGTAAATAACTTAGCAAAAATAAAAATCGTCGTCACGACGCGTCTTTTTTCAATTTTTCGAATTCTTGGCGTGACGTGACGACGATAAATGCTGCATTGTGTATAAACAGGTATGCTTTCATTGTTTGAAATTGGTTTGACAACTAGAACGAGTTCTCGTCACGCTTACGTCTCGTTTCCTCACCGCATTGTGAATCAGGCTTGAAGGAGTCTAATTGTTGGTTTGCTTAGACATAGGTATGGTCACAGCAATATCACCGACTGACTACTTTACTCCTGCTCTAGATATCAGTGAGATTTTAAAGTTGTATTTCCATCCAGAAAGGATTGAAAGGATGACGTCGTGACGAGAGACTTCGACATATGTAACTATTTTTACTGATGGTTCAAAGATGGAATGTGGCGTTGGTTCAGGAATGTTTTTCGAATCCTTCGTGTATTTCGAGTTTAATTACTAGCAATCAGAGAAGCATGCCAGATACTCAAACAAGACCCTAACTAAAACCGAAATACCGCTACAGACAGTCAGGCAGCTGTTTATGCCATTGATTCGGCTATATCATCCTCTTATTTGGTTTAGCAATGTCCGGATGAGCTATCAAGCCTTAATGTCAACCTCAGGGTCACTCCTATCTGGGTTCGAAGTCACTGGGCAATAGGAGACCATGCGGTGGAGCTGGGGATTCTCTACAATAGTCTTTGTCGTAGTCGTGAGGACCATGTAGGAGAAGGAAACGTACTCCAGTGCAAATTTGGTCACGGAGCTGGGCCGCCATTTCTACATACCTCCCTAAAATGTTGTTATATCAGAAACCCCCTAATTCGGCAAGAATAATTTGGGAAATAATTCTTGGGTATATTCTATATTCTAAGAAAAATTCATTTTAAATTAAGGGTTATATCTCCAATGACATCAATTATCTGGGATTTAAGAAAAGGCTTACTTTGGTGTACAATGACCCATGTTACCGAAAACTGCTCTGTTAATAGATGCTGATGGTAGAAATTTTGTTTATGAGTTATTTTTAAGAGATACTGACCTTTGTAACTGCATTTAAATAAAATTGATATCTTGATTAAGTCTTAAGATATCCTTTCTCTGATGTAACTTTCCAGTAATGCGTATAATAAATATAACGTTTAACTACTTTTTTCACACAGTGTGGTCGCATACAAGCAGATTCGTGCGAACGAATAGTGCATATTTTTCCTTTCAGATCGCGGGGCCAACATTATTGTTTGCGAATTAAAAAAAATAGTTTTTGATCAGATATTTTACTTTTCGCTAGCTCTATTATTCAAACCAAATGTTGAAACTGATGCATTTTATTTCATCCGTGAAACTATATCAGCCTCGAGTGGAGATGCAATTTCATTATTTTATATAGTTAAAAAAAAAATTATAAATGACACATAGTTGCACAAAAATTATACAAATACATACTCAATCTTACGGCATCCATGGTAGGTATATAAGAATTAGCTTCATTAAAAGAAACAGGGCTTGGATCAATTATACAGGGTCATTAATTTTGTGGTAGCGCTGGCATTTGACACCTGTCAAACTCAGCTGTCATTTGAAGTGTCAGTTGAATTTTTGCCATGTACGATTGTGGATCGCTTAACAATCGAACATAGGGTTAAAATTATTAAAACTTACTACAAAAGTGGTGAGTCAAACGCAGCCACTTTTCGCGCATTACGCGATGATTTTGACGCAAGAAATCAGTAAAATTGTGAAGTAATTTGAAGAGAGTGGAAGCGTTACTGATGTCGTAAGGTCTGTGCATCATCGTATAATGCACGCTCAGTCGAAAATATTGCTGCTGCAAGTGCAATTGTTGCTAATGATCCGAATTTATCGATTTCCCGGCGTTCGCAGCAATTGGTCGAATGATAACCGATTTTTTTTGGCCGGCGATTGAAGATAATGACTTGGACGTTATGTGGTTCCAACATGACGCGGCAACAAGCCACACAACACGACCAATTATGGCTTTATTAGGTGAGAAGTTTCCTGGTCACGTAATTTCACGTTTTGGCGACGTCAATTGGGCACCAAGATCATGCGATTTGACACCGTTAGATTCTGTCCTTTGCTTACGCGAGCAATCCCCAAACTCTATACGCTTTAAAAACCAACATTGCCCACATGCTGCGAATCTTCCCGAGGCGGCCATTTACATGATAGCAAAGTCGAAACTTAATAATGAAATAAAATTTTCATTAAAAATGTATCGCTGTGTGTGTTTACTTTCGAAAGCAAGTATGTTTTTAACATTGTTATTATTTACATGAACTAGTTCCCTAGAAATGATTGCCGCCATCACATAAAAAGATCGGGTGATATCAATTCCACCATTGCCATCTCTAACATAAATGTGGAGAAAAATAATGATAGCTTCAAAATGATATCGTTCGATAGTTTTTGTTTTACGTTAAGAAGCATTTACTGCCCCAATTTTTAAACAAGGTGACAAATAAGATATAACTAATTCCAGGCCAAACTCTTAACCATATTGTAGGTTTGTATATTGTATTTATGCAAGCAACATGTAGTGTGCGATTATTTGAATCATTATTATTTGTAAACCCTCTGCACACAATAATATGGTCATTCATGTATCTATGCACAGGTGCTTAACCCTTTACCGCATGAATTATTGTTTAAAGAGGAAAAAAATAAAAAAAGCTTAAAATGACTTCTTTGGGTTGTTTTAAGACGTATTTCATTAAAAAAATTTTTTTTTCTTTAAATAAAAATTTGTACTAAATTTGTATATTTTTAACCCCTTACTGCATACGAAGCCAAATATGGCTTGTACACTTTTACCTCTCAAACGAGCAAGATAATATATTTTTTTTTATAAAAATACATTCGTTTCAAAGAGAATTAGACACAGAATCAGAAATATATTTTTATGACCACTTAAATCACCTAACACCAAAGTTATTATTATTTGAAATAAGAAAATTTTTCACACTTCCGTTTTCAATGACAATAAGTAACCGACTGACCTGGAAACATGAATATCTTCCTTCTTATTTGGTGCACGAGTTCAAAAGTACAGCTATTTGTTCTCAGAAATGCACAGAAGAGGATCCTGTTGTGTTTTGATCATTTTTTTTATTGAAGTGAGGAGAAAAAGGCACATAACTGCAGAAAGCCATATTTGGCTTCGTATGCAGTAAAGGGTTAAATGCGTTAAGCTACAAGCGGACGGCATATAAAATTTGCAAACGTTTGTAACTCTGACGTCATTTTTACGTCATCATTTGCGACTTTGATTGCATATCATCTGAACACCCTTTTGGGACAGTCCGCACTATGCTCGCAAACTATTTGCAGAATATGTTCGACTACCAAACTGCATATAAGTTTGCGACTTTCTTGCATATCGTGTGAACACCCTCGCATATAATTTGTGAAAGTTTGCGAGCAAGTGCGATCATATGCGACCATCCCAAGCAAATTTAAAATTAAGCGTGGGTAGGGCTGCGGATGATATAACATAATAAAATATGTATATGTAACTCAGCAATAGGTTTTATAAATTTCATTTTAAGTGTTTACTTACCTGCTTACATTAGTTTTTTGTTTTTAATCTTTTTGTTGGCAGAATACAGCCCTGCATATGATAAGGATTGGGTGATATGCGGACTTTACAGCACATCGTCTGAACACCTCGCATATCAACCAAACATTTGTGATCACAGTTGCGGACAGATGATGTGCAAGTGCCTTGATCGCAAATTTATTTGCGACTTTTGGGACAGTTTTTGTATATCGTGTGAACACCCCCATACAGCATTGATGTAGTAGAGTTATAGAATTCGGCTGGTATTCCCCCCCAGACCTCTGTCATGACAGCCCAACCACAGACTAGAGAAATTTGGCTTTCTCTTGTCTGTACGCAGTAACCTTGCTTAAAGCTTTTTCGACAAAGATCTGATAACATAAGAAATGTTATCACTTCACACACCCATTCTCTTTGTTTAACTAGCAACAGGCTTCAACTTCTCGTACGCACGTTATCAATCAAAGAACACCAAACCTAGACGACAGGTTATATTAAACGATATTCTCTCCGCAAAAAGGTAGGTATATATGTACCTAAAATCCTTACTCCAGACTCCAGAGATCAAATTTCAATCTGGATTTTATGTATTTTTAAAGTCGAATATATACCCATGGAAGATGGAAGCATAACTACTGGCATTATGTCTTCTTCTGCTACAAAATAACGCACGAAATTAATTAACCGCCAAGAAACGAGCAAACGATATGTGTTTAGTTCTCAAGAACTTTTTTTGCTCCACTTCAACATTTCAAGGTTAACAACTGCCATCTGTCTTGTCATACAACTTGCTTTCAGTCTGAAAACAAACATACCTACATTATAAAACGAATACCACGAATACCAACGATAAACTCTTTTTATAAATATGTATATGATGTTGCAGATACTCAAAAAGAAATGGAGGAGCTCATATACTAAAATGCGCACTTCATTGGGTTTAAGTACCTGACTTGGTCGCACGAGCTTACTTTCAAAACTGATTTTGTTTATTTTTCAAGTTCGGCGGGGGAAGAAAAGCGGGAGAGAAAGCGCTTTTTAACTATTCAAACTATTGTGTTTTTTAAGCCAATAGGTACTAACTTTGATTTTTAAGAATTGAAATTTCATAAGGTTAATAGCCAATTATTTGTTTTCAATGAGAAAATACATTCTACAATTAGTTTTTTTAACACATCGACTGGATCTGATGAACGTCAAACTTTCAAACATTTATGGAGGCGTGTTTTCAATAAAATAACACGAATAGTGCTACCTTCCAATGCGTCAATTGTTGTGGGTTTGTCAGCGTAGACTACCGACTTTAGATATCCCCAAAGAAAATAATCAAGAGGCGCAAACCACAAGATCTTGGAGACCAATTTATGGGTTGGTACATTGCGCGAAATTATGCCTTCATCGAATGTATCCTTTAATAAGTTAATTCCATTCAATCGGGGAAAGAAAAAGACATTAATCATGGATCTATACATAACAAATACCGTTGACCGTAACATGCTGATTTGTATTATTTCTGAAAACAAAAACAAATACCTACATATAATGAGTTCAGATGGATTTTTCGTGGAACGTAATAATCATAACTTAAAGGGGGCTATTTGAAAACCATTCCGTTTTTTTCGGACGCCATGAATCTGGCCAAATATTTTTGAGGATATTTCGTTTTAATTTACACTTTTTCCTTTTTCGCAGCTAACGTAAATAAAATGCACAACTGGGTCGCACTAACTTTATTTCTTCGGATTTTAAAGATCTTATATTAAAAAAACGTTTATATGTATAATTTTGTTTTTTTTTATTGGTAAAATAATTTCAAAAATATTTTTGAGCGCGAAATATAGAACTTCCGCCGGCCGTCGGAATGGCAAACCAATTGATATATTCATTTACGCACCAGACAAAGAACATTGTCTTTTGACAAGTATTAGAAAAAGTGTGTACTAGTTAATTTAACTTACTTCAAAACAATGTTGCGCAAGCTTACAATTTACTACATTTCACAGGCATCTTGTTGTCACGAATTTAGACGAAAACAAGAAAAACCGTTTTATCACAGGTCACGGTACCTACTGTTAATAAAAGTTTTTCAGTGAAATGATTGTTCATCAAAATGCAGACAACAGTTGGAACAGTTATATTTGGAGCTATCGACAAAATTTAAATTTCCCCGTTTGCGTTATTGCGCTGTTTCCAATTTCTATTTTTGCAAAAATTCATGTCAGATTCTTATAGAACGAGAAAGAAAAAAATGTATGTACCTACTTTGTACAAATAGAATATGATTTTATTGCCTAAAATTTTGGTCGTAAAAATATCTCCCTTATATTACGTTTCCACCGACCACTAACCGAAATTTGATAAGATTTGTACATAATTTTCTTCAAATCTCGAAGATTTACCATACAAATTTATTTCGAAAATCTAGTGAATTTCAAATAAATCATGTTAAATCTTCATAGGGCCAATAATTTATAAATCGAACAAACCTTTTTATGTCGCGCCAACCTTTTTTGTTTCTTTTGACAAACATGAAACTTTCTGTGCCACTTCAACTTCATACGAAAAAGTGGAACAGCATCATTTTGAAAGGTGCTGTCAAAGTTTATCTATTTTTTAATCTTTTTGTGTTTTGGAAACGCAACATTTATGTAGATTTATTAATCTAAACTGAGATAAACCTTCGGTGGAAACATAGGTATTAATAAACTTTTAGTTTCAGAGACATAACATAAATCGATTCGAGTTTTTCAAAATGGCGGAATTCGACAGGTACTTGGTGTCCCGAAAACTAACTTACTTTTCGTATTAAACATTTATTGTTCATTCAACATAATCAATCACTTTACGTTTTGTCATTATAATCAAAGAAGCCAGAATGTTTGTAATACAAAGAAATAAAAGCAGGTGGGTATTTTTTCGCCAAATTTTTTTGCACCTTTTATTTAACTCGTTTATATTCTTGGATGCCTTCGATACACCAATACATAAAAAAACTTACATACATCTATGAAATGGATTTATAATTGTGTATCTTTCCTTTGTGCACTTTTATTTTTGAGATATTTTGTTTGTATTGAGCTTAGAGCAAGCTGCTACAAACAAAGTTTTATCATGAGTGCATGGTGTTAGTGGTGACTAAAATAATGGAAACTAACACAAGCACAATAAACAAAATTAAACAATACGCTTACAAATTTAAAACATTTGAATTTTGAAGTAATATCAAAACACAAATTATAAAAACGACAGTGGATCACTGGTTTAATACAATGGCGAAAAAATGTAACCAGTCTGTTGCACGATATTATGTTAGTATCGGTGCATTATTCCACGGGATTCTGCTCCACATTTGAATTTATTCAACTTTTCATTTTCAAAAACCTTATAAGCCTAAATTCTCAGTTTGGCTTTATTTCACTTTAGAAAACGAAATAAAGCCAACGTGGTATTATTTCGATTTAATTTTAAGCCCTCAGGAGAATGAGTATTTGATAAAGAAACACAAACAGAAATATTTAAAAAAGAAACTGGAGCTTCAATTTGCAATTTGCAGATTTTTCGTGTAATGTGGAAAAACTTGGATCAGCGAAACCAAAATGTACAGATTTCAATCATTCAGTAACGATGGGCAGTGGCGTACCTAACTAGGATATTGTTCTGGGGGCGAAAACGATGTTTTTAGATGGACAAAATATAAAACAACAAAACATTATATTTAGTATACCTATTCCTATTACTTTTCTGATTAATAAAACTATTATTATTCTCAATTACTTCGTATTACGTAACAACGTTCTAGAATAACGCAAACCTAAGTCACAAGATAAAAAAAAATCACACTTCTTCACGTTTGTCGTTTGTCCTATACAACAACAACACCAATCAAAAAAGTAACATTTCAGGGGAGCCTTTTTTTTTACTGAAAAGTCATGGCTTAAGCCTACTGCGCAGATCGCGCTAAATTTCCGTTTTCATACAAAATTCTCTCCAAAATTTAGCCAAACTAAAATTCAGCCAAGCATTTTAACCGAGTGGTACGCAGCTCCAGCTAAAAAAATCAAAATTTTGTTGCTTACTGTACATCACTATCTGTCAAAATTTAGCGCACGAAATAAATGTTCGGCACATTAATTCTCGAGCTAAATTATGGAGGTTTCTTTAGCTCTTGAATTTTTTGGGAATCTTGCTTTCTGAAAATAAAAAGCGACGTGGTTAATATTTGGAAACAAACTAAATATTTATCTCAGGCGAAGAAAAGAATACATTTTATTTGGTTA
Source organism: Leucozona laternaria (assembly GCA_932273885.2). Classification (NCBI taxonomy): domain Eukaryota; kingdom Metazoa; phylum Arthropoda; class Insecta; order Diptera; family Syrphidae; genus Leucozona; species Leucozona laternaria. The sequence goes on along the minus strand of OW026368.1, from coordinate 60,132,908 downwards.
AAATTACTTAGAATAGTGGCTTTACTTATTTTTTTTTTTGCGTTATCAGAGACTTTTAAATTTTATGAGCTTCAAACTATACTACAAAAAATGGAAAACATGAATCTTTCAGCAAAAGTAGTTCGTGTTATTTATAATTTTCTTAAAAAAACTAAAAGATCTTTCGGCATCTAGATTTCAGTGTTTGAATTCGAATTGATGAGAGTATTGAATAGTAAAAACGGAAGCAGGTATAATACTTAACATAGTCAAAGTTATAACGGAATATAGTGAGGGTTTCTGTTTTTTCAATTATTTTTTTTCTCTTTTAAGATTTTTTTTTTCCTTTTTTTGACCCAGCCTCATGCTTTAGCTTTTTTATGTATCTAATGTTGGAAATGTTCTTTAAAATGTGTGGTTCTACGTATTGCCAAAAGAAATATGGTTAATCAAAAAGAAAAGTCGGCTTTACAAAAGAATAAAGAATTTTAATATGACTATTCTCTATAATACAAATTATGAAAGTGAAGAAAAATATTAGTATATTTTTACATATCACAAACAGAAAACTGATAAGATATGAAAATCTTAAGTATTTAGATTCAAAGTGTAAATGATAATTTCAACACTCCTCCTCATTTACATAAAGAAATACCGCATCGCTCTCTCAACATTGAATGTCTTGTTGGCATCAGTGGTTTAGTTAGAAGGTCTGCCAACATTGTTTCGGTAGGACAATATTCACAAGTAACTATGCCCTTTCTCACATAATCTTTTACGAAATGGTATCTTGTATCGATGTGTTTGGTTCTGTTCGAAAAATGTTCTTCTTTTATTAATTTTAAACAACTTTGATTGTCTTCATATATTAGTGTTGGTTCATCTTTAACATTTTTCATTTCCATTAATATGCGGCGAATCCATGAAGCTTCCTGACATGCTTCGGACAAAGCAATGAATTCAGCTTCAGTCGAAAAAAAGTGCCACACAAGTTTGTTTACGACATAACCAACTGACAACTCCACCGTTTAACTTGAATACGTAGCCACTATTTGATTTTCGAGTTGTATTGTCTTCGGCCCAATTAGCATCAGCATATCCATTTTTTCATCATCATTAAGTGTACATAATACAAGTTTTAACTCCGAAGTTCCCTTTAAATATCGAACCAAACGTTTCAACTCGTTCCAGTCATTTTGTGTCGGTTGACTGACTTTTTGTGCCATGATTGAAACACTTGCTGATATATCTGGACGAGTATTTACTGATATATACAACAAACACCCTATAAGTTTTTGATAAAATTTCCGATTCGTCTATTTGCTTTCCGAAATTTGGATCAATAGGAACATTTGACAATTTTGAATCCGCTAAACCGAAATCTCTGACAATTTGCTCAATGTAATTTTTCTGACAAATATTATAGTTGCCTTTAACATCCGTTTCAACTTCAAGTCCTAAATAGTTCTTAATAATAATGGGTGATTTTTTAAGAGGTTTAGAACTTTTAAAAAAAAAAAAACACAAAAAATTCGAAAAAATGAATGAAATATTTATTTGAATCGATAGTTTGAACCTTGCAATTTAATGTTTAAAGATAATTTCATGCAAATGTTGACCGCGGCTGCGTCTCAGGTAGCCCATCCGCTGAGTCCAATTTTGGCATACTCTTTCACACATATCGGCCGGTATCTCACGAATGAATGCATGGATGTTGGCTTCCAGTGCGTCAATCGAAGCGGGCTTGTCCCTATAGACATTAGCCTTGACATACCCCCACAAAAAATAATCTAATGGTGTCAAATCGCACGATCTAGGCGGCCAATTGACCGGCCCGAAACGTGAAATTAACTGTTAACCAAACTCGCCTCGCAATTGCGCCATTGTTTCGCGTGCTGTGTGGCATGTGGCACCGTCTTGTTGAAACCACATATCATGCAAGTTAAGAACTTCCATTTCGGGCAAAAGAAAGTTTGTTATCATCGCTCGGTAGCGTTCACCATTGACAGTAACGCTGCGATTCGCATCATCTTTGAAGAAATAGGCCCAATAATGCCGCCGGCCCATAAACCGCACCAAACAGTGGCATTTTCGGGATGCATTGGTAGCTGTTGCAATGCTTCTGGCTGATCTTCACTCCAAATGCGGCAATTTTGCTTATTTACGTACCCATTCAACCAAAAATGAGCCTCATCGCTGAACACAAGCAGCGCGCAATGAACATTTCGAACCGAGCACGAATTTTGATAGTAAAATTCAATAATTTTCAAGCGTTGTTCATTTGTAAGACAATCCATGGTTAAATTGCAAACCAAACTGAAGCTGTTTGACAGTGACACAAGGTACTAAACACACGTCAGCTGTCAAAACCAGTGTTGCCAAAACCAAACCAGCTTAAAAATCACCCTTTATAACCCAGATTTTTCATTTCAAATTTAGATGATAAAGTTTTCTGTACAAACTCAACCATTTCTGGGTTTTTGCTAGGCACAATGAGATCATTCATTCTGTTCTTTAACATAAAGACATGGATCTACTGTACTCTGATTGAATTTTGCATCATTTATTAATACGGAATGAATGGCATCGTTCCATACTCTTGCTGCCTGTTTAAGCCCATAAATGCTCTTTTTTAGTAAACAAACTAAATGCTCTTTATCTTCTTCTTCAAACCCTGGGGGCTGCTTCATAAAAATTGTTTGATTTAACTCACCGTTAAGAAACGCCGTCTTTGCATCTAGGTGTTGTACATGAAAATTATTTTTTCCAGCGATTGATAGCAATATTCTTAGCGTTGTTTGCTTGACTACCGGAGCAAATACCTGATCATAGTCCATTCCAAATTTTTGAGAGAATCCTTGGGCAACCAAACGAGCCTTAAATCTCTTTATTTTGTCATTGGATCCTTTCTTAAACTTGAATACCCATTTGCTGCCTATCACATTTTTGTCTTTTGGTAATTCGCACAATTCCCAGGTTCCATTTTTCTTCAAGGAATTCATTTCGTCCTTCATAGCAGAGAGCCATTCATTTTGTGTTTGCTTGACATGACATCCCTCAAATCTTTCGGCTCAACTTTCTCTTCTTTTGTCACGTTCATGATTTTAACTAACTTTTCTGGTGGAGCTTTTTTGTTTAATCTCTCTGACCGCCTTAGTGAAACTGTTTCTTGTTCTTCATCATGATCTTCAGTATTTTCTTGTATCTCAGTATCTTGTTCTGTAATTTGATTTTGTTTACGACTGGAATCCCTAATAATCACATCAAATTCAACTGGAATTGATGCTTCTTAAGCTTTCGGTTCTTCAAAAGAGTCCACTACAACGGAAGTCTCAGTTGTTTTTTCATCACAATCTACGAACTGTACATCCCGACTAACTATGACTCGTCTTGATATGATGGATCGTAACAACGATAAGCTTTTGATTGCTCATCATAGCCAACGAAAATCATCTTCTTTGCAGTCCGATCCATTTTTTTTCTCTTTTCGGTTGGAATATGGACATAACATTTTGAACCAAACACACGAAAGTATTTTATATTAGGTTTTAAACCATTCCATCCTTCATATGGAGTCATTGATGTAGCTCTTGTTGGTAGCCTGTTCTGCACGTATTTAGCTGTTGTCACTGCTGCTGCCCAAAAAACATTCTGATGACTTGCGTCCAATAACATACACCGAGCCATTTCAATCAAAGTGCGATTTTTCTTTCTGCAACTCCGTTTTGCTCAGGTGAATATGCTGCTGTATTTTGAATCTAGATCCCTTCGTGCTTCAAGAAGATCACTACTTCATTACCAGTATATTCTCCTCCTCGATCTGATCTTATCATCTTTGGCTTTCTCTGGAACATTGTTTTAACCATTGCTACTTATTCCTTGATCTTACTAAAGACCTCAGACTTGTGATTTAGCAGGTAAATTACAGTATACCTTGTAAAGTCATCGATAAACGTAACAACATACCTTTTCCCACCTGGTGAAACTGTCTGCATTGGTCCACAAACATCCGTATGAATAAGATCAAGAGGAGCCACAGATTTGCTTATACTTTTCTTTGGAAATGGTAGTCTTGTTGTTTTACCTTCCAAGCAAACTTCGCAACGATTTTTCAAACCACCTTCGACCAGCCCTTTTGAGAACATATCTTGAACTACTTGAAGATCTCGGTGACCACAGACTCTATGCCAGTAGTGAATGCAATTATCTTTGTGTCCAAGTCCCGAATAAGCCTTATTCGATTGCCGCAACTTGAAAAGGTTAGATTTAAGGTCCGCAACTGCAATCTGTCTATGTCCTTGTTTGATTTCACATATATTCCTTTTGAAACCTACCGAAAATCCTTTTTCGTTAAGCTTCCGTACAGAGAGAAGATTACCACCAATATCTGGAACATACAAGACTTCATTTAGCGTTGCTGTAAATTCTTCGTTCTCCTGGTTTAAGAATGTAATAATTCCACTTCCACGTCCCTGAGATGTAACCTGAATGCCATTTGCCACACTGATTTTCTCGTGATGACTGTTATCTATTTCTATGAAAAAGTTTCTATCACTAGCAATGTGGCATGTAGCACCAGAATCAACAATCCAACCGTCTTGCTGATTTCCCACCACAAATAAAAATCCTGCCTGGTTTTCCACCTTGTTTGCAGTGTGGGATTTACTTTTATTTACATTGGATTTCCATTCTTTATATTTTTTGAAATCTTGCTTGAAATGCCCTTTTCCTTTGCAAAAGTAACAAATCTTTTCTCTTTTTGTTGTTGTCTTTAGTGCTGTCTCTTTATAAGCTTCATTGGTTTCTTTTCTACGCATAAATTCTCCTAATAACTTCGATTGAACCAAGCTAAAGTAAGATCCTTTTCAAAACGCGTTTCCAGTGCTGTTATCAAGGTATCGAAGCTTCTTGGTAAACTACTCAATAACATGGCTACGCTCCAGCTATCAGAAAGTTCATTCTCACCGATGTCTCTAAGTTTTTCAAATAGTTCGGTCATATGATTAATATGAGCTTCAACATCACCACCTTCATCAAGTCGCATGCTACAAATCCTTCGCATCAGATGAACCTTGATGCTAAGTGTGCCTTTTTTATGGTAACTCTTCAATGCTTCCCATACTTCTCTTGCAGACCTAGAACGCCTTATATGAAGAAGCTGATCACCTTCAACCAAAAGGCCAATAACTGCTCTTGCTTGGTCGTCTCTCTTTTTCCACGCTGCAACATCCTCTTCTGGTCTGGCTTCAGTTATAACGTCTAGTAAACCATCCTTTATTAACAATAACTCAGTCTTAAACTTCCATACTGAATAGTTTCCGTTGTTGAGTTTCATAATGTTGAATTTTCCTCCTTCGGCCATCTTTTGTTTTATAAAGCTTTTCCGTAAAAATTTGTTTCTTCTTAATTATATTTCTTTGACACACACTGGGCCCATAACCTGTTGGAAATGTTCTTTAAAATCTGTGGTTCTACGTATTGCCAAAAGAAATATGGTTAATCAAAAAGAAAAGTCCGCTTTACAAAAGAATAAAGAATTTTAATATGACTATTCTCTATAATACAAATTACGAAAGTGAAGAAAAATATTAGTATATTTTTACATATCACAAACAGAAAACTGATAAGATATGAAAATCTTAAGTATTTAAATTCAAAGTGTAAATGATAATTTCAACATCTAATGCAAATCACCCTGTGCCTGTATACATTTATGTATGTACCTGCAAACGAATCCTAAAGGAGCAATGAGAAGCAGGATGGTACAGGCTAGCTATTAGGTATAATGGCGGAGTTTTATTTACAGTTGATGATAAAGTAGTGTCATATTTACAGCTGTTTTCTTTTAAAATTTGTATTTGGAACAATTTGCAAAGTCTCTGTCTTTTTCAATGAAATTGTTGATTTGAATCTTTTTTCATTGTAGTTTTATTGAAACAAAATGAGCTTTTTATCAAACATTTTAATAGGTATTTTGTATGGTTCTAGGAGGGGCAGTTTCCTCCTTTGCTTTCGTAGTTACACCACTGACGATGGGGGCATTGAAAATAACATACATTAGCTAGTTAAAGCATACTGTAATGTTCTACTAAGGTTCGTTAGTAAAACTTATTTCCTTTCCTTCTTCATTGTTATTTATATTTTTTTCCTAAGAACCTTGGAAGTATTAGTCTCAAAACGTTTTATTCCGGCATATGCAACAACAATAATATACTGATTCTTATAAGAAAACAAACATCAAACAGACGAAACAAAAACAAATAAACTTAGTTCACAATTAATTGTAGCTTTTTAGTAGTAAAAAAACTTTGGCAATACATTTTTTTAACATTTTTTTCTCTCCACAACTAACTTACAACAAAAATGCTACAATTAATGCGGTGTTTACATTTTCTAATTTCGTTGTCTAATGCCAGGACTCGAAAGTGTGAACTTAGCACTACCTACCCAGTTTTTGTTTGAAAACTTCGTCAACAAAATTTTTAGAATTCTTTTCTTTCCACATCTAATTTGCAACAAAAAACCTTGATATCAAGTTAGCACTACATAGCATTAATTTTTTTAATATAAAAAAAAAACTAACGGCGAATTCCTTTTAAAAAAGAAATCGAATTCTCTCTAAACAGAATCGATTTTTTTCTGTCAATTGAAAGGAATTCGTATTTCGTAAAAGAATCAATTTTTTTGGTGTGATTGTGTTTGTGTTACTTTATAGCTGCAATTGACGCAAAACTTCAAGAAATTATTCACAAAACTATAAAGATTGTTTGTTTTTTGTTGTGAGAAAAATGTTTTCCCAAAAGAATTAAATTAATAAATTAAAGATATTAGCCAGCTTAAATGGTGCCAATTTGTTGGTGCATTTTATTTGTTTGAACTTCTATTTGCACATTTATTTTTAAAGAAAATTGTTATTGAAAAGTTTTCACTTGCACTGAAAGTTTTTAACGTCTTTCACTCGCGAAAGCTATTTTTTTTTGTCAAATTTGTGTTTGATAATGAACAACGCACAATAAATTATTTTTATAGCTGTATTGACTAAATATATTGTTGAATATTTTGTTAAATTATGTAGAATTCGTTGCAACCAAAAAATAAACAACTCTTCTTCCAAAAATTCCGCAACTTTCAATTTGACGTATTAGAAATGTCAAGTCTTCATAGTGTATGTGCAAATCATTGTGAAATCTTGCTAAAAACGCAAGATTTATTTTGACAGAAAAGAATCGATTTTGTTTAGAAAAAATTCGATTCTGTTTAGAAAAAATTCGATTTCTTTGTTGTAAGGAATTCGCCAAATGTTTAGAATTTTTTTGATTCGACAACTAATTTACAACAAGAAAACTACAATTAATTGTGTTATAAGTTCTTTTTATTTTCTGAAACTTGATATCAAGTTAGCACTACGTACCTTTTTTTTAAATTACAAATTTTTTTTCACAACTAATTAACTGCTATAGAGCTAGGGGAGAGTACAATAACTAGGGCGCCGCTATATAATAACAGATTTTTATAGAAAGGTTAAATACAATCAATTTTTACTATGGGAGGGGGGTCTATCTCCCTCCGTTGAGGCGGTTTTGACAATTTTCTAAAAAAAAATGATTAAATTAAAAAAAAAAAGATTTAAAAACAACTGCAATACTTACCTACAATACAAAATTATAGGTTTTCTGTAAGTCTTGTTCTTTAAAATAATACTTTCAAACTCAAAATTTATCAAAAAAAAGTTTAAAAATTTTATTTCAGAGTTGTGTAATTAAGTACTGAGTTGGCTTTAATTATTTGATGCCCTTATAAATTCTTAATCAAAAACAGAAAATTAGATGGTTTTATGTATTGTCAGAATTTTTGCCACAAAACTTGCAAAATTCTCAATGATATTTGCGGGATTTAAATAACTAAGCTTTGAATATAACTTCTCGCAATACCTATGTCAAAATGTTTATGCGTGTCAGCAATGCAAAATCGTATAAAAAATCATTTTTTGAAGTTTTCTAAGACTGAGGTTGCAGCAGTTTTCAGTTAAGGATACAAGATCATGAAGTAGAGAGTGAACAAAATCTCCCCGGCAATCGAGAAGAGGAAATATTGTTGACATTTTTTTTCAAACTTCAGTAAATCTCTAAATACGATTTGGGTTCTTCGTGTTAATTGTGCAACATATTTTAAGAAAACGTCAAACATTTTCCAGCAACTTGTTGCTTCGTGTCAAAAAAAACTAACATCGAAAAAACCTATTATGAATCAAGCCCTTAAATTTTAATAGCTTGATGCTTAGTATAAAGTTCTTGAATGAAAACAAAACTGAATGTAGATATTCCTTGTAGGAGTGATTTTAACTACGAAAATATTGACTTTGGAAGATTTGATATTATATGGAAGCGAGATTTTTAGACAGTTGACCCAGGGGCCCCGCAAATCAAATCTTTGCACACGCCTCATTTTGGCCAAATTTTTCCAAGAATTGCTTTATAAGATGGTCTAAGATGGATGTACGGTATCGCCAAATAATACAGCGTGAGGAAAAGACCGAAAGCCACTTTCAAACTGGGCATAAAGTAAAATTCTGGACAAAACTCTTAAATCTTGCACACTTCCGGGCCAATTTATATAGCCATTATAAAATGTATAGTCGGGCCCACAAATCAAAATATAATTTATAGAGAGATAGTCTATTGATATAAGATCCTTCTTATCATTTGATGCATAATATTTACTAAAGTGCCGTCAATACATCCATAAACACATAGCATACCTAAACAATGTTGTATTCAAATTCTGCAAGAGCGTTAAACTTTCGAGATATTTCTTCTGACTAATTGGGCCATTTAACAACATTTGTATATAATAAATCCATAATAGCCATACATACTCGTTGAACACATCTTTATAGGTAGTATAGATTTATCAATTTTTTCAAAAGGATTATCACTTAAATTCATTTTTTTAAAAATGGAATGATGCTCTTCCGATTTCCCTAAGTGTAAAGAATTTTGTTTTGACGTTCTAATTAAAATACCTCAAGATTTTATGCATAGCAAAAAATCAACAACAATAGTCTCAAAATAAAGAAAAAAGCTTATATCAGATGTTTTTACTTTTTGGGAAATCGGCAGAGCATCATTTCCTATTTAAAAAGTGATTATGCTTCTGAAAAAAAAAAAATGTTAAAAATCGCTATTTTCAATTACCCATCCACAACACCGCAACGCGCCAAAGAAAAAACTGCTATTTTCCACACCAAAAATTTGCTGTCAGCTCTTACACTATTTCTTCTTACTATGTTTGAAGCAGATTATGACCTAGCAGATGCTATTAATATTGAACTAGATTCTGCACATATAATATTCTTGACTTTTTTGTCCTATATCTCAATACTTGCCAACGAAGTAAATACACAGTTTGAAGCTAAAAACTCCAGAATCCATATAGTCTAAGAGCTGACAGCATACACACACTGAGGGAAAAAATGCGTTCTAGAATTAAATATGATCGTATTTGATTTAAAGTTGAGCAAAATACAGTGATTTATATGCAATTTCACGTTGAAACAATTTTGATTCAAATAGAAAACGTAGTTTTTAAAAAGTCAAGGTAGTTTCAAAGGGACACGTATTTGTTTTTACAATGAGATCCACATTTAAAGTGCGTTCAACCTTGTTTCAAAGTGAAACGCTTTTATTTTTCATTGAGATCCACATTTAAGTGCGCTCAACTTAATTTCAAAGTGAAACGTATTCATTTAACAATGCAATCCACTTTTGAATATTCAAAGTGCCCTCAACGTAGTTTCAAAGTGTTGGATTGTAAAGTCAACTTGAATGTTTTTTTTTTTAACTTTAAAACTTCTTTTTTGTAATTTATTTTCAGCTTAATATAGAGAATTTTAAGAGCGCGTTGTAATTTTTCGAAGTACCTTCAACACATTTGTGAACAAATAAAACGGGCACTCAAAATTCGCTTACATTAAATCGAAAAACAATAATTACTCTTCCTATTTAATTATTTGTTTCATAAATGATTATCTACCACAAAACGATTCACTAATAATAAAATAATTACAAGTGAATAATATCCAGCACACATATTATGAAATACGTCGAGCATTATTATACATATTAATATTTGTGCATAATTTTTGTCTCATACAAATTAAAAAAACAACAACAATGTAGCCATTTTGAATCAGTATCTGAGTGAAGCTAAAATAGTGTTTTTAAAGATGTTTATAGTTGAATCGAAGTTGACGGAAATTGTTTTAAAGATACAAGATACTTCAAACCAAGAGAAAAAAGTATTTAGATAAAAATCGTGTAGACACTTTGAACTGAAGTCATACAACTTTGATTCAAACATTTTTGGCGTTGGCGCCAAATCGTTCCGAAATGCAAAAATTTAACCCAAGGAATTTGAATTTTTTTTGAAGTTCTTAAATGTTTAAAGGGACTTATACCTACCTACAATAGAACTAAAATGTGACTCATTTACAAACGCATAATTTGGTGCAGAAATGATCTATACTTACAATTCTTATTAAATAAATGATTCATATGCATAATAATTTTTTAGTACATATTAAAACGATACAAGCCAAACTGCGAGTCCATTAAAATTATTTCACATACACATACCTACATAATATGATACACACAATCGGTTTCAAAAATGCCCATCATAGACAATTTTGGTTGTTCAGTGCTATATGTACCTAGTATTATTATAAAGGGTCCGCCAAATAACTTTTTTTTTTTAAAATGGCGCAAAACATCGAGTGTAGCTTCGGCTGTGTGGCACGTAGCGCCATCCTGTTGAAACCAAATGTTACCAATATCCTCCTCTTCAATTTTTGTGAACAAAAATTCGTTCAACATGGCCTGATAACGATCGCCATTGACTGTAACGGCCACTCCTTGCTCATTTTCGAAAAATGGCCCAATTATGCCTCTGGACCAAAATCCGCACCAAACAGTGACTCGTTTTGGGTGTATCGGCTTTTCAATATATGCGTGCGGGTTTTCTGTGCCCAAAATGCGACAATTTTGCTTGTTAACTACCCGCCAAGATCAAAATGAGCTTCATCTGAAAAGATGATTTTTTTGGCAAAATCGGCATCTCCTCTAAGTCGATCGCAGGCCCACTTAGCGAAGCGTATACACAACCAAATTCGTTCAGCGGAAGGTTAAAACTAATTATCTGTCAAATCAGACATGAGCTAAGTGTTACCATTCACGAAATAAGCACTAGTTGAAAAAAAACGTTAGATGGCGGACCCTTTATATAAATGCCTGCTTATAACTATAAATAATAATAGCTGTCCACCATTAGTGACAGCATAACTACAATTAGCACTAAAAGTCAAATCAGGGCCGGCCCCAGCCAAACTTGCGCCCTATGCAAATTTGTAGAAAGCGCCCCTTTTTATATTTGCATCCATACATACATACACTGATACACATGCATAAGACTCTTCCACATTACCCAGGAGGTAAACTTTCAATGCGTAGTTCTAGTGTGATCTTTAATTTTACGCTATTTTGAGATAAATTCTCCTTGAATGCAACAATGAAAGTGATGTTAGTTTGGTGCAAAAAAAAACTTAGCACAGGGATTATTGGAACAAGTTTTGTTTTTAAAATGCAAATGGCAGTGCATATTTGTTTGAGCAAGATTAGATTAGATTTTCTTGCTCCTGGTATTTTGCCCCCAGAATTTCGCGCCCTGTGCATTTGCACATCTTGCACATATGGTTGGTCCGGACCTGAGTCAAATACACAAACCCTCGTGCGTGTCGTGCCGTAGTAGGTACTGAGGCGATTAATTTAACATTATTTAACGATGGTTTTAAACGAAAGAGAAAAAAAAAGATTTGAAGTCTATGCTTGGCTTAGCACTTATTTTCCTTTTATCTTGCGATATAAAGAGCAAGTTTTGGATTGGTATAAAAACAATAGAACTCGAGAGTACAATCAAACATGATATTACGCATTGTCTTTGTCTGCCTTTATATCTGTATGTATGTCATTCTGTCGTCTATACTTCGATCTAATATAAAAACCATTTAAGCGATTTTCTCGAAACTTGGAACAACAAACCGGAACGAAGGAAGTAATGTTTATATGTATATCCAAAACGGCTCTAATGATTTCCTTCAAAATGTTCATACAGGTGTTCTTATAAAAATTATAATAACAAAAAGATAATTATTTTTTTTTGACATAAGGTAATTCTATTATGTGTATGTATTTTGTTATGTTCTTAAAATTAGTATTTTCTTTTATTTTGCCTTTTTTCAGTATGTATGCATGTAATTATTTTTTTATAAAATTTCAAAAAGCTGAAATGTCGTATTTTTATATTTCAGCCATAAACGAACATAGTAATTTTCTAAAACTTTTTCTTCTTTAAAAAGTTATCTTAGCTTGCTTAAAAAAAAAATCTAGTTTTGAAAAAATGCCTTTTTTAACTTTTGTATGAAAATATGCTCTACGCATCCAAAAGAATATAATCTTGTTCCATATTTAAATGCCTCATATCTAGGTTGATCAAAAGAGTCTCATACCTTACAAAGTCGCATTATATAAAAAATAAAATCATGCCATATAGCAATTAAAAAAAAAATCCAATACATCGATTGAAACAAACATTAAAGTATAATAAGTAGAACTCAATAAGACTATTTTCTAAAATATTTGTAATGGCTTATTTATTGAAGCTTCTGTTTTCGTATTCAAACTTCTCGAAACTAGGTTTTCGCTATTCAATTCGCAATGGCGCCACCATGAAAATCACCCTTTTCACAGTGTCGTACCTTGATTTGAATAGATTTTTGACACGCATCTTTCAGAAATATCTATTCACTTAATCCAGAGTTAACTCACCAAATTTGTTGAGTTAACTAGGGATCTAAATTGACTGAAAAACATGTTTCAGGAATTAACTGGGGTTTAAATCCGAATTAAGGATAATCTCGTACTGAAATACTGGGCCTAAGGTAACTGGAGTGCCCTGAATGCATTGAATACAACTATTACATAATAGTTGGTTTCTAGATTTTGCTAAAATACCGCAGTAGAGTGGAAATAAAAGAAAATATTAAAATAGAAACTGTACTTTACTTTACTAACGTTTGACATTCACCCAACTAGGATTTAACAAATGACTCCCACAAGTTTCAGTGGTTTCTTAAGGCAAAACTTATCAACGGGAAATTTAAAATTAATAAAAAAAAGGTATGGGATACGTTTGGAGCATTTAAATTGAAAACGACATTGAAATTCCAAACTAATGATATATAAGAAAGGTTTTTTGGTACACAAGTTTAACAATGAAAGGACTTTCAAGATCCAAACTTGTGAAACATAAATATTAGATATTAAAAAAATACAAAATCTGAACATAAAATAATCAGCTTGCAGGAAGATGCTGATGATAAAAAAGTATTGTTATTTACAACAGACAATAAAAGACTGTTTTTTAATAAATGCGTAGTGCAATGGCTCTGGAGACGCTTGTTCTGTGTTCAACTCTTAGCTGGGCAAAAAGATTTTCAAATCAAAATTGAACAATTGACACCACTAAAAGGTGTCTGATGATCGGCCTGGCAAACGTGAAATAGCTATAACTGCGCAGCCTACAATGACTTGGTGGTAGCTCACTCAAGTGGTTGTTGTTTCATTCAAATTGTTTTGGGAGGAATACGGCAATTTTTAATTTACATTTTTGACCTAAGACTTAGACTTAGAAAAAGGCCCAATAAAAGCCCAGTTTTAATTGAAAACTCATCATAGACACAAGGCAATTTAGCAAACTTTATTAGCGTATCGAATTTAAAATAATGAAATAGGTAAAATGTTTTTTCATTGATCATTCACTGATTATTAAAATCGATTTTCAGCAGTGGAAAAATAAAATATGGATTTAAAAAAAAAAAATATGAAAACTAAGATTTTTTTTCGTTAACCAATTCTATTATTCATAGCCTCTAAATGGATCCCAAATAAATCCTACATATATTGTTTGCTGAATAGGTAGTTTAAAAATCGAAAATTAAAATGTTCAATGATGAATTTCAATGATACGTATAACCGGGCCTCTATTTTTGTCTTTTTCACTATACTAAAAGTGTATTTAAATACAAAACATTCAATTTAAATTTCAGTTCAAAACATTCATTCGAAAATCGCAACACTTTTAAGTGACTTTGAATATGGTTTTAATCGCAAAGCCATTTTGATAGGGGGTATAATATGATTGCTGCGGTCCGCTCTGTTGATCATAATTTTTGTATAAATCATTTATTATACAATTTTGTGAAAAAAAAATATAAAAGTAATAGCTGATATAATGTAGCATTTGCACAAAACTTGTCAATTTTTCCCTTCAAAAGACATTTAAAAGTTATGTGTTGCCTAAACTTTATGCAAAGTTTTTTTTTGATATAAAGAAACTTCACTGTTTCAAGCAAATTGTTATTTTGAAGTAACTGGCTATTTGGATATTCCCATTGAATTGTTTTAGTTGAATTGTTTTTTTGTCGAGCTGTTAATAAACCTACAAGACAAAGATGTTTAAGCCCGCAGCTTTTGTTGCCAAATCAAAAAGGAAAGAAAGCTAGCGGGTGTAGTTTCCTTTCATTTTGAGAATTTAGACCCGGGGGCCTCAATTCCGCTGGTCTTATTGCACTGCACCGTTCTTAAAATATTTAGATAGAATTGTTTTAAACCCACCCTCCTTTCCCCCACAAGAAATCTTAAGCCCAATGTCCGAATATATGGTACTTTTTGGAAAATGTTTAAAACATAAAAATAAAGCTCTTTTTCGAAGTTGTTGTCAATAATATTTATAAATTGTGTTTTTTTTTTAGACGTTTGGTTTTCAATCTGGCAATACTTTTTTCGGAGTCTTTTTGACAGCTGTCACTTGGTTAATGCTCAGTATCTTTTGCCATTTCATAATTAATAGACTTACTCCTGAACAACGTTTGCAAATCGTGCAAATTTGTTACCAAATTAATGGTTCGATTCCCGCGACGCATCGCGCGAGTTAGACAAATGCAAGTCAGCAAACTTGGCGACGGAACATTTGTGTTGCTTCGCAACCAATAAAGTAATGCAACACCACTTTCCGGTGGCGATGGGAAAATGTCTATATCTGAAGGCCATCGGAAAGTGGATGCATTGACCTTTTGTTTATTATAAACGTTATTTAATTATTAATTGATAACATTAAAACTACCGGCAGTCACAATCGACCCGGGAAACACAGATGATCGTTTTATTACTACTTACACTACAATATAATATATGTAACTGGCGTTGCGTCCAATATTCGGTCGACATAATCGCAAAATCGCATAAATTCGAGCAACCATTAATCGGTTTCGCACCACGTTTATTCTAGTAGCTAATGCGCATCCTCAGAGACGCGCGCCGTACAGTGCGCACCGAAGACGCTATTAGTGGAGCAGAGTATCGAAGAAGACCTGAATGAGTCCATCCGCCATCGCGCGCAACAATTGGAGCTGTGGAAAATTGGGCCTCTCTGCTGGAATTTATTCGAGCCAGCCGCGGCTCTTGCCCGAAATCATTTTTAAAACATGGCAAACCCTTATCTTTATAATAAACCGTGACCATAACATTAAATTATATGCGTTTTAATTCTTCTTGAAAACCACACGTCTAAAAAAACACCCATTATTATAACTATAGCTAACATAATCATTATCATTAATTAACTACTTTACACATGACAGTTCCTTTGCTAGAGCAATGAGTTAAACTACATTTAATTAAATCCTTCTGCCGTTCTGTACAAAATATATATTTGACCTGTTATTATTATCCAAGAAATTGTTTTTCTGCTTAAGTAATTAAGACATCAGTACTTTATTTAACTAAACTTATACCTAAATATATTATTTCTTTTTCATTTCAGGTGAGTCTACAAGCTTGATGTAATTCATTGCAATGGTATGAAAGCGTATAAAATAATTTAGTCAAATGAATATATAGTTCCAATGTTAATGTACACGTGCTTACTTTTTACATTTTCCAAAATGATGCTGCTGGAATAAATAGATTTGTTTTTCTAAATATTAAACTTATTTTTTTTATGTTATTTCGTCCATATATTTTCAATGCCTTATTGCAGTAAGAACACCATTTAAAAAAATGGAGTATACCTACTATGTAAATATTTTATTTTGTTTTTATATTCTCATTGAAAGCCTTTTTACTTTTTACATTTTCTACGATAATTCCAAATGATATCATTGATGATCCAGTTATTTTCTTGTATCTACCTTTATGTGTTGTAATTATCTGTAATTTAATTATTTATTTTTTTACTTTTCTTAAGCAAGAGTACAAAAATAAATACAGTTGAAAACAAAACAGAATAAAATACTAAAATAAATACAAATAAATAAAAAGAAAAGAAACAAGAATTCACACACATCCATTATCAGTCGAGTTAAAAAAAAGTCCAACACACTGCTTTTCAAGCCCACAATTCGATAGCTTTATACCGACTCAAAGTTGCTTTTTTACATTTGGCCTTGAACAAAAGCAATGACCCTTTTTTTACTGGTGTGAACATTTATCGTTCGACACTCTCGTTAAAAGCAAGGTGAAATGTCAGTCTACACACTTTTTCGATGTTGTTGATTATGTTTTTGTTTCTTGTTTTAATTCTTGTTCATAATTTAGAGTATTAAAAAAGAAGGCACGATAATTATATTATTTAAAAAATATGCATACAAAAAATTATTGATATATGAGAAATTACCTTTTTTGTAGAGTGATTAAATACTTTTAGGCAAATTTAAATATGGAACGTTTGTGAAATATTTTTCCTTCTCAACCTAGAACTCATATCGTCTGGTTAGCGTAAAATGAAAAAAATAACGTCTTGGGCAATATTGTTTGCGAGGGAGGCTCACGGGCCTGACAGGTCACAAGGATTGCGAAGGATGCAATTGATATAGGAATATAAACTTTATTTATAACTTTATAAAGACGAGTTTGCTGCGTTGATCATTTTAGGATAAATCGTTGTAAGCCCGGAAAATGGCAGGTATGTTCTAATGATTAGTTATTTTTTTTTTCAAATAAATCTGTATCTCTACTTATCAGACTATAAAGTCTCAGTTTTATGGTTTTAGTCAGTTGAAAGTCATTTGTACTGCTCTGGTTTTACTTATAGTCAGAAAGTATCTTAACTGCAGTCAGTCGCTACGGTAAATCCACGAAGTTAATTTCACAGTAATATAGCAGTTTTATATAGTTCTAGGATTATTATAGAGAAAGGACGAGACTAGGGACATGCAAATTTATAACAGTTTTTTGCCATTTAAAGTGGGCGTGAGTTAACGCGCTTCCCGCTACTTGCCTGTCGTTTTTGTTATAAAATATTTGTGAAGTTATATTTCTGTACACGATTTGAGAGTAAATAGTTTATAAAGAAATGTCAGTGACATGATTACTGTCAGTCAAATCGACTGTGAACAATTGCCAGTACATATATGTACATGTGTATCAAAACGATTTAAACTTTTGTGTGTGACCTTACACTTGAACGCGGCTGGGTGGTTTTTTTAATGAGAAAAGATCATTAGTAGATGCTTTAGAAAAAAAAATTGAAATCCGTACAGCCGAATTATTTGTAGCCCATTTTTTTAGAGCTACATCGCAAAAGTCCACTTTGTTGTGAACAAAATTAAAAAAGTAATTTACAGTCACTCAAACTCATATTCGTACGGAAGCTAACATGCAGTTCTTTTGCAATTAATTCGAAGACTACAACAAAATCCGACCTTTATTTGATTTGGAGTCAAAGATCTTATTTACATTTAATATAAAAATCCCAAAAAAGAAACATCCCTTGCCAAAATGAGGACATTTATTAACAAAACTCCGAAAGCTTATTTGAAAGAAGTCAAACTCAATATCGTTTTGTTCCATATTCCATATTTTATATCCCACATTTTTAACACATTTTCCAATAACTTCTTTTTCAATGCAAGAGTGTTGAAAAAGAAGTTATTGGAAAATGTGTTCAAATTGTAATGGAAAAGACTAAGAAGTTTTCAAAATTTGTGCTAAATAGACTAGACCATGGGATATAAAATATGGAATATGCAACAAAATATTGAGATTGTGTTAGGTTATGGTTTAAATCCAAGAAAACTTTTGGTGTACGAATTCGAGTTCGACTTCTTTCAATTAAGTTTTCGGAGTTTTGTTAATAAATGTCCTCTTTTTGAAAAGGGATGTTACTTTTTTGGGCCCTTAATATTAAATGTTAATAAGATCTTGGACTTGAAAACAAATAAAGCTCGGAGTTTCGTGTGGTATTCGAATTAATTGCAAAAGGACTACATGTTAGCTTCCGTACGAGTACGAATATGAGTTTGAGTGACTCAAGATGTGATTTTTTGGCAGAAATAAATTATTTAAAATTTCAGTTGAACAAAAATGAAATTTATTTCTGTCAAAAGTTTTAGAGACAGTAGTCAAGATTTAGGTATGATACCCAACGCATTTTTGACAATAAATACATTAAGGCCCGGTTTTTCAGTGGTGAGTTAAACCAGTGTTTACTAACTATGGACATTAATTAACCCACAGTTAACTTAAAAAGCATTTTTTTAATGGAGACTGCATGCGGGACGACTTAACAAACTCTGAGAATAAAATATTAAAAGCATCTGTTCAGCAAATCCAGAGTTAACTCACCAAATTAACTCGGGTTTAACTTTAATCTCGAATTTAAACTTCACCTAAAGGTCTAATCAAAAAATAAAAAAACTGATAAATGTCTTTGAATTTTTCGATTTTGCATTTCCTATTCAGACAAATGCATAGGGTGAGGGTTAACTACTTTAAAATTAATAAGTAATAAAGGTTGGACTCAGAGGATCATATTTTTACAAACTAAGCCATTCGTAAGTAGATTAAAACCCAGAAAAGAGTATTTCGATTAGAAAAGGTAGCTTAAATATTTATTTATATTTTTTTTCGTAATTTTATCTGAAGCTTAGGTTTTGTTTTACTCGTGAGAAGCCGGGCGGACAAGCTAGTAAAACACATATTTTTTTTTGATAAGAAATAAAAAGTGCACGTAGATTAAAAGTTTTCCGAAAGTTGACGCTGTAAAATAAAATATTCAGTCTAATTGAGAACTGGGGCCTGTAACATTTCTACAAGTGTAACAAATTTCTGTAAAACGAAGCTACTAGTCGAATGAAAGTTCTACAAGTTTAATAAACGGATACTATACAAGTGGGAAATTATGCAATTTCACTATTTCTGTAACTCAATGCTACAAGTCCAGAAAACCAACAGCTCTGACTTGTAGGAGAGTTGATATTTTATCTTCGTGGAAAAATCGGTCAATGTAAATACAGACAAAGTTTTTTATTGGGAGGATTTAATTTGTGGATAATTTAAATGTCGAGAAAGTTATCAGAACTTTACTCAGACATTGTGAAACAAACTCTTCATAACGCTTACTTCGTTATTTTAAATGTATTAAATGTAAAAAAGTTACTAGACTTGTCAATTTATAACAGTTTGTTTATAAAAGTACTGTTTATGTGGCCCCGCAGATCCAGGGCACTTCTCCCTGCCCGCCGTTGGGCACACTTCGGGCACCCAGTTTTTTTTTGTAATACTTATATGTAAGTACCCACATGATTATAAGTACATATATGACTATAAATATGAAAATCCATTTAATAGATTTGTAAATAAATAAATATAGATTTTTTTTATATATGAGTTGATGCAAAGAAAAACTTGGCTAATCGATATCGGCAAAACTCTTCATAATCAAATTTTTAAATTACTTTTTAACTGAGTTATTAATAACTGTTTGCAATAGAATTTATTAAAAAAATTTCCTAAGTAGTTTTATTTAATTTTATTTCCATTTTTTTTTGTTCGTTTCGCATTAAACAATTTTTTTTGGATATACCTACCGAGTTTTTTTATTAACTGTACTCAAATAAAATCTTGGAACTTCAAAGCCACATGAAATGTATGAGCAAGTTCGTGCGACAAAATCGTGCATTTTATTTCAAAGGCATTTTATTAAAGTTGTTTATCAAATCAAACACTGCATTTTTCTATAATTTGAAAACTTAATGAAGTCACTGATACACAGTGTGCGTGTACGAGTATTTGTGACGAATGATGATATTTTCGTCTGATGTACTTTATTTCATTTAGCGCATTGTGATAAATTAGAACAAGAGTCATTTATCACAAAATTCACATATACATGCTCACATAAACACCAGACGGCCAAATTAATAATAATAAAAAATGCCAAACCAAAATTTAGGGCAGCAGTGCAAATAGATAAATTGCCATTCTATATCTATAGGACTTAAAATTTGGTGCGAGCGTAGGCGTATCATCATGTATGTGGTTGGGAGAAAAGTGTTTCTATGTTCCAATACACTCCAATACGTAAGACTGCGCCCCTATCTACATACATGTTTTTACTTACTACAGGGCAAGTTATTGGTTTCGAGTAAATAAAAAATTGAAATTGAATTGAACAAATATGTTTTTAATGTTCTCTAAAACGGCTGTAACAATTTTTATCAATTCTCTCGTCTGTAATGTTCAATGTTTTTTTTTAAGAACACTAGGGTTCAGGTTTTAAAATAAATATACCGGACTGTTGCCAAAAATATTTTTAAAATTTTGTATTGTATTTATTAAAATTTGAAGGTGCCACGGTATTCTGTTCAAGTTTTGTAACTTCTATTATTTTATTCAATTGTTGACTGTACTTGCGGTTCACTGAATTATTTTTACAATAAAGCAATCGTTTTACTGGCTGTGTGGCAAGTAGCGCCATCTTGTTGGAACCAAGAGTCGCGAAATCATGGGCTTTAATTTCTGGCAGTAAATAGTCCGGTATCATGCCGCGGTAACGTTCTAAAGAAATATAAACTGATGATTTCACCAGCCCAAATACGGCAATTCAGCTTATTGATGTAACTTTTACGCCAGAAATGGGACAGGATATCTTCTTTAAGCTGAACAATTATAATTGGTCGACGATGAAAAGACCGCCCATGAGGAAATGCCAAACAATACTGACCAAAAATACTACCGGGTTTTCCAATAGCCACGGCCCACGGGAAGACAATTGAATAAAACATTTTTTGTTTGAGATATTCATGATTCATTTTATTTTACTTTATTTATTTTTTATTTTATGTTCGATTAATGGGGCACATTGATCAGCCTGAATTTGAGATATGACATGATTAATTTTGAATTTGAAAGCACTGGGCGTTTATGGCTTATTGGCATTGCCTTGGGATTAAAGGAACCCCACAAGAAAAACGAACGTGGTCACGAGTTCGGTGACCAATTTATTACATATCGTCCAAATCCATATCATACAATTTGGGCCAATTTGATGGTGATAGCAATGTCGAAGATGACTCTCATGGACAGCGGCTTTATTGCAGTTGCACTTGTTCCTGACGCTCTTCTGTTGTCTGAAAAATAAAGAACAAGAAAATTTACAACATAAATAACAACATCGCCGTCATAAACTCTCAAAATCTACCCGTCCCTATCGTAAAAGAAGTGACTCTAGACATGCCAATTATAACAATTTTTGTTTATAAAAAGTATTGTTTATACGGCCCCGCAGAGCCAGGGCCCTCCACCGGTGGGCATACTTCAGGCACCAAGATTTTTTTTCAAGTCGCTCGAAGCTCGTTATCACGCCCACTTTTAACGACAGTTTGAAACGTTTCACGCGTTATCTGTCATTTAACCTTATACTTAAAAATAGTACCTATGATTAAATCACCCTTTATAAAATAATGTATTTTATTAGTTCTATAAACTATTATACAATTTTTCCAAACTAATTTACATTTACATTATTATTCTGAAAAATAATTTAAGGTTTGTGGGTTTACTATAAATCGAAATTCTCATCGAAAAGAATACGAAATGGAATGTGTCAAAGAAAAGTTGTTCCAAAATTCTGCATTATGCACCTGTGTCTGGGATAAAAGCTGAAACATTTTTGTTTAATGCTTTAGTAATTATAACACTCATAACGGGTGATTTTTTAGCTGGTTTGGTTTTGGCAGCACTGGTTTTGACAGCTGACGTGTGTTTAGTACCTTGTGTCACTGTCAAACAGCTTCAGTTTGGTTTGCAATTTTACCATAGATCGTCTTACAAATGAACAACGCTTGCAAATTATTGAATTTTACTATCAAAATTCGTGCTCGGTTCGAAATGTTCATCGCGCGCTGCTTGTGTTCAGCGATGAGGCTCATTTTTGGTTGAATGGGTACGTAAATAAGCAAAATTGCCGCATTTGGAGTGAAGATCAGCCAGAAGCATTGCAACTGCTACCAATGCATCCCGAAAAAGCCACTGTTTGGTGCGGTTTATGGGCCGGCGGCATTATTGGGCCTATTTCTTCAAAGATGATGCGAATCGCAGCGTTACTGTCAATGGTGAACGCTACCGAGCGATGATAACAAACTTTTTTTTTTGGTTTCAACAAGACGGTGCCACATGCCACACAGCACGCGAAACAATGGCGCAATTGCGAGGCCAGTTTGGTGAACAGTTAATTTCACGTTTCGGGCCGGTCAATTGGCCGCCTAGATCGTGCGATTTGACACCATTAGATTATTTTTTGTGGGGGTATGTCAAGACGAATGTCTATAGGGACAAGCCCGCTTCGATTGACGCACTGGAAACCAACATCCATGCATTCATTCGTGAGATACCGGCCGATATGTGTGAAAGAGTATGCCAAAATTGGACTCAGCGGATGGGCTACCTGAGACGCAGCCGCGGACAACATTTGCATGAAATTATCTTTAAACATTAAATTGCAAAGTTCAAACTATCGATTCAAATAAATATTTCATTCATTTTTTCGAATTTTTTGTGTTTTTTTTTTTTTTAAAGTTCTAAACCTCTTAAAAAATCACCCGTTATATCCAATTGTTAATCAATTCTTTGTTTTAAACCATAAACGTACGACCCATACGTTCATGTTACTATTTATCAAATACAAATAAACACAATATCGCAGTGATAGTATACAAAAATAATAATTTCATAAATGATCATAGCCGGTGAATTCAGCTTAGGCTGTGTAAGTGTAGGTTGATCATGGTGGGGTGTCATTTATGACGGAACACTAAACAACATAGTCAGCTGATTGATTGTGGTGTCGATTTTTTTTCATAAAACAGCTGACCCTGGTTGTATTTGTGTTTTTTTTTCTAGATATACTGGCTCGTTGCTATTTTCTTTTTATTTATTCGGCAAATGACCTAAATTAAATTAACAGTCAAAGTAAATAAACAATGCGTGAGCAAATAATATTCACTTAGCGCTACTTGTTGAAAAATAAGCCGGTTGCGTGGATTGGAACGTTGAGAGTTAAGATGAGCTTAAAACAGACTTTTTGTCGGTTGAAGGTTCTATCTAAATTCTAAACAAAAATAAAAAATACTCAAATAAACATCTGTTATAATAATGCCAACACACCTTCTTTTCTATTTATTCATTGCCGTTGAAATAAATTTGATTTATTTTTTGAATACCATTAGTTGTTTGAATATAACTCATGAGATTACCAACATCATATTTGTGTTGACAAGTACATATTAACTATACGACATATACCTATGGAGTTCAATGTAACTGGTAAACACCTAACGTAAAGTGAAAAATAATATCGTAAAATAACTTTGTGGATTGTAAAAATAAATTTCTAAATAAAAAAAATTATGGGAACATGTATTTTTGAGGTTTTGTATAAATTCTAATGCTAGTGCTTCGCAATACACAGATATTTAATTTGGCTTATCGGGTAGGAGTTTTTCATCTCTATGTAGAAAATATAATATCTCATTTCGAAAATTGGATACAAAACTATAAATATACCTAGACATACCTAGAGATAGAATGTTATTGGTTTTAAAATAGCTGTGTTTTTTAGTGCATGTATACCCGCTTAAAAAATAACTTACATGTATAGTAAAACAACAATTCCGCTTATAGTTAATGGCGATTAAACTCTCTTCTTATGAACTAAGAGCATATAAAAACAAAATAATAAGTATTATAACTGTTATACTTTTATTTAAAGTGAACAAGTGAGTACAAAAAAACACACTTATATTATGACATCTATCTTTTGTATCGATATTTGTTTAGTTATTTTTTTTAATTTTTAAATAAAAAATATTGTTTCAACTACTTAGAAGCACCAGATTTAAAAAATTAAAACAATATCGATCTTACCATTGAAAGATATTGGCTTATAACCCAAAAATAAGACCATTTTCTCAAAAAAATGAAATTTTTTTTACTCGAAACCAATACTTGCCCTATATAGCAAGTAGATCACCAGAGTCTTTTAAATGAGAATTGTTTAATGTTTATAAACACGGTGTTTTGCATAAGATACGACAGAAGGCTTGGGCGTGTAAGTTGGGTCAAGATAAGAAAAAAATCGAATTTGAGGAGGTCTATTTTCGGCTGTTTAGGCGGGAGGGGCAATTTTCTAAAAATCGACCAAATGTAGGGTAGGGCGGGGTAAGTTGGACCACGGGGCAAGTCTGCCCACACGAATTACTTACGGTTTCAGCTGCACAGTGTCCTCAGAAGAGAAACCACGCACAGTTTCGTTTTTTTTTTTTAGTGAAAAAGTAAAAAATACGATCAAGACAGTTTTTTTATTTTCCTAGTGAAAAAACAAGAATTAAGGATTGAGGTAAGGTTTTTTGAATAAGTGAATAAAATATTGTTTTTCATATTATGTGCATTTAATTAATAATTTTAAGTATTTTTAATATATGACAAAATAAGTTCATCAAACCAGGTTTGGGGTAAGTTGGCCCAGGTGGGAG
The DNA here is from genome assembly GCA_932273885.2 of Leucozona laternaria. Lineage (NCBI taxonomy): Eukaryota > Metazoa > Arthropoda > Insecta > Diptera > Syrphidae > Leucozona > Leucozona laternaria. The sequence continues at coordinate 60,108,004 of OW026368.1, read as the reverse complement.
AGCCATAGCTGGTAGAGCGCAGATGAATACAGTTGTGGCAGCTGTTCTGTCTAACGAAAAATCTGTGAGGGAAGCCGCCTCCGAATTTGGAATACCAAGAACTACATTTATTTTTTTTTTACTGCTAAAGAAGTGTGTTTTGTTTATTTTTTTAGTTTTTTTTATATATAATTAGCGCGCACTAAAGGGGTTATGACTACCCTTAAAATGATAATCACAGCACGAGCGATCAGGTAGATTGGAGGGGATTGAAAAAGAGATACCGATGCACATTGGTTTTAAATGTCTAAAGATTACAATGAGAGGGGAAAACCGGCTGGGTAGAGCATTCCACATTCGTGTAGTGCGACTAAGGAAAGAATCTCTGTACTTAACAATACGTCCGAAGTTGGGCTCAAGGGTAAACTGATGAGCATTCTTAGAAGCGCGAGTATTACGGTTGAATAGTTTAAGGGGAGGAATGCAACTGGCTATTTCCCTAGGACACTGTTTATAGAAATTGCGGTAAAAGTTTGTTTATTGTTCTAAAAAAATATCTTTATAAAATTTTGCATTCTTTGTTCTTTATAAACTGGGCCAACTTGAACTTGATCCATTTAAGGTAGCTTTATTCTTCTCCGGTTACATATTTTCAAATATTTCAGGTTTCATTTAGAACTCAGAGGTCCATTCTTTCTTTTTTTATCAGCTCCATAGTTGTACTATGAGTAGTTTGATAATTATGAGACTTCGAGTAAAAAGCCCCGCCCTACCCTACTGGAATTTTATTTACTTACTTGAATGAAATTAATCGAGTAAAATAAAACAATTACTTTTATAAGGCCTACCCTTATATGGTAACTCGCGGCCTCCGATATTCTTCATTTATTAATAAGTGGGGCAAGTTTATATTATAACCATCTTGACTATTACATTTTATTGAATGTTGAAGAAAACTACAGAAATAATTTTTAGAAAATAATCTTTATGAATTTAATTAAAAATAGTAAAGATACAAAGGTGGATTTGCCTTAGTTCTTTAAGAAAACAAGGGAAGAAAATATTATAAAAGTTTTTCCGTTCTTCCGAAAATGAAGTCAAAAAACCCCTTTTTGTAAAAATAACTAACAAATTATTATAACTAAAACATTTTTTAAAGTATTTCAGCGTTCAGTTATGTTTTTGTTATAGGTAATTAAAAACTGAAATTATGTATTAGGTACTGTTTGTTTTTAATGCTGAAGATAAAACTAAAATATGTGTTTCCAGTACAATGTGAATGTTTTTTGTTACGATAATTTAAATAGGTGTTTCTTATGAACAAGATTTAGAATAGTGCTGTAGCTGTAGTGCTTCTTCAGGAATTATTTTTTCCATTTAAAGCATCTTGTTTAAGACAAAGGATCTTCGACTTTGAAGGCGAAATATTATATCCCTAACATTCGATATCCCACATTCATTAGACGAAAATACAGACATCAACAATAGCAAAATAATATTTTTTTATTATTTCACTTTTCGTTTTCTTCGACGAAAACTTCGTAGACATAAGTAATATTTCCTACCCACCCCAACAAAAGCAAACAAATTCAATCAACACATTAATTATACGCAAAGCAATGCTTACCCCACAAAAATTCCACCATACAAAAATAAAAAGAAAACAACAAATAAAAGGTAAATACTACTTTCTCATTCAGAATTTCTCAATTACGCCCAAGCTAGTATGAGTGTGTCCTCAAAACCCAAAATGATGTGTAAAACTTTTATCTATAATCCCCACACTATCAGTCGATTGTTAAATACAAAAAAATCGGCGTAAAGTATTTTGTACAACAAACAGACACAGCGAGATAGTAATTGAGTTCTGCCTCTGACCTTAATTCCCTGGGGTAGCCATGACCCCGATTCACAGCACTGTCAATCTGTGGGTATGTTCCATGTGTGAGTATAATTTTTGTGTTCGGCTAATATACCTGACTGTCTGCTATACCACGTATACCGAGCTCCACAACATCTCAAACAGAGAAAGTGTTATTTAGGAAATGAACATAAAATATGGGGCACGATGCCACTTGGATGTGGGTCCCACGCAATTTTATTTTGGAAATCTAATCTAAAGCAGCTTGTGTATTTTCGTTTGCATGTATCGTTTGGGGATGAAATCGACTTACCCAACTATATGACTATATGCGTGAGAGATAGAAATCATTACTTTGAGTGCGTGTCTATGCTACAAAAGACCCGCAGCAGCAAACAGGTGGGTGTTTTGATGAAAGTGTTTTATGTGTGGATTGAAGTTTATTATTTAATTAGAAACTAATAGACTACTCATAGCTATTTTTCATACAGTGGTTTTTTGGAATTATTTCATACATCTATAATAGATTTATTTATTGAAACTAATGTATGCATGCACAAAAGGATTTTTCTTTTAACTTAATTAAATATATACTCGTACAACTATAAACTAAAAAAAAATATATAGTCTATTTAAAACTATGAAAGGAAATACACGAGCTCCGCGATGTAAAATTGATATAAAAAAGGATGTTACCATCTAAGGTCCAGTTTTTCAGTGGTGAGTTGATCCGGAGTTAGTTAAAAGTTAACTGGGGAAGCAGTTTTTTGGTGGAGAATTCATGCGGAACGACTAAACAAACTCGGAAGATAAAACATCAAAAGCATCTGTTTAGTTAATCCTGAGTTAACTCACTATATTTGATGGGTAAACTCGGTTTTAAATTTAATCTCGCACTGAAAAACTAGACCTTAAAGTGATAAAAGCATATAAAAGGTAAACTAGTTTCATTAATTGGTCATACAAATTTGTTTGCGAGTTTTTAAAGCAGGCACTTCGTTTATGGAAATTATGGAACCACGAAGGTATTCCATAGAAAAATGAGAAAATTATTTATCAGTTTTTAAAGTTTTCCAAGGTCTTCCATTATACCATATAAAAGGTCAGATAATAACCATAAAAGATCAATAATTAGATTAATGAGATTGCACCTCATTTGAGGGATACAAAAAAAAAGAACAAGAAGGTATACCATTGGAAAGGTCAAATAATGGTCAGTTTCTTTCAATAATTGCCCAACGATAGAAACTTGTTAGTAAATTAATAAACTTTAATTCAAAATTCACCCCAATGAGGTCCTAACATTCTCTAACAACCTTAAAAAATGATTTCCTATGGTGACCAATTTCTGAAACTTGCTTACTTAAAGGCTCTCTACCCGTGAAGGATTTCAACTTGAGAACCACCAACTTTCCATTCTCTTAATCCGAAGGTTCGGTCTTACTTGTTGCATAGAACCTGTGGGCTAGGAATCGAGAATTTGATCGATGTGGCTGATCCAGTTTCGACATGTTTTCACTTTTTGTATCGGTTTTATCTTCTGCTCTATTATTCTCAATACTCTTGCATAGTACTAAATATGCTTCGAACAGTTTTTCTTTCGAATGAACCCAGTATCAAATCTCTCTTTCTGCTTACCTTCCAACACTCGGCGCCGTATGAATGTCAGCATGAGTTTCTTTTTAAGAGCGTACACCTGGTCTTAAACTTCAAGAGTTTTGAACCCATTTGTTCTGCCATATCGCAGTAGCAGCCGTATTTTTAGGATAATTCTTCGCCGGATATCCATAGATGAACTCCGTAACTACCTCGTAGTTGCTGCTATCAATAGTGACGTTTTCTCCTAGGCGGTGTACAGATGGCTGTTATTTTTTGGTTATTTGCGTATATCTTTTTGATGGTTCGACCAATTTTGTTATAATTTTGCAATCTCGTGATTTCCAATAGTGTAAACAATATTGCATTTAAACATTTTGAAAAACATTTTTTAATAAACCACATTGATTATCAAACAAAAAATCAATTTTGACTCTTTTAAATATTTTCTCGTTAAATAAATACATTATTCATCTTCAATGTGTGGTTACACACAGTTGTTAACCACAAGAGCAAGTTCGTGCGATCAAGTCGTGCATATTTTTTTAAACAGAAACTTGTAATAAGTTTAAAACAATATTGTCTATCAAAATTTTCAATAAAAAATATTTTTTGAATTAAAAAAAAAATTAAAATATGTAATTTCTTGAAAATTCGATATCGCAAAAACGCGTACTCAATTTTTAACTCCACATTAATGAATATACAATTTCTTTTTTCTAATAAATAAAGAGTTATTATAAATAAATCCTACATCGCGTTGGGTTCAAAACAGTTTCAGATATATTTTAGTCAATTTATTTATAATTTTGTTGATTTTTTAACAATTTTCCATGCATAAGTGCACCGTTGTTCATTTTTGTATAAACACAACATACATAATACAACCTTCAACCTTTTTTGCAGGTGGATAAAATATAAGCTCCTTGTACTAATTTATTTCCGAGTTAAGCACTACAATTTTAACGCACATAAGAAAAAGTTCATTCAACCCAATCATGGATTTTATTATTGATAAAGTTCTATAACTTATCGATTTAAAAAACTAACACCACCGGGCTTTAAAGAAAAAGGTAAAAATATTGCTTCAAATAAATTCGAAATTGAGTTCATTTAACATACCTAATCATGTTGAAGGTTTAGGCTTTAGAGTACGAAAATTCAAAATTTTGTAAAGTAGTAAAGTCGCTTAAAGTTTAAAAATATTTTGTTTTTGAAATTTAGGGCAACAAAATCATGTTGGTTCCAAATAAAGGGGGGCAAATATTTTCAGAATCGCAAACACAATGAGAAATATGGGTGCTGGAATGAAATAGCAATGCATATACACATTTCATTTCCGCAGATTGGAACGCAATAGCAAGCGGTGATATAATTTTAAGGCAAAACCCAAACCCGATTTTCAAAAAACATCTATTTGTCGTTTTTTTTTTTAATTCCAAACTCAGGTAAAGGATTTAGAATTTTACATACCTTCATTTTTTTTTTTGTTCGACGTATTTTAAATATTATAATAAGGTTTTCTCTTAAATGTAAATCTACTAATTTTCTTTCAACCATCTCAAAATATGATCTGTAAAATATAAATTATTCAGCAGAACAAATTCATATGCTATCTATCAAAAACTGTCAATTTAATCATTTAAATCACTTGTCGAGAACTTATTTCGTTATGTACCTAAATATTTTCGACGAAAAAGATTAAACTTTTCCCCTTATGATCTGGAACAAATTTGTATGTATGTATTTATCATTGCAAAACATATCTTTTATTAAGTAGGTATAAGCTTTTTATGTGATTTAAATTACAGGGTGACATGGCTTTGGAGACCAATATTAAAATAAAAAATAATTTTTTGCTGGTGCGACACCTCTGGACAACACGAGCCATTGTAACCTACACCTCTCAACCATTCCTGTGTGCGTGTTGTCGGCAAGAATGGAGGCGACCTACAATTTTTTGCCAAATCTGATCGGCTAAGCTAAGAGAATTTTTCATGCCAAGAAATATTCTGGAAGGATGTGTAATTAACCCGCCAATGCAAATATGTATCCGTGCAAAAAAAAACTGTTGTTTTAGGTGGCATAGTGGTACGATGACGATCCCCGAACCAATTTTAAGAAAAGAAACATTTTAAGCGAGAGTTTCCAAAATTGGCGACGTTTTATGTGTGAGTGTTAACGCTTTTGTGTTTTGTTGTCGAATGTTTTATTCGAACTTCGTAATTGTATTGTCATACGTTTTGACTCTGTACCACGACTGTAAGTCGGAATTTAAGATTGTAATGGGAGATTTCAATGCAAAACGAGAATTTCAAAAAGATAATGAAGACCTTATAATGGGAAACAATGGTTTAAGTGAAAGAAATTAAAGAGGTGGTTTTGTAATCCAAAACCATGTGTCTTTTAAATTGAAAACAGTTTGTTGGCTCAATTTTGAAGTATAGAGTCTATACAAAATTTGTTTTGTGGTGTATGCCACGCAAAGAATTTAAATTTTTGTATTGTTAAATAAAAACGTACTTATAAAAACGGATTTGTGATTTTCTTTCAACAATTAGACCGTATTCATAGTTCTCTGATAAATTATTATTTTGTCCTTGCTGAACTAAACTGACGCTTATGTTATTCACAGCTAAGATACAGAAAGGGATAATATGTATATGAGGTGTGTTATAACTATCTTTGAAACCCTCAACTTAACATTTTAATTGTTAATATTGAACCCTTAGAAAAATATAAGCTATTTTTGATACCAAAATAAGGTTTATGACTGTCTATGTTAGTAAAAAAAAATATTTTATCACAAACTTCCAAAAATTAGTGCTAAGTCTTCTACTTGGCTGATGTATTTCAGTAGTATATAGAATTTGTATTATAAAAACCTTCATATAAAAACAAAGCCTGGCCCTGGGCAAAATTTCCAGCTCAATGATAAAGAATTTTAATCTTGTTGAATATAGTTCACATTGGATTTTTTTCAAAAAGTTCATGTAAGTTGAACTGAACTGAATAAAAATTGCGTATTGACAAGGCCCTCACTAGCCAACTGATGAGTCCAAGTGAGATCGCCGGGACGAAACGCCAATTTTTATGGACTAAAGGCCATTAAAAGCTATTTTGAATCAATAATCTTATATGTTTGTTCGAGATTGAGAATATGTTGTATATACATATGTTCCGCAGTTACCTTTTTTTCTATATCACAAATATGATTGGATTATCTTTTTTATCAAACATTCTCAACATTTAAATATTATATAATGCTCTAAATTTGCGAATAAAATTTGAAACACCCTATCTTAAAAATGTTTGAAGTTCATTACTTCTAGTTTTGTTTCCCAAGGGAAAAGATCAAAAGTGGTTCGTTGTCGTTCTTTACAAAAGATCCACCTCTTTCTCCGATCCGCAACTTAAAGTGCATAGTCCCATAACTTATCTGATGACCGCGAATTTCAATTCTAATTCACTGAATATGTCGATGAAAATAGTTTGGCATTAGGCCGAGATCGAGATCCTATACGAGTACATGGTCGTAGATTCAATTAACATACAAGAGCGGCCACAAAATAGTCTTACAGCCAATGTGTTCATTAGTGTCAATGTGCTCTTTCGTAATGCATGTTTCTATTTAAAATACAATACAAAAATAGCACAGTTTTTATGAAAATGAAAAATTATTCGGTTTAATTTTAATATGTATTGTAGTTTTATTTTTGCAACTAATTCGAGGTCGGTGATACTTTGATAGTAAAATAAAGAGGGTGTACGTTTCGTCATCTCTTTAATGACATAGCGAAGTTGTGATAGTGCAATTTAACATTTTTATATTTTTATTTCTTTATAATTGAATTGCTTATTGTCTGAGTTTCGCTATTTTCAACAGTTTTAAAGTTTTGTTACTTGTTTTTTTTTTTGTGCTATAACTTATTACAAAAAAACAGATAGTGTTACGTAAGGAAAAAAATAAAAGCGAAGTGTTCGAACACAAAAAAAAAAAAAGCTTTGGATATTTTTTTACAAAGTAGGTGAAGCTATGCCTTTGGCGATATAGACATTGCTTATTGTTATTTGCGTGAAATTACCGTGAAAGTTGTGTTTGGTAATAACTATGCTTGAATATGAGTTTTGTACATTTAATTGAAGGGATAAATAATTTTACATTATACATTAATACAAACAATGATTTATGACCAGAGAAGTAGGTTACTAAATAATTGAAAAAAACACTTTACCCATAATCAGGCCGTTAAAAAGTTTGTTGCTTTCAACAGTATTGGTAATCTAGTCAATCGGAGTGTTTTGACTAGTTTAAAATAAAGCCTTATGACAAAAGTTAAGTTTTTGTTAAATAAGTTTTATATTTCTAACTTAAAACCTTTTCTCAAAAATTCCTTTTCCAACATTATAAATAATATACACATTACAATACTCTATAATTGCTAGGTGGTCGCCCTTAAATGCGTAATTGTAAAAAACAAGGGCGCGAAGTTTTAGACGATTTAGTATCGTGTTAAAGTATTAGTATAATGCTATTTAAAAAAAGATCATTTTCCAAACTTTAAATGATAATCTTTTTAGCATTTTTCTAAAGTTAAAATCACCAAATATAAATTTTATTTTGTTAGCATCAAATGTAGAAAAGGTATGTTTGCTTACTTTTTTACACAAACTGTCATGTTTTTGGAGTGTTCAGCTGGAGTTTCTTCAGAAAATATTATCAGTGATACTAGTTAAAAATTGCTTTTTAAGATTTTGTGCCATTATCTCTTTTTTTTTTAGATTTTGCTTATATTTATCTACCTCCTTAATAACCCTTTATTTTAGCTTTAACTTTTATTTTGACATAGCTAACATTTGTTAGATTAGACATGGACTTCGTAGCTTCGTCTCACTTTTTGTACCACCCTGCTCGGTTATTGAGCGCACTAGACTGTGGAACGATTCTCTGTTCACTGCTCCACAATCTTTAAAGTTTTTAAAAATGCTACCTTAAAGATAAAAAAAATATTTTTATATATGAATGTATGTACATATATAGGTATGTATGTATATTTGTATGATGTATGTATGTATAGTATATGTATTTACATGATGTATAAAGGTATACATTTTTAATTACTGTTTTTTAACTTCTTAAGATTTGTATGATCTTTTTACTTGGGTTGAACCTGATGACGAGACTTCGGCAGCGTAGTGAATATGGCTCTGAAGACGCTTGGTCTATGTGTAACTCTCAGCAAACAGTTTTTCTTCTCCATTTCAATTTTTTAGAACAATGGCAAGAATCTTTTAAACCTAAACAAAATTTAAAATTGGGATTTTCAAAAGAGGTGGGCTTTTGTCGAATATTGGCCATAAATTTGATATTTTGAACATGAGGTTCAAAAACTTGGAACAATGTTCAGAACAATCTGGAACAGCTTTCGATTTAGGAAAAAAGAGGTGTAGGTCAAAAACAGTTCTTTTGGGTTTAAAACCCCCATTTTTGAATATTTTTCAAAAGAAATTTGGATCAATGCGGAAAAACCGGGAATAATTTGGAACAATTTAAAAAAATAAAAAATTCCAAAAAAAGGGTGGAGGTATCAAGTAAAGTGATACGCATTCCAAGAGCGATGTACGATAAGAACATAGCATACGTTTGGGACGTCTGAACAAATGGGTCTCAAGCAATGTTGTATACTGATCGTGAGTGCTTGAATTTACATGATTGACAAATTGGCATTATTACGTCAGTAAACTGTCAGAAGAATTGACAAATTCATTCTTTTGGCAGTTTACGGACAAAAAACTTCCAATTTGCTCTATCTGAGGTAGGTACCGTAAATAAAAGTTCTTGGTAATATTTGGTACCATATCTCCAATAGCGCACCCAAAATTCTGTATCAAAATCGTTAGAACCCCTTTCCAGATGTATTTTCATTATGGTTGTATGGGAGGTACCGTTATTTTTGGTGCTAAACAAAAATTCTGTTTCCCCTCTAGGAGGAATCACTAAGAAACCTGCAGGTCGAGGTCCACACATACAGGCAGAATTTTCGTGTTCCTTATCATTCTAATGTCAAGTTTGATTAAAATCCCGAGGTGGATTTTTTTTACGAATCCTAAACTTACACTTTTGTAGATACCTGCATATGTATGTATGTAATTATATCATAAGTAAAAACGTGTACCATTTGTTTTAATTTTCAATGGAAAACAAATGTTTCTGATTGCAGTTAAATGAACTTGATCGAAGATAATATTAACTCAAATCTTATCAGTTCTCTAAGTTCGAATTTGCTACTTCTTTTTTTATTCCATGTCTATATTTATTTTTTAATTTTGTTATTTTCAAAATCTAAATTCATTCTGTTTACATTTCATGCATTTCTTTTTCTTCGCTTAGTATATATGGAATTCTATTTGTGCTGTTGGTTTGGTGTGTTTTTGTATGATGTACATATGTAGGTGCGCAAGCGATTCTAGAATGTGAAAGGAGGATCAGATTAAATCAACCAAGCAACCAACAAAATAATATCAACAACAATGTTTGACTTTATAATATCACTGCTCGAGTCCATACATTGATTGCCATGTGCATCACATACTCAAGCAAATAATGATAATTTAGCTATCGCAATGTCACCTTCGATGACATTGAAATTTTTGTTTGCTTTTTCATGCCATGAAAGTTAACCAGTAATTTACTGAAAATGATGCAAAATAAAACCAAAATATTTCAGTTTAAAGACCGTTTATCTATCTGAATTTAAAGATCGAGTTGAATTACTGTTAAATTTTCGACCCCGGATTGTCGACATATGATTTGCACGACCGATTTTGTATTCAGTTGTATCAATAAAATAATAAATATTTTAAAATATAGGGTTTTTCAATAATGTATGTTCTACATGTTGAAATGGAACATTGTGGCGTTTGCTGTGTGGAACGTAGCGCCGTTCTGTTAAAACCACATATCGTTCATATTCATATTAACCAATTGGAGCCATCAAAAATTGGTTATCATCGATCGGTAGCGCTATCCGTTGATCTTGCGTTTCGTTGACTCAAAGGCGTTGATTAATTGTTCACTAAATCGGTCAACTCAAATTTGGCCACCAAACTTTGGATAATCGACTTGAAAGGGCACCCTGTAAAGCGTAAAATAGGTGGAACGCATGTATCGTTGCCGAAAAAGATCTTGATATTAACGTTTTAACATTTAGACGTGCTGTTCAATCGTGTAATTTGCCATGGTGATTTGGCATCACCAACTGAATAATAAACAACAGATTTGACAGATGTCAGCAAAACAACATGGCCGCCACAGGCCGCCAAAATCTGCCCGCGCCTATTGCAATCCCCTATACCTATATAAAAAAAATGTATATTTTGAGTTATAATATTGTATTTCGCTTCAATACAAGTAAATACCACCTAATTTTCAATATAAAACTATTGGAAGTCGAACGGGAGCAATTTAGGCAACTTTTGCTCCCGATTAAAACCTCAGCCCATAACAACTTTTTGATACCAAACGCAAATATATTTCTAAATAACACTTACAAAACCAGCTTCCTCATTTAACAAATTGCCTTCCAGAACTCTATAAGCTGTTCTTGAAATAAGATTTTGTTGCCCCAACAACATTAAAACAAACATGCATTACATTCTAATTATCTACCTACCTACCCAATAAACGTTTAAACTATAATTTTAAGTTCAAATCATTGACTTTTATTAAAGGTCACTGCAAATGACACAGAATTGTCTGGTGTTTGGTTTTATAAATTGCATCAATTTGTGTAAAGTACCTACATACCTATTGAAGTCTCCATACGCGACAACAATAATAAAAATAACGCAAAAAATACCTACAACAACTAAACAGCTCGTATAACCAAAGTTTAAAGTCCTCTTATCTAACCCATCTTAGTAAGTATAGCTATAATTTTGTATATGTATACCTAGCTTTTAGCACCAGTTCAGCAGCAAGCGTCAAATATGCAAATGTTCCAATAAAGAGTATTCGCTTCATCAACGGCAGCCGGGTAGCTATCTCATTAAAAATTTCAATTTCATTCACCAAGCATGAAGTCATGGAAACAAACTGAAAGCACACATTCGCACGAAATTAAAATTATTGTCCATCGGTATGCAATAATCAACAATTATCTTTCTCCCTCCTTCTCCCACGCACACACATGCCTTACTGCTGTTTTTTCGACACAGCTATGCAGCAGTGCGATAACCTTGACGAGCTGTCTGATTAGAAAATTGCCCCGATAACTGCCAGTGAGCAGTGACCTCTATTCGAGTAAATAATGCATCAGTCATCATAAATATCTATCGTGGACTACCACCACCATCACACTTTCGTCCATACCCCAGACCTATCTGTTCCCGTTCCATTCCCACCCCAACCCATCAAGTAATATTCACGTATAATAAAGATAAGTATGGGTACTCATACAATTTAAATGTTTTTTATTTGAAGCTGAATAAAATACAAATTGGCTCTTCGGTGCTGCGCATTCCCGAATCTCTGAGCATTTTGTAGTGCTCAGATTGCAAGTGTGCTTCATGTGCACACCAAACACTTTGAAAGAAAAAAATATATTTTGTAAAATATATATGTCATGCAAATAAAACGAAGAGGATCTCAGTGACAACTGTGTTGTATACCTATCTCTTTTTTCCTTACTTTTCATAATATTCGTTGTCTTTTTTCTTTACGCTACAGTTTGCTCTTTCTAACCATTTGCAAAGCTGAGAAACAAGAGTAAAAACTAAACTTTTGGTTCATGAAAAGTGATCCCGATAAAGAGCAGGATCTTGTGTTGTTGTTGTAGGTAATTCATGTTTTTTAATAATCTACATATATGGATCATTTCTGGATAGCGTATTCCCTGCAATGTATAACAGTTTTTGTGACTCCAATTGAAGATGACATTATACGGAAAGGACGCGACTAGAGACATGCCAATTTATAACAGTTATAACAGTTTTTCGCCATTAAAAGTGGGCGTGTGTTAACGCGTTCTGTGCGACTTGAAAAAAAAAACTCTGGGTGCCTGGAGTATGCCCACCGGCGGAGGCCCTGGCCCTGCGGGGCCTCAAAAACAGTACTTTTATAAAGTAAAACTGTTATAATTGGACTTCCATACGGAAAAGCCAATGTTTTGACGTCTATAAAAAAGTAATTTGACGTAAATTCTTCGTAATGCTGCTTCACTGGCTGAGCCCAATAAACGCGTCACGACAAGCGTTCACATGCGCGTGAGTATAAAAACATGTCGAATTCCTTTCAACCATTTCAGATCGATTATTTTTGTTTATGTGCTATTTGACAGGAATTTTAGCACAAAAGAAAGTGCACTTACAAATGCACAACAAATATTTCGAAGTGTATATGTATTTAATTTACCACGTCCCTCTGTTAAGATTTAATATGTACAAAATTTACTTCAGTGAATGTTTGCAAAGCAATAGTGCGTTTGTCCAAGTAACAAAAAATCACAGTTTAATAAGTACGGACTTCTTAAAATTAATCGTCTTTAAAGATTTGAAAACCAATCTCTGATATTTCTTATTGTTTGCAAACCAACCAAGGAAAATTTTTGTTTATTTATTTGCATTTGAAATCGTAGAATTAAACACTCGAATATTTTTCTTGTTACGTGACAAAAAATAACTTTCAACTTGATGTGCGAATACGTGTAAACCTGGTAAAAATGAAAGATTATATTTTTATAGAAAAAATGATCTTTTTTTCTAAACAAATCGATTATTTCCTAAACAGAATTGAATTTTTGGTTGGAAGAAATTCGACATTATTTCACTCCCTGAATTACGTTTGCGGCTGCAGGTCTGTTGTATTCACTTGACAGTGTTCACATTGTGGATTCACTCCTTCGATTTTTTTGAAGACAATCCAACTTGTATTGTTCAAACACAACCTAACACATCCAACTCATTTTGGCGTTCAGCAGTCGTTACAACAAAACCAAAATCTGTGCTCGTTAAGGGATTAATCTGAAACTTTTCACTTAAGCCTTGTACTCACCTCTTTGTGAAATGAAAAATAAAACCGCTTCAAAATACACGTGAATGATGATTATGAAAAGATAATGAATTCTCCACGTGTATTTTCGATACTCAGTTTGTAATTTTTAATACTCACTTTGAATGAGAAAGAAAATGATTGATTGATAAATAATTATATGACAGACCCTTAAAAAAATCCCAATGAATATTGTTTTGATCCCGTTTTTTGTTGTGTTTAGCCTGTTGGTGGCAATAGATTCACAAAAAGAGACCATGGTTTCATCCAAGAATAATTTTTAAGGTATCTAAATCTTTTTATATTTCAGAACCTTTTCCAAATTAATTGACAAATGTCATACTTTTCCACATCTCATTAGATTTCCCTAGTGGTTGTACGCTACGAAATGAAAGTTATGATGTGAAATTGATTACCAACCGGTTCATTTTCCGCTCTCTCATTTAGGTACACAATTCTCGTTGGGAACTACACCGTTGTGAACTAACCGTCAGTTTTATAGGGAACTTTCATTTCCACTCGAAATGAGTACTAGGCTTTAGATACAAAATGTAAATCGTATTAAGTAAATATGTTTCCAATTGAAAAAAAATTGAATTCTGTAGGATTTAAGTGCCACCAAAAATAAAGTACAGACAGAAATGTAACAAAAGGAAACATCAACAAAAATCAACTAGTTTTTTAAAAAAAAATCAAAATCCTGAGCTCGCGAAGCTATTTCTTATCGTGAAGTGAGAGAAAGAAATGTTTAAAAGTTATCCTGTTATAGGAAAAGCGCACTTACAACAGATCTTCGATTTGCGTCAACTTCTTTGTATGAATGCGCTATCCAGTGTATTATAGAGATCAGTGGTACCACCACTAAATTTTGTTCACTCATTGGGCACGTTCAATCAAAAAATTCAGATCTGAATTAATGCTGTTGAACGCACAAATAATCTGAATTTTCAGTTGAAAGTTGTTGTGTCAAATGCTAGCATTTATACCTAAAGGGTTCTCATTAAAACAAAATAAAATAGACATTTAAGTTCTGGTGGTGATTTATTTAACTAAATCAGCAACAAATTACAGCAAGACTATGTGAAGTTTAATGAAAAAATAATTCCACATTTTTCTAAGAATAGTTAATCTTTTGATTTAAAAACTCACTTATCAATAAACAATAACTTCTTTTATGTAAAAAAGTATTAATTTGTTCGTGATGAAAATTAATCATCATAAATCAACCACTAACCAGAGCGAAAATCATAAAGTTCAACTTCTATGTATAGTACTTCAACATTTCCCCACCACTATCACTTTGTTCTGAATTTTCAGATAAGAATTTTTGGCTGAAAATTCAAATGAAACGTAAGCAAACGTAACTAAAAGTCATCTAACTTTTTATGGCAGCGGGCAATCAGAAGCTCCAAAAATTCAGAAATCTGAAAATTCAGATGTAAAACGTAATGCGTTGAACGCGCCCATTCAAAAGGGAGTTCTTCGGAGATCGGAGATCATAACACTCGTTAAGTTCACCTTTTGTTCTTCATCTTGGATTTTAGTTTTTATGCAGTTTAGCCTCGAGGATTGGTGTTATATTGCATTATCAGCGACAAAAGAGTTATTTGGAGTTATAAAACTTATTCCTCCGATTTTTTGCTGAGGCAAAAAGCCTCAAATTTTCTAATTTCCTTTCAGAGTTCGTTCTTCTCAGTTGGATGATGGTATTGAAAATGATTTAATACAATAATCCACCCACTGTCTCGCCTTTTTTTTTTTCTATAGTTGAACTTTTTCCCTCTAGAAAGCTGAACATTTGTAAGTAAGATGATTGTAACCTAAAGCGATTTTTTTTACAAAATCCTATTTCAGACACGCCCATGCACTGTTCTCATTCAAGCTCTATTAAATCTATTGCATGATATGTGTATGAACTTATCGAAAAGTATCTAAATATAAAAAAGTGTCAACAAAAACTCAAGGAAATATTATTTTAAATTAATAAAATATTTCAGATATTCAGATTATCTAACACACATATAATTATGTTATATTTTCTGTGGTACATTTTTCACCCAACTGGGATTTGTCCCTTCGCTCGAAAATATTCTAAATGTTGTGTTTTTCAAAAGTGTTCTAAAAAAACCATTTGCAAATCCGATGTATTTTTTTACTAAGTGGAATCATCTAAGCATCTATTAATACAATGATATTCCCACAAGCTGATCTGTTTATGACTTAATTCAAGTTAGTAGATATACATATAAATTATTTTATAAAATGTTATTATCTCATTTAAGTAGGTATATTTATTTCCCAATTATATTTTTAAAAAAAAGTTATTTTTTTTTTGGAGGCAAATTTTTTAAGTTATTATATGTAAAATATATAACATTGCAAAATTTCCATTATATAATTGAAAACATAATGATGAATGTGATTAAACTTTACTTCTGCATGAGGTACATATAGATATTACTGTAATCCCTCCCTCTCTTAAACATTTTCTAAATGTTTTTATTAATAACATTTTTCCTTCAATGCGTTTGTTAATACATGCATAATTGTGAAAGTGACGGCAAAATAATTGTGTTCGTCACTGTGACATCAACCATTTCGTTATGTGCCACTTCTGCGGTTCTTGTTAATGGGAAAACACACATACAATTTGTGTAGTACCTGCATATGTTGTATGATTTTAAATTTTCGATACGCGGTTTTCTATCAAGCCAATAAATAACACATTGGTGATGCTATAAGGAAACGCATATTCTTTTAATACATAATTTTAACTGGTTTTTGCATTAAAATAGACAGGCAACATAGAGTGCAAAATTTTCACAACATCGTTTTAATATTGAAACGCTTGTTTTAAAACATTCAGGTCCAAAAAAATATAAATTTTAATATGAAAAAAATGGATCAACAAAAACATTTCCATTTAAAATCTCATATACCTGGAATTGTTGCAGCTGTGGCTGGAACTTATTTTAAGGTCAAGGTTCACTTCCACTGCTTAAATTCTGAAATAAATTCTATTTTTCATTAATTTACCTTTGTTTCTTGTAGATATGCTACCAAATGATTATTATCGGAGCTGACCAAATCCGATGCTAAACGCTTCGACAAATTGTTTGAAGTTCTTCTTACGTCCGCAGTTTCTAAATAGGTATCCCATTCACAATTCCTGGTAGATGCATATGACATCAACACAAATTTAGTATTTACTCAATTGTTTTGCTTACATATTATATTTTATTGAGTTAATTATTGTTTGTAATTTGTTTATCTAATTATTTATTGATTTGCTATATTAAAAGTCATATTTTAGTATCAAACAGGCATACTTTATAAATATTACAGGTAAATAACACCTTATGAAATTTTTCTGCACCCCACTACTCTCTTCCTTTGAAGAATTCAAATATGACAGTTATTGAAACAAATGCGTATTTTGTTTTAGTAAAAAAGTTAACTTTTTTAAATCTAATGCCTTTCCAAGAAAAATGTATTCAGGTTGTTTTGCATAACATGTGTGGGAGCAGTGGTCAATTTCACACCTTTTAAATTTAAAAAAGAAATATTAAAACACAAAGGCAATACTTACAATATTATGCTATAGAAATATTTTCTTTTTGTATCAAGATGTTTCAGAGAATAGTTTTAGAAAAATTAATTTTCAAAATCTTTTCGAAAAAATATAAATTTTTTTTTAAATTTTAAGCTACTAAGCATTATTTTTTGTTTTTAGTATTCAATGCTAAAAGCAGTTTTCAGTCCAACACTAAAAACCAGATGCATAAAATGTATTCTACTTTTTGAGAAAACTTTTCCATTTTCATCATTTCTTGTTTTAATATAGTGGTTATACTCTTGGCACATTCATAGGCAAATAAACATCTGCAAGGAATGTCTTTTAACTACTTTCAAAACGCTCTATATATTTTCACCACTCACTGCATTCACATCTTGCAAAACATAACAAACGAATCACTTACTGACACCAAAACATTAGAATCGTGTAGCTATTCATAAATAAATGAGTAATCGTTAGCAAATGCACCAAATACACCTATAAACACACCGAGTAAAACTAGTTTGGTCCATCGCAAACCATCATGCATATGTTAGAGGGAGAGAAGTTGCTCTTAATCAAAGCGAGAGAAAATAACCACTCTCATTCATATCTTTCCGGAGTGTTTTCGTTGTGTTTAAAACTGTCAAGCTACGATTAGACGGCCAACGAAAATGGTCAACGCGACTTCAAAATGACCTCAAATTCCTACCCAATGTTGTCTTGTCGTGTGATCGTGAACGCGTTGACAGCTGCGTTGAGACCGAAGTTGAAATGGTTTTTACCTTCAACGCAGTTTAATCACCCTGAGCAAATGTTAGGACACACTGACGCAAAGCGTTGACATGCCTTACTTTTCTGCCACGTCAACGTAGTCTGCGTTGACTTCCGTGTGACATTGACGGACTTGCGTCATTCTTGTGATTGTCAAGTGTTATGCGTTGACATCGTCAACGTTGACGGTCCATTGTCAGTGTGTTGATGACGTTTTTGGTGATGTCAGAGACTCAATGCGTTGACCATTTGCATTGACCTTCTAATCATAGCTTTAGGCTTGTATTTCTTCCATTTGGTTCAAGCACGAGAGAAACCAAACAGTGTACCTATTTGATTCGTTTTAAAGAGATCAAATGGTGTGCAGTGTTCTCGGCAAATGAATACATTCATGCAGACCCCTTTATTAACAAAATTGTATTTTCAATCCCCTATAAGCCGAAAAAAACCTGCAAGGCTATTGCAATCGAATCACGTGTATAACTACATATAAATATAAACAATTCAGACGTGTGGTTTTCAATCTGGCAATACTTATTTCGGAGTTGGTCTTTTTGACAGCTGTCACTTGATTTATCCTCAGTTTGGTTTGCCATTTCATAATTAATAGACTTACTCCTGAACAACTTTTGCAAAGCGTGCAAATTTATTACCAAAATAATGGTTCGGTTCGCGTGACGCATCGCGCTCTGCGTCCAATATTCGGTCGGCAAATTCGCATAAATTCGAGCAACCATGGATCGGTTTCGCACCGCGTTTACTCTAGCGGATAATGCACATCCTCGGAGATACCGTACAGTGCGCACCGAAGACGCTATTGCTGCTGTGGAGCAGAGTATCGAAGAAGTGTGCAGCAGTTAGAAATTTCAAAATATCGATAGGTAAAAGTTCCGCATTAACAAAAAAAAAGCTTAAATTCAAAACTTCTTGCCCGTTTGCTTTTCAAAATATAAAAATATAGCCTTAAGGCAGTATTACATTATCATATAAATATGGCAAGTTTGCCAAATAAATATGTCTCAAAAGTGTCATATAAGTGTGATAGTCATATTTATATGACACAAAATACATGGAGCCTTCTAGAAATTTGGCATACAACAAATATATTATTATATATTATATGGCATAATGGGACATATACATATATATGACAGTGTAATATCGCCTTTAGAAAACACGACCCTGATTTAAATTGATTCTATTCTCCAATATATAGTATTCATTTTTTGAATTTTAAATGTTAGTATCTCGAGTTTTAGATTTTCAGATTTGTTGTTTATATTAAGGAATTTCTTGTATTTACATACTTATAAAATCTATCGATTTAAAAAAAATCACCTATTTCCCTTGGTTTAAAAAATAAATTATCAGCCTTTACCTACTCTTTATATTATGTTCATCCCTCCTCAATAAACTTTTGAAAAAAATGTCCTTTTACGTGATATTTGTTTATAACTTTAAAACCACCTCAGTTTGGTAACTCTATGCCTTAACCACATTTCATTAGACAAACTATGCGCAAAAATTTTGTTTAGGCACTGCCTACAAAATCTACCACCTATTTGTTCGGTAAGGGGGCAGTTATAGGAGTTATCATCAAAACTCATCATTAAAAATATAATAAATAAAAAAAAGGCTTTTTGTTTTAAAACTGCATCTAACTAGGAAGTTCCAAATTCAACCCAAACATTTTTATGGATCGCAAATTTTATCGTTCGCAAACTGCAAGTAGGTACATACATACCTATTTTAGATCGAAAAAGATCCATATTTTATGATTCGCTGGCGATATTTTATTTTTATTTTACCTTGCTCATTTTTACCTCTGCTATGAACCTAACCTATCTATTTTGGTACCTATACGCAGACAAAAATATCAAAACGCTGAAGCTTTTACAATGTAGGTACCTATTAGTTAGGTATATACCTATTGTGTATAGCAGCCAAGTGATAAACATGCGTCTTGTTTGAAATCTCAAGTTCATTTAGGTAGGCAATAAAAATGCATTTGACCATTGCCTTACTACACACATCATTGAAGATGTGGAGGTAGTGTTCCCTCATTTTCTATGTATTTATTTGTGTTATCGCCATCTTTTGACTTTACATGTTATTTCAAACAAGCGCGTATGCAGGGTGCCCCCCCCCCCCAACACACCCACTAGATTCGCATTTTGCGATACTCGATAGTCTGAAAAATACTGAAGAATCGCAATGTTCAAAGAGCATTTTGGCAGCATCGTCAATGAACTAAAAGAGCTTTCGATTGAAGGAAACTCTTTAACAAAACAACTGATTTTCAGTTGCATTGTATTACCAAAAAAAACATTCATTACATGCCTTGTCTTAATAGCAAAACATTCAACTTACCTTGAACCAGTTGTGAACATTCTGCAATCAAAAAAGTAAGACCTCCTTGCGTGCACGAAACATATTCACAAAATCATAAATCTCGCGAAGATCATCGAACGAATGTGAACTCAGAGGCTGAAGAACTTATGGCTTATTCAAAATTGATGTAGAACTTCAAAGGCCAAGAAAAATGAACCGTCAAAAAAATCCCTCAAATGACGCTTCATCAACTGCTGTTGAATTTTGGAAGATCTCGCTCTTGATTCTTTATTGAGATTCCTTGATTGTAGCGCTTGAACGTAGATTCCCAGATGAAAACCTACTAGCATATTCTTTATTTCTTTTGCATCCAGCGAATATGTTGAAAATGAACATATAAAATCGAATTCAAAGAAAAATCAAAAACTTTTTGCAAGTTCTACGCTCTATAAAGTTTTATTGGATAAGCGTACACGTACGTACAATCTTTGGAAAAACAAAAAAATTTGCGCTGAAGATTTTCGAAAACTATAAGTATGCGATGTCCTACAAAATGCAAAAACAAAACTTGCACTTCGTATTGCCCTAGCGTTAACTTGTACCACCAGCTCGATTAAAAGAACCTTTAGTACCTATACCTTAAGAGAAGTCAAAACTTAAAAATTACGTTTTGACTAAACTTTTTGGAAAAAATACAATCTGTTTTCAATAAAACTATATTAAATTAATCTAAACTGGAGCCTAAGATTTAGGGCCAGTAGACAATATGAAAGATTAATGATAACAGCGCATACTTACCTGAATAAGTGGCACTTAAGTCTCCAATATTAATGACTTCAGTTCCACTTACGCTGGTTATGAAACTTAGCCTAAAGTCCTTAAGTGCCATTTATTCCGGTAAGTGTGCACTATGAAACTGGCTCTTAAACTATCAAATTTGTGCTTATATTAGCTACATTTTTATAATACAAAGTTAAAAAGAATTACCTTTTTTAAAAATATGGAACTTCCTCAACTTAGGTATGTATTTATTTTTTCGTACTGAAAATTTACATATACCTATAAAAAAAATCAAAAAATTGTTTTTTGATTGAGTTTGCCCCCTCTCCCCCTGATAAAAATCCTGCGAACGCCCTTTATTTCAAAGATACACACTTTCTATGATTAGATATAGGTTGCTATATAGATAGAATGCAATGTACATATACAAGAATAATATTCGAGGCTATACTGGCGGTGTTATCGTTGTTTCACCTAATAAATTCTTTTTCATATACGTTGTATGGTCTTGCATTCCCTATACAGAGTTGAGTATACGATAAAACGTATACCTAATAAAGTTTTGTGTAGCAGTACTATAAACGAAAAGTTTTCTCCATACACTTACACATACTATTATAATATGTGACCGTGCGTGCGTCGTTTACGTATAATACATTTAAACTTTTCCCCATATTAACAGAGAAATAAAGTAAAACTAACTTTATTAACTTTTACTTTCCACTCATTTAGTGCTACTTCTTCTGATGTCGGGTGGAGGTGGGGATTAAGCATGCACTCCAAAAAAGAGATATGATGACGACTTCCTTCATTTTCCGTAGAGATTCTTCTTTTGCGAAACAAAAACATTAGGCTTTTTTCTTTTCCTACACAAATGTCGCAGGAGACACTCTCTGGACTGCAGCTGAATTCAAAACCTTGATATATGCCCAGACAAATAAGAGTAAATTAGTCCCTAATATCGCACGCAAAACTTACAAGAGAAGAAAGACGTATTGAAAGTTCGTGTTATAGAGATGACAATGTAAAGTTTTGTCGGTTCACGTTTTAGAGGTTTTAAATTTTCGAACTAGGGAAACATTCCAAGGGAAATTTTATTTACGATAGCCCCCTTACATAGTTCCTTTCGGAAGATGTTCTCGCCTTTTCAATAAACACGTACCTTTCGTTTTTATCGATGGATTGGATAACCTCACATAGATTACTACTACACTTGACAAAAAAAAAAATGAAGAAAAATAGACTGACATCTCCAAAATAAATCTCTCTAGCATGAACTAAAAAAAGGAATTAATATTTTTTTTGTCACCATACAAATTTTGCTAGATACTTTGACTCGGAAAAAAAAGGACCAAGCAAACAGAATAAATGGAAGCTATCGTGAATAAACTTTCCCTGGGAATGTTTCCCTAGTTCGAAAATTTGATACGATAATACTTTTCCACTACACTTCGTAATCTCGAATTTGGCTCATCGAAATGATAGCCAAACTCCCCTGAAAAAATAATTCCCGATACCTACCCTTAAATTCCGATGGAATCTTTCGGCCATTATTCACATTCTAAATTGTCTAAGGAGGGAAACATTTCCAGGGAAATTTTGTTCGCGATAGCCCCCTAATCTAAATGAACAGAATTACTTTAAACGCGATTTTTCAAGGAAAACTATTGGAACTCTTTTTAAAGTAAGGGGTGAGCTGCTTTACTATAATTATTGTATGCCACACAGAAAAGATTTAGTAGCTATTTGTTCCTTCTGTTATATGGGGTTGGGACCTCTTGACAGGCTGCGATCCAAAGTATCCATTCATCCCACTGATATAAGCAGTCAATACAGGCTTTTATAAAATGAATTTTCTTTGACTTTAAACTGAAGGAATCGACATTACACATTACTTTCTCCAGCTTTTAAAGAAAAAAACTTACAATAGAAAAAGCTAGATGAAAGAATTCTGTATTGTATCGTCTGTATTGTACGTTTAAGAGATTCAGTAGCTACTCAAGAAAGTACTTAATTTGTTCTTAATCGTAGAAATTTGATTTGAAGGCAAAGAGGACATTGGAAGGATAAGACAATTTACTAAAGGGAGGACAAGGTACTGTCCTGTTTAAGAATACAAAATAGAGAGAACTCGATACTGAAAAAGAGAACTGTCCTCACAAAAAGATGACGGATGTTCACCGTACATAGAGACCAAGTAACAGATCGAATAATTCAGTGCGAAAAAAGAGTGGAGACTCCTCCAAATTATCTGCAAAAAATTTCAACTTCAGCGTACGGCAGAACGAAAAGCAGGACGAAATTTGTCGATTAAGATTTCGTAAGTCATTTAATTAGTAGATTTTTACATTCAGGATTTTATCATTCGAGATTATGGGCTAATTATGAGTCTATTATTCAAAACGAATTGACTTAACGACAAAGTCAAAACGTGGTAAGATAAAATTTGAACATGTGTAGGTAGGTACCTATTCTTTTTTAAGTCTGCGAACATTTAAAAATAATATCATTTTTACTTTTATTTAAAAATGTTCGTCTTTGTTGTCGAATCACTCCGAAAAAAATATTTAAATCAAAGTGCCTCTCAAGACGAATTAAGAAATGTTCATGAAAATGTATCCACTTTCAGAACTCCTCGTTTGAGTTTAGCATAACAGAGGATAAATAGCGCCAGGTGAAACTAATACTAAAACAAATAAATTATCATAGGTAGATATTAAAACATAAAAATAACAGTAAGCCAGTAACTTTTGCTTCTAAGGGGGTGCTTTCAATTTTGAATAGGTACTTTAAAACGTTGCTTTGGAATGGTAAGTAGGGATGACAATTTACACGAATCTACGATGCAGGGTCGGATAAAATTGATTTAATGTACTAAAAATGATTGCTTGGATAACATAGGAATACCAAATAGAAAACTAAATACCATACTTTCAGATATTAAAAAACTAATCACACTATTATTCGTAGTTTTTTTTTGTTGTTAAATTAGTTGTGGAAAGAAAAAAAATCTTAAAATTTTGTTGCCTTAGTTTTCTTTCTATTAAAAAAATGTAGTGCTTACTTGATATCAAGTGTCAACAGCACTGTGTCAGTGTCAACTTAGCATATTCCCAAACATAAGATATCTTAGAAAAAATGTCTTCTTTTCATACCGAATTGTTAAATACACAGAAATACATATTTTTCAAATTTTAAACTTAAAGCCTAGTACGCAGATCCCGATTAATTTTAGCTCCCGTTCTTCTCTCCTAATAGCACCAGCTAAACCGCATGACAGCCCTAGCCATGATCAGTGTGACTGACAAATGTTTAATATACATATGTCAATCGGATCATCGATATTCTTGCTGGGAAAAAGAACGTCGAATTGACATAATTTTGTAATTTTAAAATCCGGAGATTTTATTTTATGCAACGAATTCTTACCCCATTATAAAATACAATACGAAGTTATTGATACTAATATGTACCTATTTATATTTCTTAGAACTGTAATACCTAGGTATACAGGATGATTCACAAAATGTGTGACAAAAAGCTGAACGTGTATGTATGTAGGTTGGGTCGAGACAAGAAAAAAATTGTGAGATAGAGGGGTTAAGGGTCAATTATTATCAAATTATCAAAAAACAACGGTAACACTTGCAATTCTATGCTATACCTTTTTGTAAAACCAAAAATCTCTTCTTTTATTTTATTTTCAAATAAAAAGAACATATGTATTTTGAAAAATTAATTTTCAAACTCGAAATATTGAAATTATAGCCCCTTGCTGCTAAATGATAGAGGAATAGACCTCCCCTCCAATTCGATTTTTTGCTGCGTACCTACCACTCGGCTAAAATGCATTTCTAAACTAAAATTAAGCGTGATCTGCATACTTGGCGTTAAAACGTAATTTACAGACTTACCTTCACTTAGCTTTGAAATTATAAATTAACTTTCTATAGATCTTAATTCTTAATAAACATGTGTAGATATATGTACATATGTACATATCGTCACCCCAGTGTTGGAATGATTTATATGCATTTTCACGAGATCTTTCTTTTGGTGTAATTGTATTTGTCTTATCTCTATTATTGCCAAAAATATCAGTGTTACAAATAATTTTAAATTATTCTTTAAAAATGTTTTGTATGATATTGAGCATAATTTTCATACAAAAAAGTTAAAATCTTTTTCCATATTTAAAGGCCTCAAACGTTCATCAATAATGCCTCATACCATACAAAATCGCGTTATTTGCAAAAAATTATGCCTCATATGCAATTTTGTTTTTTTTTTTTAATTAGAGATTAAAAAAAAAAACCAATAGACCGATCGTAACAAAATTTGAAAC
This sequence comes from Leucozona laternaria, assembly GCA_932273885.2. Taxonomy (NCBI): domain Eukaryota; kingdom Metazoa; phylum Arthropoda; class Insecta; order Diptera; family Syrphidae; genus Leucozona; species Leucozona laternaria. The sequence goes on along the minus strand of OW026368.1, from coordinate 60,082,734 downwards.
GTAAGTAAAACTCAATATCTACTATTTTATTGTATTTTTTGTATGGTTACTGTACTGAAAGTTTTTTGTGGTACTCGTATTCAAATTTCAAACGTCGTTTTCTCGAAACTATTTTTTTGTCGTTTAGATCACTTAAATAACGGGGTGACGATATATAGTATGTAAACTTTTTAAATTATCGATACGCGCCCTTTGAGGCCAACTATGATAGCCCGATTAACCATCATTAAAATACGTAAACAAAAAAAATTATACTCAAATTTACCTTTGAATTTAAAAGACCAAACCTTATTTTTCACATTGCTTCAGTTATCCAAGGTAACCTTTTTATCATCGCCCAATGTGAGACTTGATTTGTCTCTAGGTAGCTATTTACTTAAAAAATCAATGTGGTAGGTATCTGAATGTAGGTAAGGAGGAGGTACACACCTATACTCTTGTTTTCTTTTTATTTCACTTAGAGAAATTTTCAGTTGTATTTTACGTAACAGTTGAATTTTCGGGAAGCAATTTAATACTTAAGAGGGTCAGGTGAAACTAACAGCTTAACAGTTAACCTATTTGCAAGTTTTTGCCAAGTTAAGTCAAGGCCTTAGAAAGTTTTCAGTATTGAAAATCTAGACGAGGTAAACAAGTGAAATGCTAATGAGCCCCATAGGTAGGTTGTTTTTCCAGGTGGGGGAGGCCCGAAACCAAAAACCCTCCGTCATGATCCGCCACTGTGTGTCGGGCTGGACCGGCCGTCGCTAGAGTTTTTTTTTCTAGCCAAATCTGACAGTCACCTTTGCTTGTCCCTTATCAGCAGGTATTTATTTACCTAAAACAATATAGGGCCTCATCAAAAACTATATATACATAGGTACCTACCTATACTCTGTCCAACAAAAATAGACAGTACACGTCTTATGAGAAAGCTTTTTCAAAATCAGTAGCGTGCCATATTTTTGCACCATACTAAATTGAAAAAACTCCTCCACAAAAAGTGTTTGCCCGCCTGCGAATTTCCAATAGCATCGGACACAGATCCAACGTCCTACTCAAGGCATATCTGAGTGTGCAGTGTGCATTGAATTGCTGTGGTCAATGGCAATTGGCTGCTGCTTGATGTTCATTCAGAGTTACCCGTGTGCATTTGGTAATTCGTTCAGCTTTTTTCCTTGAGTTTCTGTTAAGATGCTTTGGATTTTGAGCTTTAAGAAAAAGCTTTTAATGATGAGTGTTATCGTGTACACTACAACAACCCTGTGAAAGCTTTAATGAATAACAGATGTATGCAATCCATTGTAGCCAAAATGAGAGGCAAACGTCCTATCTTGCCTACACTGCCAATTTTTGTTGGACAGAGTATAGAATGATTTTCCAGATAAAAAACCCTCCGTGATGATCCGCCACTGTGTGTCGTCCTGCACCGGTCGTCGCTGGAGTTTTTTTTTCATAACTGGCGAGGGCCTAGCCAAATCTGACAGTCACCTTTGCCTGCCCCTTATCAGCAGGTAGGTATCTATTTACCTAAAATATTATAGGGCCTCATCAAAAACTATATTGGTATACCTACCTAGATTGTTTTTCCAGGTGGGGGAGGCTCGAAGCCGAAAACCCTCCGTGATGATCCGCCACTGTGTTTCGGGCTGCACCGGCCGTCCGCCGCTAGAGTTTTTTTTAACATTCTACTTACCTACTACTGACTGACCCCATGAATGCCAATGCTTATGCCTTTGTTTAGTGTTTCAGTGTGTGGATTTCCCATAATTCCTTCCATTTCCTTTTTTATCTACACGTTCGCCGGCCAAACGATATGATGTAGAGAAAAAAAGCATCAGACAAAAACAAAAAACAACACTGCACTAATACAACCATCCTCGAGATCTCGCACCGCCACTATCAACAATACACTTGAACTTGCGCTGCGCATTGGGTATGATTACCTACCAACTCACGAGAAGTTACCCTATAAAAACATTAAATAAAAAACAAAACAAGAGTTTAGAAGAATAATAAATAAGTGACCTATGCTTGCCTTGTACGTTGTACGTGTACCTAGATTTATATCTTTAACTTCGTTTCCAAGCTAGTCAGATATGACATCACCCTGTAACTTCGTATCTATTGGATTTAAAGTTATAAAAGAAATAAAAGGAAACCCCTCTGTTTCTTGTAGCCTAAAGTTGAGTCTAAAAGTATAGTTTAGTGTAAAAGCATATAGGTACATATCTACCTACCTAATATGTTATTGGATTGAATCATTGTATAGTAGATATGGAGTATGGTATGGTAGAATAAGGGACTTGATTTTGATATTTGACTCTGACTTTTCAGCATTTTTTCACTCTTAACATTTTCTTTATATTGATTCATTCACACAAACACATCGATTTAAGAATATGTATTGAGAGTAAGTGTGTGCGCAGCAGCATACATATATATCTATGTAGTTATAGATACTCCCATGCCCATCCCATACAATGAAGACAGAATGAATTAGTGTGTCGGTATTTTATTTTTATTTCATACATTTTGTTTCTTGCACTTTCCTTCATCATCTTCATCATCATGAAGTTTTTCTCACATAATATTCGGTTGGTTGATTTAGTATTTGTTTGCCCATCGTTTGCGGTGGTTGTCCGATATATTGTTTGGCATAAAGTTCTCCTAATTCCCTCTTTAGTCTTGCATTCTCATTCGGTGTGTAAATGCATTTTCCGGTTTAATATAATTTTTTTATACAAATTTTTCAATTGATTCAATGCCAAAATACCTATAAATATTCAGAACGCACATGTTCTGTTTTTAGAAGTATTAAAAAATATGATACTTATGTAGTGAAATTAATTTTAAAGTTTCCACAAAGTGCATCACAAACTGAAATAGAATTTCATATTTTTTTTGTTAGATAGGTGTGTACATAAATAGTTTCTTGACACGCATACTTCAATGAATGAATCTATGTGCGTCTTACGGAATCCCAAAACGTATGTTTTATTTGTTATGTCGCCGATGTAGTCGTCGCACCGCAATATTACGATTTATTGAAGTTCAGTGATTTGTGAAGGAATGGTGTACCTTTAAGTTCTATTATAGTTAAATCTTTTGATTGCGGACCAAATCTAAACTAACATCAATTTTGGTTGAGTTGTATCTATTAATTTATTTGTATTCAAAAATTATTCCGAAAGGTGCGCGTCTGGACTGAAAACCATTAAAAAAAAGAACCTACCTACATAATGTGTGGGCTGCAGCAACCAAACAGCAGTCTGATGGCTGGGTTTTAGATGGTTCTTGGTGGTGTATATCTAAAGGGGGGTTCGTACACCACCGGCCTACCTAACCTAGACGCAGACGACGACAACAAAGAAGAAAAAAGAACTCAAGTCCCAAACAAAAAAACAATACGAACATATTGAAAGAGGAGTAAAAAAAAAACAAAAACAAAACAAGTATAAGAAAGATATAACTTATATTCGGAATTGTGTTAGAGGGTGCGCAAACTACATACATACGTATATATTTTGGTATCTGTAGTCTGTAGGTACATAATGTACATGCGACTGCTACACCTTGCATCTATTTATCCGTGTTATGTATCTGTTCCGTCGTCTGTCGCTGTTTTGTGTGTTGTTTGTTTCTATCGTCCTCCTATCCAATCGTGGTCGTGTTGTGCATTAACTTAGTGCATTCAACTGTCGAAAAATATTGTTGGTGCTTTATTTTACGTTTTCCTTTTTTTGTGCAACTTTTGTGATTATTTTTGTTTTTTATAATAAAATAGAGATTGTGAAAACCGTTTTCCAAAAAAATAGTCAGCAAATAGCTATATTTATCGAATTTTCCAAGAGAAAAATAAAAAAGAAAAATTTTGTTCGTGTTTGTTCTATGTCCTGTGAAACGTGAAAGTCAATAATTTTATTTTATTTTTTTTTTCGCTTCTTATTGGAATATTCAACGTTTGATGTGTAGTTTATAATTTGGTTTATTACTTGTAATAGATACATGAATACCTAAATATATTTTGGATATTAAATGGAATTCTACAATCAACAATCGTTTTATACGGATTTTTTTACAAGTGGATTAGAACGAGATATTCAAGGTAAAAATCTTTTCGTTATGATTATAGTTTTTATTGGCAATATCGTTCTTTTTTTATTCACGGTGGAATGTATTGGGGAGATATCTCCTAGTTTTGAGGGTCTTACTTGCAATATTTGTAAGTAGCATAGGTCAAGTGTTTTTCAAAAGTGAAAGTGTTTATAGGCAAAGAAAAATATGGTACCACAATGATTAAAATGCAGGCGTATAGCTAGGTACGATACGATCAAAGTTTTTGGTAGGTCATACCAGCCTTATTAGCTGGTGGACTATTGGTCCATATTTCGCCGTCAAGAACGAAACTATGAAAGGCAATCGTTTTCGGGCCGTGATAACATATTATTTCTGCCTGAAGTTGAAGCCCGTTATCTCGACGAAATTTGGTTTCAAAAATACGGCGCTACTTGCCGCACAGCCCATGAAACGGTTGCTTTATTGTGAAACAATTCGCTGTTCGTTTACGTTTTGGCCTTGTGGCTTAGCAGACTAGATCATGTGTTATAATATCTCTAGGCTTTATCCTTTGGCATACGTAAAGTGAATAAGCCGGCCCTCAATCAATATTGATGTTAGCGTAGGTCACCATTTGAAAAAAATAAACATTATGTAGAATCCTTACAAAAATGTTAGGAACTTCACCTATGTATGATAACAAAAATTACCGGATAAAATTAATATTTTTATATTTTTAATATAAGTAGGAGTATTTAGCCCTATCACAGAATCCATCGTAACAAATCTCTGAACGGACGAAAAATTGTCTTCACAGAATCCGAATGGAAACGAAAAAAGCATTGCCTCATTCATCGTAGGTATATTCACTCTAAATTTCTCAAAAAAATTAACTACGCCTTTTGAAAAAATCCCGTTAGTGTAGGGAAAAAATGGAAATTTTTCCAAATGGGGCAGGTTTTTTTTTATTTTATGTACCTACCTTCCTATACCACCACTGTTTTTTTTTACTAGCAATGATTTATAAATCGAGAGTGAGTACGGTGAATGCGGCAATGCTTTTTTCGATTCCATTCGGATTCTGTGAAGGCAGTTTTTCCTGATTGGTAGCGTGGAAATCCGTTCCGAGATTTGTTACAATGTATTCTGTGATAGCGCTGAGTACAATTTATTTAGGCTTGCAAAAATCACAAAGACTAGATTTTTTTGAATTCCGCGTTCTAAAAAGAAGATAGAAAGAAAATAGGTACCCATGTTTCAGGAATTTTCTATTGTAGGAGGTATACCTACCCACCTATGTTCTTTTTTTAGTCGTAGGTGGTAGGTAATACACACATTTTTTACTAGTTTAATTTCGTTTTTTTTTCTTTTTTGTATGTATGTGGTTTTAAAAATCTCAATTCATACAAGGGATAAATGGCATTGATAAATATGTATGTATTAGGTAAATTTTGCATACTCAAAACACCGCCGAGCATTGGTATTTTACATCTTAAATACCTACGTACTGTTGTGTGTTCATAAGTATATAGGTAGGTACCTAGTTATATGCATTTCAGCAAGTTCAATAAATGGCTATTACATTGCTATATTACTATAAAAATATACCTACATATGTACAATTGTACCTACATGTAGGTAAGTACAAATCTATTTTCTTATTATGTAAATAATCACAAAAAGGCAAGATTAATCGAACAAATTTCGGATCTTCAAGTTTAAGGTTTTCGAACAAAAATACTCATAAGGTAGGTATACAGATGAGAATGTTTCGTACGTTTCATCCTCCAAAACCCACTTGTGTACGTTTTATCCTACAAAACCCATTTGTGTACATTGTTGTTTTTGTAATTTCATCTTGTGTCTATGAACAGATGTGAATTGCAACAACAATATAATGCGGTGAGTTTATTTGTTTTGACTGTTCGATTTTTATAAATATGCCATTGTATTTTGGTTGTGATTTTGGATATCGTGCATGTCTAGTGGAGGCGGCTTATTAAGGTTTCATATTTTATATACATTGGTAAGTACATATCTTGTTAGAACTTCTATCTCCAAATGCAAAAGCCGAACAAGTATGTAAAAACATACATATCGTATTTGCAACCAATGGCAAAATTCGGCAAAATCCACATTGATTTCGGGCACTAACATTTTTTTCCAGTCGCGACAAGCTCGTTAATGCACCACTATTTTTAAAATCTTTAGAAGCATAGCTGTTAAATTAAAAAAAAAAAACTTTTTTCTAAGAGAAATAAATAAAATATGTGTGCGTTAATTTTAATTTGATGCTCTTACCTAATATCCCAGAGCGGTACAAGAATGCAGTACCTACATTGGAAATTTAGTTAATAAAGTCGCAGTTTTGAATGCAAGTCAATACTTTTAGTAAGTAGGTACCTACTTTAACTACCAAGCAAACAGTCGGGACTCAGTACTAATATTTCGACTGTGCAGTTAAAAAACACAGTCTTATTATAAATAACAAAATTTGGTGGCACGACAGCTCGTGAAGAGCTAGGGCCTAGTGACTTACTCTCAACCATTCCTGTGTGCGTGTTGTTTGTTTTTTAAGAATGAAGGTTTCCTTCAATTTTCTGCCTAGTCCGAACGGCTACAGTGAGAGCTGAGAGACATTTATTCATGACAAGAGATAGGTACCCTTGGAGGATTTGTCAGTTGCTCGCAATAGGCAGTAGCCAGTTATTTTTTATTGAAGTACAACAAAAGTTAATTCTTTTTTTGTAAACAATATATTTCTTTCTATTGCATTATGGCCTTTTATAAGTAATCTCCCTTAATATACCCAGTCCAATATTTCGAATTTTTTTGAGTACGAGCATCAGGTATTCTTGAATCACTTCTAAAGTCTTCTTAGCTTCTCCAAAATATAAATACAAAACAAAATATATAAATGATAATCCTCGAAATACATCTATCATCTCTTACCGATAAGGGCCCAATTAATTTCTGCTTCTGGTTGGCGGTGGTGGTGATCGACGACTGAACTTCCTTCTTCTTGGTCATTTGTTGAGCAATTAAAATAAAGTTGACTCCTCCTCGTAGGAGGCTGAAAGCTAAATTTCAGTTCGAAGGCCGCATATTGATCTTCATAAATAAATATGAAAAAATTTGGGCTAAAACCGTGTAGCTTGGAACTTGTTCGTTTGGCATTCCAGATGGAAGAACGAAGAATTCTTTCGGATTACCAAACGTAAAACGCTACTATATAGGTATGTACGTACAACATTTAAATCAGATTAAATTTTTTTTACGCTCGTCAAATTTTGTTTTATCACTTAAAAAAAATGTAATAAGTGTTCAGTGGCAGATCTTTCAATTATGTATGTTTTTTGCTATTACAGTTTTCTAATACAAACTACGGTTCTCGCTCTGCAGCGCCTATATAAAATGGAGAAATCTATATTCTGATCAAAACACGACTTCATTTTTCGAAACATCGAAATAGACTCACCACACGAGCTGAGTAACTCATTTTACAATGTAAAATTTACACAGTTCTTCAATGCAGTTAAAACCCGCCATTTTGCTTTCAAAGTTTTTTTTTTTAAGTATTTCGCACTGGATAATGTTTTTAAGATTTTCAATTTTGTTTGGAAACTATGACACTGCTTAACAATTATGCAAGCTGGCTAGTTCTGAAAAAGAAATGAAAAGGTATATATTTTTTTATATTATTTAAATGTAAGGTTATTTGTTAACTTAGAAAAATGATATTTATCCTTTTCATCGTGTTTATCACAGAGCTGTTTATCAATGAAATGGCAAACCAAACTGAGCATAAATCAAGTGACAGCTGTCAAAAAGACCAACTACGAAAAAAGTATTGCCAGATTGAAAACCACACGTTTTTAAAAACACCGTTTATATGCTAAGTTGAAAAGTATGTGTGTCAAGTTAGCATTATCACTTCAAAATTTTAAGTATCCGGACAAAATTTTTGATAGGTAATATACATTATTTAAAGACATCGACCTGCAATTGTTTAAGCAAATTCCTTGTCAAAAACCACCCGGGCAAAAAAATAGCAAAAAGAAGATGTGGTAATGCTTGATTTTCTGAAAAATGCAATTTTAAGGTTTTTTTGGTATTACGACAATTGATGACATACCTACTTCATTTTTTCTTGGTTTAATTTTACTCTTTTTGGAGGGGTGGCAATGCTTACTTGACTGTTATTAACTTGAGGTTATTAAAATAAAAAACAACCGCGACGAACTTTTTTCTTTCCCGACAAATTTACGATAGTTAATCCAATTATTGGATACTTAACATTTTGAAGTGGTAATGCTAACTTGACACAAATGAAAGGTAGTAAAATCTCTATGAGTTAAACTTTAGCACTAATTATTTGTCCATCTCGTAAATGTTATACTCCTGTTTTGTTTACAAATTGTGTGTAGCTACTTGGGTGTAGTCTATCTAAGTGGTTTTGGTAGTAGACAAAAATTAATTTCTATTAAAAAAATACAAAATAAAACCATACGTATCTACATATAAAGTCTAATAAACTCAAAGTTTTTTATGTGTACTTAAACTCATAAACCAATATTTACCATGACTGGAATATCAAATATTTATACCAATTACAACCATAAAATACCCACCTTATTAAAGGACTTTTTACTCTGTTGCCTGAACATCACTTTAAAAGATCCTGAGACTTCATATAAGTAATAATTGTCCTTCAAGTTAGCAGAACAAAATGAAGATACGAGGCAAACAAAAATAATGTACTGACAACAAATTCGGTTTTTTATCAACAAATTCATTTTCCGCTACTTCTCTTTGTAATGCGGAAGGCAACCGTTAGATTAACTTGGCCAACGAAATAACGGCTGTAACGTTTTACGTTGGAAACTACAGCAACCGAAGTCCAATTCGTCCTAATGAATTTGATAAAAAAAAACAATTGAGAACCAGACTTAAAAATCATAAAAATATTTTTGTACTAAATATTTATAATAATTTTATTTAAATTAGTATTGCATATTTGTATTTTAAGAGGTACTTCAATTAATTTTCGGTGTAAATGTGCAATTTTGACAAACATTTAGGAAACTCAATGAAATTTTTCATTTGGTATGATTTGGTGCGATTTTTTTTTTCAATCTTCTTCGAAATGCCATATCCAATGTCAGGGCTTTTAACCTCATCTGCTTGAACTATTATGCTAGGAGGAATAAAAAAATTCTTTTTATATTGCATACATACATATATCAAAAACACCTTTGCTTTTCTTCTTCTTTCTCATAAATCACATCATCAAAGGTTGTCAATAAATGTTCATACATATTCTCAATAAAATGTAACAGGCACACTTACTTTTTATCACTAATCACGATGGTAAGTACAAATAATTGTTACACTCGTACATATGTATAAACTCATATATGTATAAGTATATTCATTCGAAGATAACGTCCCCGTCAAGCAACTTCTTGAAACAGTCATTGACTTGACTTAACAAAAAAAACGTATAAATTGAGTGACCTTGCAATTTTCGAATGAGAGATTTAAGATTTTATTTAACAGCACAATCGAATAAATGAAACAGAAAGAGAAAGAGAAAACTAAATAAAAACGCTATGCCGTTTTAGAAGAATTAGTTTTCAGAAAACAACATTTTAATCGTAGCCTAAAAGGTCATTACCATGTAAGATGTGGATGTAAATATGTATGTGGAATTCTTCATCATCATCACCATTATGACAAACAGGCTAATCTAACGACACGACTCGACGGCCGGCCTGCGCTCGCTAAGCGATGTGAGTTTACAACGAAAAATGAATATAGTGAGACAAAGTACATTTTTCATGCATATTTTCATTATAGATCAAAACTGCACGAAAGAACTAAACAAATAAATGTATAGAAGTTGTTTTTGTTAAGATTTTAAAATTAAAAGAAAACTCGAAATGTTTAAAAAAAATAAGAAGAAAATATTTGTAGGTAATCATAATATGTAACTGGTTTCTAATTTTATCAATGTGGGTAACTAACAAGTTCTTTCTGGCCTTTCTGATGCTAATAATACGCACTCTGAAATGGTTAAGTCACTAGACCCTGGTTCTCGACGAGCTATCGTTTTATCAGAATAGGTGCGATATTAATATGCTGAAGTGGTAAATCTTACTTGACTGTACATTTTGTGTTCATAAAAAGTTTAAAGTAACGTCGTGGTATAACTACTAAAACAAGTTTACGTTTATGAACTCAAGTGAAGCCCTATCTTGGGTCCTTACCTATTCAGTAATGAATTTTAACATTTAGAGGGAAATATTTTCCATTTGATACCTAATCCTTTATATATTTATAACAAAAAAAAAAAGAAAAAAAATTTTTTGATGACACTTCTTTAAATGTTTTAAACCGAACTCTTAAAATGATAATAAAACTTTTGATCACAATGTTTGACCTTATTTTTGTGGTTTTAATTTCTCAACATCTGCGCGCGCTTGCTCTTTTAATTGACCAATACCAGGAACTAATAAAAGTCGAATAAACAAATTCCACAACAAAATTCTGCAAGAAAATAAAAAGGTAGGCAATAAAAAGGCCATTGGGGAAATTTAATAAACTGTATTTTTGACTTTGGATATTTTTGTTTTGTTTGGTTATTGTTTTATACTTGACATTTTTTAGGGGAGCTCTTTGATTCTAAAATTTACCCATTTTCCAAAAATGACAACATCATGTAGGGACTGCATTCGATTTCCAAGAACAAAAAGGTATTGAAGGTGGAAAGAATTCTTGAATTAAAAAAATTATTAATTTTATTTTCTATTTTTTAATGGAAAAAACGTTCTATCTAGTTATATTATAATCAATGGTAAAATCCGATACAGTACATTCGTCTTAATGTGAACTCTTAGAAACGTGAACACTTTTTTATTACATTGAGTACTCTAAGGGCGATTTTATTAGTTAAACAGAACTTGAGGATTTTTCTTGTCAACTTGAGAATTTGGTTTTATTCTGGGAAAATCCTTTTGATTTTTTCAAACCTTTAAAGCTCGTTCCCGCAAGATAAAGAGACAAAAAGAATGAAATAAACAGAACCAATTTTATAAAGCTATACATACTTACTTTGCCAGGCGGTGCAACATTAAATGCATTTCCAATATTTTCCCATGCTTTCCCATTCCTTAAATTTTTCCATTTTTTTTAAATAATATTTTTTCAAACTTCAAAAAAACTTAATAATTTTTCGAAATCAAAAGTTGAGACTTACAAATTATTTTGTCATCTGTCATATCCTAGGGAAATTTTCCAAACCAACTTTTGAATTTCAACTTCTAAATTGAAAGTTGAAGTAGTGAACAAAACCAATTTTCAAATTGCTGATCAAATCTCGAGTTGAGACCAACTCCGAAGTTGGCCAACTTTGGATTTAGGTACCCCGTTTGCTAGAAGTTATAAAGTATAGAAGGTTGTGTTAAATTGGTATCATAGAATAAAGAAAACTTTATACAAACGACAAATCAAACAGCATAGTGTTTACTTCTATAATTGTGTATTTTTTATTGTATTTTATAAAAAAACAATGACACGATTTTAAATGATTTCTTACAATTTTAAAGTAAATATTTATGGTATGCTGCTAAGAAGATTTTCCAAACTTTAAACGAGTAAGCATCGTACTACCTTTTTAACATTTTATTAAGTATTACACAAACTCAATATGTCACTTTGACAATGGGCACGTTCAATCACAAAATCTGAAAATTCAGATCTGAAGAAAGAAATCTGAATTTTTAGTTGAAAGTTGTTGTGTCAAGTAATAGCATTTACGTAAAGGATTAACGAAATAAAATGTGTATATGAATAGCCAATATTCATTTAAAAACTCACTTATCCATAATCAATAAGTTTTTTTTTATGTAAAAATGTATTAATTTGTTCGCAGTGAAAATTAATCATCACAAATCAAGCTCTAACCAGAGTGAAAATCATAAAGTTCAACTTCTATGTAAAGTACTTCTTCTACCTGAGCGTCGAACGTGAACATGAAGAAAATATTTGGTTATGTTTTATAGCGTTCTTTATGTTTTTAGGTAACCTTTAATTTTCGGATTTGATATACCCCCAACTTTTCTAATTGATTGTATTGTTAAGATTTTTAGTGAGAAGTATTTTTAATTTTTTTATTTTATGTTATCGCCGGAAAACTTGGGATTTTTCTTCGTCTCTGTTTATTCAATGATTAAATGTAGTTGTTGACTTTTCGCTCTTGACATCGGACGTACAAAATGTCTAAAATAAAATAAGTTTCCGAGGTACAATTAAATCCTTAAATTGAAAAATTTTTATTTTAGACATCTTCTTCGACCATCATAGTTTTTGTAAAGGAGTAAAATTGTTATCTTGAAAAACCGAAATACAAGATTCTTCAACGTATTGGAATTAAGCTTAAAGACAGTATTGAAATATATATTTCATGTTATTAGACTTTTAAAACTAACGGTAAACGAAAATGTGCATAGTATCACAAGCATTTGAAGTATGTTTTGTTTTTAAGTAAGTAGGTATTTATTTGAGGAGAACACTAAATTGTATATTTTATTTAAGTATAAACTCAGCTTTTCAGGAGTGCTGAAGGAAGAATTTTTTTTTTTAGATATAGGCGTGGGAAATCCAGCTTAAAACCAAAAAAAATATAATACGAGTACAATTATGTAGGTATATTAAACTTAAAATATATTCATTTGATATCAAAAGTCAATTTCCTACGTGTTTTATATCGCAAGATATGGACAGATAGTTCAAAGAAAAAATGGACCGCCCGTCGTGGACTTTTCAAATTCTTTCGAAGACGGATCTGATCATTTTGATTAAAATGTTTACCTTTAATGACCAAAGAAGTTGTAAGAAAAACGCGTATCAGGTTTTTCTGAAAATATTCTTATAACGGAAATAGGCATTCCACTTTTTTGATTGAGATAATGGTTTTATTTTTGGTTGTTCACGTCATATATTTTTTCGATGGTTGGACCGATTTATAGTTCAACAATATTGCACTTTTAAAAAAATTTTAAACAAAAAAAGTTAACAAACAAAATAATTTTTGATGTGTAAACATCTAAATCTACTGGCGGTTGGGTAAACTTAATACTGATTTCATAAATTTATTTTACTTTAAACACACAAAATATAAACGAATTAAAGAGAGTACCTTGAATGAATTTCGGAATGTCGTCATTCCATTATCAGCATCACGACTAAATCGAAAAGTCAATTGTGTGCTTTGTTGTGCCTTGTTTTGGGTGTTGTTATAGTAGACGAGAGAACAAGATTGACTCTATATTCGCGTTGTCTAAGTTCGTAGAGTTTCCGTCTTGTTGAATGTAAAAACTTTGGTTTTCTTAAGTTTTTTAAGGAGAGCAAACACAAAGAATCCAAATGTACAACAACCAAGCTGTAAGCTAATAAAAATGCTTGTTGCTTCAAATGCGATGGTCAGAAAATAAAAGCCTACATTGGTTTGGACCTGATCACGTGACTTCGGTAGTTCAATGCGTAGTGTATATGGCTTTGAAGACGCTTGGTCTATATTTGATCCCCAAATTAAAATTATTGCACGTAATAGACTAAACACCCCTAAAAGAAGTCTAATGATCGAGCTGGCAGCCGTGAAATAGCTATAACTCCAGCATATACAAACTTGCGAGTTGTTTTATTCAAAACCCTTCACGCTATGCAGTTGTTGCATTTTTTTTTTAAATTGTAATTTTTAAATTAATTTTTCAATATAAAAATGATAAAATATTTATTTTCATCAAAGTTTGACCATCTTTAAAAAAATAAAAAGCTAGGAGGGCATAAGTGGCCAATTATTTTAAAAGTTGTCTTTCCAAAACGGTACAGCACATGCTTGTGTTCTCAATAATAACTAATAAAATTAGAGTTTAATCTACTGAAGGAAATTTTTAAAATTTTCTCAAATAAAAATTAAAATAATACTTCAAGTTACAGGGAATAGTCAATTATTAGGCCTATTAAAGTACTATTTGCAAATATTAAGTGTTAAAGTATGTCATTTGATGTTAGCCGACCTAGTTTTAACTTCCAGCGCAAACTACGGTCCGGTTGTTCATGAGGGAAAAATGTTATTTCACACTGTCATGTCATAACGTAAATGAAGAAAGGCGTCTAATCGGTCAACGCGTTGGCTCTCTGACGTCTGAATGACGTAAAATACACACGACTTAGCAATTTTGGGACAGTATTTACGTCATTCTGATGTCAGAGAGTCAACGCGTTGACCATTTGCCTTGGCCTCCTAATCGTAGCTTAATTAGTGTGGTTTGTATTGAAAAACTGTGAAATGGTCTTCAATATACCAATTTTATAAAAATACTGTTTATGCCGCCCGCCCCGCAGGGCCAGCGCAATTAAAAAAAAATAATACTTAAGTTTTCGTGTTTTTAGTTTTCGATTAATAGAGTTTTCTTTTGGTCGTGCGTCCGGAATCCTTACGAATTCTTCTGAAAGCGTTCTTTTGGCAAGCACTGACAGTTTTTTTCTGAAAAATGAGAAAATCGATTCTCTATTTGAATAACGAATCAAAACTAGAACGCACTCGTGCGGACCGTCGAAATAGTGAATTTTTTTTTTAATTTAATTTTATAATTGCGAGTATAAACTTCTAGAAAAATTCGACCTACTTTATTTAATTTACTTTCAATTTTTGGGCATAGCTAATTATTATTATCGAACCGTAATAATCTCACCATTTTCTTCGCAAATAGGATCAAAATGAACAATGGAGAATGAAAATATTCGTTTGGTTCTTCCGTATTACCAAACGAAAACGCTTTAAGAATAATAACTTAAAGAAAATTTAGTAACTTTAAAATTTAAAAAAATTGAAAAATCACCAAATTTTGTTGCATTGTACTGCTTTATAAGTGTTGCCGTTGCTGTCAAATATTTTCTTATGTAATTTTAAGTCGTTTTTCCAAAACAAAAAAAAATAATAACAGGAAACTATTACCACGCATAAACTATGAGTCGCACGCTCCACCCTATTGATCAGTCTTTAATGGGGTGAGGATTTTTTACCAACACAAATGATTACTGTTTTCATTTGAATCATCCATTCTACTTTATATACAAATAAAACGTTTACCATATGTTAAAACTTGTAAACGCGTTCGCAAAGGCAAAGAAAAGTCTTAAAAAAATATATTTCTGCGCAGTATGTGTTGTGATGATGTGCTCATGAATGCAATTTTGCTACAAAAAATACATTTTCGAGCACAACTTATTCTTTCCTCTCTTTTTCTATTTGAGTTCTTTTTATATCTATAACATCAGCAAATGTTGATGACCTCTCAGGGGCAAATTCAAGCGAATAAAACAACAAAAACATAGTCAGTCATTAACTGCAAAGCATCACACATGCATACATTTTATTTAATTTATAATTATAATTTGTTTCCAAAAAATGGCGAATATTTTTATTGACAAGCGAATGCGTTGGTCGTTCTATCAACAGTATAAATATTGTGTAGCTACATTCTTTCTAAAGGAAATTCATTGCAATTTTCACTTTCATTTAGATTTTTAAATTGTATAGTATTCTTTCTTTGTACTTGACGTATCTCTTTGTGTTTGAGTGCAATTAAAGCACCTACATTCACACATATGTACAAAAACATAAACTTTTACAATAAGTGAGATTATTTGAGACAAAGTGTTTTTTTTTGAGCAAATGAAAGGTTGTTTTGTTAGGCCATGTGGAAGATGGGAACGGGAGTGGTAATTCTTATCTAAAGGAAGAGCACGTTGCGTTGGCTCGGAAAGTTATAATACAAAGTTTTGCTTTAATATCTCCTTTTCGTTAACATTTATTTTGCATTTGTTTCCTTTGTTATTATTAATGATAAGACTTTATTTAATTTTATTCAGTCCTTAAATATTGGAAAAGTCTCAAAATAATATTTGTTGGCGATGTGTCATTATGGGACAAATTTTAGTAAATTTTGAATGACCCATACCCAATAAAATCGACAGTTATAATTCTTATCGGAAACCATCATTGAAAGGTTGGAAAAAGCTAATTTTAGAAACAGCCAGAGAAGATTTCTAAAATTTGCTTGTTTTTATTCTTCAACTAGCTGGCCCGCCCGGCTTCACACGGGTAGACAAACCTAAGCTTCGAATAAAAGTAACAAAAGAAAATATAAATTAATATATTTGCGCTAATTTTTGTATTAATTGGTTTAAATCTACTTCACGCAAAAAAAAAAATTGTAATCAAAACTAACTCTATACCTACATATAAATTTTTTAAAAATAACCTTTCCAACACAAACAGAATTTTTGAAATCAGATAACACTTTTCGTTTTTACACCCTTTCACCCTTTAAAAATCAAATTTTAAAAAAAAATTCCTGAAGCCATCCACTCAAAATAACCTTTCAAACACAAAAAGAATTTCTTAAATCTGACCATTTTTTATTTTTACCCCATTTCACCCTAAAAACAATAAAATTTGAAAAAGAATATCCCTAAAGCCATTTCCTAAAAAAAACTATTTCAAATATAAAAAGAATTTCTTAAATCGGGCAATTTTTTTATTTTTACCCCATTATTTCAACGTAAAAATTGCAAATTATAAAAAAAAAACCTCGAAGCCATTTCATAAGAATAATCTTTCAAACGCAAGTAGAATTAATCGGATACGTCTTTTTCATTTTACCCCATTTCACCCTAAAAACAGATTTTTTTCCGATATTTTTAAAATTATTCTGCTATTCGGGGCGGAGACGAATCCAACAAATCAAAGACCTTTAAAATCGGTTCAGCCGTTCTTTGAGTTATAAGTGTTGTAACTAAAACGACGAAAGAACTGCTTAAATTAGCTAGCTAGAAAATGGCTGTGTTAAATAAATTATAAATAATACAACAGACGTGACATGTAAAAAGCGCGTCCTTACGCGCGTGATTATTAAAAATGGGCAGCAGATCGATGAATTCACTTAACGAGAATGTATGTACATCCATAGGTAATTGTACATATTTTAACTTATGGACGGCGGATTTTCAAAGCGTTCAAGGCTTACGTCGCGTGCATAGATTCTATTGTAAGTAATGTCCCTTGTTCGATTTTTCTCAGTAGTTAATTAGAATCAGTTTAACCAGACAGGTAGGTATTTGATATTGAACTTTTAACCCCCAGTTTTACAGCATCAATTCAAACTCTATTTATGAATTTAAATTGCTTGTTTTTGCCATCAATGATAAATATTGCATTTGAAATGTACTTCGAGTTCGAAATTTAATTTTGAAAATGAAGAAAGCTATAAGTGGTTTCTAGTTTCTACATTTTATAATCATTTTCCTACGGAACCAACATCCCAGGTTATCCAAGTCTTAAAAGAATAGTAAACTCAATTATCAAAGTCAATGAGCAATATTTACATAAATCTCTAAATTGCCACAAAGCTTCTTAAGAAGCCAATAGAGTGTAACGAAAATTAATAGCATTTGTGTATGTATGTGAATATATTTGCGTGCAGTTGAATATCTTACTAAACACTAATAATTAATCTGCGTAAATTAATGACCATGCGTCATTCATTTCATAGAATGGGGTTTTGTGTTCAAAAGATGAAACAACGCCAACACACGCACCCGAGCAATTAAATTCCATCTCCTCGCATGTGATTAATAGGTCCCAATCCAAACCATCACCACAGAAAATCTCTAAGAAGTAAAAAAGTAAAAAGATAGCCTGATCTGGAAAACAGCCTTCTCATATATCTTATGCCTGACATACATATATCAATTTCTTTTTCTCTATCGAAAGAATAGGTATCTCTTGAACCACTACCATTCCAATGGCCTATGCATCCATACTTAAACTTTTCACTCTGTTTTTATTTGCTGGAATAGCAACCATTTCAGTGGCATCCAACTTAAGTGTCTCGGTGCGAGTTAAGCCAAACAAACAGCAAAAGCAAGACTACAAGTTAAACTTGTTTATCTCGATTAAGGCCTTAAGTGCATAGAGCTCGACCAACAAACCAAACCAATCATACATACCAAGTGACGTATTTGCTTTCAGTTGACTTTGGCCTAAAGCTTGTTTATTGTTTAAAAAATTAAAGAAATGGAATCGGGTTTTATTTTTTTGTTGTTATTTTCAATATATGTATTATATACATGTATGTAAGTACATATGTGTGTATTTATCTACATACTTGTTTTTTTTTTTGTATTGAAAACAGCTTAAAAAGTAGCAAAAACCTTGGGTTAGTGTGTTAGTAAAACAACTTTCCGTATAAGCACCATGTTTTGATGAGTGAGACTTCTTGAAGTTTAAAGTTGGTGTCTGTTCCAGCTCTATCGGTATGATTCACATGTCAGGCTTTTTTTAACTTGTTTGTGTGCGAATTTCAAATTTTGTTGCTTTTGTTGTCTTTGTAATAGTAAGTACATCTTGTTTTGCATAAGTATTAGCCAGTTGAATGACCAACGTTGAATCAGAAATTAAAAATTATAATGTCCCACAGGTTAGCTGGATTAAAAGACACACGTTTTCGGAAATATATTTTGCGATTTTGTTTTCGTGATAATTTATTCAAACTTTGCTTTCAAGGTAGGTAGGTAGGTACTTAATATATTTTCACAAGTTTTTGATCGCACGAAGCTAATGCAAAACATTTTTTATGATGCCGAAGCAAATAGTAGGTATAGAACTGAAAGTAAAAATTCCTTCTTTAATGTGATGATACTCCTTAGATTTATTAATCGAGTTAAGTTGAAAAACAAACTACATACATACATACAATTTTTTTTGTAACTTTTTCAAAAAATATTTATTTATTATAATCTCACTGAAAATATAACAATGGAACATATTCAGTGTCCCGTAAATAATGGATAACCTTGCAACCGGGTAAACCAGGCCTGAAGACCTTTCCGGAATAAAATATACCAGAAATATTGCCTCTATGTTATGATGGTTTTTTCAAAAAATCCTTAAGAATTAGGACTTTGCTCCAATCCATGTACACTACGACGACGCTACAAGTGAATGATTCTGATTCTGATTTTTTATTTTTATAATATTGCAGAATAACGGTACCTACTAATAGACAATCAGCAGTAAAATAATAAAAAATATGCATTCTTAATAAAACAAAAGGCTTCTTAATGTACAATGTATACACAATTTGTTCTTATTTAATTGTGGATTTAGCAAACATAAGAGTAAGACTAACTTTTTCTGTCCCTTTCTTTTTCAAATTATATGTGTTCTTCATGCACAAAGGAAGACCGGATCGAGGTTTGCGCGGGTAGACAAATGAATACCCCTGTTTGGTAAATTAAATTTTCACCATGTTTTCCAAAGCTAGGTTTTTTACCCATGGGTTTTTACAAATTTTACTTTACCAAAAAACCTATTTTTGGCTTGTATCAAGCGAAATACCTTACCACTTAAGTTTTGCAAATGTTGCTTTTATAAGCCCAATAATTGGCTGTAACTTAATTTTAATTTGAAAAAAAATCGCAATTTTATTGGTTACTAGCTGCTATACCCACCCGCTTCGCTGGGCGTAAATGTAACTTTAGGATAATACTTTGTTTTGTATGTTTTAAAATTTTAGCTTTAAAATTTTGTACCCCAATGAATTTCAGCCTGAACGCATGGGTTGAGTTCGATGCAAAAAGTAAAGGATCGGACCTATGCATAACTCACAGGCTGAAATTTTAAGGACGAATTCTTAGAAAATCCACGACGCAAAAGTAGTCGTGTAATGGGGTTTTCCATTGGTAAATTTAAAAATTGATTTTTTGCGTGGCAAATGGAATATTTTAAAAAATCTTCATCTCTTGATGCATTTTAGAAAATAAAAAATTTGGTCTGAGTGTGTCGACTATCCGTCGACAGCCACTTCAATCTAAGCTAGTATATGGAAATGTAAAAATGGCCAAAATTTTCGTTTTGACATATCCAAATGAAAACAAATTGATTTATTTTACCAATAAAAAACTCCATAAGAATAAATTTATTTTTAAAGAAAAACAATAAACTAATTGACGTTTTGCAAACTCCAAGTTTGAGGAAGTTTAATTTTTCAGGTGGCTCAAAACATACAATTTTTTGTCTCCGTTTAATTTCAAAGCAACGTTGGCGAATGTCACGAAATACCTTAATCAAAATTCAAGAATGAGATTTCAGATATTATGCTCTGTCAGAAAGAGGTTAAGTAGGTAAATACATTTTTTCTTCAGTATTTTGACAGCAAAACTGAAAAATTTTATTGAGGAACCCTGTTCCGCTTTTAATTGAGATTTTTGAGATTTCAGTATAGCGTGTTTTGCTTTTACGTCCTACAGATTGTGCTGCCTTTAAAACCTATAAAAAAACACGCGCGTATGTGAATGCATCGTTGAGTCAAAATTCCAAAACAAACGATGAAGAACTTTAGGAGATCTTTTATTTTGAATGCAAATATGAAATTATACCTCTGTTTGTTGGTAATTTACATTCGTTCCGCAGCAAGATCCAATGTCATGAAAGTTCACATATGAGCGAAGTCCTCTTATATGCATAGCAGCATAGCAAAAAATTAACAACACAAGTCCCCAAAAGAATCATCCGATAAGGTTTGCTTAAATAGCTTATATCTTGAGTTCCTTTAATCGGACCGTTAAGATAAATGTCTTAACACTTAGATAAAATGACAGATTATCATTTCCTATCTGAAAAAATGTAACTATCTCCACCACTGGCCGGTGCCAAAAAGAAACTTACCAGACTTTTGTTTTTGATATCACTACGAATACACCTAAAAACCGTCGTACTTAGTTTTTGGATACATTTCCACTTTTGTTTTTGATATCACTAAGAATACACCTAACAACCGCCGTACTTGGTTTTTGGATATATTTCCACTCAAAATTTGAAGTCAGCTCTTTTATACATATTATTTTATTTCCTCAATTTTTTGACAATGGGTCTGAAAAATTTTTCTGATAAATAAAGTTCCTTTATCCTTTATCATATATCAGTATAACGGGTGTTCTTTTTATGTCCAACATATCTCACTGTATTTTTTCTAAAAAAAAGTTTATATAAACACGCGCGTATTCGAGTGCAATGGTGAGATTCTGAGATTAGTGATTAGGAACAAACCAACATTTACATTTTTATTTATATAGAAGATTATTTTTGTACCATTATGAAAAGAACATTACATACATTTTTAAAGTAATAGGCAACCTTTATTCTCATACATTTTTTTTTAGTTTGAGAGATGGTTAAACTTTGGTGAAAATAAATATTTTATCATTTTTGTATTGAAACCCCAAAATGTGTAAAATTTGCCTGCTTATCTATTAGTACCGTTTTTTCTAGAATATTATAAAAATGAAAAGAAAAATCAAAATCATTCACTCGTGGTTGTAGTGTTCATGGATTTGAGCAAAGTCGTAATTCTTAACACTTTTTTGAAAAACCATGATAACTAGAGGCCACAAGGGCAATATATTTTGTTTATTTTTTTTCTGAAAAGCCTGCTTTACTCGGTTGCAAGGTTATCCATCATTTACGGGACACCCTGTGTAAAAAAATAACAAAAAAAAAACAAATGAAGAAACAAAATCAAAAGTAAACTGACTTCTTAGACTAATCGATTTCGAGGGAAATATTTTTGTTGTGAAGGAAGCAATGCAAACTTAAGCGGTACTATTCCCGGACTGGGTAGAATACATGCAAAATTTATGGAATATAATAAGGATTTTAAAACTTAAAGCTAAGAACAAAACAACAAGAACAAAACTATCTCCAAAGCCTTCGAGAAAAGACCGAAACAAGCGGCCTAGCCAGCTCGATATTTCTTGCACAAAAAAACACATTACTCAAATATTTCGGTTTTAACGAGGACGACAGGAGAATATGGTACAAAGTGGCTGGCACCAGCAATGGGTCAGTTCGACACAATTTTAATCATATTCAATTGCCTTAAGTATAGTACAGTGCAGGCAAAATACTAACGGCTCAACTCGGATTTGGTGGTCCACAGTCAGTATAGGTATGGTTATCAAAAATTTTGAATAAAAACCTGTTCTTTGGATGGAATTTTCAAAAAGTTTATGTGACATGAGACGAGTTTCTTCATCAATGTTTTCCTTTATGCTGGGCTTTATGCCAATTATGGTTAAAGGCTAAAGAAATAGCTGATTTTGATTTTTTAATATCTGAAAAATGAGACTTGTTTCATACATATAGGTAATGAAGTTAAAAATTATATAAATATTTATAATATATAATTATATAATATATAAATTAGTATAAAACAAAATATAGCAGGTACCTAGTTACTTTTTTGCTGAAGGCTTAAATAATTTCTTCTATCTTTAGCTCTGTTCATATCATATCTCCTATATTACGAGTACACCCACCTTACAAACTGTGGCAAAAACTACCACAAAAACATGGACAGATGCCGTATCTTTCACTAAATTAGAAAAATTTAGAAGATATCTCCACTAATATTCTGAATAAAGTTGTGAGAAAAAACGTATTGCCATAAACTGTTGTTTCTTTTTATTTTGTATCCCTATCTTCATTTTTGTTTCTTTTTTTTACAGTTTATAGCGAAATTTTTTCATTTTTACCGTACAAGAAAAGCATTAAAAACAATTCTCTAAGACCGGATTTCTCCGCTGCAAATTCGCTTGTACCAATATTAAAAGTGAATAATCTCTCATCTACAAAGGGACGTGAAATAGATCAAACATAAACATTCCGCTCTTTTTGTGATTCATTCGGTTTATTGATTTTTGTCGCCGTCGTTATGTCCGTCATAAGATTTATTTTGTTAAAATCGTGTGTTGAAATTTTAAGTACTAGTTCTTAAAAATAAATAAAAATCCAATTTTTGAGCGATGACTGATGATAGAAATCGCAAAACAGATAACGATTGTCAAACCATTTACCATTATACTGCCTTCTTCGCCACGGAGCTCCGATATTTGTTTACTACTGTAGTTGAATGAATACTTGAAGGTTTAAAACTGAAAATAGTATTGCCTTGAAATTAGTTTTAAAAATCGTATATTTTCGGAATTACAGTCAAGTTTAACAAACAAATATTTGTATAATACATATTTATTCAAAAAAAAAAAAAAACCAAAGCAAGAACGAGCTTTTAAAAAATCGTAGTTTTACTAAAATTTAATTTAAAACCAAAAGGAATTTTATTTAAACGGCATTCAGTGAAATCTTGCAATGATGAAACGACGTTGGTCAAATAACGGTGGATTTAGCTTACGCATGTTGGAAGATTCTTCTTCGGAAGTAACATCTTCGTCTAACGGTTTAGTTATGCCTTCAGGGATGATTATGTCGCCTACATCATTGGATTCTCCAGATTATGGCGAACAGGATTTATGGCTTTATAACGAAATGCCGTATAATCCACACCAGCATAGTGTAATAACATCGGTGCATGGATGCACATCGTTGCCAGCACAAACAACAATAATACCACTGCCATCGATGCAGCAGAATGTTAATCATCATACACCGCGCAGTGATTCAGCGAATTCAATTTCATCAGGTGAGTTAAGAAGTCTGATTAACAGTTTATTAATGCAATGTACACATTTAAGAAAGTCCGTTAGAAAAAAAGGACATTTCCTTCTGTTTTTAGATTGGTCGAACTATTTGGTATGTGCATAGGTATTTATGTATTTCTCCTGGCCAAGACTGACAGTACACAACATTCCCAAACAAATGTTGTATTGACTGCATTTCATCTCTCTCTCTCTCTCTCTCTCTCTCTCTTATGGTTGTTCTTTCTTATGGTATAAACGCACTTGCGATTTGTCATTCAAAAAAGTATGGCCGTGACAAACTATTGCCATGCATGAGTTGTGGTTTTATGTCGCGCGATTTTCAAAAAAAATATTTTAAACACAACGCTGTGAATTTTCAGTCGCTATTAATGGATTTTCACAATAAAACCGTGTGTTTCATTTATTGCGATTGAAATCCACAAGTGTGTGGATTTTTATCTTATGTCGCGACTACGTCATCGAAATTTAAAAAAAGTATATTTGATTTATTTTAACTTGCGACACATCGCCACAAAAATTGAACAAAAATCTGTCTTTCAAGCATCGCGATTTCTTGTTGTCGTGTGCTTTCACATTGAAAGTTATATGTTCTATTTTTGCTATTGAATAGTCCCGCGATCGAAATTGCAAGTGCGTTCCTAGCCATAATGAGCCTTGCCATGTTCCCAGTTCACAAAAAAAGACAGCAGTAACTAGGCCATTCTTCGGAGGTTACAAAAATGTTTCATTAAAAAAAGAGGGCCCTAGGACATTTTGAAAGTTTGTGTAAAATTGTTCTTTAAAAGAAACCGTTCATTTTTTTAATGGTTTTACGAAAAATTTAATTCTTTTGCTGACGTAACCCTTCGAAGCTGATGAAGTATATTTCAGAAATCTACGTTCATATTCCCAAGCCAATTTTTATAATATAATATACATAATTTGGACATTCTCTTATTCCCGCAATACTATTGGAAAAGAGTTGATATCCATTTACTATAGACGACACTGGAGAAGTGCCAATTTAAAGCACAAAGTTATAGCATTTTATCGCCATTAAAAGTTGGGGCCCGAAGTATGCCCACTGGCGGAAGGCCCTGGCTCTGCGGGGCTGCATTAATAGTACTTTTATAAACCAAAACAGTTATAGGAGTATACAGCTATATGGAAACTTTCTTGCTTTTCGAACAAGTGATATTTGATTTTATTTGCATTTCGTACTGAGGGTATAACTTGTTGTTTGTTTAATACAGCTTACTTTGCTGTGAGTCAGTACAGGACATTTTAGCAAGAAAGATAATGCTCACTTTCTGATGACTTTAAAGAGTCTTGATGATAAAATTCATCTTCCATGGTATATAAAGTACATAGATTAACGTCACGGTAACTTAAATATAGCTATTGGAGCAAGCCAAGTCAATAAAAAAAAATCTAAGACGATAGAACTTTTTGGAGGAATGTATATATGTATATGCATTTAGTGAATGAAAACGTGTTACTCTATTATCTCGTCCCCTTTTATTCCTGTTTTTGGCAATTTGTACGTTTTAAGAACGTACAGTTGAAAAAAAAGTTCTATTCGTGCACCAACTAATTGATCGTACCTTTCTTTCACTACTTGAAGTGATTTCTTTTAATCAAACCAATTGAACAAAAGAATATTAATGGTATTCATGCAACTTCGTAAGTTAACGAATTGTGTAAAATGCTAAGTTTACGCAAATGTTTGAACGAAAGTCCTGTTCGTTTGTTAAACGTCAAGGATTTAATGTGAATAATTAAGCGTCGAAGTTTGTTTTTAGCCTAAAAATTATTTTAAATTCATAACAACACGTATAATAGTGAATCCAGCAACAAAAAGAAATTTATTCAATTATATGAGGAATATAATGACCAAGGCTGAATACATACAGGATCTGCGAGCAGAGCGATGATGTGAGAGTTGAGCAGAGCGATAAAAACAAACAAACGTTTTCTTATGAGAGCGTCGCGAAACAAGACGAGTTTTCGTCACTCTGCTCAACTCTCGCATCATCGCTCTGCTCGCAGATCCAGTATGTATTCAGCCTTATTGATTTTTGAACTATTCGGGAAAAACGGTGGTTTGTGCATTATATCTTACGTATCTCAGTCACTTTATCCCTTTCGGCCTGTTGTTTTATTTGAAAATAGTTTTTCATTTGTCAGATTAGGTGTGCGACAGATTAGACATGTTCAAATTTGTGTTCAGAACTAAGCAAATTTTGAACTTCCCCGATTGTAATTTCTAAAAAGATTATAAAAAACAACACAAAACATAATTTTGTTGTCTCTTGTATTTTTTTGTGTCGATATTGCATTTTGATATAGTAAATTCGTTAAAAAAATCAAAGTCAAGAATTTAATCTGACCTTGTATGCGATGCTAAAGATATTGAAAAAGTGGATATGTCTGCCTGTATGTATGTAGCTCGATTTGCAGCTCAAACTGCTTAAGCTATCTTCTTCAAACTTGGGACTTATGGTTTTTGAGTGATTCCCTAGACGGAAAATGGAAATTTTGTTTGCTCCAAAAGTAACCGTATTTACCATACATCCGTTATGAAAAAGGTTATTAATTTAATGTAGACCATTCAATTGATTTTTATTTTGGATTTACTCGTTAATGGCTCCAACGATTCCTTTTAAAATTGTATACAAGGGGCCCCTTAAGGTAGGTACATATATACAAATGTATATGTAGAAATGACTGCCATACTAGCCCAGTGACCTAATTAGCGCTGGATTGCGAAGTTTTGATACCATATCTTCACCACTAACTAATCTCCATGCGACTCTTACAGAACACCGGCACAGTTTTTTGTATTAGTTCTATGGGATATTTTATGAATTATATTTTTGAACACCCCTACTTCTAGAAGTCACTATGACGTTTGGTTAAGTTATCCAATCATTTTCCGCATCATATTCGCTGAGGAATTTTATCCAATTTGTGTAAATCATCTCCCATACAAATTTCCTCAGTTCATTAACCAAATGGTAAACTTACGCAGATAGTAAACTTATTCAGGGTTTTAGGTACATCATTGCATGAATACCCTTATTATTGTTAGCTGTACTTATAAAATTATGAACTCTTCGACCAACATGATTAACATCTAAGGTGAGGGAGTCTTAAATTAGTTTTACCTTTATTCAACGAACCAGGTTTGAAATAATCAGACATTAGGTCAAGGCTAAACTTTAAGGGGACTTATATAATATTTTTATAAATATTTTCTCCTCGGCTAAAACTGTTATCATTTTTTTTTTGCACTCACGCTGATTTTCTGTTTAATTTATTAAAACAACATTTCATCCCCTTAGGTCGCACGATTTAACGTTTGCATTTAATTCAAATATCCAAGTAGACACCCTTAATGGCTTGATATTCGTGACAATACACACACAAAGTCAAAAATAACCAATACCACCCAAAACTACACAAAACAAAAAGAACAGGAAAAATCATAACAAAGAATTGCAGAATGAATTTATTCGTAAAGGAAAGGTCATGTACGTACTAGTAACCTACTTTTGTTGTAGGTATATGAGTTCTGTGCATGTGGTATGTGGACAATGACAAAAAAATTTCATGCTCGTGCACTCGAACTGTATTTTATTCGCAAAAAAAAGATGTTCAATACAGGACAAGGGACGAAAACGAGATGTGATATGCGGGTCTTATTATCATCAACAACATTGCCATATTGCAGTTGCAAATGTGTAAATGGGTGTACATACATAAATTGTACATGCATTTGAGGGGTAGTCATACCTCTCCTTTACCAACCCTTGATAACTAAAACCAAATAAATTTTGACTTGGTCTATAGGGCAAGTATTGGTTTCGTGTAAAAAAATCGAGGTTGTAATCAAAACTAACACTACGATGATCTAGAAGTCCGAAAAAGTGGTTTTCGTCATGCCGTCCGTTTGTCTGTGCGTCGGTGAGACTGTGCGTCCACTGTAATTTGAGCTGAAGCCTAATCGGGTGGACCAATTTGCTTCAAATTTGGTACATAGCATTTTTATGTGATTCCCTAGAGGTGAAATTCAAATGTTTGTTTTTGCCCATCTAGAACGGGTAGCTGCCATACAAATATTTTATTTTTTTTCAAATTTTCTCTAACGATTTGGATTAAACTTCGTAATTGTAATAACCAAGTCAATTGTAAGAAAACTGAGTTTCAGGTTTTGTCAAAAAATTCACATAACGGAAGTACGTATTCCAGGTTTTTTTGAGATAAGCGGTTCATATTTCTTTTTGTTGGTTAGACCGATTTTGTT
Organism: Leucozona laternaria; assembly: GCA_932273885.2. NCBI lineage: Eukaryota > Metazoa > Arthropoda > Insecta > Diptera > Syrphidae > Leucozona > Leucozona laternaria. The sequence goes on along the minus strand of OW026368.1, from coordinate 60,054,788 downwards.
ATAATTTTGCAATCTGATGCTTCTCAATAATTTAAACAATAATGCATTAAAATTTTTTTTTTATAAACAAAACATCAATTTTTAGTACCTTCTTTTGACTCTTTAAATATTTTCTCGTTAAATATATACATAATGCATCTTCAATGTGTGGTTACACACAGTTGTTAACCACAAGAGCAAGTTCGTGCGATCAAGTTGTGCATATTTTTTAAATTCTTACCTGCCCCCTACTTTTTCCGTGAAATCAAAAACATTGTAGGATAATCCCTAATCTTTTTGCTTATTCTTTATTAAGCTCTATCATATAATTCAAACTAATGATAAAAATATATTATTTCTTCCTAGAAAAATTTTGCAGACAGAAGTAAATGGTTTCGCAAAAAATCGAATTTCTCAGACAGGTCAATGTATTAATTTTATTTTATTTTTAAAATAAATTCACACATTTTTTCTTAAAAAAAATGGGCTTAACCAGTTCATTCTGACAGTTAGTAGCTACCGAAGAAATTATAATTTTCCGACATATACCTAGTTTTTTTTAAAACCCAATTCAGTGAGACAAATTTGAACATAACTCCGACATATGCAAGTATCTGCAGCTGATTATTTCTCTGCTGTAACTTGAAAGTATGGAGCGCACGTTGATATGCATACGTCACTACGTGGAGGCAAGTGGAGCTAAATTTAAAACTCAAAAAGTTGTAAGAAAACAGCATTTCAAGTTTTTGGCGAAAAATTCACATAATTCGCGCAGGTACAATATCTTTTCCATGTTTAGACCGATAATATTGCATTTAAAATTTTTGCAAAAAAAAAAAACAAACAAAAAAATTCATTTTTGTAATACTTTTTTAGCATTTTCTCGTTAAAGATATATGTAGGTATCATAATATTAGGTGTGTTTTTTCCAAGAGTATCCCTTGTCATAAAAATGCGCCTCTCATCCAAGCCGTTCGAATTCGGCAGACACTTGTAGTTCCCTTTCATTCGTGATCAACAATACGCAAACAGAAATGGAAAGTTATAACTCACTATATGCCCTGGTTCTCTACAAGCTGTCGTGCCACCAAATGTATTTATTTATTTTTAAAAATGAAGTTATTATTATAAATTTTTCATCGATAATTTTTACAACGATGTTAAAGCATCTTCAAGTTATCGAACTTAATTATTTTTATAAGAAGTCCTATCAATAAATTGCTCTTAAATGAGTTTCTTTGCGCCAGGTGTAAACTGAATATTTATTTGTGAGGGCTGGCCACAGACGGTTTTTTTTTTTTGGAAAGTTTCGCTGGTCTAGCTGATAATAAAATAACAAAATGTTCAACTTTCAACGTAAATATTTAGCAAATTCTCTATTTTTATACACAAAAAAGTACGAGACAGAGACGAAACTAAGTTATACGAGATCGAGACCGATTTCGAAACGAAACTGAAATGATTTTCACGAAACCGAGTCGAAACTTACAAAAGTCGTGACCTGGCTCGCCTTGACATCCCTAGCTAAATAAAGTTTTTAAGTTCCCCTGGCAGACAGATTCTATTTGTAGGTATTTTGATGATGCGGCGTGCCAGCCGTTTAATTACACCCTTGCGTGACCGTCCGCTGGGTTTTTTGCTTTAACTATTTGCTGAACTCAAGAGTGAACATTTCATTCTATATCTTTTAAAAAAAACCTACGAATACGCTGGGCATTTATGTAAACGGTGGCGCAAAAGTTGAACACCACCGACGAATTAGTCGCCAAAAATATTGTTCCGCGTTACTTAGATTCAAAATACACGTCAACAAGACATGGATCACTATTCTTCAAAAGAACGCAAATTAATTATTATGATGTTTTTTGCGGGATAATTCATCGGTGGTGTTCAACTTTTGCGCCAAGTCACAACCTAAAACTTTGAAAAATAAAAATATTTTAAACAAAAGTTTTTTATATATTTTTCAAAATTTTGAGTTTGAAAATTAATTTTTCAAAAACTTATCACTAAAACAATTTGATTTAAGAATAGAATTAAAGAATGTATTTTTTGCTTTGAAAAAAAAATGAATATAACATGACTTTGTTTGTGTTGCCGTTGTTTTTTATTGATTTCTTTTCTATTTCAAGTCGATTTTAAAACTCTTGTCCCTCTTGCCAAAATAGGGAAAATAGAGCCCTTCCCATACTATTTTTTTCTTGTCTCAACTCAACCTACACGCCCTAGTCTTTTGTCGCATCTATTATCTTTTATTATTTTCACCTTTTTACCCTTGAAGTATCTAAACAAAATTTGTCAACAGGACGGAATCTACATTTGTGTAAACCTTTGCATACGGTGTTAAAAGTGTTCCACATTTTAATTTTTTTTTGAGAAATATTAAAAGCAGATCCTACATTTCTACTAACGAAAAAAAAACACTCATAAGTCGACTATTACGAACAATGACATTTTCTGTCTATTAAGATCAGATTGTCCATTTTAAAACAATCATTTATTTTTTTCATTCCGCATTTTAATAGCTCATTATGATCACCATTTGATGGTAGTATCTTATTTTTTATTTGCTTGTTTGTTTGTTTTCATTTTCCCTGAACATGACCCCAATATGTAACCAACCACGAGCTCCAGTCGCCACAAATATACCGTTTACATTAATAATTTTTAATGGTATGCGATGATGAAAAAGAAAGGCATGAGAAGCGACTCACTCAGTAAATTGACGAGAAGAAGAAAAACCAGCTAATAAAAAAATAGCTTTCTCTTGCAAGCTTATTAAAAAAAACATCATACCTACAACTAGAAGAAAGTTAAAAGCAAAATTGAAGAAAGAAAGTTTACGAATACAATTTTAGTTATCAATATACCTACATATGTACATATACCTACATATAGAAGATAGGTAGTTTAGGAATAGTAAATATATAATTAGGTATGGCATGTATGCACCCTTTCGTTGAATAAAGTTGTTGAGTCAGAATAAAATAAATCATTACAAATGAGAAAGAAAACATTTAATGTTACGCACCGTGTCCTGCAGAAGAAATAAAGCAGTAAGTGATCGTTCAAATTCACAGGATCCATTCAATAGAAAATTACATCAGGCGTAAATAAATATATACAGATAAGTGAAGTGCCTAGTAGCTTTCAAGGATTTCAATACAAGAACTCAATTTTTGATTTAGAAATCGATAACAATTTTTAACCAATCGAAATGACGGATTCATATGCCATTAACAAAATCGCTGCCCGCCGCGCAACTTCAAATGTTTCTTATCAGTTTCTGTTTGTAAAATCTAGGAGATTTTTTTTTAAGTTCTAGAAATCCTTTCTTATAAAGGGTGATTCATTTAGACCTTTTTTTTTAATTTTAAATAAAATAAATTTGAATGGTAGAAACTCTATTATGTCCTGAAAGAACAGTCTCTGACATTTACTTTTTAAATATTAGATCGTGTACATGTTGCCCGTGTATCGCCGTACATTGTCCATTCTGAAGGTCTAATTTTTTATAGCTGCTTCCAGCTTTGCGACCAGTATTTGCCGAACTACGCGAGTATTGTTGGTTTCCAAATCCTGGACTTTTGACTTAAGATTTTTTTCACTGAACGCACCCATCCTAGTATGCAGATCGTAACGTTGCACACCGTAACGTTGCACACGAACGTTCACGTTTTTTTTCAATCTACCGCCAGCATAGATGTTTGTTTTAAGATCCCCTTCAAGCAAAAACAAGTCCGTTTTGGATCCGCGCACGTTGATGTTTACACATATTAACCGTGAGTCCCGTTTTCTATTTAAAGTATTTTTTTTTTAGAAAATTACATGTCCCATACGATTTGTTCCTTGCTTCAACCCAATCTACACCCTCTATGGTTTTTATGCATCCTGTGCTGACCACCCTATAGTTATAGTATACAGCATAGTAGATTGGCAGTAATGTTTTGTTACTGCAATACATGTTAAATTCTAGCTGCTCGCTTGGGCAGTTTCACGAAAACATGTGAAAAGGTGAATTATTAAACAATTGCGAGTTACAAAAACAATTAAACTTCACAATTGAATATACTTACAAAAAATAAATAAACTACCATCAAAAAGGGAGTAGAGCTTATTTTGTGACTAAAAGTGAAGCTGATGAAATGAAATGATGTGACGAAAACTTAGACCGATCACAGAATAACTTATAAATACAAATAAAACTTTAATATCTTTTTTGGTTTATATAGATTATTATTTACCTCATAGAATATCGTGGCGATAGTGACATGCAACCATACAGACCATATGCGATCCCTAGCACATTTGTTCCAGTCATCATGACGAAGTGTTCTAGCATCCGCCTTGGGTTTTGTATTTAAAGTGGAGGGTTGGTCTTCCTTTCGGATTTGAAGATTCTCTTGGTTAAAGCATTGTTGTACCTACCTATCTCTCCAATCGATTTGGCACGAACCAATGTAGTCAACAAGTTATATAACTTTTAGTTAGAGTTCGTTGTGTTAAGTTGTGTCTTCTTCTCCAAACAAATATTTTTCGAAATTCTCTAGTATCAGCCCTCCCTTCCTGCTTATCGTCGGAAAGTGGGACTGGAAAGTTAAAGGGTTTTGTAGAGCGTTCAGTTTTGATCCCATTTGTTTTCCGAAACCGAAGGAACAGCGGTTTCCGGGTAATTCTTCCAGCTAGTACTTTATATGTTTACCCACGATTGCCACTTTGGTCATTTGTATCCGAATTTGGTCATTTAATTTTCACTTGGTCGCTTGGTCATTTTTTTTCTCGAACTGGTCAATATTTTCGAAGACATAGAAAAGAAAAAAATCGATCTTAAAATTGCATGTTCTCATATTTTATTTCTCGTTACTTGGAAATCAACGGAATAAAATGTGAAATCCTTAAACGAAAGTTCATTTTCTATTTTTATCCTAGATTTTAAAAATAATAAATAATTTTAATAAGGAATTATTTCAATCCGAAAAGGTGCGTTTAACAATATACTTACATTGCCGCAGATATAGACCACAGTAAAGCATTATTAGCAATTTTGTAAATAATAACTATAACTTTATCAAAAACATAACGTCTTGGGTCTTGGACAGAATCTAACTTAGAGGACAGAGAAAATTATGTACCCATTGCAGATGTTTATATTAGAAACAAAGCTGAGAAATTTCTCAAAAAATCAAATTTCAAAAAATTTTAATAAAAATTAAAAAAAAAAAAAACAATCACTTTAAATTTCTTTTTAGAACTTTTAAAACAAATGGTACCTACTAAGATTTGATTTCAGTAACAAAATGATTTAAGAACTTTGTCAATAATAACTGCCAAAATTATGTTTATATGGCTTGTCGGACTCCAAAGTTTCAATTTTAACTTTAATGGATAGTTTTCCAAACTTTGTTGAAGGCGATCCTGAAAAGGTTGTAATGGAATAGAAAATGGTTAGTTGGCATTTACATTCCCTGATTTTTCTCTGTTGTTGTAATCGTGTGAGAGAGAATGGAAAAATCGTGTAGAACATGTGGGCCGTTCCTCGAAATTTCACACGATTTTAACAACAAAGAAAAATTCGCATTGGAAATAAAGGGTGCGCCATCTTACGTTTTTTTTTCACCTAGTGCTTATTTCGTGAATGGTAACACTTAGCTCATGTCTGATTTGACAGATAATTAAACTATTCATCCGCTGAACGAATATGGTTGTGTATACGCTTGGCTAAGTGGGCCTGCGATCGACTTAGAGAAGATGCCGATTTTGCCAAAAAAATCATCTTTTCAGATGAAGCTCATTTTGATCTTGGCGGGTAGTAAACAAGCAAAATTTTCGCATTTGGGGCACGGAAAACCCGCACGCATACATTGAAAAGCCGATACACCCAAAACGAGTCACTGTTTGGTGTGGATTTTGGTCCAGGGGCATAATTGGGCCATTTTTCGAAAATGAGCAAGGAGTGGCCATTACAGTCAATGGCGATCGTTATCGGGCCATGTTGAACGAATTTTTGTTCACAAAAATTGAAGAGGAGGATATTGGCAACATTTGCTTTCAACAGGACGGCGCTACGTGCCACACAGCCGAAGCTACACTCGATGTCTTGCGCCATTTTCAAAAAAAAAAAGTTATTTGGCGGACCCTTTATATAGGCCAACGTAAATGTCGACTTAGATTTTCAAAAAATAATCTTAACGATAAAATGGGCTTATCTGAATTTTAGGAAACAAAATTTTAAAAATTATCATTTGTTAGTTTTCATTTCATTGTAATTTGCTTATAATAAATAAAAAGAATACCTAGTGCAAACTTTATAATTTTATGTGTTCTTTAAAATTTGCAAACTTACATTATTTTGGTCACTTTTTACTGTGTTTAGTCCTTTTTATTTTCAATTTCATTCACAAATTTTATTTCCAAGTGGCAACCCTGTGTTTACTGCTTGAACACAATAGAATGCTGCAACTGGAATTGGAGCGGCAGCTCCCCCTCCATTGTGGTCAGATAGTTAAGCGGAAAAAAGAAGAAAAAGATGAAAAGCCTGGGACAAGGCGTTCTTGAAACAAAAGCAATAGTTAAAAAATAATATAGTATTTGAAATAATTTTGAACAAATTTGAATACATTTTATTAAAATGGAATAATAGCTGAAACAGAGAAAACATAGCTCTTGGTTATGATATATAGCGCATATACATTTTTTTTATAATGCAAAACAATTTTTGAGACAGCTTAATGCAATATTTTGGAAAATTGCCCATGAATACCTATACTACATTGATATGATTTTTGTTGAATTCAACTCATTAGCATAACAACAAACGTTTCAAATACCCTTGTTTCTATTTAAAAGAATAAATAAAAATCCACTACTTAAACGTACATATTATAAAAAGTACATATAGTATATCTTTGTATGTAGGTATTGTTTCAGCAAATATAATACAATTGAAACAAACAAAACTTCTACTGCACAGCACATGAACCCTCGTTCAAGGCCTTGCGTTTTCTCTTTCCGATATTTATTTTTTATTTAGTTAAGTACCTACATTTTGAGTGTGTGCAGCACCGTGCATTGACTTAATGCACACACTAATACAATTCGCTTAAGATTATTATACCCGTCTTGGTCGTGATGTTTCGTATCTCGGGTAGGTACTAAAAATAAGAAAAATAACAAAATTTCTTATAAAAATGAATACATTTTTTTGTCACATTTTGTTAAAATATAAATTTATTTATTTCTCTCTATTTACGCACACCAAACCAAAATGATTGGAATTTATGCCGTTTTAATCAAGAACTGAAATATAGTTCACATACTCTGTTTATTTAGAATACAACTTTTTTCGAGAGAGCGTTTCCCAACGAAACTATGTCAGTAGGTAGTGTGAGGTATAAATGTAATCTATAATAATTGTCCTCATTTTGATTTCGATGAATTTTTTCATGAATCATACACGAAAAAGATCGAAAAATTATCTCTGGGTGTATTTTTAACATAATGAATGTAAAAAAAGCTTTTCCCAATTATAACAAAAAAGTTGACAAAGTATGTGTGAAGAGAGAATCTATAATTTAGTGTTGTTGTTTTAAAATTAAGTGGGTGGGACATATCTAATGCAACGTCTAAAAACTTTCTGTGAATTAGATGAAATAGGAAAATTTAGACCGTCAAGTGAAAATAAATAAATAAACTAAAGAAAGTGTCATTAACCTTATATAATGATAATAACGCTTTTAGACGTAGAACGTTGTTTCTTCTTGATAAATGAATATACGTATATATGTATATATACATATATGTACCTATTTCAACTCATAAAAGTGTCGTCGATTTTGAAATCGTAATGAAAAGAGAGTGTAATGGTGGTCATGGTAGCCGCCGGCGACAACGGGTTCACTACACTATTTCATTTGACGTCATAGTTTTAGGGGTAAATAACTTTCAATGTTTTCCTTCTCGTGCTTATTGTGTCGATGCCACCTAAATTGATTTGTGTTTGTGTTCGTTTCTGTTAATAGATTTGTTTTTTGTTTAAACAATTAATATTGAGCGCAGTTAATTTTTGTTGATATGTTACTTTTGTAAATGGGGTAGGCAGTGTTTCGAAGGCCATTTTGTAAAAGTTATTAAGAAGGGATTTCTACGAACTGCGGTTGGTTTAACAATTTTTTTTTTTTTAATTTTAACGCAACGTATGTATGCGAAGCGTTTGCGTGTTGTTTTCATAATAATGACACCCTGTTAATATAGTTGTCAAAAAAATTAATTATTGTTTGACAAACGATAGAATTTATCAATTGATTGGAATTTTCGCATTATGGTTGTCAATTGATAATTTGACTATGACTATAAATATTGACATTCAGTTTTTAAAATATCTATATGTATTTACGTATAACGTATGTATTGAATTTTGTTATTTTGCTGTGCTTTTGTTAAAATTTCATTATAATTTTATGTTCGTTGTGCTGAAATTGTAATAAAAATTAAACAATGTTATTGTTCAATGAATTCAATTAATAAATAATATAAAAGAGAGGTGTTTCTCTCACGATAATTACTCCCCCGGCGGCCACACCAAATAGTTATCGTTATCAGGCTCCATTCCCGCCAGAACCGTCTATATCTGTAGAACTCGACCATGACGGCTATGGAAACAATTCTGCTGCCAATCGACAATCTCTACTTTCGAAAAAGAAGAAAAACGAAAACAATAGAAATGCATTGTTTTTGTTTTAGTGGGCTGTAATGAATTTAATTTCATTTTTGTGTCGATAACCATTACACACCTGGGCGAAGCACATTTTGACTAAAGGTCGCAACGAAACATTCAATTGAATTTAATTCATTACAATCAACTAAAACAAATACAAAAACAATGCATTTCTAATGTTTTCGTTTTTCTTCTTCTTCGTATAGACAAGCCAAATAACCTAGAAAAAATATAATTTACAGCGTATCACTGGCTGCTAAATATTTTCTATTATATCAACCAAGAATTTGCAATTTGAAGGGGGTTTGTGTTTGCTAATCCACTCTCAGTTAAGCTGCAAAGCTTTCGCACCAACATATGCATATAAATGGCCTTGAATTAAAGAACAATATCTTTAGTGAGCTACCAACAAGATTATCATTTAATGAAATTTCTTAATATCAGGTTAATATCTAATAAGAATGTATAATACAAATAAAACACTGTTCGTAGGTAAGCGTATGACTTGATTCTTTTTTAAAAAGGTTCCTTTGAATAACTCTATTTGTAGGGAAATATTATTAAAAATATATTTCACTTCAAATAACAAAATCTTGTCCTTGATCTTGATGTGGCGCTGTGTAGAGTTATTTAGAAATTCTATATTTATAAAGCGAAATGACCCATATTCACAATATAATATGTGGGTTAAGTGTCAAAAAATAACATTACAAAATCTGAAACCTACAGGTGTCACTGAAATAACAAATTCTCTTTTTATGGAGCAAAATGGCTAATATTCACAACATCCCTAGAAAGCTGAAATTTTGTGTATAGGTATATGAATTTACTCCTCCATTAACTTCCTTAGGAATCTAAATATTTGTATTCCACTATAACTATAACTTAAAGTATTAAGTGTATATAAAGACTAACACGATCCTCTTCACAATGGTGGTTTTTCCATCATTTGTTTGACATTCATCTATCCCGTTCTTGTTTTCTTGAAGTAATTTTGAATCATATCTGAGATTTCTTGTCATTAAACGCATAACAAAAGTATAAATTTTTAAGCTAAGATATCTTATACGCAAACCATTTACCTGTAAGTTTTTTTTAGGTATTATTAAAAATTGGTAAAAGATGTACAAAACAAAATAAAATAGACTTAACAGTTATTTCCATTTTCTAACTAACACATAATAATAAGGTTACATTCATTGATATTTTCTTTTATACATTTTGTACGCAACTTGAATGTTTTGATTACCCATTGGTCAGCTATTAATTGAGCAAAATTTACAGCATTAATTTATTAAATATTTGGAAGACCTTAGTAAATAATATGTACGAACGTATATATACATATGTAATACATATTATAATCAATCAAATACTAATTGTTCTTACTAATTATTCTTATATCTTTCCAGGTAAGGCAATACATTCTTGATTGGATTTCGCGAAACGTATGTATGTATGAGAATCACTTAAGTTTTTAATAATTTAATCACAAATCTGAAAACCAAAATCATTAATATGTGCTCCAATTCTGCGCGGCCCTGACCTAAATCAATTTTTTCTCGAACTAAATAGGTCAATGCTCTTCCTTAAAAAACAACACATCTATGATCTTTATAACCGACTTCTCTCATAGCCGACACGGTATCGTATTTCATCGTAATCACTTCGGTTGCGGTTGCATCTTCCCCGCAAAACAAAATGCCTTACTCACAACAAACAATCAAAATAGCGATGAAAAGTAAAGAACGAAACTAAAAAATTCATTCAGATATTTGAATTCTGGGAACTTTCAAATCTAGGTCGAAGCTCTTTCTCTTCCTCTATTTTGTGTATACATTTTTTTTTCTCTCGTGTCATTGTGCGTATACAATACAATCTTTCCCAAAAAAACATTCACACACGATCAGACACGTGACCTAAAACTTAATAACAAAACCACTATATACAAAAAATGAGGAGACCCCTCTTAAGCGTGCGTAACGCATTCGTATCTCACTCATTCGCACTTGGCCTCTTTTTATACTTTTCGATTATGCGTAGCATAGAACTTAATGAAAATAAAAATCAACACCAAAATGTGAAAGGGGAAACTAAAGCAATTTTGTTTAATAAATAATTGAATCCGTCGAAAACAGATGCTTCTCAATTTTGTTTTGTTTCTTATCATTCGCCTTGAAGAAAGTTGTACATTTACACATAAAGTTTTGGTATCTTTTCTTCAAGATATGTTTTCCATTCTTTTTACCGGTCTAATACAAAGTAAATAAAACCGCTAGACGCATCGTATTATAGGTCGGGACCCGACGCACTCTTTGGGCGATCAGTGATTTCTTCCAATAACCAGACTTTAATACTTATCCTCACAAATGTAAAACCTACTGGGCTCATGAAAAAAAAAAAAACAAATGAATCATTTTAATTTTAGATTTCGAGATTGACCTAAATTGTCTTGGTTTTAAGAATAATTTTTAATAGCTGTGAATTAAAATTAACGAACACACTTGTTTGTACTGTATTAATCTGATAAATAAGATTTCTTTAAACAATATTAAAAAATTTATAACGTAGATAGGTATGTATAGATAGGACTTTGGTCAATTTTCTATTTGAAAGTTAACAAGTTTTGTTGTCTTATTTTGAAATGAATAATGTCATAATAGAAATGAAATGAGTACAACAATTTTTAGTAGTAGGTGGTTTTTAGATATTTGAAATTATTTTCCAATATATCCCGATTCTCGACAAGCGGTCGCCGTATTTATTTAAAAGTTTTGAAGCCATCACAATTTATGGTTAGGGTTAGGTTAGGAGGGGCGTGCACAGCTAAGAGGCTGTTGCGTCCACGGAGGCCTATTGGTCCATTGTGATCCCCTTAACAAAAGAAAGCAGAGATCCTAAACTAATGGTTGACATAAATATTAGTTCATTAGCGAACCAGCCCGTCCTTTCTATATATTTACACATGTTTGAATTGAGACCTGCGCTAGATCGCCCAGTTTGCCAAAAAAACTGGTTTTCAAAGTAACGGAGGCGATTAATGGCTTCTATTTCTTCGATATCCTGACAGGTCCTACAGTCTAGTGGCCATTGTGCTAATAGCGCAATGACCCGTTATTTTAATAAAATAACGCGATAAAATATACGGCGTTTCCTTTTCATTAATTCTAGGCCATAAACTTCTAGAAAAAACGATAATGTTTCTGTACATCCACGAATTATTGATTTGCTTGCGTTATTTGGTTTATCTTCCTTTTAATCACGCCAATCGGGACGTCTGGCCATATATCTAATAGGCTACTTCTGTCTGTATTTGATACTGACGCTTTCCCTGCCAGTTCATCTGATATCTCATTCCCTTCTATATTGGTGTGTCCAGGAACCCAGCAGAGTTTGACTCCGTTCGTGTTGCAAATATGATTCAGTATGCCTCGGCATTTTGCTACTACCATGGATCTTACAGTCTCACTGGCTATTGCTTTAAAACAATTAGTCTGTCCACGAAAAATGTGATCTCCGACGAGCTCATTTTTTTCTTGTGAACCACTTCGTCCGCTTTTTCAATAGCGTAAACCTGAGCCTGAAAGACACTACACTCATCTGGGAGTTTATATCATTCTCTAATATTAAGAGCTAGAACACCCTATCTCCTGATGCTTCTTCCGTTTTTGACCCATCGTTGTAGAAGGGGATATATATATATTGTCTAGTCTTTCGGATTATCCGTAATAAATATTTAATATTAAGCGTGTTCAATGCACTACTCACCTCGAACGTTTCGCTACAAATTGCATTGAGCGTGGTCACCGGGAAACTGCCAGCGAGATGTTATAAGCGATTTTGGCTGCGCAGGTTGCAGCGGTGTGTCGAAGGTTCTATATCTTGCTGTTATCGTTGCTGATTAGCAAGTTGGGAGCAAACCTTGCTCACTGTTTCCCTGTTGGTATGCAGCGGTAATTGGATCTACCGTGAAGAATTAATTATGGGATCCCACGTTCCCACAGCTTGAAACTGTCATCCCGATTGAAATTGTGGTGTCGTTTAGTTTCAATCGCTTCGCGAACCAGGCGAGGGATGTAATGAGGCTCGTTAGCTAGAACCTTAACTTGATCGAAATGGATCGAGTGGTGTTCATCTGGATGATCGAGTATATGCTCACATATGGCGAACTTTCTCTTTGCTTTTTAGTTACAGCGCTGGTTCGCCAGATTTCGGACCACTTTAAAATTTCTTCAGCTGAAAGGGACATATCTTAGTTTAATACATCTTTTGTAGATAACCCTAAGCCATGGGGTGATTACCTGTATAGAGTATGTTGAAGAAATTCCGGAACAATCTTTTCTGGTCCAGCTGATTTATAGCGTTTGAACGAGTTTATTGTTCCAATTCTGGTGCTGGTTGAATAATGTCTAAAGATTGTGCTTGTGTATAACCTGAGCCTTCAGCACTTTTGCAGCCAGAGAAATGCGTTTCCATAAAGGGTTCCAGTGTTTCTTGGTTCGGCCATGATCCATCAGGATGTTTAATACATCCTGGAATCGTGGGGTTAGACGCAAGGATCTTTCGAAGTCTCGCCGCCTCACTTGTGTTTTCAATGGATTCACAGTGTCTATTCCATGAATCCTTTTTGGTCTTTCTTAACTCTTTGGAGAATGAATTAAGTTCGGCTTTATACTACACTACTGCTGTTGATTCTATTGCATTAGTTGTCATAATCTACCCGACAAACACTGTTTTCAATTTAACAGATACATAGTTGGGGATTCTACAACTGAATTAATAGCATCTGTTTTAAATTTTACAGTCAGAAAATTTGTCAATACGATAAACATCAGGAAAATATTGTATTTTTGACAACATGTTGTAGATTGCCTGTAAATTTTCTTTAGTTTCTACAGCTTGTTGTAATTCTTACAAAAACTGACTGTGAGTTTAACCATTTCGCCCCATGGATTTTACAAATTTATATTTGTATATTTAACAACCAAAATCGACAACCCGCTGTCAATTTTACAACAAGCCATATTGTTATCACTTTAACAATTTTATTGTGAAAATGAAAGCAAACGCCGTTAGACCTGCAATTAATTGTGATTGTGAGCGCAAATACCATATTTGGAAGTAATTGTAAATTTGACTGCCATATTTTGTTAAATTCACAGCGAAGATTTTTTTTGGGTGTCTTTTGAAAATTATAGGGGTATATCTACTCTTTGTAGCCTAAGGAAACTCTTTGCTCAAATTTTGTATTATCGACTTACTAGTTGGGTGGTTTTCGCGCTGGACTCTCGACGGTCGTACAAATTTTTGCGCTAGACACAATAGCTAGAAGATATAAATATAACCAAAAAGAAAAGCTATACGCCTTCTTTGTCGACTTTAAGGCGGCTTTTGACACCGTCTATAGAAGCTCGCTCATATACAAGTTGAGTTTGCTCATACACAAGTTGAGTTTGATAGATTTCAACAAAATTTCTCAACATTACCAAAAAAATGGTTGTAAACACTTAAGCGTCTGTTTGGAACGGTAGTGATATGTACAATTTTTTCGCTTGGGAGACGGGAGTTCCACAAGGTTATGTTATGCGCCCTATTCTATTCGCTCTTTTCAATGACGATGTGCCTGAAAGCTTGGATGGCGGTGTTATGGTGGGAGATGTTCTGATCAACACACTTCTATATGCCGATGACTTATTGTTCTACTTACGGATAATCCCCTTGCACTTCAGCTTCAAATCAATAAACTTAAATAATACTGTGCTACTAGGAACCTAAAAATCAATACCTCGAAATCCAAAATGATGATATTTCAGCATACTGCAAGCAGAAGATTACCGAGAGAAATTTGGCAACTTGCAGGTGAACCAGTCAAAGTTGTTAATGAATTTAAATAGCTATCTAGGTTTTTTGCTGTCCTCCAATCTTATTTCCTGGCTACATATAGATGAAAAAGTAAGTAATGTAAAGTATGTAGAAAGTTTTTCATAATAAAATTGGATTAAAGCTCAGCACCAATAAAAAGAGGAGACTGATGATAGGTGGCTTGGCACCCCTTGAAACAGCTGTATCTCTTGTTGTTGTTCAAAAATTAAATGCAAAAACAGCAATTAATATTATGTGGTAAAGATTTTATTACAGTACTTATGTTGATACTGCATCTAAATTTAAAGTTTTCATTGTTACCTGAAACTCCTGTCTTTGTTATGCTTATCAAGTATTTGATTTAAACAAAAAAAAAAGAAGAATTCGAACCCTTTCAGTGTTTTTTCTTTGAACGCATTTTCCAACTTACTCTATTCATGTCGGTTCAAAGAACAGCTAGCGTTGGCACCACAGGGGCCCTACACTACTATTTTCACTGATGGTTCCAAGATGCAGTGTGGTGTTGGTTCAGGAATTTTTTCCGAATCCTTGAACATGTCTAGGTCCTTTCGGCTACCTGACTTCGCAAGCGTATTTAGAGCTGAATTCCTAGCAATCAGGGAAACATGCAATATACTTAAACAAGATCCCAACCAAAACCGGAACACTGCTATCCTGACAGACAGTCAGGCAGCTGTGAAAGCAATTGATTCGGCTATAACAGCATCTAAATTGGTCCAGCAATGCCGAGATGAACTACTTAGCCTTAATGTCAACCTCAGGGTCACTCTTATCTGGGTTCCAGGTCATTGTGGCATTGAGGGAAATGAGCGGGCTGACGAACTGGCCAGGCAATGATCAGCCCTTCATAGCTCACTTGCGGAAAGAGTTAATATTCCGCTTGGAGTTATGAAGGGCAATTTATTCTCAATTTTTCTTATTGAATCCATTCGCAGGTGGGAAAGTTTAACAAACTGCGTCATATCCAGAAAGATATGGCCCATCTATAATAAATCTCGAACTACTGATCTGATTTTTAGGCCCAGGCGAGACATAGCTAGGGTTGTTGCGACATGTTCTGGCCACTGGCCTATAGGAGAACATGCGGCGAGATGGGCATTCCGTACAATACTTTTTGTCGCAGTTGTGGGGACCATCAAGAGAAGGAAACAGTGGCCCACTTCCTCTGTAAATGCCTTGCTCTGGCCAGATCGAGAGCGAAATCTTTTGGAAATGCTTTTCTTGAAGATCTACACGAACTTTCTGAGATAAAGATCAAAGATTTGATTGCTTTTCTCAACGCGACAAAATGGATCTAGGTCAAGCTTCGACCTTAATTCCTTCACCTAACCCTTCGGACTACCTAAGACAGCGCGTAAGCTGAATAAGGGCGTTTTTAAGGACCTGTAAGAGGGTATATGTGCAAACCGGTCCAATAATTAAAAAAAAAAAAAAAGGGAAAACTAAAAATAAAAATAAAACCGCTTTTCACCCAACAGGTCAATACGAGTTATGGTGTCAAAACGGCGCACTCTAGCGCTAATTGGGTCACGGACCGAGTTTGCTCTGGGCCGCCATCTCTACCTACCTACCTACCCTATTCATGTCGAGTCCGGAATCCCTGAGATATACTATAATAATCTCAAAGCAAACGCCGACTTTATTATTAAAATTATGAATCGACCTACATAACTCTTAATCGTCAGTTTCGGCTGCTTACATATACTTTTACATGCAATTAAGATTTTTTTGTAAATTAGCTATGTACATATGTATGTTTGCATGAAAAAAAATTATTTTCGTTACGATTTCAGTTGATAAGTAAAAATTATTCAAATCAAAAAAGGGGTTATAGTTTTTCATGATATAAGCTGCATTGTTTAGATACAATTATAATTTTAGTTCTACTGATTTGATTATTAAGGTAAAGATCTTAAAATTCAGGAAATAAAATAAGCTATATTCTAGTACCACTTTATTTAAGCTAAGGAAAAGATGGTAATTGCGGTGTACACAGTATTTTGAAACTGTCGGCTGCAGGCGAAATTTAAAAAAGTTCAAGGTTTTATAAAACGCTATTGAATTGTTTGGACTGGATGTATAGAGAAAAGGTTTGTGTAACGAAATTATTATTTATTGATTCTTTAAAAACAAGTAATAAACTATACAGCCCCAAAAAAGTAAGAAAGCTAAAAAGGAAGTAATACAATTACTGTCATGCTTGCAATAATGTACATATGTGTACCATTAAATTTAGTAAATGGATTAGAATGAAAGTTTTAGTTCGCTAAATTATATTTATGGGTTTTTAGGATATCGCTTATTTTGATTAGGTATAGATAAATTTACAACCCAATAGGATAAAGTACCTTTACATTTTTGATTTTTGCTCATTTGAATGAAAGAGATCCTTTTCAATTGTTAAGGATTTTTGTTAAAGAATTCGCAAATAAAGAATTTATGAACCTATTTTTTTGACCAAATTGATGAATGAAACATTTTAAAAATCAAGGCAGTTAAAAGCTTTTATTTAGATAGTCAAATTTGAACCAATTTACTTTACTTTGGCGGAATTGGAAAATTTTGATATCTGAATTTGTAGTTAATTAAATGCTAATTTAATGGAAAAACCAAAAATTTGAGTTTTTTGCTTTTGCATTCAAAATTTTTACTTTTGCTCTAAGAATGACTTTCATGGAATGTGCCAAGAGATTATTTTTATGTTCCATTTGAGGACATGACAGTGAAATGGTGCCAAAGCACTCTTGTTTGAGTTTCTCAACTATTTCTGAATCATAACATAAAACTTCAAAATTTTTGTCGAAACAGTATATTATTTTGTATATCATTTCCTTTAGCTCTTCTGTTGGAACTGTGAGTCCTCCTTGCGTTGTCCTCTCATATTGTCTTATTTCTATAAGGTTTTCGGTGTTCTTGTACATTTTTGTCTGATCTTTGCACATACATTTTTGACAAATTTTGCAGGTTTTTTTTTAAACGGATTGGGCAATATAACCAGCAAAGTATGTCCTTGCAAGGTCTTCCATTGTAACATCTGTTTCAATCTCATTTGTGTCCTCAGTATCGGAATCGTCAAACTCACAAAAGTTTGAGGATAGGTCATCAGCTAGGGCCCGGATTTCTATGTAAATACATATCTTTTTTGGACAGCCGTGGAAGCAAATGAATAATGTGGTTTTTCGAATTAAGAAATTTCTGTTGAAATGGCATACAATCGTTAGCGCATATTTTGGCATATTTTGTTATAAATGAATATTTTAGCTTATTTAGATTATTTTCACAATAAATGCATATTTTGCGTGCATATTTGTAAGAAAATTGAAAATGTTCATAAAAAACGAAGGATTTTTGAAAATTAAAAACATCTCCACCATGTTATCCTTGAATGTGAATAAAAAAAACGTGCTTGGATATTCCACAAATAAGATTGTTTCATTGAAAAATTATCCACTAACGTCTGTTGACGTGGAGAGATCATTTTCGATGTACAAAAACTTTTTAAGACATTCATACCTATTTAAAGTATATTTTTTTTTATTTTTTATTCCAATTTTGTGTGCATATTTTAGGTACATATTTTGTGTTTTTTAGGACATACAAATCCAGGCCCTACATCACAAAACTCCTAAGTAAAGTTCATTGAATACGTAGCTGCAAAATTGTACATATGTATGCTGTTATTCAATGTAGTTATATATGTTATATTAAATACAGTTTTTCAGTGCGAGATCAAAGATAAACCAGAGTTAACTCATCAAATTTGGTGGGCACCTTCAGGATTAACTGATGAAGATGCTTTTGTTGTTTTATCCACCCTTTAAGTTTTCTGAAAAATTGCTTCCTCAGTTCAGTGTGGGTTGATTTACTTCTAGATTTAACAAGGTGAATCCTTTCATGTCCTCTAAAGATCTGCAGCGCGAAATAGAACGGCAAATCAGTGCCAGAACTATTCGTCGTATCCTAAAGGATGTTGATCTTCACGCCTTACAACCATCTAAGGTACTTTTGCTAAAAAAAATAAGTACCCAGAAGCGGATTTGTTTTTCAAAAATTTACCAAATAAAAAAACATCCCCTTAAGGCCAAGAAATAGTGGAGGAATGTACTTGGAGTGATGAAACTTAAATAAATTTATTCGGAATAGATGGTATAGAGTTTGCCCACCGCCCAAAGTGTGAGACCTACAATCCGAGGTACACAAAACCAACCGAAGGCATGGAGGTGGCAGCATAATGCTGTGGGGTTGTTTTTCTTGGTGGGGCGTTGGTCCAATATTTGTTATAGATGGTATAATGACAACGGTGTCGTATGTGGACATAGTGCAGACTGTTATGCTGCCGTGGGACAATAAATATAAGCCCTTTAAATCGCGTTTCCAACAAGACAACAACCCCCAAGCACAGGACAAAGTCAACAAAGCTCTGGTTAATCCTATTGACAACCTCTGAAATGAGGTAAAGATTGTTATTAGTAAACAAAACCCTTCCAACAAAGCCGATTTCTGGAGAATTGTCCAAGAAATGTGGTATTCGATCACCCAGGAAAAGTTCCAGAAGTTGGTAGGCTCTATGCCGAATCGAAAACATGCAGTTTTATAAAATAAAGGTTTTTTAACTAAATATTAAATTTTCTCTGCTAACAAATAAAGAAAAGTGACATTGGTTATCAGAAGTTCTTGTTAAATAAATCAAGTGTTGCTACTTTTATGACCAGCTTGTGAGAAAGATTACTACAGACGGACTTGGAAATTTTGCAAACCCCTTAAAGTTTTCAAAAAAATGTACATAAACAAAATTAACAAAGTACTTACCACAAATATAAAACATAAACATTTTTGAATATTTGCCTAATATGAGTACTACATAAAATATTACTTAAAATTAGGGAGTATTGCTATTATTTTGGCCATGGCTGTAGGTACATCTATGTACATATTTTTCTTATGTAAAGACTTTTAACTACTTTTGACCAACAAAAAACAAACAAATTATTATTAAGTCTCTAAATTGTCAACGTAACACAACATATTAAATACTCAAACTATTCCCAAATAGTTTTTTTTTTTCTATTTTTCAATACGTGAGACAAATCTTCACGTTAGCTTCACATCTTCATGTAAACAAAAATTTATAAACAACTTATACAGATAAAGAAATATATATACATACATTTTCATTCCTAAGGATTGAAAATTGTAAACAAATTTCAAAACAAAACAAAATCTTGAAGCCTCATCGTCATTAAAACCAAGACAAAAGGGAACAATTAAATTTATAAATATCCCTTTGAAAATTGGTTTGTGTACACAAAAAACCCCATATCATCTATTTCGTTTCTCCTTTCCGCCGCCGCGGCCTTGCCACTGCACTTTTAGTTGTGAAGTGCCACCTTCTATATATGTTTATTCAATGGTCTTTATAATTTAGATGTGCCTGGAGGAATTTTCCACTTCCTCGCAAAATGTCCAATTTTACTTGAAACTAGCTGGCCCGCCCGCCTTCGCACGGCTAGACAAACCTGAGCTTCGCATACAAATTACAAAAGAAAATGTAAATAAATTGATATTTATTCTACTTTTTGTAATCGAATACCTATTTCTTCCTGGGTTTTAACCCACTTCACGTTATGAATGGCTAAATTTGTAAAAATATGATCCTCTAACTCCAACACAGAAAGAATTTTCGTATTCGAAAACCATTGTTTTATTTTTATCCTATTTCTAACACAAACAGAATTTTTGAAGTCTGACATCTCTTTTTTGTCCTTACACCACTTCACCCTAAAAATATCAAATTTTTTGAAAAATATTCCTTTTTTAAATCAAATACCCCTTTTTTTTGTGTCTACCCCACTTCAAACTATATTACAAATTTAAAAAAAAAATATCTCTAATGCCATCCCCTAGAAATAACCTTACAAACCCAAAGAGAATTTTTGAAATCGGGTACCACTTCGATTTTACCTCCTTTACCTTATAAATAGATACCATTTTTTTTTTTTAAAAAAACCTCTTAAGCCATATACTCAAAATAAATTAAAGAATATCTAAAATTGGACAATTTTTTATTTTTATCCCATTTCACCCTACAAACATGTATAAACATTTTTAACAAATATTAAAATTTGGAAAAAGAATGCCCCTGAAGCCATTTCCTGAGTAAAACAATTCAAACAAAATCGGGTACATTTTTTTTCATTTAACCCTATTTCACCCTGCAAATAAAAAAACATAAGTCATTTCCTAAGAACATCTTTTCAAACGCAGGCAGATGTAACTAATTTTAAGATGAATGATAAAGAAGTTAATAATAATAACTGTCTTCACAAAATCCGAGTGGAACCATAAAAGGTACAGTCGACATCTTCCACAAATTTTTTCCATTCTCTCTCACACGGTTACGACAACAAAGAAAATCGCCTTTGTAAAAATCGGGCAATGTAAATGCGGACAAAGCACTACAGAAACAAGTAAAGATTAATCCAGAAACATAACACATACATACCTATTTCGAATTTTTACGGTGTATGTACATAGTTTTACATACATATGTATTTCCAAAGTAAAAAGTTGGCCTCAATAATATTCCTAATAGTGTCACTAACCCAAAAAATAAATTAATTGAATAGAGTAGAATATTAAATCGTGTACCCATTTAATGACCAACACGAGTACACAATACATATACCTTTTCCATTTCCAAGGTAGGTACACCACCATTACGCAGCTCTTAAAATAATTTTTTTGAGTTCCACGGAATATTTTACTTTGTAGAATCCATCAAATATCGTGTTCACCTTTTGTTCCGTAATTCTCGTCGTCAAAATTAAATATGGTAATTGACGAAAGGTGGAGGGCAGGCATCAAAACTATTCATGGATTGATTGTTGTAGGAAGTTTGTGGAGCCGAAGAGCCGTACTGACTGAAGGTTATTTTTGTGAGGGCCGATATAATGGTTCAGCAAAGTTTATAGTCAGACAAGTACGGAATCGTCTATGCCTCACATCAAAATTGAACTTGATGCAAAAATTTTCTCTCGGAGAGAAATAATACGCTTACCTTAACGGTTGGGCTTTACTGTCCGACTATACTAAGAAAAATTGTCGTAATTAAAAAGTCTAATAGTCACCCCAAAATAATTATAATTATAGCAATAGAACAATTCCAATGCAATTTCCATGAATCCAAAGCATCAGGAAAAATATTTGGATCACGAACATTTTAGCGCATTTCATTCTTTGACTAGTTTGACTAGTGACCACGAAAATAATGGTTTGTGGGGAATATTTGGAATTTTGTGTTGCCCTTTGCTTAAGAAAGTTACTGTTCGTTCTTTCCCATCGTTAATTTTGAATACTTCTCGTGTTGTGCTATAAAAAACATAGGTTGTCAAGTATTGTTTATGATATGTAATTATTCAAGTGACTGAAATGAAAGTAGGACTTCAAATACGTCAACGAAGGTAATAAAAAAATACTTAAAATGTGTTATTTTTAAATGAAAGGTCAAAGGATTCCTATTGGGTTCAATGACCTTATTTAGTATTAACAACAATATTGACAAGTTTAAGTAGGGGCTTAGGTTAGGTTAGGTTAGGTTGTAAGGGGTGTGCACAGCATGAAGCTGTTGCGTACACGGGGGCCTACTGGTCCATTGTGATACCCTGTAAAAGTAAAAATTTAGCATCGATGCTCCTCAATTCTGTCGATTAGCGTAGACTGGCTCGTTAACGAACCAGCCTGTGCTATCTATAAATTTCCTCATGCTTGCCATTGAGACCTGTGCTAGATTATCCAGTTCTCCAACAAACCTGTTTCCGAAATGACGGAGTCGGCTGGTTTGGAGGGTCGGACAGTCGCAGAGCAGGAGTTTAATGGTCTCCATTTCCTCCTCATCCTGACAGCTCCTACAAAAATCGTGTGCAAATGCCCCTATTCTGTTAGCCATTGTGCCAATGGCGCAATGACCTGTTAGTACACCTATCAAGATTTTAATGTTCTTTTTACTCAGCGATAGAATATACCGAGTTTCCTTTTCATTTGTGTCAGGCCATAAACTTCTAGAGATTACACAATCGTTCCTGGATTTCCAGGAGATATTGATTTTCTCTTTTAGTTTAAGGTCTATCTTCCTCTTGAGTACCCCAATCGGGACGAGTGGTCCCCTAACTGAATGGTCGCTACTACTTGTGTCTGCTTCTGACCCTTTCCTGGCTAGTTCATCTACTATATCATTCCCTTCTATATTGCTATGTCCGGGAACCCAGCAGAGCTTTACCTGGTTAGTGTGGCAGATTTTGTTTAATTCCTTCCTACAGTTTAAAACTGCTTTTGATCTTATGGTCTCACTGGCTAAGGCTTTGATAGCAGCCTGGCTGTCCACGAAAAAAGTAATCTCCGAAGAGCTTAGCTTTTCGTGATGTGCCAATTCAGCTGCTTTTCCAATGGCAAAGATCTCGGCCTGAAAGACACTACAGTCAGCCGAGAGTGTATATGACGCTCTGATGTTGAGAGATTGGCAAAACACTCCAGCACCTGTTCCTGATTCCATTTTTGAACCGTCAGTGTAGAAAGGGATACCCTGTTTACTTATAAGTGAATTGGGATCCCAACCCTGTCTTTCTGGTATGAAAATAGAAAATTTCCTATCGAAATCTAGTAAAGGGGGGATGTAATCGGTGGTCTCCCTCAGTCCTGGAATCGTGTCATATCTTTGTAAGATTGACCCGTGGCCATAAGTGCTGTGCCTCCAAAAACTCAGTTCTCTTAAACGAATTGCAGTTTTGGCTGCCGTGCACTTTATGAACTCATCCAGAGCCGGGAGGTCCCCTGTTATTCCTACACAGGCTAGTCTCTGTACCTTATTCAGGTTCTTGAGATAGCTTGATTTTTCCACCGCCTTCCACCATACAATAGAGCCATAGGTAAGAATGGGCCTGACAATCGCTGTGTACATCCATTGGATGACTTGCGGTCGCATACCCCAACGTACACCGAAGGTCTTTTTGCATGTGTAGAATGCACATAGTGCTTTTTTCATTCTTTCCTCAGTATTACGCTTCCATGTAAGCTTGGAGTCAAGGATTACTCCTAGAAATTTAGCTTCCTTAGAAGGTTTTAGAGGAATGCCATTTAGTTTGGGAGGGTTGAAGCCCTCCAGTTTCCTTTTCTTCGTGAACAAAACTAGCTCTGTCTTGGTGGGGTTGACCCCGAGACCGTTCTTAGTTGCCCAAGAAGATAAATCCTTTAATGCATTTTCCATAATGTTTTCGATGATGGTAAGAAACTTGCCTGATACCAAAACCACTATGTCATCTGCATATGCTACTATTTTAATGCCCTGATCTTTGAACTTTGTGAGAATTTTGTTGACTACGAGGATCCAGAGCAGGGGTGAGATGACTCCTCCCTGTGGTGTGCCTCTAGTAACTGTTTTCTCAATAGTGCTAACTCCTATTTGAGAGTTGATAATTCTGCCATTTAACATGGTGAAGATCCAATCGACAATGACAGATTCAACCCCAACTTCAACTAAGGCAGTCTTGATCGATTCCGTTTTAACGTTTTTAAACGCACCCTCGATATCAAGAAATGCTGCCAGGGTATATTCTTTATGTTCAAGACTTTTCTCCATATGTGAAACTACTTCATGCAAAGCAGTCTCCACTAATTTACCTTTAAGGTAAGCGTGTTGGTAGTTGCACAAATTGTTTTCGTTGAGAAGTTCTCTAACATGTAGATCAATTATCCTCTCTAGTATCTTAAGGAGAAACGAAGAGAGACTTATTGGTCTATAATCCTGAGCGGTCGAGTGAGTCGGTTTCCCTGCTTTTGGGATAAAGACTACCTTGACCTTTTTAAGTAGGGGCTTACATTTGTAAGAAATTGGAAAGAAATATTTACAGCAGGTACATACGAGTAATAAACCTAATAACTCAGTACATACTAAAAACTTTGTTGAACTACAGTATAAAAAAAGTGTATAAAATATTTAAATGATTTAAAATATTATTAATAATATTTAAAGGAAAACATCTGAGGTAATGTAATTTCTATTTATTTATTTACATCTACAAGCAATTTTCAGCTAACAGATTATGGCTTAAAACTAAAATAATAATGAGTTTTATATATATGATACAATTAACAAATAAATAGAAGTAAAGCACTAGCTTTAAAAGAATTTCTTGAAAAACTAAAATCAATATATGGGCAAACTTTATTGAAATTGTTTATAGCTCTAGAAACTGGCTCATTACAACCATAGCTTGTCCTATGAAATTGCTCAAAAAGCAAGTCCATTGAACGAAAAGATCTTATCGGTGGGTATATAGGTATAATCGAAAGTAATCTAATGTGGTAACATAACACATCCCTCACTAATCAGGCGAAAATCTCAAATTCATTTATTATATTTATTTTAAAACCTACAATAAGAAGTAAAAGTTACAGAGAAATTTAAATTAATTAAGTTAAGCTTAAAATTATGTTTCAAAATAATTCAATGTGGGAAATGACGAGCAAGACATAAGAGTTTGGAAAAATTTAATCTAAAATTACAGATTTGTTTCTCTTGAACTACTTTATTTTAAATTTTAATTTTGGTTTACTGCCAAGTATCTGAATAAGGGCGCATCAAATTGATTCGTGGCGCGAAGTCTGCTCATAAAATATGATGTTCTGTCCCACTGTCTGATACATTAACAATTTGACGTTCCGAGTTTCTGCAAGTAAATATCGGTTGCAGTAACATACTCATAAGTGATCGATATGAATTCACAAATTGACGTATTGGAACTGAATTGGTATATCATTTATAAAAATTGGTGAATAGCAGAGGACCGATAATTGATCCCTGCGGAACTCCTGAAAACAAATTTAAAGAACGAGACATTTTATCACCAATTACTACAGCTTGGCTTCTGCCATTGAGATATAAAAAAAATCATATTTGCAGCTGCGTTTGAAAACCTTAACTGTTCCTTTAACTTTGATATGAGTATCCTATGATTGACTGTATCAAAGGCATTCGAAAAATCTAATTTCTAATATCGTCTGAGACCTGTGGAATAGCTGAGATACAGTTTAAAACCTGATTGTTGTTCGTTTAAAAGAATTGAAATTTGGTTGTGCAGGAATTTTTCCAATACTTTTGATAGACAAAATCGATATTAGTCTATACTCTGGGGGAGATAAGCGGATAGCTGATTTTTTAAAGATCGGTACCTATCACTTTCGCTACTTTCCAGGAGCATGGATAATGCGATGTCATTAAGATGGTGTTGAAGATATGTGTAGGGGCTGGGAGAATGTGGGGTAAAATCATTTTAATTAAAAGTGGATGTATAACGTCAAATGATTTTATTTCCAGTATTGCACTTACGACATCAGCATCATCCACTCTTTGAAACTGAAAGCAATTTGCACTATCAATGTCAACAACCCTTTAGGCTTCATTTGATTCATCAGAACCTAGAGTGTCACTCGCGGGGTCAACAACCCGCAACACATCAGCTTGAAAGCTTGAAACAAGTAATCACTTTGAAGTCATTAAGAGGAACATTTTGAATTCTTGCAAATTTTTTTATTCAAATAGCCGGGGCATTTATCACAGGAACAATATTCTTTTTGGCGACAAACTCCAAGTTCCCGTATATTGTTCCATAGCGTTTTCGATGGTAAGGGCTTTGGGTAGTCTCCATTTGGCTTCTTTGATTTTTTTACTGACAGTATTCCTTAAAACCTGAAATGCAGAAAGCATTTCAGGAAGACGAAAACGCTTCCAACGCTTATGTTCTCGATCTCTTTGCTCTATCAAATAAAATATATATCTATCGAGAACCATGATTTACTGCCACCCCGAGTTTTAAGCGGTATACATATGATTATTGAATTTTGCAGGAATGAAACTTGCTCTTCAGGTGATGACATAAGATAAATTGATTTCCAGTTTATATGGATGATATCAGTTTCTAAGCCTCTAAAGTTGACCACTCCAAAGCCTCTGTACTTAAAGACCGATTGATTTTCTTGACCAGTTAATTTAAATGTTGCTAAAATCAAGTTGTGCTGACTCAAGTGTGAGACTCAAGTTGAGAATAAAGCTGAATGATGTCAATTTTATTAATGAGAATCAAGTCTAATAATGTAATTTTCCCTTGTGCACTTAAAATGACATTTCAAGTTCCACATTCAGTATAATTTATAACTTGTTAACTTTTAATTGAATATAATTTGTGCTATATTGTGGTTGCTGTGATTTCAGAGGTAAAAGACAGCAGCTGTAAGAATACAGGGGGTTTTGCATAAGATGCGACAAAAGGCTAGTGCGTGTAGGTTAGGCCGAGACAAGCAAAGGTGGGACGGGCCATTTTCTAAAAAATCGACTTCAATAGAAAACAAATCATTCTAAATCGAAAAAATTGCTTCAGTGAATAGTTTTTGAAAATTAATTTTCAAACTAAAAATTAAAAAAAAAAAAAGAAAATTATGAAACTAATCTGTTTTCAAGATTTTACGTCATTAAGGCCCAGGTTTTCAGTAGTGAGATAACCAGAGTTGGCTAAATCTGTAAATAAATGTATCTACATTTAATACAATAAGCTGTTTTTTATGGAAGCTGGTTAGAAACATCACCAACCACCCTAATCAATTGATGAAAAGGATGATAACCCAACAACGACATCCCGCCAAGGTACATCAGCGCTTTGGAGCCCCTGGACGAATATATCATCCCATCAATCTACGATGAAGCAGTACCCTTCTACACTGACCCAGGGTCAGCAGAAAACACCAAGGAATTACCATTCCCGCCTAAATAGGGTGAAAAAGAAACGTCTCCCATACGAATTTTGTATTTTTGTGGCCCATTCTAAACGCCCTAGCCTTTTGTCGCATCCTACGCAAAACACCCCGTATCACTGAAGCGTTGCTAACAGCAAGCGATACATTTATTTCGCTACATATCTTCCACACTTCCTTCTTTTTAATTTCACATTGTCATTTGTATTCTTTTTTGCATTATTGTGAAGTGAGCATTATTGCTATCTACCCAATCAGTTTTGGCCTTCAAAGTAATGACTATTGTTTCTATTTATAAAACAAACAAATAAACTAAATTTGGAACGATTGGCTTGGAATTTAATTATTTAAGGACTAACATCCCGCTGCCATTAAATTATAGTTTATCGTACCTTGTATTAGGTAATCATTTTTTTTTTTTAAGTTAAAAGTCCAAGTTAAAAGTTTTTTTTTGTCTAACCACTTTACCTCTTTGAAATAAAATATTTAAAATTGCGTAGAAAAGATATTTTTTAATAGGTAGTCTTTTTTATACTCGCCATGACACCTTGACTATTATAAAAACAAATTATTGTGAAGTTTTTCTATTTATTATTCTTGGAAGCACTCCAAAACCCCGGTGAAGTAAATATGTAACTCAGTAATTCGTTCCGCGTCTCGATTTTACTATCACATTTATATGAACAATGCATATACAAAAATTAACTACCTACTCATTTTTTGTTTCATACAACTGAACTCGTAGCGTAAGTGAATTTGTGTTTATGTATGTATGTAGGTATAGATATGTGTTTCTATTGTTGTTAAAGTAAAAAAAATCACGTGCTCCCTTTAAACAAATTATTTGGTGCCATTTTCCCTACATTAATTTGCATAAAACCAAAATCACAAATAGCTGTATCTATTATTTTTTTTATTTTTAACGAAAGTTATATTGATAATATTGGTTATATGTACGTAAACAAATATGCGGTAGAAGAAAAAAATTAATTTTTAAATTTATTCGTAATTTATTTTAATATTTAGATATGTTTTTTTTGAAGCTGAAAGGTTAGAGGGAAATAATAAAAGTCATAGACGCCTGGGCCTGCACAAAATTTTTTTCTCAGCTGTTCATATAGAATGGAGTGACAACTGAAGACAACAGTTTTCCACGAGGCACTGGAGAGTTTAGCATAAAAACTACCTACGCCTTAGTTGAGAAAACTTAGCAAAACTCTCTAAGGCCTCGTAGAAAAAACTTAGCAAATCTCTCTATAGTTATGTACCGACAGACAAATCTAGTCTAGGTCTCGGATAGTAGAATCATATTTGTTTAATATATTGACCGGACGTTTTAGAAAAAATTGAAATTTTATACAGCGTGTAGTTTCAATAGAGACAAGAAAAAACATTGTATGTTTGTTAATATAAAAGGGTTTGCTCTTGAGGTTGAATAGTTGTCGAAATCTTCTATCAAAAAAATATTTGTACAAAGGACATTCTTGCCGATTGCCACTAATGCAAATCATCATTGTGCTCATTTGGCAATAGCCCGTGGCGTGATATTTAGTGAGTAGGACTACCAAGCCGAAGGTTTGGAGATCGAACCGCAACTTATGCCACCTAAAATAAAAAATGAGAGGAAATGAAAAATCTTTTGATGAAAAAGTGTTTCACACTTAGCCGTTGGGATTCGCCAGAAATACTTGTAGGTCCCCTCCATTCATCCCGACAACACACATACAGTAATGTTTGAGAGTTGTAACTCACTAGGCTCTCGTTCTCTACGAGCATTCTCACCACCAAATGTATTCATTTATAATTTGTTGTTGTACCTACTATAGTTAGTTACTAGCAAAGGCCTCACGAGTGTTTTATTTTATTCATTTTTTCAACGCAGGACTGGTAGTGGCATTTCATGTTTTCCTCCCATAGATTTTCCTTACTATAAACAAAAACTTTTCAATTTCCATGGCGGTATTGATTAAGATTCTA
Source organism: Leucozona laternaria (assembly GCA_932273885.2). Classification (NCBI taxonomy): domain Eukaryota; kingdom Metazoa; phylum Arthropoda; class Insecta; order Diptera; family Syrphidae; genus Leucozona; species Leucozona laternaria. The sequence continues at coordinate 60,025,438 of OW026368.1, read as the reverse complement.
ATTAATTAATTATTTTGGAAAAACGCCCTCTTATGTTCTTAAAATTCATTCAATCATTTCTTTTTTTATTTTAAGGTAAGTTAAGGGATTCAGGATGTTTTAATATTTAATGTCAAGATGTCTCTTAAGAGGTGTGAATTCGGTTTAAATTGTAACTTATCGCAACAAATATTTTCAGGGTTCTACACACAAAATCTAAATCGCGGGAATTATATAGCTTCCAAATAAACCCTCACGCATACTTTGCGTCATGTTTTATTAGCTTTTTGTTTGCATAAGAAAAAAATACTATTAAACTGACAAATTGTACACTTTACTTTGGTCTAGGTATATCTTAAAGTCTAGTCACAAAACCTGACAACATGTGGGTTCAATAAAACCTAACAAAAATTAATTTATTTATAAACTCGTCATTGATGCTGGTTTATATGATACTGCCACTACTACGTAGTTTCCTACCATTAACTTCTAAATGGCTATAATTCGTCAGCATTAAGCTTCATTAACAAACAAGTGGAATAATTGCCAAAAAAAAGATAATCGCATGGTTGGTAACCTTACTTAAATTTGAGGGAAGTTGAATCTTTTAACTTCATTTGGCTCGAGTAAAGCTTTTATATACTTTTATTACTATATACCAACGAATATTCTTATACAAAAGTTTTAATTTCATAAAAGTCATTGTACTATGGTTCTGTGTTGGTCATCCGTGATCAAGGCCAACAGGTTGCTTCGACAGAACTTGAAAAACCTGAAAACAATGTGGGAAATATTTGTTAAAATTTTTATTTTTCTCATTTTTCTCATTTTGTGTATTTTTTTTGAGTTATTTGATTCGATTGATAAACGGCCGCATCTCCTTCATACATGTATGTAGATAGATACATACCTACATTATATCTACCTTTTTTTTTGTATTTTTGACTTCTTCATAAACAGATTTTCTTCAAATACAATATTAATGCTGAACAAGCCGATTAAAAGTATTTCAGTATGTATGTTGGTTGGTACAAGAGTATATTTGTTACCAAATGGAGGAGTTTTTTTTGTTTGTTTTCGGACAGTCAGGTTAAACTTTTTTGGGAATATGAGTTCACGTTTAAATTAATATTGAACAAATATGACTCATACCAAAAATGAGCCCTTTCAAAAAACTTTTAAATATTCTAGATACTATTTTGATCAAATTTAAATGTCTAGTCTGTTGTGTGATTTCTGTTATCTACCTTCTATCTTAAATGGGTTTTTTTTAGCTCGTTCGGCTTGAATTCACTTTTAATTTCAAATAATATGTGTATATTGTGGTTTTCAATCTGGCAATACTTTTTTCGGAGTTGGTCTTTTTGACAGCTGTCACTTGATTTATGCTCAGTTTGGTTTGCCATTTTATAATTAATAGATTTATTTCCTTAACAACGTTTGCAAATCGTGCAAATTTATTACCAAAATAATGGTTCGGTTCGCGCGACGCATCGCGCGCTGCGTCCAATATTCGGTCGACATAATCGCATAAATTCGAGCAGACATGGATCGGTTTCGCACCACGCTTACTACTCTAGTGGAAAATGCGCATCCTCAGAGACGCCGTACAGTGCGCACCGAAGACGCTATTGCAGCTGTGGAGCAGAATATCGAAGAAGACCCGAATGAGTCCATCCCCATCGCGCGGAACAATTGGAGCTGTCGAAAATTGGACCTCTCGGCTGGAATTTATTCAAGCCAGCCGCGGCGGCCACTTGCCCAAAATCATTTTTAAAACATAATGGCAAACCCTTATCTTTATAATGAAGCTAAATTCTTGGGCATAACATTAAGTTATATGCCTTTTATTTCTTCTTGAAAACCACACGTCTAAAAAAAACTAAGTTTGGCACTTATACAGGGTGACCCCTTATTCGTTAAGGATAATTTGGGAAATGATTTTTGGGAACATTCTGGAAAAAAATTGTTCTACAATAAGGGTCTATCTCCAATGTTGACACATCATTTATCGGGGTTTTCAGAGAAGGCTTACTCTGGTGTATCCTGCACCTTGTTAACAGATATTGCTCTGTTAGTACTAATGATATAAACTTCGATTAGGACCTAATTTTTAGAGTACATACTTACCTTTGTAACTGCTTTTAAATATAATTTATGTATATCGTGTTTGTCCTTAGATATCCAATTTGTTAGCCTGTGCCATTTTCTAGCCCATGCTTATTTTTCACATTCAAGTCCCTTTTTTTAAACTTTTCTTTCGAAAAAGGGTTTTTGCTTAAAGCTCCAGAAACTGTGAATAAGAGTGTGGTGTTAGATAATTTTTGTTGTATGTATGTGTGTACTAAAACAGTTACCTATGTTATAACAGCTGCTGAAGGTGGCCTCCTTGTTTTTTGTATGCATGCTAGAACCCCTTTATTCGATTTCAATGCGAATATTTATTGATGCTAACTGCTGCCTCTCTTTTGATGATACTTCGAGAATACGGTATTCTTATTCGCTAAAAGTTGCTATTTTGGTTGAATAAATAAGTTCTTTCATTCTCTCTCATGCAAAACATCCAATACTATAAGGTCAGAAGATCTTGCACACCAGTGAACTTGCGCCTTTCCTACGATTACTCTTCATCTAGACATTCGTTGGAAATATGATGACGCTAGTTGGATCAGTGAAATGTCCTCTAATAGTTCTGATCAATCATTTCGTAAAAACTCCAGATTGTTTGCACCGAGGAAATTGGAAAGAAAGCGACCGACGTCTGGGCTAAGAAAAGCACATGTTAAATGCAACAAAAACTTATCCCCTTCCCTCTTACCTTAGCGCAGAGAATTCTCGGGGCTTAACTTAAGCAAGGAGAAAAACTGTGCTACCGGCGTAAATTACATACTTGTTACCGATAGTTTGCATGAAAACTCCATTTTATTTGTGTAATGGCGTTGCTGATCCCCGACATCGTTTTTTAAAATCAATTTCCTTCGGGCTTGCAAAAAAACACGCCTAATGTTAAAATTATATTATCAAATCAAATTAAGCTAAAACTTACACAATATATTTCTTATGAAGTGTGAAGCTCACATAAAAAAATAGCGCTTATTTAGAAGCATTAGCATTATTTGAATTTTTCAATGCAATCATTTTTCTTTTAGAACATTAAAAAAAAAATGGTAATCACAACCACGGTGGTGGGCAATGTAGAATTTAAATATTTACCAACTACTGTCCTGTCACACACACCTTTCTGTTCAAAATTTAGCCGGTATCTGGGTACCGCAAGTTGGTTTAGGTCGTTCTTCACTGGTGCGCGCACACCATAATGGGTGGATTCAAAGACTCGTCAAGATGGTGCTTCGATGTCCATATAGACTTCACGTATCCCAGCTATCTCAGCCGCGGTATTTTCAGATTTTCGACCAGGGGCCTAACTCTGTAATTCGATTCGAAAGTAAAAACTTTCAAAGTTGTTTCCGATTCTAATTTCAAATAGCACTCTGTATAACACAGAAACTTTAGCAAATTTCGAATAAATGTTCCGATACTCAAGCTGTTTTTGTCAAAAATCACATTTTAAATTCAACGAAAAGTCAAATAATTTTTTTTTATTATTTAAACTTATTCGTTTATAATTGAATTTCATTATGGATATGCCTTCAAATCGGTTGCTAAACGCTTCCAGAGATTATTTGAAGTTTTTAATATGTACTTACATTTAAGCTTTCCACCAAACTTTTCGGGATGGTAAAGAGATAGGTATCGAATGATACGACCTCTGTTTGCTCTCTTGTTTTTGTTTTTTTTTTTTGCGGATATCCTATTGAAATAATTAAGATTTTTTCGTATATTCGTCTGCTAAATTAAGATTTATTTTAGCAATTTGTAGCTAATTAAATAGCTACAAATTAAAAAAATTGTCCGGCAAAGTAATTAGCTAAAAATTAAAAAAATTGTCCGCCAAAGTAAAGAAAGCCCACATCCAGCTGAAATTGGTGTTACATACATATATAGAAATCTATCTATATAAAAGTGGATCGTGGTGTGCTCGGATGCTTAAAACTTGAAAACTAATGGACCAAGCTGAAGACTTCCTTCTGTAGGGTTTTTCGTAATTGCTACGCGAAGGTTAAGGAAAAGAGAAAAGTCGGAAATTCTCAACAGGTGGCGCTCTAGACGCACATTTCGTTTTGCAGTTCAATTAAAATACCGTTCAACAGGTGGCGCTGTGGGCGGTTAGGAAATGGCTTTAAAAATATTCTTTTTTAAAACTTTGTTATTTTAGGGTGAAATGGGGTAAAAAAAAAATTGTCCGATTTAATAAATTATTATTTTTTGTTTAAAAGGTTTTTCCTGGAAATAGCTTAAAGGATATTCTTTTTCAAATTTTGGTATGGAAAAGGATAAAAATAAAAAAAAGTTCGAATTGAAAGGTTATTTTTTAGTGGACTTAGAGATTTTTTAGAAAATTGACATTTATAGAGTAAAATGGGATAAAACAAAAAAGTGGTTTTTGATTACAAAAATTCTTTCTGGGTTGTTAAAGTAATAAAGGTTGGACTTAGAGGGTCAAGTTTTTACATATTTAGCTATTCATAACGTGAAGTATTTTAAAACCCATAAAGTATAGTATTCGAATACAAAAATTAGTTTATATATTTATTTATAGATATTTTGTTTTGTTATTTTAATGCGAAATTTAGTTTTTTTCTTCCGTGCGAAGCCGGGTAGGCCAGCTAGTTAATTATAAATATGACTTAGATTGGTTAAGAGGTACTGTAACATTTTGTTTTTGAAAAATATTTAATGACTAAAGGAACAAGTGACCATTACGATTTCGGCCTAAAAATGTCGATGTTAGGCTTGGCAGATATAAAAGAATTAATAAAGTTAAAATACTGTCTTTTATAATTAATTATAGCCAGTCTATGCTCTGATTAAAACGATTCTTGAAAGTTTGCTTATCCGATTTTTGTTCAAGCAGTTTTCGTATGTTGTTTTTATCCAACGTGATTACAGAGCGAGAACTTTACCTACTTAGACGTAAAGTTCTTAGTTCAATTCCTACAAATTTTCATCAATTGATAACAAGTTTTCAATGTGAACCTTTTTTGCACTACAAGTTCTTGTTTTACCCCTCTACCAATTTTCATCACTCTCCAAATATCAGAAATGCTCCATATAGGTAATTGATAACAATTCAATTCCGAAAAAGTGGGTATGTGCCACGCCCCCTTAATAGAAAATCTCAAGTTTTGTATTCGTACTTTTGTTCTTTATTTGTACTTTTGTTTGCACTACAAGTCTAACAGCTCCACCAAATTTCATAATTTTACAACCGTACAAAGTGCTCCATATAAAGGGTTTTTCAACAGGGACGCTACAAAAGTAGGGCAACAGGGACAGCAAACGACGCCATATTTCTTGCCGTTCTTTTGACATATTTGACATTATGATGGAAAGATATACGAGCCAACAAAGAGTCGAAATTATTAAAATTTACTACCGAAATTCGGAGTCAGTGGCCTCAACGTTAAGAGCGCTACGTCCAATTTATGGTCGTCATAATCGTCCTAGCAGATCAACAATTGAGCGTCTAGTGGAAAAATTTGAATCCACAGGCACAGTACAAAATGTTCCCGTGCCAGTGAGACAAATAAGTGCCCGTAGTGTCGAGAATATTGCTGCCGCTGAGGCTTCAGTTGCAGAAAGCCCAAATGTGTCTCTCACACGTCGTTCTCAAGCGTTGGGCATCATCTTCCAAGATTAAATTGACGCAAGATCTAAAGCCGCTTGACCACCAGAAGCGTCGTATGTTCGTGAATTGGGCTGAGCAACAACTTGAAAATGATTCGGATTTTCATCGAAAAATCATCTTCAGCGATGAGGCTCATTTCTGGCTGAATGGCTTCGTCAATAAACAAAATATGCGGTATTGGTCAGGTAGCAATCCACACGTACTCCATGAGTCATCATTGCATCTCGAAAAAATTACGGTTTGGTGTGGTTTATGGGCCGGCGGCGTCATTGGGCCGTACTTCTTCCATGATGATCAAGACCGGCACGTTACTGTGAATGGGGATCGCTACCGTTCAATGATAACCGAATATTTTGGGCCCCAATTAGATGAAATGGACTTGGACATGTGGTGCCAACAGGACGGCGCCACAACCCACACAGCGAATGTCACAATCAATTTATTGGAAACCAAGTTTGGAGAACGTGTTATCTCACGAAATGGACCAGTCGCTTGGCCGCCTCGGTCGTGCGATTTGACGCCGTTAGACTATTTCCTGTGGGGCTACGTCAAGTCTATGGTCTATGCCAACAAGCCAGCGACGATTGATGAACTTCGTACGAATATCGAACGTGAGATTGCAGCAGTATCGGCCGATTTATGCTTGAAAACCGTCGAAAATTGGGTTCAGCGTCTGGACTTCTGCAAGCGTTCCCGTGTCAGCTATGCAAAAGAAGTGGAGTTCCATACAAAATGGCATCGAACTTACTTTCACAGGAATAAAGAATTTCATTGATATCCAAAACCGTTTTTGTTTTTTTTTAAAATAAACTTTTGTAGCGCTCTTATTGAAAAACCCGATAATTGATAACAATTCTGTGCAAGTGAGTGTATGCTTCGCCCCCTGAATGGAAAACCACAAATTTTTTTTTTGTAAAAACAAAATTACAAGTTTCTACACTTTCGGGAAGTCCTCTATAATTTTGATGATCTGTTAGTCAGTTAAGGTTTTAGTGTTCATTTTTAAAATCCTATGTCTCGGAAACCACTATCATACTAAGAAAGAACAATCGTCGTGTATTTTTTGTTTGTTTAACAGACAAGGAAAAGCCTGCAGTTAAAAAACTTGCTTCATGTTCAAAATAAAAACATTAGGCATAGGAAGGAAATAAGTTAGAAGTAAACTTAAAGGTTAACCTAAATATAACTTCCAAAATGAAGACATTTAACTAAAAAGAAGATGTTGTTACCTTTTGTTATTAATTGGTCAGCATTGTCAGCAAATAACATTAAACCTAAACTGATTTCAGTGAAACTATTTATTTTTATAACAACTTTTGTGTGGCCATTCTCGCTAACGTGCTTGGAATCGTTAAATGAAATTGTACTTGAAACGAAGAGTAATAATAGTCGTAAAAAGCAAACCAAAATATGTATATCGTTGTAGTGTAGAAAGACGTGTGCAAAATCAAAGCAATAATGCTTGATGTGGTAGTTTTCTTTATGCCTTTAAAGCACATTGTACATGTGTACACTATACAAAGAATATTTATATATACATATCTACATACGTATGAAAGTTTTCATACACGCATAGTTTGAAAATATAAAAAGAAGTTTACTCGAAAGTCATGTAAACTCACTTGGTGTGAATTTGGCAGAAGGCAAGCAAGTAAAGGGACGTAATGAGCCACATAAAAAAAGCTAACAAACTTCAAAACACCCTCATTAATGAGAAAATTCGTTGGTTAAAAAATTCTGGTTGCGATACTTAATGATCTCATTTTGTGTACCTATTTATACATACTTCGACAGAACTCAGTGACTCACGACTCAACTAAATTATTTTTAAAGCATCCCAAATAACAAATTTGTTCTACATGAAGCACCAACCAAAATGTCTTAAATTTACCCATGTATGTATATATTGACAAAAGGCACATTTTGGGCCTACAAGCAGTGAACAAAATAAACCCCTAATCCGGTTTTCCTAACTTGGCTAGTTCCTTTCTTAACGAAGCGCTTTGAAATCGATCTCAAGACTGCTTTATAATTATCATTTCACACGCAAGCTATCAAAATAATATGATACTGAAAAGTCATTATTATCTTCAGGCTACACTCTTGATTGTTGTAGATACACATACCTATATTTACATAATCTGATAAGTTTCAAGACACGAAAAGTAAAATGATTGCAAAAAAGAAACATAGAAAGATTTTAAAATAAAATCAAAACGAGTTAAAGAAGAAAAGCATTTTAGGAGAGGGGAAATGAACAAAATGAAACCTGTTGAAAGAACGAAGAATACAAAAATGAAAGCCAGTAAGAACAATTATTCTTGTCATGCACGAAAGAACAGCGAGAGTCTGTCTTGAAACTACCTATGTTGTAATAGATGTAAGTGAATTATTTTTTTTCATACAAGTTAAAGATAAAAAGTAAAAAAAAATATTCTTTATAAAATAACAACATTTTCAATGACTACGTAATTATTAACGTACAGTTACAAGAAATTAGTTTTTTGTTTACATAAAATCTTGAAATTTTGTCTTTGTTACTTAAAGTTGGTAAAATATCGTGAATGTAGATACCCCAGTTTTTCAGTGCGAGATTAAAGTTAAATTAGAGTTAACTCATCAAATTTGGTGAGTTAAGTCAGCATTAAATGAGCAAGGCATTTGCCTTCGACCGTGTTTTTTTCAGTCGTTCTACATGCATCCTTCACCAGAAAACTTCTTCTTCTGTTAACTGTTGGTTAATACTTCTAGAGTTAGCTACCTTTGGTTTAACTCACCGCAAAAAACTGGGCCTTGCCATTGTTTCGATTTTTGTTTAAACTGTTAGGTACTCAAAGATTCCAAATAATTTAAAGCTTTAAAAAGAGAATACTATGCTCTGTTCAATAAAAATTGTCAGTACAGGGAAGATAGGAGTTTTGCCTCTCAGTCTGGTTGCATTGGCTTGTATAAACCTGTCCCTTTTTAAAGCTTTCACAGGGTTCCCGTAGTTTAAATTATAAATCGCCAAAAATGAGAGAGAAAAGTGAATAGGGTTACCGTGTGCTGATTTAAAATAAAATTAAAAGAAAATTCGATGTATTTTTTCCACAACACCAAGCGATAATATAGTAGGTGCGTTTGTTTTTGAAAGCAGTCCCCGTTGGGTCTAACTACTTTTGAGTTTCAAAAAAAATCGAAAAACAAAATAAGAATACAACTTCATAAATATTCATTATTACTACATAATATAATAATAAATATAAATATAAATAATAATAAATATAAAAACAATATCACTCACTTTTGATTAAACACAATAATAATTATCACACGAATCATTATAGAAAGGTATTTCTTAATCGAGCTATTCGTGCATAAGCTGAATCTTGACAAGTACGGGACACAAATTGGACCCACGGGTCGGTCGGAGAATTGGGCGTGAAATACCTCGACAAAATCCCCTTTAAACAATATAAGACTATAAGTTAACTAGAACTGGATGTATTCATCACCAAATCCATTTCTTAGATGGTTCAGGGGGATCTGAACATGAAAACCATCAACGATCAACGAGACAGAGCCAGGGATCTCCGCCTCCGGCCAGTGGGTGTGATGAATACCTACTTTTAGTGTTGAAAAACTTTTATAAGTTGGCATTTCTGTAGTCTCATTTAATTCGTGAATTAAAATGTCTCAATAATAAAAAACAAAACTGAATGCGATCTCATCCGGTCATAAAAGCAAGCGAAAATAATTGTTTTCAGGGTTCAAGGTGGCCATCATCCTGCGTCAATAATGGTTTGATGGGTGTTTGGACAATTTGGATTTAAAATAAATCACAGTACATCTCATCAAATCTTAAAAGTCTGCCAACAAGTGAAGAAAAATCATTCTTTTGGCAAATCGATTGTTCTTATTCTACTCTATATAGAAAAGGTATATCACATGGCATGATGGGGTACACAAAATTATATGTTTCGGATTTAGCATGTATCTTGTTAAACAATTCAAAGTTTTCTGTCCAACCGGTGTTTTAGTCAATAAAAGTCCTTTAATCTGTTATAAAGTACAACAAGATGTGCCACAAGGATCGGTGTCGGGTCCACTTTTGTACAACATCTTCACATCTGATATTGCCAGGTTACAAAAAAGTCAAATTGCTATATTCGCGGATGATACAGGCATGAAATTGGTCTTAACATTGAGAGAAATTTACGTCATGCACTCGAACTATATATATTATCGAAAGGAGAAAATTAAGCTGAATGCTGATAAATTACAAGCTATATTAGACAAATTAAGTCTTCTTATTTTCCCAGCAATCAGCTTTATATTAATGGCATTGATGTTAAATGGGATTTAAGTGTGAAGTATTTAGTGATTCATTTAGATCAAAAACTAGACAAAAAAGGATAACAATGAACATGCCTCAGCATTGCTAGTAAAATAAGTTATCTTTCAAGCATTCCTTTTATATGGGTGTCCTGAAGATGTTGCTGAACCTTTCAAGTTACCATTTTACCGCAGATTTACACGAATAAGCCAATGTTGAAATGATTCCTGAAACAATCAATAAACTTAATGGAACTTTTCTACGAAATTGTGAAACCTCTGAAAATCCGTTAATTTTTTGATATTTTTATGTTATTGTTTTTTCTATTTATTAATTTATTCAATAATTTAATTTATTTACGCCCAATTTCTTCACAGAAGTACTAAGCCAGCCTAGTACCCAGTCTAGCTAGACCAGGTACTAGCTCTGTTACTCGGTCCTAATGAAAAGTAAGTACCTGAGCATTTCTTCACAACACTAGTATCGGATCTAAGTTCAGCAAGCGGTACTTGGACTTAATACGTCTAAAACTGGTCTAATTCTGATTTTGACAATACTTTGGCATTTCAAATATTATTTTGTTATTTATTTTGACTGAACGATTTTTATTTTATTCTGTTTTCGAATGAATTATGTCAATTTAAACAAAAAGGGGACATAATATCCATTCCACGATACCTGTCTCATCAAGCATCAACTATGAAATTTGTCACTGTGATCAACAATTTTCCGGTCTTCAATTTACGCAGTTAGTAGCAAAACGGTCGTCTTCGTTGCTACAAACCTATAGATAGTGGGAATATGAAGAATGTACATAAAGTCCTACCGATATTTACAGGAGTGATCAGTGCTGCTCTGTTTTGAATCAGCTTCCAGATTTGATTTGAGTAGTGCATTGTATGTAATTCCTTGCGTAGAGTTTTGGACATTTTTCTATGGTGTTATGTGTGTGACAGTCTTGGAAAAATGCCCTTTATGGTGTGCATTTAATGTGCGGCCCATGCAATGCATTGGTCGCGTTCGGGGAAATATCCAGAGCTATCAGGATAGGTTTTGTGTTTCTTTTAATCCCTTATGAAAACAGTAAATGCAAAAACAACATTCATATCTGAAAATTTTGGGATATGTGCGGAAAGCCTTTTTAATAGCTTGTACAAACTGTTCACAACACTATTAAACGTTTTAGATATGACGTTGTTTATCGATATAATGTCCATAAACAGTGGCAATATGTATTTTGTTGACTGCATTAACACACGTCCATCCAACGGATTCATTGAAGAAAATGAAAAAAATTACTCCACTACACATTACGCCACTAGACTGCCGATTTTAAAGTCCTAGCTAATACCGAGTCCTAAATAGTACTCGGTACTAACTTGACAGAACTAGGGCTTAGTACTTATGTGAAGAAATCATTTGGTACCAATTTGAGTACTAACAACTGGTATAATAACCAGGTACTAGCTGAATTTGAGGAGCCAGCTAGTACCGAGTCCTAACTGATACTCGGTACCAAATTGACAAGACTACGACCTAGAACTTCTGTGAAGAAATGAGTTGATACCGATTTGAGTTCTAATTTTAGGACTAGTACCGGTACTAGCATTAGGACTCTGTGAAAAAATTGGGCGTTAATAATTAACGTACATAAATACATATAGTAATATATTTACTATTCAAGTGTTTATTTATATATTTGTTTATTTATTTATTTATTATTCAAACATTTATTAATTTATTTATTATTCAGTTATTTATTTATTTACTAATTTATATATTTATTTTATTTATTAAATTATTAACATTATTTATTTGTTACTTATTAATTTATTTATATATTTATTTATTAATTTTTTTTTAAGTGTTAAATTGTTTATATACTTATCTTCTTATTTATAAACTTGACTATTTTTACTAACTCATTGAAATATATTTATTAGCTATTATAGCATAATCCAAGTTCTACTAACCTACTTCATAACTATGAAGTTGGTTTTATTTTTATCTCTAGTCAAAATGTGCCTGCTCTCTTCATTGTATTTTGCTTCAAAATTATTTTTTAAGTAAAATCAAATTAAATGAATATGCTTATTTAGTAGAAAGATATATATACATGTATATATATATATATATATATATATATATATATATATATATATGTAAACTTTGGGGTAGCCTTAATCAAATGACAACTTTCTACGATGGCGTCCTCGTTGTATGTGAAACCTAGTTTAAGAAAATCTTTTTGTATCTAAACGATGACGTAATAATTGCCCGGATTTTTTACGAAAACTAATGGTTGTTCAGTATTTTTGTGATTGTTTATTTGATATTTTAAAAATATAAATATCCTAATCGCAGTGTCTTATAATGGTAAAAAAAAGTTAATGGTCGACGGTTATATAATTTTTGATCTTGTTTCGATCGATTCACCAAAATTGGTACTTCCAATTGGATTTATCATATTGGATATGCACCAGATATTTGGAAATACAGAATTTCGGTCGTACATCCAAATAAACCTCGAAATTTCCCACTTTTTTCAGTTATTGGCGATTTTAACCCTGAAGACTAGTTCTTGAAGCCAGAAATGTATTACTGTAGGTATTTTCTTATAAATACAGTTGTTTTAATGTTTTTGTTTTTAATATTCAATGCTCTTATTAATTGTAATTCAAATACAAATACTAGATGTCGTCTAGTTTTTTTGCGAAAATTAACAAAAATAATTTGACATCGAAACGTTCAAGTGTCCTATTTCCACCTTATAAATATAAAAGTAGATTTTATTATTTTAATATTGTTTTGTTTATTTAAACACTTTTAGCTGTAAATTTATTACTGCTTAGTTTGGAAAAGCTGTATTGAGATCCGGGGATAACTTTCAAAAGAAAGTAATAATTTCATATTTGTTATCTACAATTAATGTCACATAAATGTTTTATTTTAATCCGCTCTGGGTTTTTCTGGGCATTCTCCTTCAGTTGCTTTTAACTCGTATAGAGCGAAGTTACAATCAAAAACTAGTTTTTGAGGGTTAAAATTGCCAATATATGAAAATAGCCAGAAATTTCGCCTATCTCTCCCAATTGCTTCTTCAAAGGCACTAACGAATATATACATTTTTATTTTGCATTCTTTTTTAAAGCAGCGACCGAGAGCTAAAAATAGAATTTTTATGATGTCCAAAACAAGCAAATCACAAACAAAGTAAATATCTTTGTTGGTCGTTTTATATGGCTCCAAAGAATTTTCAACCAAGACAGCCACATGCACCAATCAGAGATCCGCCCTGTACAAAAATCATCTAAGCAAACTCCCTGAAAACAATTAGATTACTACCATCAGTAGAACCAAACAAGAACCAAACTCTCGTAAAACCAAACTAACGATGGATGACGACCATCCAAGATCCCGTCCATGTGCAGATGTAAACAATAAAAATAAGATGGGAAAAATGATGAGACTTATTAAATGCGGTTGCTATTTTATGAAGAAGTTGGTAGAATGAGATATGAAACTCGATTTAAAATTCAAGGCTGAAAGAACAAGGTTGAATTCTGTTTTTCTCTTTCTTCAATTAGAGTAGTATGCAGTATGCCCTGGATCTGCCTGTCTACACTTCGGCTCCTTTGGGCCTTGGGAGATGGATGGGTCTATATAACATATTTTTAAACTATAAAATCTGTAACAAAAGAGAGATCACAAGAAATCGTACAAAAGCGCAATTAACAACAAACCAAACCAGTTTAACGATCACTTCACGGACGAAAGATCGTCCAAGACACACCCATCATATTATGTAGGTACTTCTAAGGATGTGGATTAAGAAAAATATATCATCAAGAAGCATAACATTAGATGCTTCTTCCTACGGTCTCCCACTTCATGATTCGCATGGGTAACTAAACAAGAATATTGTCACACTGTGCTCGCTCTCAGCACACACTTTGGATATTTCGAAATACGAATAAAGTATTTGGACAGGGATTACTAATGATCAAGAGGATTTGTTGTTGCTCCATGTTATGAATATTGATTTGGGTACGAAATTCAATATCTCGAAAATGCCAAAAATCCCGAACGCCCAAAATCACAAATTTAAAAATCCCGAATGTCAAAACCCTATTTCCAAAACCTCGAATACATTCATACATAAATACATTTTAAAAAAGTACTAGGCCATTTTAGTAGATAATAGATAATGTCGAATTCATTTTAACAAAGAAATCGATTTTTTCGAAACCTAATCGATTTTTTTCTAAACAGTATCGATTTGTTCCTCTCAATTGAGAGGAATTCGTAAAAGAATCGAAATGTTCTTGTGTGATTGTGTGTGTGTTACTTGCTGCAATTAATTACTTTTATTTGTCTTCCCAAAACATTCAATTTGACGTATTAAAAATGTCAAATCTTGATAGTGTATGTGCAAATTGTTGTGAAATCTTGCTAAAAATGCAAGATTTGTTCTCACAGAAAAAAATCGATTATGATTATTCGGAACAAAATCGATTCTTTTGTTGAAAGGAATTCGACATAAATCACTTTTGCAAATGATGGGTAAGCGAGTAGCTAAGGCGAGTCATCTCATTCAAGTGCCATTTATTCAGGTAAATATGCACTCATTAATTGCGTCCTAATCTTCCATATTGGCCACTTAAGTGCCATTTCTTCTGACTGTGACACTGGGCCTAATGATGGCAAAATACTAATTTCTTCATCAATGAAATATTAAATACCGATAGGAATCATGACCATAAATATAATGGACTATAAGAAAATGTTTAAAATTGAATGCTGTCGCAATAGAAATAGTCACTGACATTTATTCAGAGGCTTGAGTCATGTCACTAACAGTTTCATTTAAAATGTTTCTCTTCAACCTATAACTTCTAAAATATGCGTACAGAGCCACTAAAGTAAAATACTTTCCTGTTATCAAAGATAAATAAAACTTTGTGAGTGCCGGGGCTCACGGTTAATATGTGTAAAAGCATAAACGTTTGTGCAAGCGGAGTTTTGATGATCCATAATTGGATCCGTATACAGAGGGGATCTTCAGACTTTTGTCACTGAATGTACCCAATATGCTACTATGCAGATTTTCGTAACGTAACGTGCTTCATCGTAAAGTGTGACCTCGTGAATTCGGGTAGATGTTTACACATAGGCATAGATGTTTACACATCAAAAATTTAAATTTCTTATTAAACCTTGTGTTTTCTTGTTCATAGTGAAATTACATACATAGATAGTAAATTTGTATAAGAAAACAGTACAAAATCAATTTTACATCCAAAGAAATAGTCGCTTATAAATTTTCTTTCTTTTAGGTTTTTTAAAATTGAAAATTTATTTGTATACCTAAATAAAATTAACATTTAATATTTTATAAAGAATTTCAAGCATGGCGTCTGCCGGATTATATCTGGATTTTTAATTTTAAGAAATTTATTGGTATAAAATCGTAATATCGTATAGGTGCTACGGCAAAAAGTTCCCGTTAGGGCCCTTTGAGCTGAAATTGAACAATACAAGTAAAACAGTGTAGTTTGACAACTTCCGTAAAGGCAGGGAATGTTGTTTACAAGCAGCTAGCTAACTTAAGATTCCAGCTCAAGATTTCACAATACACAATTGTTTGTAAATAACGTAAATAAATAAAAACAAAATTACACACACTGATAGCGACTATTCGTCCACAGTTTCGCTATCGGAAAAATTCGCTATATCAAAAATTGATACTGGCTCAAAACAAAACAATCCAAACATTCAAATTAAAAAGAAAAAGACGTTAAGGTGAACCTTTTTTAAGTTAAGTGCACAACTAGATCGTGCTAACTTGATCTTGTTGTTGCTATATGCGTTGAAGATGTAATGTAATGGTTAACAATGCCATTATTTTTAACGAGAAAGTGTGAAAAAGTCAAAAATGCTTACAAATGGGATCGTCTTTGATTTTAATTTTTAAAGTATAAAAAATATTTTTGTAAAATTTTGGAAGCAATTTTACTATAACTAAATATATATTTAGGAGTGCATAAACAGGTATGCAAAATTGGAACATAATAAGTTCTTGAATTCTATTTTTTCTACGCATAACTTTCCATTTAAATTATGTGTATGTATCTACAGTAAAGAGAAGAGAAGGAATTCTTCAAGCGCCCCTACTGTACCTATACATTTATAATATTGCTTAGTCCATCAGCCTTGCTTCAACAAACACTCCTACCCATTTCAATGAATAGCTTGTATCAAAGTTAATTAATTTTATGTAGTCTTTCCCAATAAACCATACACAAGTTTTTTTCTTTATTACCATTTCCTTCGTGTTTCATTTCACTTTTTCTTAGAAATCCCGAGAAATACTTGTTCGGATTTAATTCGGTTTCAATAACTGCATACCTGGCAGTATAACGTATGAAGAAAGTATCTTTTAGATACAATAATTTTATTCATTGGCGTGTTGGTTCATTTTTGTAATCCAAAGTGACTATGTGGTATGCAGTGAATACCATGAGAAATTAAAAAAAATTGCAATCATTATTTATTGTATCTTCTTCATAGCCGTCATCGTCGTCGGTTGGTCGTCGTCTCGGCTGAGTGGGGGCAATGAGCGTCCTTGACTTCTGGTGGTCTCATCGGTATAAATAGTATTATTATCGTCATCGAATTTTTTTGTTTTTTTTTAATACAAAAATCTAAAAGCGTTTTCGAAGTTCAATGCATGCATGTACATATAGCAAGCTTCCTACTTTTCACTCATTTCTAGTACCTACTTGAAGTCCTTTTTTACTTTATTACAACATTCCCTTCAGTGGGGCAGGACACGAAGGTCATGCAATGAACTACAAAAAATGCTCATTTTCTGAGCTGAAAATAATATAAAAATTTTGTTTGATATGTGGAGATGGACGGCAAAGAGAACTTCCTTGCATTTTTTTCGATTGATGAAATAGTAATGTATTCTACAAACAAAATCCATATGTCAGTGAAATGATCTGAATAATTATGAACATAAATGAGTGTTTTAAAGTTAATTTGCAAATTACATCTTGGTTAAATAGTAAAAAATATACGTTTTTTTTTTTGGTCAAAGCAGAGGTGTCATAAAGCAAGCCATTTCTATTATTGCTCTAGATCTATAGATTGAAATATTTTTTTCAGTGTCTACTGGACTTACAATAAGTCAGCAGGAATTAATCCGAACGGCTAAGATGAGAGGTACTTTTTATGACATGAGGTACTCTTGCTGAATTTATCAACTCCTCGCTAGAGGCAGTACCTAGATACCCCTAACATCAAAACGATTTTTTTTTTAACTTGAATAGGCTGGGATTCAGTCCCTAGACCGGAGGCCGGTGTGGCAATCCAACGCAATGACCAGAACAAAATTTATGAAAAAATATCCGACTTCAAAAAGAACGAGACTAGAGGTCCACTGGCGAAGGGCCCTGACAGTGGCTTACGCATGGTGGAAGGGCTTTGTGGGCTTGAGCACAGCCCCAAGCAAAATAACATACTGTTTATAATTATTATTTTTTCGTTCAAATTTCATTTTTGTTAGATTTTAGTTTTAACAATATTTTTCAATTTTGATTTAAAAAGAAAAGGTATGGATAAATCACTAGTTCATACCACACGTAATCTAGATTTGGTTTGACATTTCAAACAAATCTCAGTATTCATAGAAAAGCAAAATAAAATTCATTTGTAATCAGGCAAAAGTCCCAAAACGATTTCACACATGTCTATTTTTCTTTCTTTTTCCATTTGAAAAAAAAACTATAAAACGGAATGAAATCCCACCACCTGAAAACACTTCACTCATAAACATTACAAATTTTAACTTGGATTAGAGCTGGACAATCGTCTCATACTCTTTTTATAAAGTTAATTTTAAACTATTGATTAGCGAAACCTGAACGTATAATTTTCATTTATTTAACTTTTTGTCAATGCACTACTTATACTTGCTCTTATAGGACATGTATTGGTTTCGTGTATAAAAAAAAGAGAATTTAATCAAAACTAACATTACGATCATCGAGACGTCCAAGAAAGTGAGTCTCGTCATGCCGTCCGTCGCGTCGCGTCGGTCTGAGCGTTTGTGCGTCCACTGTAATTTGAGCTAAACGGGTGGTCCGATTTGCATGAAATTGGTATCTACAGATCATTTTTATGTGATTCCCTAGAAGTGAAATTCGAATTTTTGTTTTAGCTCACCTAGAATCATACAAAAATTAATTTTTTTTTTCAAATTTTCTCAAAAACGGCTCTTAAGATTTTGTTTTAACTTCGTACCTGGAATAACTAAAGAAGTAATTCTAAGAAAACTGCATTTCAGTTTTTTTTCTCGAAAAATTCAAAAACAGAAATGGAATGGGAAGAACTTGCATTAATATTTATCTTATTTAAACTGTAGTTAAGTAAAACATGAGTTTAGCGAACCACTATGAATACGCACCAATAAACATTTGTATTAACAGAATTTCCTTTGAGATTTTTTTCATTGTATTACTTGCGCTACTTTAAATTATATGTATTATAAAACATGACATAACTAGGGGTGATTTTTTAGCTGGTTTGGTTTTGGCAACACTGGTTTTGACAGCTGACGTGTGTTTAGTACCTTGTGTCACTGTCAAACAGCTTCAGTTTGGTTTGCAATTTAACCATGGATCGTCTTACAAATGAACAACGCTTGCAAATTATTGAATTTTGAGTTGAGCTCGGTTCGAAATGTTCATCGCGCGCTGCTTCCATTTTATGATCGGCATTCTCGACCTTCTGAGCAGTCTATTCGGAAGATTGTGACCAAATTTCGCACTAAATTTATTTTGTTGGACATTAAACCACCAACACGTTTACGTACTGTGCGTAGTGAAGAAAATATTGCGGCCATATCAGCTAGTGTGACAGAAGACCGCGAAATGTCGATTCGGCGCCGTTCCCAGCAGTTAGGCCTTTGTTACAGCACTACGTGCAAAATTTTGCGGAAGGATTTGGGCTGAAGCAAGAACTAAAGCCAGCCGACCTACCACAACGCCGAATTTTTGGTGAATGGGCTCTTGGAAAGCTGGCCGAGGATCCGCTTTTTTTATCGAAAAATTGTGTTCAGCGATGAGGCTCATTTTTGGTTGAATGGGTACGTAAATAAGCAAAATTGCCGCATTTGGAGTGAAGATCAGCCAGAAGCATTGCAACAGCTACCAATGCATCCCGAAAAAGCCACTGTTTGGTGCGGTTTATGGGCCGGCGGCATTATTGGGCCATATTTCTTCAAAGATGATGCGAATCGCAGCGTTACTGTCAATGGTGAACGCTACCGAGCGATGATAACAAACTTTTTTTTGCCCGAAATGGAAGTTCTTGACTTGCATGATATGTGGTTTCAACAAGACGGTGCCACATGCCACACAGCACGCGAAACAATGGCGCAATTGCGAGGCGAGTTTGGTGAACAATTAATTTCACGTTTCGGGCCGGTCAATTGGCCGCCTAGATCGTGCGATTTGACACCATTAGATTATTTTTTGTGGGGGTATGTCAAGGCTAATGTCTATAGGGACAAGCCCGCTTCGATTGACGCACTGGAAGCCAACATTCATGCATTCATTCGTGAGATACCGGCCGATATGTGTGAAAGAGTATGCCAAAATTGGACTCAGCGGATGGGCTACCTGAGACGCAGCCGCGGTCAACATTTGCATGAAATTATCTTTAAACATTAAATTGCAAGGTTCAAAGTATCGATTCAAATAAATATTTCATTCATTTTTTCGAATTTTGTGTGTTTTTTTTTTTTTAAAAGTTCTAAACCTCTTAAAAAATCACCCATTATAAGAACACTTAAAGAAAAAAATAAATTCCATAAATATATATAAGTATGAATAACATACTCCCACTACTTTTTGTTTAAATCAAGTCGATAAAAGTTGATTTTTGTCATTTAAGAATATTTGAAAAATAAAGCTTTATTCATCAAAAACAGGTGTGGTGAGCGTTTTGATAGCCGCGTTGAAAAGCGTTATTTAATACGCATTATTTTCAAAAAGTTGTTTTATTTCAATATTAAGATATGGAACCAAATGCGGACGGATGAAATTGAAGTTCTTTGTGTGCTACCAGTGACGTCTGCAGAGCCAGAACGTCCGTTTTCCACTTTGAGACGGTTTAAAACGTGACTGAGGGCCACAACAACCTATACCATGCTTAACGGATTAGCTTTGTTGAATTCTCACAAAGAAGTCGATGTGCCTAATCCCTGAAGATGTGGTGAATCAATTTGCGTATAAAAAAGGAGAATGGATATAATTTTTTACCAAATTTTTCTGCCTAAATTTGTTATTTCAAACTGAAAGTATCAACAAATTTTTAAAAAAGTTCTCTATTTGCAAAGAAAAAAATATGCACGACTTGATCGCACGAACTTGCTCCTGTGGTTAACAACTGTGTCTTGAGGATGCATGATGTACAGGGTGTCCGCCGGGAAGGTATACCACTTTGTTTTGCCGCCATTTTGGGAAACATTAGTCTTGACATTTCATATTTGGCAGTCGTGAAGTAGACACGTGGCAAATTTATTATGGAAAAATATTCGATAAACCAACGTGTTTTAATCGTTAAAACATTTTATCAAAATCAATCATCGATTACTGTGACGATGAGAAAGTTACTTGAAATTTTTGGGAGAAACAACGTGCTAACAAAACGCACTATTTATCGTGTAGTGAATGATTTCGAAAAAAAAGAGGGTCTGTAGGTGATAGGCCCAAGCATGGACCACAACGTACTGCAAGATCGGCTGAAAACATTACTGCTGCTCAAGGAAGTGTTCATAACAATCCATCAACTCAATTGGACGCTGTGCTCAGGAGCTTGGTCTTCAAAGAACAAACTTTGGCCATTTTGCACAAGGATTTGCATTTGTTTCCATTTAAGATTCAGGTGACACTAGAGCTTCTTCCACAAGACCATTTACGCCGCCGTACATATGCCAATAGGATGTTACAGCTAGCCCATAATAACCCCGATTTTCATGAAAAAATCATTATGAGTGACGAGGTACATTTTCATTTGAATGGATATGTGAATAAACAGATTAGTCGGTTCTGGGCAATGAAAAACCCTCAAATTATTCATCAGTCACCTTTGCATCCATTAAAAGTTACAGTCTGGGGTGCAATTTGGTCAGGAGGAATCATTGTCCCCTTTCACACGAGGAAACTGAGTTTCCAGCAACAATCACTTTGTTGGAAAGAAGGGCACGACGTAAGTGGGGTGAACAAAATCTCCTCGGTCAACGATTAGAGGAGATTTTTTTGACATTCCTCTTCACACACATAGTAGAGTGTGTTCAACCAAGCTATTTTGAAAGGAAACTACAGAAAGTTTCCACAATTTTGTTTCTTCGTGTGAAAGGTACAGGAGATTTTTAAGGAAATTAAAAGAAAACGTCAAAAAAATCTCCTGCAACTTGTTTCTTCGTGTGAAAGGGGACATTAGACCTTACTTCTTTGAAAATGAAAACGGCGTAACGGTAACTGTGAATGGGGAGCGATATCGTGATATGATTGAAAACTTTTAAACGCCACAACTGAATGCTTTGGGCTTGATAACTATGTGGTATCAACAAGACGGTGCCACAACGCGTAAAGCCAGGATTACAATGAAATTACTGCGAGAACTCTTTCCACAACAAGTTATTTCAAGAGATTGTGATGTTGATTGGCCTCCACGGTCGCGTAATTTGACTGCTCCGGACTTCTTTTTGAAGGGATATCTGAAAAGCAAGGTTTATGCAACAAACCAGAAAATATTCGTTATGAAATTAATGAAATACCGCTTGAAATGTGTGAGAATGTAATGAAAAATGTGCTCAAAAGGGCTCGCATTCGTGAGACTAACAGAGGCTGACATATACCTGATATTGTATTCCATACATAACTGCCGACATTAAATAAAGCATTTATTAACATAAGATCCATTCTCTTTCATTTAATCAAAAATTATAAACAAGCAAAGTAGTATACCTTCCCGGCGGACACCCTGTATATTAAGAGTCAGAAGTACCCACTAAAAAATTTTTTTTTTGTTTGTTTGAGGGAATACCTAATTCCCTTATGTGCATTTTTTGACAGAAACCTAAAACGCAGTTTTCTTACAATGTACTTGGCTATTAGTGGTAGGTACGAAGTTTTATCAAAATCGTTAGAGCAGTCTTCGAGAAAATTTGAAAAAAAATTAAAATATTTGTATGGCAGCTACCCATTCTACGGAATCACATAACAATGCCCTGTACCAAGTTTGAAGGAAATCGGTCCACCCGTTTAGGCTCGAGCTCAAACTACAGTGGACGCACAGGTGCAAAGACGCACCAACGGACGGCATGACGAAATCCACTTTCTTTCTGACTTCTCAATCATCGTAGTTTTAGTTTTGATTACAACCCATTTTTTTACACGAAACCCACACTTGGCCTAGATATGCATGGAGCAAGTAAAAATATGGATCGAATTCATTTTAAAACTAGGGATTTTTTTTGTGTTTTCTTATTGAAATTGTATGTCATATTCATAATATGAGGTGGTTCATAATAAGAAAGGCTTTCATTTTGGTGTTTGTTTTAGTGATGCCTTAAAAAAATGCCTGTCCCCAAAAATCCTGCGTACGCCCTGGGCCCTGGACCTGCGGGCCGAATGAAGAGTACTTTTATGAGCCAAAACTGTGATATTTGGCATTTCTTGAGTCACTTACTTTAAGAAAAGATAAACAACAAATGATTGTAGGCCAGTCTTTTTTTTTTAAACTGTCCCTCCGAAACGGGGGAAATAGACCCCCCTACCTTAAGATTTATTTCTTGTCTCTGCCCAACCCACCTGCACGCTCTACTTGTTTGGCGCACCTATGCGAATCACACTTTATTTAAGACAAATTCACAAATATGACATCGCACATGAATTTTTTTATATTTTTTTCTCCTTGAACTCAACCATATTGCCGGGTTTGCAAGCGATAATCATCATCACAGCAACAAACAAAACAGAAAGCAAATTTTGTTTACCGAGCCTTATAACCGAACACCCTTTCAACAATCTATACAATAACAAACACAATCATTCATATCATTCACACACGAATCAAAATAGAGAGGATGGTTGATGGTATTGCTTCTAACTGCTCCACTGCGTTACTGACTCTCCCTGCCACCACGCTGGCGCTGCCACCGGCTGCCAAGAAATGCCTGTCATATCGTTTTGCTACACTATAGTATATCTTCACAACTTGTTTTTAAAATTTCAATTTAGCTCTTCTTTATGTGTGCACTTTTTTCTTCCAGCTATTATTATTACAGTCAATTCTTGTTTTTAAGTTTCAGAACTGAATATTCCATTCTCGTCATCGTCGTTTACCATCGCCGAGCCGGACCCCCTACTCCACATTTCTCTTTACGATTCTCATTATTCACCCTCTCGTCTCTGTGTGATTTTGCATTATTCGCATCTCACATAGCAAAAGAGAACAAGTGAAAAAGTAGATAACTTGACAACGACAACTATACACTGGTTTCAAGGAACGACAACGACTTTACCATCGTGTCGTTGTACAGATCTCACTATTTCATGGTTGTATGGTAGGTACAGGTAGTCCTAACCAAGGGCAATTCGTGTCAAGCGCGGATCCTTGGAGAGGGATTCATTAAGGCCTTGACCCCCCAGAAACTTAGGAAAAGATGTGTGAGCGCCGGGAATTGAGATTAAGAGTTACATAGAGGTAAACATATTTCTAGCTTTAAAAAAGCTATTGTATAACGTTGTAAGTATTTCCGTTGTTTTTAGTAAATTAGTGTCAATTAAGAGAAGTTGCCCCCGTACGTCGAGGAGACGAAAGATGTGCCGAAAACTTGTGGGGTTTTCTGAAATCGCAGATATGCGAATAAGCCACAAACCATAGCGGCCTTTTTTCGTACCTTTCAACTTTGACATAAATACTCATAAGGACTATTCACATGAGAGCGTCTGACGAATGAACGAATAAATGTGATTTAAAACAATTTAAAAACCGAAATTCTTCACAAATTCTAATCAAAATCGTAGAAACATAATTTATTATAATGTTTAGATACTAAAATCAGCTTTTTAATTGCAAAAATAAGATAAATTTGAGAAAACAAATTGTTCGTCGCGAATTGCAATCTCATTGTTACGTATTGTCAAACTCTATTTGCGTTCTACATACGATCAACATTTCAACGAACAAATTGTTCGCGCGCGACTAACCTCAAAATCCATCTTGTTTTTGTTTTCTTGGTGGTCGTCATTCGCGACGAATAAAAAAAGCCATGTGATGTTAAAGAAATGTCAAAATGGACGAATATTCGTTCATTCGTTAGTCGTTGGTCGCTCTCATGTGAATAGTCCTATAGTGATCAACTAAACTGAAGGACTATAAATGGAAGTTAATTTTATTTGCGTCCAATAAAACTTTTTTATTCACCACACTATTTTCCTGAATGCAAAACTATTGCAGGCCAATGAAATTTTGCAACTGCTGCAGCATTATCCTCCATCTAAACGATAGCTACTCTAAAAAAAAAAAACAATTTTGCTTTCCACAACATCCCTAATACAGGGCATTTCTTAATTAATGAACAACACTAGTTTATGATTATGTTCTTAAAAAACAATGGCAAATATTACAATCAGCCCTATTCTGCTAAACGATTCGATCGAATCTTTCGATTCACGTGAATGTTTTATTCAATTTTCTTGAAATCAATTATTTAAAACTTATGTCTTTCGAATGCAAATCTTAACCAGTTCTTTATTTTTGAAATTCTAAAGAGAATTTCATTGCATTCATTTTATTTTTATCGCAATTAATAGGCATTATGGAACAATCATTTCCTTCCCGCTGATAGCAGAATGCCAATGTTCACGCGAACGTTTAGCAGAATAGGCTGAATATCATGCAATAACCTTTTTTTAAATCCAGAAATTCACTCTTTTATTTTTTTTAAATAAAGATATTTTAATGAACGATTTTTGAAAAATATATTTTTAAACTCAAAACTTCTGTATTAAGTCCTTATTAATATTCAATAGCCGCATTCCTTCGGAGAAGCGAACTACTCATGAGTAGATGCAAAGAATAATCTAGTACTACCAACTACTCGTGCTCCAATGACGAGTATGAGGTTTGTAGATTAACCAATTTTGTGCGTTCCATTCAAAATGGCTGCGCTCGCCGGTGAGAACCATCTCACACAAGCAAGGGAAGACAAACGGATGAAGAAATTATTTCTATTTTCGTTTTCGTTTTCGTTTTTGCTTTCTAATTCTAGTTCTTAGATTTTATTTAAGTAACTCAATGCAAATACTCACATAAATAAATTTATATAAATTAATAACAAATTACTAACGGATATTTTCAGTTAATTAACCTTATACTTTTATTTAATTAATTCAATAAATTGGATTTCCGTGGTTTTCTCTTAAATCAAATGTTTGAAGGCTAACCAGGAATCGCGACTGGCCCTAACCTAGCTCAAAAAGTATCTAGACACAGCCTTGCTAGTCATGACCACCGTCAACATCGAATGGTTGCTGCCATCGTATCCACAGCCACAGATAGATACGAAAATCTACCCTCAGCGTTGTCATCGCAGTAAAAACATACAATGTGATGTGTGCCAAAGTATAAAACCATTCGTACGCTGCCGCAGTCTTCGATGCCATAAACATTATAACTGTGGGTATGGTTATGTATTTAAAGATACCCCTGCCATTGCATCCAATGCTAAGAAGAAATTTGTGCAATGATAAATTATAGAGCCGGTGGCGCGGCGTTTCTATATTATGCATTCCCCATGAAAAACCATTTCGGTCAAAGTCGGGGCGATACAAAAGTATTAGCACATAACACATGTGAATATCCCACATATACTAACTATTTTATATGGTATCTATTTCTATATCTATGGATCATACTGAGTTTTAGTGTATGCGCTGTGGGTGCATCTTATGTGTATGTTCTAGGTATAGTACATAGGGGAAATTTTTCTTTTTTCATCTTTTTTGTAAAATAATTACTGAAAGTGGCGACGAAATCAAACCCTGAATTAAATGTTACTACTTTTAGAAAAAAACAGCAAAGGAGAATTTTGAAACACTTTCGACAGTAATGATGTTCTTAGTCTCATTTCATGTGTTTGAATACAAAACTTTATTGCGTTAACCCTAAAGCCTAGTAGAAAAGTAGGTACCATACAAAAATTAAACAAGGGAATCATAAACGAAAAACAGTACGCTGTTCGACGAGCGAAATTTCTAACCCTAGCAGGTTATTTGAAAAAGTCTCCGCTCCGTTCTTGTTTTTCGGAGAGAATAACATAATTGCCCGGACCATTAGTTGTCGGCGGAAAATTGACATCTGAGTTTTATTCTTGTTTGTATTTGTTGATTTTTTCATTACAGCACCCAGTAGGAAATTTCCAAGTGACTTTCTTGGTGAATATTTAACAATGAAATCACTAAGTAGGTGTAACTTGGTTATTCATAAATGACTTATGTTCGTTGAAAAATACCATGAATATGGATCAGTGAAGACCGTTATGCTTAGCTGAAAAATGTCATGAATATTCACCAATGAAATCACTTTGTAAATAGAACTTTTGTATTTATGAATTAATTAATAAAATTTATTTTTCATTTAATATTATGTTCAAAACATAAATTTTTCAAAAATTACTTGAAATATTTTATTTCAAAAATTATATTCTTTTTTCTAATTATTGAAACTGTTAAAAGAATATACATAAATGATTTTCATACTAAAGGGTCCGCCAAATAACTTTTTTTTTTGAAAATGGCGCAAAACATCGAGTGTAGCTTCGGCTGTGTTGCACGTAGCGCTGTCCTGTTGAAACCAAATGTTGCCAATATCCTCCTCTTCAATTTTTGTGAACAAATCTTCGTTCAACATGGCCCGATAACGATCGCCATTGACTGTAACGGCCACTCCTTGCTCATTTTCGAAAAATGGCCCAATGCATGCGTGCGGGTTTTCTGTGCCCCAAATGCGAAAATGTTTTCATCTGAAAAGATGATTTTTTTGGCAAAATCGGCATCTTCTCTAAGTCGATCGCAGGCCCACTTAGCGAAGCGTATACTCAACCATATAGTTGAAAAAAAAAAAAAACGTTAGATGGCGGACCCTTTATTACTTGTAACCAATTGTGTTGATAATGA
The DNA here is from genome assembly GCA_932273885.2 of Leucozona laternaria. NCBI lineage: Eukaryota > Metazoa > Arthropoda > Insecta > Diptera > Syrphidae > Leucozona > Leucozona laternaria. The sequence continues at coordinate 59,998,140 of OW026368.1, read as the reverse complement.
ATTTGAGTATTACGAATTAAAAAAACAAAGAAAACTTATGAATCTGTGCATTACTCCTCATCATTGAAATCCTCGCATTTTTCGGGGCAGGTAAGGACAAGGCAATTTCATTTTCTTCATTTATTTTCTTTCGTGGGAAGAAGTCTGAACAACACAGAGGATCCAACTTAGTTCACGAACTCATGAAGCTATGCATTACTTTTCATTAGTTAAATCATTGCATGATTTTGTTTACTGAATTTTTATGCCGAACTGCAAGCATTGAATTCAGTTGATTTTTTTTACGAAGAAAAAGAAAGGGTAGTTTGTATGAAAATACCGAATTGAGGAAAAAGGCAATACCTTTTTCTAATGAAATCATAACATGCTGTTCCCCTTTAAAAGTCGTTCATGAATTCATTGTTCTCTTCACCTAAATTTTCCATTAAGGACGAAATTTCCTACTGGGCATGTCTATCTTTGATATTTTTGCGATTTTGTTTGTTTTTTTTTTTGCAATAGGTAGCACTTTCAAGTGGTTTCCAGGATCATTTCGCTGTAATCAAAATTTATTTTTCGCATTTGAAAGCTAACTTTTCCAAACATTATGCAATTAACGGGAAAATATCCCCATTTGTTGTTTAAGTTAAGATTTTCCGTCATCAAAAAATTGAGAGATTTAGCTGAGGAATCATGTTCGTAATATGACTGTGATTGCAAATGTCATTCCGACCCTCTTCTAAACCTGAACTAGATAATTTTGTAAGAAACTAAAAAAAAAAATAACAAACAGTGACCTTTAGAAAATAACTTATTATTGACCATTGAACTGCAGCAGTGTTACAACTAGTAGCAAATCAAATCTGTTACAATGTTGTTGTATGTTTTTCTATGAAGCTTTGTAAAATAAATAAACGGTTGGATATGGCCCAGGAAGGAGGGGTCAAGGCCTCCATTATACCCTGTATCTGGCCTTCATGACGTTATACCGTCCGCGCGACACGAATCAACTTCTTTTTGTTCGCGGATGTGGACGTTTTATGCTTCCATTTTTTTTACATTTTGATATGCAAGTACATACATTATGTATTAGTGCACATACATAGGTACATAATATGTATGTATCTGATTTCTGAAGTGAATGGAATACCAATTCAGTATTTAACGAAAGTTTGTCGTCCTATACAAAAGAAAAAAAATCAAAAAAAAAATAAATAAAAGCATTGAATATAAAAGAACCAAATGAAAGAACTAAAAGCCTCATGAAGTTTAGTTATGTATACAGCATTACATATGTACATGTAGGCAGCACAAAAAATTCCTTTACTTGAAAGATTGCAAAAAGCTCCTTCAACTCATATACAATACAGCAAGTGCACCACCATCATCGTCACTGCTTCGCTTTTTTTATAATCCTACTTTTTATATGGCTTTTTGCAGTACTTTTGAAACCCTAGGCTAGGCGGATCAAAACAAAGAAACAAAAAAATAAAACATTAAAAATGTAAAGGTCCACCCGCATCAAGAGATATATATTTATAAGAGTAACATCCAACTTTTTGTATTTGGTGTCATTCTAGGGTAAAAAAAATTGTATCATGCTGTGTTCCGTTTTGAAGCTTAATGTTTTTTCTGTTGTTCTTGTCAACGAGCAAAAACTTTCAGTCTTTTTTTGTATTTATGGTATAATGAATCAAAAAGTCTAGTTACATAAATATAGGCGTACCTAAGTATATTGTAGGCGCACAAGTAGAAGAACTTTCTGCATGATGTTGGTTTATGTGTAGGTACGTTTATACTTATTTATCCATCATTGATACCAACAAAATTATTTGAAATTTGTTATATCTAATATTTAAATAATAATAATAAAACAAGTCCGCAGAATTTAAACTTAAAAAAAAAGATTCAAAATCAAAAATTCGGTAATTTTTAACATGTGAAATGGCACTTTCGTGTTATTTTATATCAAAAAATAAAATTATTTATATCTACATTATGTATGTAGTAATTATGTACCTACGTTATGCATATGTACATGTATATAAATACGGGTTTGTCAACTAAAATCCATGTGGCAATTCATTGTATTCTCTATTGAATTTAAAGCAAAACAACCAATAAAATACCACAGGAACTAAACTATATAGCTTATCGTTAGTCTGGTGGTGTATCAGGGGCATATTTCACCAAACACTTTTCACTTTGCAAAAAAATAATTTCCTGCAGAGTAAAAGTGCGAAGTGTGTTTCACAAAATTTGTAAAGTGAAAAGACTTTTCACTTTTCAATTTTTCAGACAATTTTTGAAAAGTGAAATGTAATAGTGTTTCACCAATTTAAAATAGAACTTTGCATTTGAATTCGTATTTTGCAAAGTTGTAAAGTAAAACTTGGATTGTATTAACAAGGTTGTAATTTACTGATAGAACTTTGTGTTAGGGCCTAGATATATATATTTTCCATATATTCTAGTAATAGGATGCTTTAGAGCAAAAAGGTTCTGTCTATGCTACTCTGTTTGATTTCGTTTAGTACACAAGTTTCTATCTGGCTATAGTTAAAACCTTGCGAACTTAGGATCGAATGCAATATTTTTACTTTTTCTTAAATTATTTTCGAAAGCGTAAGAAATAGAAAGATACGGATAGTGGCAATCACAACAGAGCCAAGCTTTTTTAGTACGATTCAATATGTAACTCAATGTTGACAAAAATGTTAGTTACAACTTTGTAGTCCTAAGTTTGCGAAGTATTTATATATTCATCTCATACCAAAAACAGATTTCAATGATTTGCCTGGTCCTTGTCCTTGGTCCTTCCCTGTTAAATCTCTGTTCCACTGATTTGTCCTTAGTGGTGTTATTAACCATTACATTCGACACTCGATAACTACTCAACAGACTGTTGCCTTGCTTATTTTCTACATAGATGCAACATCGTGACATTTTGCTCTATTCTCAACCCAAAGTAGTGTACACAAAATTTGTTGCAAGGGACTTAAGCACATATTCCTTTGACTGTTGAATTCATGTTCATGTCCAATTTTAGACAAATCAAATTTGATGGTTGTTTTTATCAATCGAAAACTCTCTTTTGTCGAGAGTGACTCTTTGGTCACTACTATTTACTTCTACATTTTCCAAAAATTGTTCAAAACGCTTCAATTGTGTATTATTATTTCAACTTTTCACAACAAACGCTTATTTGCAAATGAAAATTTCACTTTGCATATTACTGAAAAGCTTTTCAAAATTCTAAATATAATTTACAAGTGTGTTTGTTTGGTGAAACGAAAAGAACAATTACTTTGCAAACTATCAAATCTTTTCACTTGCAGACAAGAACTTTTCACTTTGCGTTTCGTGAAACGTATTTTGCAAGGAGGAATTATTTCCTCTTTGCAAATTTGCGTTTGGTGAAACGAAATTTGCAAAGTAAAAGTGAAAAGTGAAAAGTGTTTGGTGAAATAGGCCCCAGGTCTTATTTTCTTTACATTTCATTTAACTGGATAGAATATGTATTCATGTAAAACACAAAAGCATTGACAAATGTCCATATTTAATACAGACTCAGGAGACAAGCATTCATAGAAATCAAAATCAACAAGTTAAATACAGACTCAGTAAATGTTGGGTTTTGTAAATTAATTTTTTGTAACTGTTTTCTAAGACTACATATGTAGATTAAGAAAAAAACATGTTTTTCAAGTTGTAGTTGGATGAAATAACATTACTTTCCCTATTCCTCGGGATATTTGTAAATACATATCTGGTGCTCACCTGCATCACGCTTACAGTCTTTTAAAGTACATAATGAACCAATGTACGTACATTCCTGGTATGTCATAGTCGATATGGATTGTCCCAAGAAATTGAAAGGGAGGCACTTTAATGTGTGTTTTTAGTGTTAATAATTTTTTTTTTGAGAATCTGCCACATTATGAAACGGCGTTAAAACAAACTTACACACTAGCTCACAGTTAGCTAGTGTTATTTTCTTCTGCTTAGAAATTAAATAAAAACACGCTAATAAAAATAAAATGTTTCTTGGTTACTTTTTTCAGTTTTCAACACACTATTTCACTATAGACATTTGATTAACTATTACCAGGAACGAATTATTTTTCTAAAAAATAAAACTGAAATATTTGCAACAAACAAACTGATTCATTGATGACATCTTTATTTTTTTTTTAAGATCCTATAGCTAACAGTTCTCGTGGGAACAGAATTTTCAAACAATTTTCTACCAATTGTGTTCAGTATATTGTTATTGATAATATCCCAGGACTAAAAAGGTTTGATTTGGTGTAATTGAGCAAGCCGTACAGTGCTTAGCGTAATTTTTTCAAATAGATTTAATGACTAAAAATTTGCCTGGAAGCAAATAATTTTGTTAGGTGAATGTAATTTTGTAAGTGTAAGTGCAAACAAAAATGTTTGTATTCAAGATATTGTTCGCACGTAAAACAACTGCCGGTCATCATGCAAACAAAATGCCTATCTACATTCACCTGAACAGTTTTGGCATTCGATTATACATATATGCATATCATTTTATTAATTGCACGGGAAAATGATTATGTATGTGATATTGGGTAGGTTTAGTTACTGTTTCCATCAAGAAACCTTGAAAGTTGTTCAGCTTTAGTTATTTTCAAGAAATTGCTGCAATTCAAAAAAAATCAAAATGTACCTACTATTTTTCACAACTTCGCTATAAACTCTCGTATAAAAGGAGTGTCCCTTGCACACAAAACACCAGAAAATAATAAAGTTTCTGCAACCTCTATTATATTTCAAATATTATGATGTGTTGGAATAAATAACACAATACGTGAAGAAATTAGCTATACACATTTTTCGCCAAACAAAAAACTTACTGTATTGTATACTCACCTACCATACTAGCATACACCAAGGCTGTTCATTTAACGAACAGATAGAAATAGAAAGAAATGATTATTAAAAAAGTAATATGAATGAACCTCAACGATTTCATTCCAATTCCATTCATTATGAAGTTCTTCGCTATAAAAAAATATGTTGGTGCAAATAGCACTCCCAATGTGCTATTGCTATACAATATTACATTATATACAATCCTGTGTGCAACCAAAAAAAAGGTTTAATACAGCTACATTCAATTCTAAGAGTAAACAAAGCTTTTTATATATGCATTTCTGCAACACATACAAAGATACATTTTAAAGTCCTATGCAGTTAAAAAACACCACATAACCTAACAAGGAGAGATGAACAATATAAATCCGAGCATAAATGATAATACCTTTTGTTACTCATAAGCAGACCTAACCTAGGAGGTACTTTTCCTCCGCAATGCCAGTTCGCTGCGCTCAAGTGATCGGCTTTTTTTTACCACCACGTTGTATTTACCTTAAATATCCTTCTGATATGTGTTAACTTTTTCTATGCAAAATTTAAATAGTTGTCGAAATGAACTCAAGTCAACTTTGGTGAATACTGTTTTTATTTTTTACTTGCTCCATCCACTTTGGTATATGGCTTTAGTTATTAAATTTAAATAAAAAATCTGAATTGAAATCTTGCAATGTCAAAAATAAAAAAAAATATAGGTACATATTTGAAATTTTGTGCAAAGATAACTTGAAAAAATTTATCGCTAATGTAAAAAAGGAAAAGATCAGCTTCAATATAGGGACCGATTCCTCATACCAGTATGGCGTTAAGTAACATCAAAATAGCTACAGTACTTTGTTATGAAAGTTGCTATTGTTTTTTTAATTATTTTTTCGTTCACTTCAAGTTTATTTTTTGGAAAATTACCCTATGAATGAATAAATGAATAATATTTGAGGATAATTGCTCTACGACCTATAGAGCTTTTGTGTCCCCATCTAGAGCTAGATTTACACCTTTAAGGAATTTGAGTATCTGGAGTACTTTCAGAGAGGGAAATTCGCTCTCTACTACCTGGGTAATGTCCCAGGTGCTTTTTTCTTTGATGCACGAGAGCATCGCATTTGCCTAGAATGTGGTCCGGTGTTTCCTCGTAAGCATTGCAGAATCTGCATGTTGGGCTGCTTTCTAGACCAAGAATATTGAGGTGTCTTCTGAGTCTTCAGTGGCCACTAAGGAGACCCGTGGTTATTCTGAAGTTGTTTCTATTTAAGCTGATGCAGTTTTTGAAACGATCTTGGTTGTAATTCCCGAGTCATAGTTCTGCGTGCCTTAGCTTGGGGAGTTCCTTCCAATTTGTTGGATCTTTTGACCTCCTCCTCTTTTTTGATTTTGTTCTTAATCACATTTTCTACTATTTCGCAATAAGGCTCAGGCCCTACTAAGGGGGTTGATGCGCCAGTGTTTGCTAGGGAGTCTGCCTCTCATTACCCTGGACCCTGATATGGCCAGGTACCCAATGGAGTGAGACATTGTTGTACTTGCAGAGTTCGTTTAGCCTATTCACACACTAGCTAAGAGCTGATGGCGTACGAGCTAAGTACTTTGAGTGCGGCTTGGCTATCTGACATAATGGCAATGTTTTGGTTGCGGTTTTTCTAACGAGATTACGATCTGCACATTTCGCTTTGGCTTGAACTTCCGCCTGGAACATGCTAGTGGACAGTCCCATCGGTATAGAAAGTTTGGTTCTCGGCCCAAAAATTCCTCCCCCAGTCCCTCAGTCGTTCTCGATCCATCAGTGTACCACTTGGTGGTATTTGCTTTGAGTGTATAGTTCACTGTTTCGCCTGCCCACTTTTTCTTGCTACTTAACTCCGTTTTGAAGTTTATCGAAGTTATAATTTTTAATCATAACATCTCTTGGAATGTCAATGAGGTTTGTTACTGTCGACTTTGAAATGCAGTCTTTTTCTCTAAGACTTATATACTTGAAAGTCCCAGTTCCCTCCTTGGCAAATCTCATAATGGCTCCCTCAGCAGTGCTTACGATGATGTAGTGTAAGGGGGACAGATGGGGAATAACCTCCATCGCTGCTGCAAGTTCTCATTGCTCCCGTAATGCATATAACTACATGCGAGCTTTTGGTCAATTCCAGCGAATTTAAAAATACCGTTGGATAGTCGACATCATCTTGGTTAGTAACGGAATCAACCGATTGTATGTCATCTGGTCTGAATCTCAAAATTTATATCGGTGACATCAACGTTTTTTGCTGCCAATATAACACGTTCGCTCAACCAAACATAATTTTTGAAATTTTGAGCAATTTTCGGGAACAATGTTTGATTCAATAAAGTGACAAAAATTGGCAGGGAACGCAATGTATCCAGGCTATGTGTCAACTGAAATTTTGCCATTACCAATGTCGAGCAATTGTTTTGAAACATTTTCTCCTTTCCTTCCTGCAATTCGACTCGCATAACTAACTTTTTTGTTAGTTTCGATCCCTGTAAATAAATTTGTGTGTTAATAAGAAAGGTAATAAAGGTAGATTGGTTATTTACCTGTAATGATATTCATCTTCACCTTGCCAAAATAAGATAGGATATTGTAGCGCATAATGTGATCGATGTTTTTCGGACACACGCTGCAGTTGATTGTACAATAAAGCGACTTCATCAATTGTTGGCGCATTAAAACATCTTGCGTGTTGCCCTACAGGCGTCTTTTCGGCTCTGATGACAGTTTTGTGGTTATCGGATGGCATGCTGTCTAATGCTGTCTTGAATAATTCAACTAAATCGTTGTGTTGATGAAAAAATGTTTGGAGTTATTCCACAATTAGTCTTTTCACCGAATTGTTGTGTGCACAACGCCTATCACCTTGTCTTGCTGAATCCTCCATAAAATAAATTTGCAAAAATTTGGAGTCACTATCCGCCATTGGCATTATATAATTGTATAGCGTAGCATTTGTACCGGCATCTGGCTTGCAAAATATGTTGGCAGCACTGCCATTCCCCCATCAACTTCTGTAAACACTCTCACTTCTGGTTGCTTTTGGCAATTCAGAGCTACCAACTATTAATATTAATATTTTCTTTAAAATGGCCATTTTAGCATGGACATTTTTCAAAACATTTATCGTTTACGAGCTATATGTACGGTGACCATCTGTTTTCTTTTTCAGAGGGCAATTCTCTTTTTCGGTATCGTGTTTTCTCTGTTTTTTCTTAAAGAGGACAGTTTTTTGTCCTCCTTTTACTAAATTGTCCTCCCAATCTCCTTTTTTTCTCCTAAACACCATTTTTCTACGATTAAAAACACATCTAGTACTTTCTTTAGTACTAAATCACGTTCAAAATAGACAGTACTGGTTTGAGTTTTAAAGTCCTTGAAAATAGCTTTTCCTTTGATCTACTTATTGACTACTTATGTCAGCGGTATGTAGTGTTTAACGATGTGTTACATTTTGAATGGGTGCTTTTGAATAGAGTAGAAATAGAAACATATTGTTAAGAAAAAAACAAAAATTAAACATATTTATATTTCCTTTGAATTAAACTTATATGTATGGTAATTACTTAAGTACATATTTATTGTGTCTTTGTTTTTAAAACTGATATAAAATTACTTTAAAATGAAATATTAAGTACAAAACATGTAATTCGTTTTTAAACTTTTTTGTGTTCATGACAGATTGTCCTCTTTTTTGCCTGTGTGTGGTATATTTTACCCACATTTTAAGATAAGCTATTTTATAAGGAAGTGATTCTAGACACGCAAATTTATAACGTTTTGTTCATTAAAGTAACGGAAGTGACTAGACATTCCAATTATAACAGTTTTGGTTTATAAAATCACTGATTATGTCAACCCACAGGACCCCAGGGCCCTCCGCCGGTGGGCATACTTCAGGCACCCAGATTTTTGTTCAAGTCGCGCGAAGCACGTTAACGCACGCCCACTTTTAATGCCAAAAAACTGTTATAAATTGGCATGTATTTCGTCCTAAGGTAACTGCTGTTTATGCGGACCCGCAGAGCTAGGTTCCTCCGCGCCGGGGGTCCCGCCCTGGTTGACACACATCGGGCACTCAGTGTTTTTTTTTTCAAATACAACAATGTAATCAAATGGGTTTTGGAGGGTGAAACGTACGAAGGATTGCCATCTTTTTATGAATTGTCTTTGCTTATAACTCGAAAACAAAAAGAATGACCACTTTCGGACGGTAGTTAAGATAGGTAAGATTTGCTGTCAAAATTCAGATCAAATAATTGAGTTTTTAACGCGACGATTTGATTCACATTTAATTGCAAATCTGTTCTGTTGTATAAATAACATAAATGTATACAGCGATCTGGATAGCTTTGTGTTGATGTAATCCCTTGTAAAAACACAACTGATGACAAAACAGTCCTATAAAAGTCTCAGCAGGTGGCGCTGTAGGCGAAAATTTAATTTTTCAGTTCAATTCAATTACCGTTCAACAAACGGCGCTGTAGGCGGTTAAGAAATGGCTTTTGGGATATATTTCCTCAACTTTTCTTATTTGTAGGGTGAAATGGCGTAAAAATTAAATAATTGTCCGATTTAAGAAATCCTTTTTTTTGTTTGAAAGGTTTTTCTTAGGAAATCGCTAAGGGATATTTTTTTAAAATATTTTTATTTATAGGGTGAAATGGGGTAAACATTAAAAGTGTCCAATTGAACCAATTCGTTTTTGTTTGAAGAGTTTTTCTTAGGAAATTGTTTGTGGGATATTTTTTTCAAATTTTATTATTTGTAGGATGAAATGGGGTAAAAATAAAAAAATGTCTGTTTCAAGATATTTTTTTTATGTATATCTGAGAATAATTAAAGATGATTCTCATTGGCTTTGTTGGTCGGGTCACAAGTTCGAAAAATTCTGGAAAGATGGCACTGGCTTGCCACAGCGTTGAAAGTGGCCACTAACTGATGGTGTGGAGATATTGGCAATGGAGAAACACACTTGCAAACGCTACACATAATCAACATGAACCGTAAACAAGACATACAAAACATCTCAGCGGTGTACTGCTCCTTAGTCTCCAAAAGTAGATCCAAAATTTGAATGCACTTATTGGACTATTGTTCCAGTTTATGTAAGTGTACATCATGTCCATTTTTATTTTTTATGTAATTACACTTTTATAGTATTTATATACATACACTTTTATTTACATTTACACTTTTATGTAATTGCTTCTTTTTGTTTATAAATAAAAATCCCCTGAGAAAGACGCAAACCACCGTCGAAACGTTGTGAAAAAGTGAATGAATTAATCTTTCATTTTATCATCATACCGACCAACAAAGCCGATTAGAATCATCTTTAGCTATTCTCTGATATATATCTAACATTCAACTTTTTCGAAAATTTCACTAAAAAAATATAAAAAAAATAAATACCTTTTTTGTTAGAAAGTTTTTTCTTAAGAAAAGGCTTTCGGGATATTCTTTTTCAAAATGTTAATAATTGACAATTGTAGGGTGAAATGGGGTAAAAATAAAAAATTGTCCGATTTAGGTAATTCTTTTTTGTAAAAGGTTTTTCTAAGGAAATAGCTTTAGGGATATTCTTTTTTAAATTTTGTTAAGGGAGTAAAAATATAATAAAATCGCGTTTAAGAAATTCTTTTTGTAATTGAAAGGCTGTTTATTAGTGGATGGCCTCAGGGTTTTTTCAGAATTTATAGGGTGAAATGGGGTAAAATGAAAAGGGGCATCTGATTTCAAAAATCCTGTTTCTGTTGGAAAGGTTATTTTTAAAAATTTTATATTTATAGAGTGAAATGGAATAAACACAAGAAAAGGGTTTTTGATTTCTACGTTGGGAAAGTAATTAAGGTTGGACATAGATAATCACATTTTAAAGAATTTCGCCATTCATAACGTGAAGTGGGTCAAAACTCAGTAAGTAGTATTCAATTACAAAATTTGTAATTTTATGCGAAGCTTAGGTTTGTCTACCCGTGCGAAACCGGGAGGGTCAGCTTGTTTGATTATAATTGTAGTATTGTAGAAGATATAACAAATATAACCATATTCAGTCTATGGCGTTATTCTTAAATAAGTAGGCTGCCGTGCACGAAGGTTGGAAGGCGAAGGCAACGAATTGGAAATTGGAACTGCATTTGATGTATATAAAGTGACACCGAATGTGAGACGCAGGTTTTGGTGCATTCTGGCTAAAATTATATGTTGAAGATGGTCTGCTTGTGCATACAAATCGAATATAGAAGAAGCCGGTTTCTTTGTCGATGGATTATGTATGATATTTTCTGCATCAAGTTCATCACTTTTGCGTTTAGTTGCATTACCTTGCAATGGGAAGTTACTTTTATTACTTGCTTCGCATCTTGTTTGACTTTTTTTGTAGTTTTGTAGTTGTGGATGAGATATATTTCCAATTTTATCTGAAAGGGCCATTAAATGATGCTGCATATTTTCTATAAGCACTTCGTATTGTGCAATACATCTCGAATAGTGTTGTTTTATGAGAACGGGTAACACCTGTCGCAGAAATAGGAAAACGATTTACTCTTGTTAAAAAGCTTAATAGTATTGAACGGAGCATCAATGCATTGAACATGAAGATATATCTACAAATTCCATGGCACATTAGTGAGTCTACCATGTAGTCGGTTATCTTATCACTTAAGGTGCACTGCGACATAATGCTTCCAACTTTTAGAATTCTTTTATTAATAATAAATTGTTCTTGTTTTTTTTTATTTTAAATTTTTATAATTTTTTTTTTCTTAAATATTGCTTATCTGGCAACGCTTAATGAATATTATTTAAAGCTTATTATCAATTGGTTGTTGTATTTCATATGATGAGTATTTTGGTTTGAGATGTGCTAAAAGTTTAGCTAAAATGCAATTGAAATTGTGTCGGTAATTGCAGATAATATAATAGCCGTGTTTTTTGCAAGCCCGGAGGGATTTGGTTGAAACAAGCTAAGCCCGAAGGGAATTGGTTGTTATTGCATTTAACATGTGAATTGCAGAACAGGACGTCGTTTTTTTCGACCAATTTCCTCGGGACTTGCAAAAAACACGGCTAGCGTAGAGTTGGTTTAAGTTCAATCTAAATTGTATTGGTATAATGGCATGTAAAAATAAAAAAGTTTGGCAGGTAGTTGATAGATGAAACAAAATTTCTTATCAAGTAGATAGGTGGCGGCAGTAGGTATGGCAATCCAAACAGCATAAAGGTTAGGCAAAAAACGTTGTTGTTGTTTTTTTGTTAATAGTTCAAAATTTAATTTTTCTCAGATAACGATTTTTCTGTTGTTTTTTTTTTCATTATAAAATTCAATAAAAAATGTAAAATTACAAAAGTAATTCCTATTTTGTCGCTTTGTTTACCTTTTTTTTGTGCTATGGGGTTCTTTTTTTGTTTACTTTTTGTTGACGTTTAAAAACTGGGCAACATTTTTGGTTCAAAGCGTTCGTGTACTTCTCGACAGTTTCACTTCCCTCTGAGAGAACTTCATCTCTACTCCTCAAAATTGTACACCTTGCTATTTTTAGTCCAGAAAGTACCCGAACAAACCTTTTAAGCAAAATTTCACACCGATTTGCATACATAAAGATTCCACATTTCTAATAGGTGTACGTCAAATTAAAAGTCGTGGAATTTTGGGACGACAAATAAAGGGTTTTCCAATAAGAGGTGTTTTTTTCATATTCAAAGAAAAATGGCATTTTTTGAGATAAATGATCGGATGTTTATTTCATTATAAAGAGGAAGGTATGCCGTTAATAATGGAACACAACATCAGCCAAATGGCCGCCACGACCACGCTTACAGGACCATATCCTTTTCATGAAATTTTCCATAACCAAATCGCAAAGTGACTGCCCTATGTCCTCGATAGCCTCACGAATTCCATCTTTGAGGTCTTGAATCGACGCTGGGCTGTTGGCGTAGACCTTATCTTTCACGTGGCCCCAAAGGAAGAAGTCGCAAGGTGTTAAATCACAAGATCTCGGTGGCCAATTGTGATCACCTCTTCGAGAGATAACACGGTCCGGAAACTTTTCCCGTAAAAGATCGATGGTTTCATTGCTTGTGTGGCACGTAGCGCCGTCTTGTTGAAAGTAAACGTTGTCCAGATCAATACCATCCAATTCCGGCCATAAAAAATCATTAATCATCTCTCGATAGCGCAATCCATTGACCGTAACTGTTGCTCCAGCCTCATTTTCGAAAAAGTAAGGTCCAATGACCCCGCCGGACCATAAACCGCACCAAACAGTCACGCGTTGAGGATGGAGGGGCTTTTCAACAATAACTCTTGGGCTTTCCGAGCCCCAGATGCGACAGTTTTGCTTGTTGACGTAGCCTCCGAGGTGGAAATGGGCCTCATCAGTCAAGATGATTTTTCGATGAAATTCCGGATTTCAAGGACCCAATCAGCAAAGACACGACGTTGTTGATGATCAGCCGGCTTGAGTTCTTGTGTTAACTGAACTTTATAAGCCTTAAGACCCAAGTCTTTATGCAAAATACGGTGTAATGACGTTTGTGGAATGCCTAATTCCAAAGAACGACGAGGAATGGACAAACCTGGGTTTTCTTCAACACTTAGGGCTACAACAGCAATATTCTCAGTTGTTCTTGAGCGACGTGCACGGGTTTTATTCTTCACATCACTAACTTGTCCCAACAGCTCGAATTTGTCCACCAATTTCTGTATTGCGGTCCGAATAGGTGCTTCACGACGACCCAAAAATGTTTTAGTTTTACGAACCGTCTCTGCCAAATTTTCACCATTTTTATAGTGAATTTTAATAATTTCAATGCGTTGTTGAAGCGTGTATCGTTCCATTTTTATTAATGGCGTAGTTTCTACTTGTCAAATGTCAAAAAATGACAGCTTCAAAAGTGACAGCTACCGAAATAGCGGGCTATTCAGAATAACACCTCTTATTGGAAAACCCTTTAGTTTTTGTTTTTGGTTGCAACGGATAATTAACAATATTTAACAATATTTTCAGTCATTAAAACTATATATGTACATACAAATAATTAAGTGCAGCTTTCAGATAACATACACAATCACACAAAAATAACTCAATTCTTTTACGAATTCCTTTCAATTGGCAGAAACAAATCGATTGGGTTTAAAAAAAAAAAAAAACAATTTCTTTGCTGAAAGGAATTCGACATAAGATGGGCTTTCCTAGTGAATCCTTAACTTAAATTCTCAATGTATTTTTTTTTACAGGTAGAGATGATCTATCACCGTCGAGCAGTCTCAACGGCTACTCCACAAACGACGGCTGTGATGCAAAAAAAGGAAAAAAAGGGCCAGCCCCACGGCTGCAAGAAGAACTGTGTTTGGTGTGTGGAGATAGAGCGTCTGGATATCATTATAACGCCCTTACTTGTGAGGGGTGTAAAGGATTTTTTCGACGAAGCGTTACCAAAAATGCGGTCTATTGTTGTAAGTTCGGCCATGCCTGCGAAATGGACATGTATATGCGACGTAAATGTCAAGAGTGTAGACTGAAAAAATGCCTGGCGGTAGGCATGCGACCCGAATGTGTTGTCCCGGAAAATCAATGTGCTTTAAAGCGACGCGAGAAAAAAGCACAAAAAGAAAAGGACAAACAGCAAGTATCACCGGCAGTCAGTACGACGGATGTCATAAAAAAAGAAGTACTCGAACTGATGCAATGTGAGGCGCCTTCGCATGCAACATGTCCAGTAAGTTTTGTTTTTCCACTTTTCAATGTTTAACCTGCATTAATTTTATTTTACCATTAAATAGCTACTGCCTGACAGCTTATTAGCTGAGAATCAAGCAAAAAATATACCTCAATTAACATTAAATCAATTAGCAGTCATATACAAACTAATTTGGTACCAGGACGGTTATGAACAACCTTCCGAAGAAGATCTCAAACGGATAATGATTGTAAGTAACAAAATACAATACAATGGTATTTGTTTTAATTGTTTGTTTAACAGAGTTCGCCGGATGAGAATGAGAGCCAACATGATGTGAGCTTCAGACACATCACCGAAATTACAATCCTAACAGTACAATTAATAGTCGAATTCGCCAAGGGACTGCCGGCTTTTACCAAAATTCCACAAGAGGACCAAATAACATTGTTGAAGGTATGTATATGATATGTACATACATATGCGGTTTCCCTTACATTTTAAGAAAAATTGGGGAAGTTTGGGCTTAGGTACGAAATACGATTAACCGCATTTGAAAATCTCGTTTTTTAATCTCCCATTAAAAAAAAAAACCTATAGAAATCTAGCAAACTTAAATCTCCAAATGAAAGAAATGATTTGTTTGAATATGGAAAAAGTGATTGTGACTCTCCTGTCGGATTCGGTAATAAGCGATGTTACCTTTCTAGGCAACTATGTCGTACTTAGGTACTACGTACTTTAGATTCAATTGGAAAAGTGATACAATCAGCAAAGATACGGAATTTCAGTAAAAAGAAACCGAAATCAAATTTGCAAAGCTTGGCTTACTTAAGGCTGGCGCTACGGTCCACAATGGACTAGGGCCTCAATTTCAACAAGCTTCTTCTAGCCAGTTGACTCCAGTTTCGCATGCCAAGTTTTCAAAGCGGCCTTCATCTACTGCGGCGTCTTTCAAGGTTGATTCAAAGACTTTTCGCTTGTTCGCGCTTTTTACTCTTTTGGTTTGTTCGGTTGTATCTTCTCCTCCACTCTCAGCTTATGCAGACGGTACCTAAAATCACCAATTGAACCTTCCATTCAAAACAATCTTAAGCGTTCTCATCCACCATTGACAAGATCTATGCCTCTGTACCATATAGCAGGACCGAAGTGATAAGCGGCTTATACAGTGACACTATAGTTTAGTCGTTTGAGAGAGGGCTTCGCTACTCAATTGCCCGAAAAACCAGCGATTGGCAAGAGCTGTTCTTCGTTTGATCTCATCGCTGGCATCGTTGTCAGAGCTTATAGCGGAGCCTAGGTATAGACAAAGTCCTTAAATACCTTTTTTTTAGTTAAGAAGGCTTATAGCTCTGCTATTAAAATTCAATATTTTAAAATATACAAAATATACAATATTTAGATTTTTAAAAATAATAACATTTGATGAATTCATTTACATAATATCTTTTAATGGTTTTTAAATTTGTTCATGAACAACCTGACCGTGGTTTGCGCTGGTAGTCAAATTTAGGTTGCCTAACATCAAGTGACATACTTTACCACTTAATATTTCCAAATATGTAGTACTTTTATAGACCTAATAGTAGACTATTCAGTGTAACTTAATTTTCATTTGATTAAATTAAAAAAAAAAAAACTCCTTCAGTAAGTTGAAAGCTAGTTTCCTTGGTTATTATTGAGAACACAAGCATGTGTTGTACCATTTTTGAAAGTATGTATGTATTAAATAAACACCTTTTTAAAATAATTGGCCGCTAATGCTCTTATAAATTTTTATTTCTTAGAGATAGTCAAACTTCTTTGGTGAAAATAAATATTTTATAATTTTTGTATTAACAAGTTAATTTTAAAAATTAAAATTAAAAAAAAAATGCAACAGCTAGTGTGAAATTTTACGACATCACTATTAGCACGGATGTTCTGGAATATTTTAAAAATTAAAAAAAAAAAAAAAACAAGTAGAAGCATTCACTTGTGGTCGTAGTGCTCAAATGTTTGAGTAAAGTCGTAAATATTTAATTTAAAAAAAAAAATGACATAACAGAGGCCACATGGACAATATTTTTTCTTACGTTTTTTTCTGAAATGTCTTAAGTCCAGCTTTACCGAGTTGCAAAGTTTTCCATTATTTACGGAATACCGTGTATATTAAATAAAAGTGGGCCTAGAATGGATTCCTGTGGAACTTCGTGTATTGGTTGTGCACTTTTTTACATTATACCATTAACTGATGTTTTTTGGTTCTATTTATTCTTCGTCGCTTACACCATAACCGCTAAGTTTTCTTAGCTAATATTCTGCGGTCTACTGTCTCAAAAACACTTTTAAGATCAAAAAACAGCAACACAACACAAACTTTTTTGCAACTACATCCTCCTTCTTCATTATTTGGATCAGATTCGCATGAGTGTTTTTTTCGAAAACCTGACTGTTTTTCACGTAATAAATTATATTCTTCGAAACATTCTTCAAGTTGGGTATGCACTATTTTTTCGATTATCTTTTTAAAAACTGGGAGAGCATTTATCGGACGTAAGCTTTCATATTTTTCGGTTTCTTTTATTGTTTCCATGTGGCCGCTAATATTGAGTGGTTTACAATTTTTGACCAGTTATGTTGATTGCATCTATAATCATTTTCGTGCTTAGGAAATTTAAGTCTCTTTTGTTGTACAGTGACTTTAATACATCATTTATTTGTCTTGTCGAGACACATCTAAATTTAATTACGCGTTAGTTAAGTTATTTCCTAGAATGAATTGAACATAAGAAATCGACTCGTTTTGACAAAGTACTTGTTAACTCTTTCGAAAATTATTCTTGGGCGTCTTGCAATGTTAATTGGAAGCTCTAACAAATCATCCCCATTAAAATTTAAACCTACATCAATCATTATTAGCCTCATTTTATCATTTCTGATGATCCATTTAGATCATCTTAAGTAAATAAAACAATACGGAGCTTCGTGACAACTGTGTTGTATTACCTATCCCTTCTCTCCCTACGTTTGTTTATTTTTCATATGTATATTCGTTGTCTTCTTTCTTTACACTTATTCTACACTTCCTAACCACTTGCCAAACTGAGAAGCAAGAGCAAACACTAAACTTTTGGTTCATTAAACGTGACCCTGATAGAAAGTAGGATCTTGTATTTGATTATCTATTTGGATCATCTCTGATAATAAAAAACGGCTTTTATATATGTTAATACATTGCCGATAAAAATATTTATTTTCACTTTTGGTAAATTTAGAACAGTAGTCTTGAACAATTAAATTTTGTAGGCGCTCAAAAATTTTTGCTGTCAACATGTGTGTCAAAAAAAGAATGGACGCGTTCAACGCATACTTGGAGTGTTCAGAAGTTTGACAATTTATGACAGTTAGTCAATCAGTGGTTTCGAAAAAGTAAGAACATTCTGAATTTGAATGTATTAAATTTCAAGAAATGTCAAATTATACATCGCATACAGCAATTAAAGACGTCGTACAATCCTTCCAATGGAATCGGCGAAACAGAAAATTGTATCTGATGAACATAAATCGACTACAACAAAGTTCTGTCGTTTTCTCTTAGTCTAAAAACTTTAATCTTGACCTCGACCAAAGGTGTAGGAAAAACCTGCAAGACTTTTGTATTCGATATCATGGCACATCCACCTACAATCACTTGTACTCCTCCCCAAATTAGCTGGTCGACTCTTGTACTATTAGCTTTTATTACTTTTAATATATTTTTTTTTTTTTTTAATTTCAGGCATGTTCAAGTGAAGTTATGATGTTGCGTATGGCACGACGCTACGATGCTGCATCAAATTCAATTTTCTTCGCCAATAATCGTTCATATACCCGTGATTCATACAAAATGGCCGGTATGGCTGATAATATTGAAGATTTATTGCATTTCTGTCGTCAAATGTACTCGATGACAGTCGATAATGTCGAGTATGCCCTACTCACTGCCATTGTGATCTTTTCCGATCGTCCCGGTCTCGAAGAAGCAGAACTAGTCGAGCAGATACAAAGTTACTACATCGATACGTTACGAATCTATATCCTTAATCGGCATAGAGGCGATCCGAAGTGTTTGGTATTTTTTGCCAAACTTCTTTCCATTCTCACTGAACTGCGAACTCTTGGAAATCAGAATGCCGAGATGTGTTTTTCCTTGAAGCTGAAAAATCGAAAGCTTCCCAAATTCCTCGAAGAAATCTGGGACGTGAATACGATACCACCATCCGTTCAGTCACACATACAAGCCACACAAGCAATGCAAGCTGCACAATCACCAAATGGTGGAGGTGTTGTGGATGGCAGCAGTAGTACGAGTGGTAATGACCTTATGATGGATGTGACTGATCTAGGAAGTGGCCTAGGCGCAGTCAGCGATGTTGTGAGCGGAGTAGGGATCGGTGGTATTGGTGATCATAGTACTGTTGCATAACAGGATAAGTTGTAGTAATTCTCGTTAGCGTCGGCATCGTCCATCTCGTCATCTCCTCCTTCAACCCTCGAACTGCATCTGCATGTGTAAAACTCATACAGAAAAACACATTAAAAAATTATTTAAAACAAAAATCCTTCATTTAGTTTTGCAGGGCTTGTATACGATCATATTGATATATGCGTTTGTACTATATACAAATTTTGTAATAATAATACTATTATTGCTTTTCTCGTAACCTTAGCTTTAGCAGAAAACCAATACATATACACACTTTAAATTTGTTGTAGTTTTATTTTGTTGTTAAGTTTTCTATTCAGATCACATTTTATACTGACACATACCATATACAAGAACATATTTTACTTAATAGTTTATGCAACACAGTGACACATATTTAAAAAAATGATTGTCTATTTTTTTTTTCTCAATGTTTTTTATATACTCTGGAATTGTAAATATAAAATAATTACAAAGAATGGCATTAACAAAAATATTAAATACTTGAAACACGCGTAGTTATGTATAATTTTGTGGGACAGATAATTTTGTGGGACAGAGTGAGAGGCGTCAGAATGAGCATGTTTGTTGTTTATATAAAAAATCATAGAACTTTGTAAGTCAAAACAAAATTTTAAAAATGAAAACAGTGTGAGTAAGTTTGTATGAAAGCTGGAAAGAAAGGAAAATGATATATTATACATATATTCAATTATATTTAAGAGAATGAGAGAAAAGATTGTTTTTTTTTAATAAATAAAATGTAAATTATATATATATATATATTAACTATAAAAATTTTAACTGCATTATTATCTACGTTATACAATAATAAAAAATATTATAAAATAAATCAGTTTGTAAAAAAAATTAACATACATAATATAGAAAGAGAAACGATATGATTATGTGGTAAGCAAAATAATTAAAACATAGGTATTAACACTATTTTATTCTATTTAAAAAAAATTATGATTTTAGTCGACTAAAAAGTAAATTTAAAAAAAAAACAAAATCGAAGGGAGATAGAGAGTTGGTTCTTAGTTTTTGTGGATTGATTTTATATCAAGGAGCCGTAAAAGTTTTTTTTTCCTTTTACTATTATGTGCATTAAATATAACAAGTTATGCTTGAGTATAAATATTATTAAAACAGAGTTGCTGACTAAAAATAATGATTTCATTAAAACTTTCTTTACCTTTAAAAATATTTTTTTTTTAATTTTCGTTTAAAATAGGCCAGTTAAGATTTATTAAGGTGTCAAAGAATTCTCTCCGCCACGTTGACGAAGACTAAAATCCAATTGTTTGTCTGTTTTTTAGTTAAATCGGGCTTTTTTGGCCACTTTCTTCGTTATGCAAATAAAACTTTATTTCATAATTTTTCCCTACGTAAGTTAACATTAATAGAAAATTGTATTAAATAGTATTGGCAGTTGTTATGAAAAATTATCAACAGATTTAATAAAACTAACCCTGGAGGAGTTGGGAAAATCCGAAGAAACGTATGTAAAAATTATGAAATAAAGTTTTATTTGCATAACGAAGAAAGTGATCAACAAAGCCCGATTTAACATTAAAAAATCTTTCATCAATCAAACAATTGGTTAAATAATAATTTATGAACTCCAATGGATTTTGGGCAAACAATCATAATTGAGAAAGCAACTTCCGAAAGTTTCCATTCTGAGCTAGGAATATTTTTGAGATTTCTTGTTCATAGAGACCTCCGAGACTAAAGTGCTTTGCCCATGAAAAGTGAATGCGAATTAATCTTAAAGCAATTTCTTGATAAAACCTTCTTTTTTTTAACTTTTCGGAGAAGTGAATATTCACTCCAATCAACGAACTTAAATAGAAAATACAGCGTTAAATTAGTTAAAATTTCAAAATTTTGTATTTTAATATTTTCTAAGCGATCAACAACTTATCTTCTGTGAATTACTGTCAAACGTAAATTCGCAATCCACAACATCAGGTCGCATTCCAAAAAAAACGGCGAATAGAAAATGCGCTGATTGTACTTGTGACAATTGGCAGTTTCGGCGACGACTTATGTATGTGAATGAAATATTTTAATTCGTTCGTTCATTAACAATTCGCAGTTCGCTGGTCACGTCCCATCTGCAAGGCACCTAAATAACATAAGCCGCATAATGATCAGATAATCTTGCTTCCACGAATATTTCCTTTTAACATAAATTTGACTTAGTTTTAAAAGTAAACATATTATCAATTCTGTTTCTTATCTTTTCTCCTTAGGGACAAAGAAAAGGAAAGCAGTTACGCAATAGGTTTTTAATTATTGAAACAAATATTCCCCGATCAAAACATAATTTACAACTCCAATAATTTGTTGCAAAGCTATTTTGAACTTAATTTATCCTTTTGATTTTGTTTTTTCAAACTTTATAAATCAAAATTTGTGGGTTGTGTGCAAGATAAATACTTTTTTACTTTCGATAGATATATTTTATGAAAAAAAATGATATTGGCGTAATTTTTACTTTTTTGAATATGATAAAGAATAAAAAAAAATAATTTGTTTCAAATGATTAGTTTAAATTTTCTTTGTGGGGACATATTCCCTCGTGTGTACCTTTTTTAGTGAAATTTTTTACTCCTTCTCTTTCACAGTTACAACCGTCTTTAGACAAAATTTTTAATTTTATTTTATGTGTAACAAAAAAAAACTTTTCAGCTCAAAGAATATTGCATAAAAATATTTATCTTTCTCTAAAAACACACCTTAATCTAAAGACTTTTTTTTATTTGTATAATATTTACTTAAACACTCTCATGCAATTACTTTTTAATTTAAAAACATTAAAAAACATTCATTTTTTACTGTTTAGAATAAAATATTTACGAACACAAAATGGGCCTTATGTATTTCATTTTTACCTTTTTTTGATGTATACAGAAAAAAACAAGTTAAATTTAGTTAATTTGTAGAAAAAAAAATTATTACATACAAAATAAAAATTGATAAACTAGTTTTTAGAAACAAAAATATATACATTATACATATATAATTTTAAAAATTATGAAAAGTTAGTTTTAATAAAAACATCGTTTCGTTTCCAAAGAAACGATTTTTTTGATCTGTGCAATCAAAATAAATTATTTTTTTTTATTTTTATTATAATTTGTATGTGTATTAAAAACAACTAAAAAACACTTTTTTTTTTTGCGGAAAATCGTTTTATTTCTTTATTATCGTTTTATTTTAATCTATTTTTTTATAATATATAATTTAAAAAAAAACACATTTAAATATTACAAACATATAATTATTTAGGTGAAGAGACAAGAAAACTTATATTAGTTAAGAATTATTTGTTCTTGTATTGAAGAGAAATTTATTTAGTAAATAAAGAATATTTTTTCTTAAAAAAATGAATATTAAAAATAAAATTTTAAATCTTTTGTGTTTTTCTTTCTTTTATTTTTTGTTTGTAATTCGATTTTCACATTCTGTTGTTTTCTACTAGCGGAGTCGCTTAAGTATAATCTCGGAACCACCTCAAATAATCTTTGGATTGCTTTTTGGGATATACACTTTTTAAGGCTAGCTTCTGTTTATTATTTTTTCATTTCATTAATTTACTATTGTTAATCTAAATGTGCTCAAATTTTATTGTGATTAATGTCGTAGTTCTCAAAGAAATTGAAATAACCACCCCTGTTCTGAATTTCGATCTATTATAAAAAAACTTTCGATTACAAACTCTAGGTGCTTTGAAATACTTTTCGTTTTCAAAACTTGCGTAATGAGTGCGCTTTGATTTTCTATCGAATCCGTGCGGAAACCAATTCCGTTTACGGATTTGTTTCACATCGGAAATCAGAACAGGGGTGAATGTGTTTGTAGTTTTTTTTTATATTTTTGTTTTCAATACAAATCAAAAAGGTTTAGTGTTGAGTTGTGGGTAAAAGAGATACAGAATTGAATATACTTAATGTTTGTTCTATGACCTTTGGTCCAAATACGTTTCACCCAGTCATTACAGTTTGGCTCCTATGTTAGATGCAGTCGTACGCTTCTAAGGCGATAGATATTATACACAAATATACAAAAACAATACATTTTCTATTATTTTTGTTTTTCTTCTTGTTTTTTTTTCGGTAGAATTAATATTTTAAGGCATAATCAATGTTGTTTCGCCTTTAGTATTGAGTTTTGTCTTATGGTGTCCCTTATTACGGTTGGGAATCATCACTTGTTGGTTTTGCTTAGCTATTTATGGAACTTTGTTATACAAAAATATTTTTTAAAGACAGAGGGTGCATGCAAATGTACACATATGAATGTATCTGAAGAGCTCATAAATATGCCTAGATAAACAGCACTATTCTGCTATCCGATTCGATCGAATCTTTCGATTCACGTGAATGTTTCATTCAATTTGCCTCAAATTATTTATTTAAAACTTATGTCTTTTCAATGCAAATCTTAACCAGTACTTGTTTTTGAAATTGTAAAAAGGATCTTATTGTCTTAATTTTATTTTTATCGCAATTTATACGCATCAGGAATAATTATTTCCTTTCCGCGGATAGCATAATGCAAATATTCACGCGAACGTTTATCAGAATAAAGCTTAAAATCCGGATAAATATCTTAATTATGGCCTACGTTTCGGTACGTGTATTTGTTAAACACGGATACAGGGAATCCGTGGTGCTATTACACGCCAAACAAAAACCGTACTCTTAATACACGTGCATTTATTTGCATATTATCTGTGTATCTGGATCATAATTATACACGGGGTTTATTACACCGATTCTAATACACGGATCAGTTCTTGAATTTTATGTTTTTAAGGGATGGGCTTTTAAGCTTGAAATTTTAAGTGATGATGGATTTTATTGATTTAGATCTTTATTATTTAACAATATGCTTTTAAAAAGCCTTATCATCGTATCTGATCGGAAGAAAATTTTCTACGAAATGTACAAAACTTGTATCATTGTAGCCGTTCCGTTCGGCCAATCGGACAGATCTAAGAAAAAATTTAATGTGCGCTGAAAAATATCAAATTCATGCGTTGCATGCCGATGAAAAGTCAAAATGGCAGCAACGCATCCCGAATACATGCGATGTATGTATGAAGATATTCGGCCCAATCGAGGTAACCTGTGGAGCGGAAATCTCTCCGCAACGCATCCTTCGTCGGAAATTCAATTTCGGTTCGAAGTAGCTTTCATCGGGAGAAATTTTACAGAAATGCGACGACGCATTGCGATGGATGTAAATTTCAGGCAGAGATGTGCAAATTTAACGATATATCGAAAATGCGATATATTTTCGACAATTTTTTATAAAATAAACACCATAAGCGTTTTAAACCATGAAAAATCGGTACGATAGTGTAATTTATTGCTTATATTTACAAAGTAATTCTTCAATTATAATGCGCTAGCGGTCTTAATATAGATGCACCGATTTTTAAATCAAAATTATCAATAAAGTCCCCTCCCTTTTTCCAAACATATGTTTTTTGTTTCCATTTGGAGTTTCAAAAAGAATAAATTGGAAAAAAATCTTTAATCATAATGGAAATGGATCAATGAACAAATCAAAAAATCACAAACTTTTTTTTCCATCCACCAACTTAACTTTGTCTTGGTCTCAATAAATTCAGCTGATTGGCCAGATCTTCCCAAAAGACAGCCACAATTTCTGGTGTCCTTTTTGTGTAATTTTGTGCAATATCGGGATATTCGCTCAGCAGATTCACCATGCGCTCATATTCACCCCAATTATGATATTCGTATTTAGCAAAAATATACGACTTTCGAACATATTTACATATTATGAAAGTCACTTTGATTCATCTTCCTTACAATAAGTCTTATGAATAAAGTCATAATTTTGAAATTAGGAGAACGCATTTCATCGCATACCCGTGACAGTTTTTAGTTCTATTACAAATTCGCCGACAGTCGTATTTTCTGTCACTTTTCTCGTTTGATATTTTGGGTATGAGCTAAAGAATTTTAAGCAGGAAATGAACCAAAAGCAGGGGGCCTATACTCTGTCCAACAAAAATAGGCAGTACACGTCTTATGGGAAAGCTTTTTCAAAATCAGTAGCGTGCCCTATTTTTGAACTAAATAAATTGAAATAACTCCTCCACAAAAAGTTTTTGCCCGCCCGTGAATTTCCAATAGCATCTGACACAAACCCATCGTCCTCTTCAAGGCACATCTGAGTCTGCACTGAATTGCTCGGCCAATGGCCGTTGGCTGCTGCTTAATGTGCATTCAGAATTACCACCCGTGTCCATTTGGTAATACGTTCAGCTTTTTTTCCGTGAGTTTCTGTTAGGTGCTTTTGATTTTCGAGCTTTAAGAAAAAGCTCTAATGATGAGTGTTATCGTGTACACTACGACAACCCTGTGAAAGCTTTAATGAAGGACAGATCTAAGCAACCCACGGTAGCCAGATTGAGATGCAAACGTCCTATCTTGCCTACACTGCCAATTTTTGTTGGACAGAGTATAGCATGAATTATTATGTATGATATAATCGAGTTCAGTCGTTACAATCGTTTATAGCCAGTTCCTTATTTGGCTGAGCCGATGGTTTTTGATTCGATTGAACAAAATAAGAAATTTGAACAACTTTTCACATGGATGTTCGAATTATCCAACTGTTTAAAGGCAGATTTAGACAGACGAATAGCCAACTAAACTATGGATCCACAGTTAATTTTTTGATTAAAAAAAAAAAACAAAATACTTACCACTAGGAATCGTCTAAGCTCATGGGATCAGAGTTATCTCTAACCGATATCCAAATTGTTAATAAATAATAAGTCTTCCCTTCGACTTTCATTACCATCTTCAAAAGAAAACAATTCTATTGAATAAATTTCTTTTATTTAATTTTGGGAATCACATCACAATTTGAGCAAAACAAACAACATTTGAGCTGAAAACAATTAAAATATTGATACCTATCAAAAATTTGACATATCAATATTAAAATACATACGTTGATAGGCGTTGGCTTTAAAAGGAGTGTTATTAATCGCATACGACTTTCATAATATGCGTTTCAAATACAATACGATACGAATTTTTTAAGATACGATACGAAGTTCGAATTTCATAATTGGGGTGATTGCTGTGAATTTTTTTTTTCGTTCTCCATAGAAGCAAACAGTCCACAAGTTAACGTAAATAAATTTTATTTACGCGTATTTTTATTTGGTAAACATGTATGTTTCTTTCTTTAAGAAAGAAAAAACAAACCAGGTGCAATACGACCGGCTGTTTGAATTTATGACCGCAAAGGCAAACATTCCATGGAACTTCATGACTTATTCGAAAATATTTTCAGCCTTATCGGGAATAAAATCGCCCCCGGATTTTTTCCTCCGTATCATACTCTCCAAACGATTTTCGAAAAAAGCAAAAAATTCCAAGGAAAACAGTAGTCATCGGAAATCTATTTGCCGGGGGAAAAACAATAACATTTCCCTGGAAAAAATTCTATAAAGTTAAGTTGGAGGATTTTCAAAATAAAAACAAGACTTTTGCTTTTGCCTCAAATTGTTTGAATTTATTTTAAATTTTTTTAATGATTAACCCTGAATTCTACTATGTATCCCATCAAAGCCGATAAGGTTCGTTTAAAGAGCTTATATCTTGGGTTCTATTAATCGGATCGTTAGATAGAAGTCTTTACATTTAGGAAAAACGACAGTGCATCATTTTTCATTTAAGGAAATAAATTTAAGTGGTAATTCTTCTGAAAAAAAAATTGTAAAAATCTCCATTTTCAAACCCGCACCCCCACCACCGGCGCCAAAAAAAAAACTGCCAGACTTTTGTTTTCGATATCACGACGTATACACCTACAAACCCTCGTACTCAATTTTTGGTTATATTTCCAAACCAAAAATATGCTGTCAGCTCTTAGACTATGATATCTTTCTTCAGCTGTAAATCTGAATCCTCTGGTATGCATTTCAAAAAACTACGGTTATTTTCAAAAATGTATTAATGTATTTTACAATATTAATAAACTTCTGACATTCAAGTGATTTTACGAAATTAATTGTTTCAAAAGTACATATGTATCTACTTCGAAACTGGTTCGAAGTAATTTCCGGGGGAGATTGACGATATGAGTAATCAACTCCTATTAAATAAAAATAATCCGAGGGAGATCACTCTCCCCCGGAATTGCCGATAAGGCTGTTTATTTTGACAAAAAATGTCAAATACATGCGTCGGCACGCGTCAATATTCCGTTTTCGATTCGGTTACCATAAAGCAAATAAATCCCACGATCGGAACTTTTCTCCGATCGCAGAATTCTCCGAATGGATACGATGATAGGGCTGTAAATCACAGATTCAGAATGCTTTCAGTAATTAGTTAATAAATCTTTATAGTGTCTGCATGGGTTGATTTGGTCCTTCCCTAATCCACAAGTAAATAAAGTGACAACTATTTTGATGTACCTATCACACGTTACTGTATGCATGCACGTTGGTAATGTATTTTTAGCGAAATATTCTCATAAAATGAGAACGGTGAGGGGAACAGAGCTCCTCACCGATCTCGCCCACATAGTTATTAGTCCGCTCGTACACAATGTTGTACCTATAGCAGTATAATTCTTAACAGTTCTTTTTTGCCAAAGTGGCTGAACACAATAGATTCGAGTCGTGGGGCCCGATTTGGATTCGTTTTGGTTTCAGCTTTCACTGAATATGGTGATTTCTCTTTCTCACAATACATGCACAAGTGGGTCCGTAGTGATTTTAATTTCCATACTAATTTGAGTCGCCAAAGGCAGTTTTGAGGATCCATATTTGGATCCGTATGCGAAGTCGTCCATTGGATGTTGACTACGTGCATGGATCCAAAACGGATTTATCAAAGATAAAACCAAAAACACCCATATAAAGATCCCAATTTTTCGTACGTTTCACCCTCGAAAACCTATTTTTTTACATATCTACTATAGTTTCATGCAAAACTTGGTAGGTATTTTATTTATTTTTGATTTTGAATTTTTGTTTAAAATCAATAAAAATTATAAAAGCGACGTTGCAGGTATTCCCTTTCTCTATGCGGCATGTATTGTATGGGACGTTTGCCATATTTCAGGTTATTCACCTATGAACCTATTTTTATTTATTTTTCGTTAAAACAATTTTCACAATTTTGCTTTAGATAATTACCTAATCAAAATTATTTTTGTTTTTTTTCAAAAATAAAAAAAAAAATATTTGCAATGATTTTTTCTCTTTTGAATTATTGTATTATGTATAGGTATATGTTAAACTACTGTTTTTTTTTTTAATTATATATGTACCTACCTATATCTTAGGTAGAAATTTATTATTTTGAAAGAAAACCGCCAATTTTTTTTGAAATTCGAATTTATGAAAGAATTTATAGTTTAAAATCTAAATACCTACGCACGACTGGGTCCCACGAACTTACTCTTATGTGCCATCACAATGTGGTTCTAAAGTCGGAATTAAATTGGTAATGGGAGCCTACATTGTATCCATTTACCAAAAACATATATGTAGTTAAGTTACAGGTAGTATTATCTGTGTATACAAAAATGAACAATATAGTCTCGTGTTACGTGTTGCATGAAAGGAAATTATATTATTTAAACCGAAAAACTGTTTTAAATCAAAAAAATTAGAAATAAATTGATTAAAATACTTCTGAAAGTGTTTTGAACCCATCGCGATGTACATCATCCGATTCTGATTTCTTATGTAAATCTTAATTTATGAGAAAATTTTTAAAATCGTAAGAGCGGGTTTAAAAATAATTTAGTTTTTATAAATACAATTTTTGTATATATGTATAACAATATATATATATACATATATATTTTTTTAAGAAAAAAATTGACACGCCAATTTTAAGTATTTATTAATGTAGAGTTCAAAATTGAATTTTACAAGAAATCTTCCACTCCTGTTCGAAACATCGAATTTTCAAAAATATATTTTTTTTAAATTTTGTTGTGCAATATTATTTCAACTTATACCAAGCTTTTGTTTAAAAAAATGAGTTTAATCGAAAAATCAGATAATGAGATAGTCGAAAATCAAAAAAAAAAACCTTCTATGTGAGGTACTGTTAATTTCAATATAAAATTTAATGATTTTAAGATTTTCCTTCTTGGATTTGGAATTTTGTATAACAGGTACCGTTTTATAAAATTAAAATATAGTGTCGGGGGAATGTCCAAAAATGCTAGGTACTAAGTTTAAAGGAAATCGACCTATCCATCTAGGTTGGAGTCGAACAGACAGACAGACCGACGCTTTTGTGAGCCGCGCTTTTTTCGCCGTCTCTATCATTGTAATGTCACGTTTGATTAAATTTAGTTCAATTTTGTGCACGAATCCATAACATGCCATATATGTACTGCCTATATATCGCAAGTAAAAAGTGGGTTTAGTTACACCAACTCTAGAACGACTTGCATTCATCTCCGCTTCGAATAGCAGAGCAACTATTAAAATTTAGCTATTTCTAGGGTAAAATGAATAATCCGTATCCGATTGATAAAAATCTATCTGCATTAGGGATATTCTTTTTCAAAATTTTAATATTTTAAGAGTGAAATTATTGTTCCAATGTAATGCCCGATTTAAGAAATTCTGCTTTGTTTGATAGGTTATTTCTAGGGGATGGCATAAGAGGCATGTTTTTTTAAAATTTAGTAGTAGGTACCAATCCGATTTCAAAAATTATTTTTGTGTTTGAAAGGTTATTTTTAGGGGCTGGCTTTACGAAATTTATGTTTCCAAAAATTGATATTTATAGGGTGAAGTGGGGCTCGCTTTTTGTATATTCCCCCGACATATTCTTTTGTTTTTAACGACAGCATAAAGTCACCTGTCACAAACTTTTGGGCCAGAAAGGAAAATCTTGTATTTTCTCAAAATGTTTGTTTTCGCTTTCCTTGAAAACGAATCAACTGGGGTGGAATCGGCTAAGGTGATAGTTGACTGTCGCTGTTTTGATTATAAATTATTCTTTCTTCTGTGTAAAACGATCACTAAAAATGCAAGGTTTCTAGGCATCACTTACAATTCTGCACAAATGTCATTTCAGTCATCTGTCGGCTTCGTTTTAAAATTTGTTTTCAATTCCAGGCTTAGTTTTTCCTGTTTGAAATTTAAGCTTACGGAGAAATACAGCCCTTATCTGCTATCCGATTCTATCGAATCTTTCGATTGACGTGAATGTTTTATTCAATTTGCTTCAAACTATTTATTTAAAACTTATGTCTTTTCAATGCAAATCTTAACCAGTTCACGCGAACGTTTAGCAGATGCAACAAAAGAACAAATTACTATACTCTTTGCCTATCGGAACTCATCCCGCACTAGCGAGGTCGTACAATGGCTTTTTTTATTTCTGTCTGCGCCAAAAAAAATCTTTTGAATTTAACATTGCGCTTCGCTAAAATTTATTCATTTATTTTATTTTTATAATTTTAAATCACTTGATTCATAAAACTTTCGGTTTTTGGTGGATTTGAAGCCGTGCCAAACTACATTGCTCGCGAAAACGACACAAAATGTATGAAAACGACACCTAAAAAGCTGTCGCAAGAAAGCGGCGGAACAAAGGCGATAGTCAATTCGATAATCACCTTACGTGGAGCAAAAGTATTAATTTTGATTATCAACTATCGACTACCACCTTACCCTGTTCCACCCGTGGTTTTAATCAATTTTTGTTATGAAGAATGATGAATACATTTGAAATAATATTCCTTTTTCCCAAAAAATAGTGTTTGGGATTTTTAAAAAAAAGATTGAAAGGTTTTTTGAAAACTCAATATGTATTTCAAAAACAACTTAGACTATTTTTATTAAACTTGGAAAAAGTGATTTTTTATTGATCTAAAGATTTTTTACAAAAATTAGTCTTGTTTGAACCGTTAAGTAAATTCATATTTTACTCAAAAAGATTTTATGTGTCAAAATTAGTACGGCCTACCATTTAAAAATATTAAATTTTACTATTATTCTGATAGAAAGTTTTTTTTCCGACTACTTCATTATCCGGTTTACCGATTAAAATTAAAGTTTTTATGACGAAGTTTCTAATAATTTAAATTTTAAAACATATTTCAAATCTATTTTTTAAAATGCGACGATTTATTTTTGAAATAAAATTTTTAACTCCAGATTAGTAAATACTTTAAATAGGCGTAGCAAATTTCTTTCTCAAAAAATGTTTGGAAAATTGTATGTGTATAAAATTAATTATTTTTAAAATTGCTCCTACGATTTCTAAAACTTTTTCAGCAAAAATACAGAGGGGTCATTCCATAATTTTTAAAACGATAATCGTCTAAAC
This sequence comes from Leucozona laternaria, assembly GCA_932273885.2. Classification (NCBI taxonomy): domain Eukaryota; kingdom Metazoa; phylum Arthropoda; class Insecta; order Diptera; family Syrphidae; genus Leucozona; species Leucozona laternaria. The sequence continues at coordinate 59,966,747 of OW026368.1, read as the reverse complement.
GATAATCGTGCACGATTTCGTCATCAATTTGCTTCACGTAACACAATCACTATCGTCTCGTCAATCGTTTATTATAAATCACAGTTTGAGAAGGATTGACTTTTCATTCATTGTCATAAACACAGATTAGCCACATGAAGATGAGAATCCCCGGCAGCCATTTTAATTTGCCTACAAGCTTGAACTGGCAGTTATCAGATAAAAAATGAGAATGTGTGTATAAAAATCTCACACATAGACAGTAGGGATCTTCACACACCTGGTTAAATTGTTGTTGCAATTCACATCTATTCATCGACGCGGGAAAAAATTACAAATACAACAATGTAAACAAATGGGTTTTGGAGGGTGAAACGTGCGAAACATTCTCATCTTCATATGGCTAATCTGTGGTCATAAATAACAATTCTGTAATTTATTTTTGTCAGTAACGCTCAAAAAATATCAATTTGTATTAAGAAGAAGTGAAGAAAAGTGCGGGAAAAACGTGAAGTCGCCTAAACAAATAGGTTATCCACCTATCCTTCAAGCTACATATGATTAATTATAGGGTTTTCAATTGCAGCGGGCAGATATTGACGGTGACATCTATTAAATCTTTTGTTTATTATTTACAGATGCAAAATCACCATGGCAAGTTACACGATTGAACGACACGTCCAAATAAAAGAACTTTATTAGAAAAATCTTTTAGGCAACGATACGTGCGTTGCGCCCATTTTACGGTTTACATGGTTGTCCTTCCCAGTCGATTATCCAAAGTTCGATGCCCACATTTTAGTCGACCAATTCAGTGGACAATTAGCCAACGCCTTCGCGTCAACGAAACCCAGGGTCAACCGAAAACATCTACCCGCCCTTATTGAATACATATGATAAAATGCATAAATTTCTTACAAAAACAAAAAAGACGCACAAGACGATAGCTTAATAGGTATTGTTCAAATCCTAACGATTTAACGATCACGTTATAAAATAAAAAATTGTCCGATTTAAGATATTTTTTTTTTGTTTTCAAAATGTTGCTATTTGTAGGGTGAAATGGGGTAAAAACGTGTGGATATATCAATGGTTTTTTCTAGGGGATAGCTTTAGGAAATTTTCAAAATATTAATATTAATAAGGTAAAGTGGAGTAAAATCAAGGAAAGGATATCCTATTTTAAAACTTCTGTTTGTGTTTGAAAGGTTATTTTAAAAAAAAATTATATTTATAGAGTGAAATGGGATAAGCATAAAAAGTGGTTTTAGATGAAAAAAATCTTTTTGTGTAATAAAGGTTGAAGTTAGATCATTTTTTTAAGAATTTAGTCTTTCATGACGTGAAGTGGGTTAAAACCCAGAAAGTAGTAGGTACTCGATTACAAAAAGTAGTTTAAATGTTTGTTAATATTTTCTTTTGTAATTTGTATGCAAAGCTTAGGTTTATCTACCCGTGCGAAGCCAGACGGACCAGCTAGTAATGTATAATTTCCATGCATATGTGCTACACGGTAGGTTGGTACTGTATTGTTCATTTGTGTATACCTATACATACTCACATAATACTATACCTTCAACTAAACTCTGTTTTTGGCGAATGGATACAATATAGGTTGTTTGAGCAATTTAAAGAAAGAGTGTTATGCTTCTTTACCATTTCCTCCAATTTACTGTATTCGGTTCTATACCTACCTTAAAAAATATAAAAACATAATTGACAACTAAAAACTTTTATTTTGTGAGTGGTAACTCTGTAACAAGTAACATTCTTTCGTAGGTCAAATATACCTGCAAGAAAATGCCACTTTAACGATTTTCCCTTAACGAAAAAACCTTAAACAAATTCCTCACCGGTTAGAAACTTTGTTTAGTAGTGGCAACAATAGCCGTTTTTGATTATCAGCGTTGATCCACATAGATGCTCAAATTACATGAATTACAAAAACAACACGAGATCCTGCTCTCTATCGGGATCACGTTTCATAAACTAAAAGTTCAGTTTTTGGTCATGCTTCTCAGCTTTGCCAATGGTTAGGAATTGTAAACTCAAGTGTAAAGAAAAAATCCAACGAATATATGAAAAACAAACAATCGTGAGCGAAAAGGGGTAAGTATACAACACAGTAGTTGTAACTAAAGGACTATTAACATGAGAGCGACCAACGACCAACGAATGAACAAATATTCGTCCATTTTGACAATTCTTTCATGTGGCTTTTTTATTCGTAGCGAATGACGACCACCAAGAAAACAAAAACAAGATGGATTTTGAGGTTAGTCGCGCGCGAACAATTTGTTCGTTGAAGTGTGGATCGTATGTGGAACGCGAATAGAGTTTGGCAATTTGCGACGACCAATTTATTTTCTCAAATTTATCTTATTTTAGCAATTAAAAAGCTGATTTGAGTATCTAAATATTATAACAAACTATACATCTACGATTTTGATTAAAATTTGTGAGAATTAATGTTTATAATATGTTTTAAATCAAATTTAATCGTTCATTCGTCGGTCGTTCTCATGTGAACAGTGCTTAAGATCCGTATAGGTTTATTTTCATAAGATGATCTATGTATATGGATCATCAGCGATAATTAGAAACGGCTAATAGTTACAGGTTTATATTCTTTCATACCTACATTGATATTTTTTCTATTCCAACAAATTTCAACGTAAAGCCTAGCACGCAGATCGCGCTAAATTTTAGCTTCCACTTTTCTCTCCAAACATCAGCTAAAACCCTAGCTAAATTTTGACATGAGAGAGTTTTATTTTCACAAAGCAAAATTCCCAAAAAATTCAAGAGCTAAAGAAACCTTCAAAATTTAGCTCGAGAATTAATAGGCGTGTTTTTTTTTGCAAGTCCATATGGATTTGTCGAAAAAAACGACATCGGGACTTAGGAACTTCTTACTTACAGTACGTAAGTCCCGATAATTATCTGGACTTAGCTAAGTCTATATGGATTTAAGTTGTTGTTGTATTTACGTGTAAAACTATTAGTCCCGATGTCGTTTTTTTCGACAAATCCATATGGACTTGCAAAAAAAACACGGCTAATGTGCCGAACTATTATTTCGTGCGTTAAATTTTGACAGATAGTGATGTACAGTAAGAAACAAAAATTTGTTTTTTTGGCTGGAGCTGCGTACCACCCGGCTAAAATGCTTGGCTGACCTACTGGAGCTGCGTACCACTCGGCTAAAATGCTTGGCTGAATTTTAGCTTGGCTAAATTTTGGAGAGAATTTTGTATGAGCGCGATCTGCGTACTAGTTTTATAGCCAAACCACAATCACGCGTTCGCTCGCTCCGACTTTGACAGATTGAATAGAAACAGTGGACTCTTATATGGCAATCTTAAATTTTACATCAGGCGTTGCGCAGCTTTAGATCGTAAATATCGTAAGCTGGAACCCAACGCCCGAATAGATCTATTTTCTATTTTGCTGGCGCTTTGACAGCTCACAATAATTCTCCTTTTTGTGTTGGTTATTCTGTATCTTTCAAATGTTAAAGTTTTTATGCAATTTATGATTTGTTATTTAGAAGAAACAATTGATTATCATCAAATTTATACAAAAACCAAGAAAGTTTGTTTGCAATGAGTGACTTTTTTAGGTAGCAGCAAAAATGAAAGTTATACCTATGTACATACATATGTACTAATGGTTTAGTTAGGATTCAACATACATATTGAATTGGATATTATAAAGCCTTGAATATTGATTGGCACATTTTTATTATTACAGCAGATGCATAAATGTATATTTTTATTAATTGGTTCTAAACTAAAAACAATTCATTAACAAAAATCCTGTGAAATCAGTTTGTGTTTCATTTATTTCATTTCAACGTACCTACATACCTACAAAAGATTTCTTTTGTATTGTAAACAGCTGTTTTGGAAGTAGACATGTTTGATTTAGGTTATTGGGCGCGTTCGGGCAACTATCCAAAGCTATCCGGATAGGTTTGTGTTGTTGTAATCGCATAGAAAAATGCAGCTGATAAACCAATCAGCTGTTGTCAGAAACAAATCCCAAGCTATCCTAAAATTCTCGCGATACTAAACTATCCGATGGAAATTTGGGGAACAGCTGATCACAGCTGATTATACCTACAGCCGACTACTTATTTTGCTTTTTGGTGTCGCGTCTGATTTTGTTTGTTTAAAGAATAAAATAACAAATAAGGGTTAAAATGTATACCAGTGTGATACTAAATGGTACTGAATACTTAATTGATGATTCAGAAGGGATTTGCAATAAAATTAAAATCAAATCGTCGCGTTAAAAACTCAATAGTTTTCCCTTTAATTAGCTGCCTTGTCTTTTGACAGCAAATATAACCTATCTGGTTTTGGTCGTTCGAAAACATATCGTATACTTAGGTATCTTGGATAGCCTATCGGATTGGCACCTGAACGTGGCCATTGTTATTTGGTTCCGGAGAAGGTATTTTCTCTCTTTTACGTACTCTTAAGCCGAATTCACACTTGTCTCATGTTATGTGTTGTCTGTTGTGGAGTGGTGTTTCGCTACCACTGAACTCTATGTAATGTTTTATAAAGATCAGTGATCGCTACAATGTATTTAATTTAGAGAGAGAGTAGATCCACATTTCCTCGTTGATATTGCAAAAAGATGTCATTGTCAAACACACCATTTTTCTGGAGTAATCAGAAAAACAAGGAAAACGCTATTTAATTTTAGTATTTTTTATTTTATTTTTGACAATCGTAAGAAACTAAAAATTGAAATTCTTTTTACTTATAAAACTTTTTTCGATTCTTAGAACTGTTCACCATGATTGAAATTGTGTAACACAGTGTTTTTCCGCCCTTAAGTTAAGCCCCGAAAATTTTCTGGGCTAAGCCTTTAGGCGATGCTGTTGCTGCATTTTATTATCGCCAATGATCCATGTAGATCATCGCATGAAAATAAAACAATACGGATCTTAGTGAAAACGGTGTTGTATACATATCTCTTTTTACCTAACGTTTGCTTATTTTTCACGTATTTGTTGACACCAAAGAATGACATTGTTGACTAATGTCATTCTTTGGATTAATTATCAAAGTTAAAAATGCTTGAAGAAATGTTTTTTTTTTGTTATTATTAATTTCGGAAGATGGTTGTAAAATTATGAAATAATTAAAAAAGAAAACCCAATGGACATTAGTATTTACCTCCTTTAGTAAAGCTATTTATTTCACTGGTTGTTACTCCCTATAAATTTTTGTTTCTCTCTTATCTGCGGAGAATTTGTAACGTGCATTTATAAGGAAACAGAACTTTTATTCTGTCATATTCGTAACTTCTCAACGCCCGAAGTTTGAAGCTACATTTCGTTTTGCACATTCTATGGTCGCGCTTAATGACACATGATATCGTAAAGTCGGTAAAAAGCCCGTCAACGCCCGACCGACCGAACGCGTGATTGTGATTTGGCCATTAAGCAAAAAATAACCAATAGGTACACAGCTGATATACCTACCCATAGATACACCATATAAAGATGACAATCTTTCGTACGTTTCACCCTCCAAAACCCATTTGTTTACATTGTTGTATTTGTAATTTCATCCCGTGTCGATGAATAGATGTGAATCGCAACAACAATTTAATGGGGTGGGTTTGTTCTGTTTTGCTAGATCGGCCATTTTGTATGTGCAAATAACGCAGCCATCTTTAAAAAAATTCCAACTCACCAGCTTTTCACCATGAAAATGGGGGGTGTTAGGTGGGATATCGGGTTGTGTTGAAAGAAACACAAATTGAATGATGCTTAGTCCGCTATTACACGACGACTTTGGAGTAATGAAACTTCTTTAAACTTTTTTTGAAAATTCATTTTCTGAGTGGTGCACTGCTACACATTGATTTTTAAATCTTGACTCAAATTTGGAATTTCCCTTTAGTTTGATTGGTTATTAAAATTTTCAATGCTATCTATATACATATATGTATTTATATTAACAACCATACAGGTATACATGTGCGCTCTACAAACAACAGAAATAAATGAAGCGACTTGTTTAATAAACAAGGAATACAAAAAGAAATGTCAAAAATCAGTGGCCAAACATGACCCACTCTTTATTTAAAAAGAAGCATTTCGTATTTTCGTGAATGACACCATGTTTGGCCTTCATTCTTTTACTCTCATAATGACATTTTGCTGAACTGTGTTTTTCTGTCCGAAATGTCAATTTCACAAGTCATCCATAATGTACTTAAGTGGTTGAAAGTAAGAAAACAAAAAATTTGTTCAATAGCCGTGTTTTCTTGCAAGCCCCGATGAAATCGATCGAAAAAAACGACGCCTTGTCCTGCAAATTTACATGTTAAATGCAACAACAACTAATCCCCTTCGGGCTTAGCTAAGCGCGGAGAATTCTCGGGGCTTAACTTAAGCACGGAGAAAAACTGTGTTACCGGCGTGAATTGCATACTTGTTATCGATAGTTTGTATGGAAACTCCATTTTGTTTCTGTAATGGCGTCGCTAATCCCAGATGTCGTTTTTTCCAACAAAATCTCCCCGGGCTTGCATAAAAACACGGCTAATGTCAATTTTCACACCAGAGAGTGATATAAATTGATTAAAAGAAAACTTAACATTTTACTTCGCTCATTCATCAATCAGAAAAAAAAAGTCAAAAAATAAGCACCATGCGCCAAATTGTTTTTTGCATCCAACCACTTACGAATGAGCGGTCTATGAGCGCTCTTCACAGTACCAAATCGCAATTATTGGCACAACATATGAATTCTTTGTATTCACTCGGTTTCGTACGACCACTTGCGTGGTCTTCCGACTATTCTATTTAGTTCTACCTTTAGCCCCGACGTTGTCTTTTTCGACTAATTGCCTCTGGGCTTGCAAAAAAACACACCTAAAATTGTCTTACGACAGCAGCGTTGGTTCTCTGATTTCTCATTCTTATATTATTGTTTTTTTTCATCATATTCACTGTTTGTTTCAATAAATTGAGATTAAAAAACAAAAGACAATTGAATATACTTAAATCTATTATAAATTTTCACTTTCAAAATCTGTTTCAATAAACTTATCCATATAAGGTCGCGTTAGCACTTGATAACTCGTTGCTGAATTTATTATACTTTTTGAACATACTCATGATATTTTTAAAATAACCGACATTTTGGTGGTGAATGGAGGAATTCTGTCTATGTGTGCAAATAAATGGTGAATGGACGAATTCTGCATATGTGTGCGTGTTTCTCCTGAATTAGCTTGTAGGCAAACTCGGATGACAGCCGAGATTATTATCTTTATATGGTGTATCTATGTACCTACCTATCATATCTCGTTCTTCTTTGTGTTGTCATTTTATTATAATATTCTATACAAAATCGTTTTTTTTCTCCCTCGAACTCTCATAAATTTAGTGTACAGTATTCTCGTTCTACTATTAGCCGTGTTGTTTTTGCAAGTCCATATGGATTTGTCGAAAAAAACGATATCGGGACTAATAGTTTTACACGTAAATACAACAACAACTTAAATCTATATGGACTTAGCTAAGTCCAGATAATTATCGGGACTTACGTACTGTAAGTAAGAAGTTCCTAAGTTCCGATGTCGTTTTTTTCGACAAATCCATATGGACTTGCAAAAAAACACGCCTATTATTGCTTAATCCTTCTCTATAGATACGCATACCTATTCTTCAATCTAGAATGTCTCCAAATAGAAAGTGTTCGGTGGAAAGTACAGGTGTCGCCCTAGTAGTTCCTCATCATTACAGTACTATAGAAATATACAATGATGTCATCTTCAATTGGAGTCACAAAAACTGTGTTCGCCTCATAGATTTAATCGTCTTTTAAGACTTGCAGCCGTATCTATTACATTTTCTTAAAACGTCTCTTAAAGCTTATATAGTTAAGTTTGCTTAAATAATAAATTTGCCTTTAAACTCAAATTCGTATCTATTATCGATTCTATTGGTACTTTAGTCATCAATCGTAATGTAATGTAATGCAAGAAAGTTCACAAATCTGCTCATTTATAATAAGAGAGAAAGAAAAGCCACTGGATGTTTAGTCCAAAGAAAAAGAAATAAAACTAGCTATAGCTCATTGTTTTTTACAACTCACTAATCACAAGTCTCTTTTTTACTAACAAAAAACTGAAAACTCCACCTACATTCTCATTTCTCTAAAAAAAAATCACCAAAAAGCAATGCTTTTCAGATGTCAAAATATTTTTAAGATGGCTTTGAGTAACCTATAAACGCGGTGGATAGCGTTTGAGCTTAGAGGCCTCCAAGTAACTTTGCTTAAATGTGAAAATGGATGCCTACTGATATCGCACTTAAAAGCTATTTTGAGGTATTTTAATGTGAAGAAGGCTTTAAAATTTCACTAAATATATGGGTGTTGGAATCCAAACTATGATATTTCTTATTGTTTGCAATCAACCAACGCAAATTTTATTAGTGTTCACTAATATTGTGGAATTAAACACTTGAATATTTTTTACTTTTTTCGCGACAAAAAAAACTTTCAAGTTGATGAGAAATTTCAAATCTTCCTTGGGTGTGTGCAAATACGTGTAAACATTGGTAAAAATGAAAGATTTCATTTGTCTAGAAAAATTGATCTATTTTCTAAACAGCAGTTGTTAAGACAAAATATTAATTTGTGACCGAAAATTTATTAGAATAAATATGTTGCCAATTGAAAAAAAAAAAATAGATTTTTTGCCAAAGATAAAGTACCGAAAGAGACAACAGATGTCACAAAATAAAACGTCAAGAAAATCCACTTTAAAAAAAATTATTGCCTTTCTCACCATGAACTGGGAGTGAGACAAAATACAGATAGTCAAAAAAAGTCGGAGAAAACAGTCTAATGTCAACACCATCCAAGACTTTTTGGTTGCACATCAGGCGTGTTTTTTTGTAAGCCCGGAGTGGTTTGGTTGAAAAAAACGACATGGGAGATTTGCAGACAAAAATCGAGTTTCTGTACAAAATAAAGATTACAAGTATTTATGTAATTCACGCCGATGACACAGTTTTTCTCATGCTTAGAATTCTCTGCGCTCAGCTTATCCCGAAGTCCCGACATCGTTTTTATCGGCTTGCAAAATAAAACGCATATCGTCGGCTTACCTATAGTCCGATTCTCCTCAACATCACTGATATACAATCACAAGAAGAGGTGAAATTAATTTTGTGACTTTCGTATTTTCCCCCAGAGCAGTAGCGTACGCAGGATTTTTTTTGGGGGGAGTGCTCATTCTCAATTATGGTAGACATTTTTTTTAAGGTATGGCTAAAACTACCACAAAAATGAGAGCCTTTCTTATTATTAACCACCTCATATGAGAAGTAAAATGTCAATTAGAAAACGAAAAAATGAAACAAACCTTAGTTTTAAAATGAATTTTATTTATATTTTTTCTACAAACAGATATTTTTTTAAAAACCTGTTGATATTTTTTTTCGTTTGAACTAACAAATTTAGGTAGTAAAATTTTGTGAAAAAATTAAATCCATTCTCCCTTCTTTTAATTAGCTAATTGATTCACCACATCTTCAGGGAGTACATCGATTTCCTTGTGAATATTCAAAAAAGCTAATCCGCCGCTGATCAGCCACGTTTTTAACCGTCTCAAAGTGAAAAACAAACGTTCTAGCTCTGATGACGTCACTGCTAAAAAGAAGCTAAAAATGTTTTGGGCATAGTTACTTCGGTTTCAGCCTTCCACATTTGTTTCAATAGTCTAAATATTGAAAAAAAAAACATTTTGAGAACAATGCGTGTTATATTTATTTATATAACCGCTTACCACTGCTGTTTTCGATGAATAAAACTTTATTTTTCAAATCGTCTTTTATCGACTCAATTTAAACATCGGAAGTGGGACAATGTTATTCATATTTAAATATAATCATGGAATTTCTTTTTTTCTTTAAGTGATCTTATATTTATGTTTTATATTATAATTTAAAATAGCGCAAGTTGATAAATGAAAAAAAAAAATTAAGTATGAATTTTCAGAGGAAATTCTGTTAATAGGAGTTTTTATTGGGGCGTATTCATAGTGGTTTGCTAAACTCATGTTTTACTTAACTACAGTATAAATAAGATCAATTCCATTTCTGTATTTGAAAATAGAAGTTTAATAACTTATTCGACTTCAAAAATAGCTGATTGACCAAAATAAAGATAAATTAAAATTGAAGGTTTAGGTTTAACTAAGCAATAGTTTAAAATGACTAAAGCCATTCTTATGATGATTTTTCTGATTGTGGATAAGATTAAAATCTTATTTTTCCGTTGGATTTTATGGTCACAATGGAGGTGGCAATGAAACAATTAAGTTAGCATTAGCTTTTCCCGAGGTTTCGACAGGGGTTGCTGCCTTCTTCAGGGGAAGTTGAGTAAACAATTGAAATATACAACAATGGCTTTACATTAAGTAAAATGGAAAATTCTTAAAAATAAAAATAAAGTTTGTACACTTCAAAATGAAGTTAAGTCAACTTACCCTGAAGTAATCAGTAATTGTTTTGATGCAAAAATAAAGCTGATGGATTAAATTATTACTTTAGTCAAGAAAAAAATCAATTCGATCCCAAACTTCGCCATTTAATTAAGTTTAATTTTTCAATGATCATTGGTAAGGTAGTTCAATCATTGAAATAATAAAAGTCATTTTATGTCGACGGTTGGGCCAAAACGAAATTTTTTCTTGGAAAAAAATTATAATTAAGTCACCGCCTTCATATTGGCATCAAAATATGCACTGATTTTGCTTTTTAAGTCCCTCAAAACAAATCATTAAAGTTTTCAATTATGGTTTTCAATGATAGATATAACTGGGGCCTAAGTATGCCTTGTGAGGATTGTTGTGAGTCGATAACATTTTTGTAATACTCTGACAATCATCACAAGAAAGCTCACATCGAAACTCACAACAGCAAAGGTGAATTTTGTGGTGCAATATAACTGCACTAGCTAAAAAAACATACAAAATATTTTCAATTTGGCCATACAAATTTATTTAAAAGTTTAAAACAAAACTAGTTTCCTTTTTTTATTTTAACAGTAAAGTGAGTTAATAAATTCATTTATAATATATTGAAATGAATAAGCTTTTAAAAAATGCTATTTGGAGACCGAAATAATCTTTTGTGTAAAGCGTAGTACTCACTTCTTTGTGAAATGAAAAATAAAACAGCTCTAAAATACACGTGAATGATGATTATAAAAACATAAGAAATTCTCCACGTGTATTTTCGATACTCAGTTGGTAATTTTTAATACTCACTTCGAATGAAATAAGGAAATGATTGATTGATTAATAAATCTTTGACATAACCTTTAACAAAACCCAACGAAGATTCTTCTGATCCCGTGGTTTGTTGTTTTAACGTGTTTGTTGCAACAAATTAACAAAAGGAGACGGTTCATCACAGAATATTTTTTTAAGGTATTTTTTTTTATTTTTCAGATTTTTTTAAAATTAATTCACAAATGTCACACTTTTCCACATCTCATTAGTTTTTCCCAGTGGTTGTACGTTACGAAATGAAAACTATAATGTGAAAATGATTACGAACCGGTTCATATTCCGCTTTCACATTTGGATACACACTTCTCAGTCATAACTTTTGACTCTTCGTAAAGAATTGTGAAATGTAGTGTAAGGAAAAAAAAACGAGTATGTGAAAAATAATAAACAAACGTAAGGAAAACCCACAGTTATCACTAAGATCCGTACCTATTGTTTTATTTTCATGAGATGATCTATATATATCATCAGCCATAGTAAAACTCGGTTTACCTTGATGAATAAAATATGAACCGACAAAGAGAAGCGTTTATCAAATTTGAAGCTAATCACCCTGATCTGAGAGACTTTCCGAGGTTGACATATGAAGACACTACCCCTGGATGGTTGCTAAGATATTGAGCATTGAGAATTTCAATACTCAAACGAAACCATTTCATTTGTTGTTGTTTGTTTAGTTGCCAAATTAGAGTCATGCATGACTGAAAAATCATCGTGTAATAGCACGTGCCTCACAGGAGTTAATTTCGAAGAAGAATTCCCAAAGAGTGAAAAGGTGTAGAAATTCCAGAAATAAAAGAAAAACACTGACAACATTGAAAAATAAAAGTCTATCACTGACAACAAGAGACGTTTTCCAAAATTCGTCAAACATACATTTGTAAAATATTGGTGTATGCATACCGAAAAAAACATTTCAGGAAACATTGTTTAAAGAACGTTCCTTAAATGTTTCCATTTCAGAAAATTTTTTTTTTGGTGTTTACGCTTTGGAAAACATTTCTGGAATGTTTCTTTATTTTTCATTTTATCTACCGAGTTTTGTGCTTGAAAGTGGATTGTCAAGAAGTAGAATTTTTTTGCTCCCATACCAGATTTAGTAATCTACTAATCTGTAAGTTTTTTTCTCGTCTGTGTTACACTTTAAGCGCATGAAGTTTTTTTCTACGTCATCTTTTTTTCACAAATTTCAGATAAATAGTGGATCCAATTTTCTGAATCTCTGCTTGCTAAAATTTCAGGGACTGTCATTAGAAGTGGTGCCTTTTCAACACAGTTTACAGCTTTGATAAGGTTAAATTGCTTCATTTGACGGTCAGGTTTGCTAGTATGAATGATCTTAGGACGCCCTGGACCCCTTACGTAATCGGCTTCTTTGTCAACTACTTCCTCCTGTTTTTCACACTCGTCCTGAGCTGCGATTCGCTTGGGGGTGTATTCGAAAGTAAGCTGCCTCTTTATACCGTTTTGCTTTAAAAACTCATGGAAAGCCTTATTTAAAAATTCTTTCCTCAACCTTAAATTGGCAAATCCTAAAAACATCGTCTTTATGTTTAGTAAAAATAGAAAAATATTTTTCTAGATCTATCGTCAATAAAAGTGAGAAAAAATTTCTATAAAAAAAATACCTATAAAAATGAGCTAAAAACTCAAGAAATAATCACCCGATTGACCAAAAACTTGAACCACCTGAAGTGAAAAGTTTACATAAATCAAAATTTTTCCTCTGAAGATATCCGCGCAGTTTTTCATTTAATTTTACTACTGCGCGGTGCAGGGCCCTGGATCTGCGGGGCCACATAAACAGTACTCTTAGGCCAGTCGCGCACATGCAACTAAACAGTTTGGTTTCGATTTTGAGCACTCGGGATTATATGAGAGTCCGCCGGATAATGTGCGCGGACTCTCATATAATCCCATAGTGCTCAAAATCGCAACCAAACTGTTTAGTTGCATGTGCGTGCCAAATTTTCAAGAAGATATATTGGGACGATTCCGGAGACGGTACAATCATGAATTGTACGCAATCTACCTTGAAGCAGATATCGTGACAAAAATTAAGCTCGGTAGACTCCGGTGGGCAGGGCACCTAGCTCGCATGAGCGAAGAGGAACCTGCTCGGAAAGTTCTTTGTGGTACATTCTATGGTAGACGACAGCGTGGTAGACCATGCTTGCGCTGGAGAGATGGCGTAGACCAGGACGCCCGGAGCCTTGGGGTGCGCAACTGGATGGCGGTGGCTAGAGACCGGGATGGGTGGAGAGACTTGTTGAAGGAGGCCAGGACCGGACCCCGGTTGTCGAGCCGACGATGATGATGATATTGGGCCTTACTAATAATCAAATTTAGTTAATAGTTAAACGAAAATCTCAAGATTTCAGAAAAATCACTAGTTGTATGGACAATTTCGATCGTCAATAGCAGTAGCGGATCCAAAGGGGGGAAAAAGATTACATAAACAAAAAATGATAAAAAAAAACGAAATCCGGGCTGAAATATTTTCCCTGTAGGAGTGTTTTTTCTTCACCAAGGGAATTGAATGATAAACACGGGGCTTAACTGTTTACAAGTAAGTGTGTTTTTTCCTAGCCCCCTTAAAAAAAAAACAATATCTACACAAAAACAACGTTGTTTATTTTATCAATGAATATATTTTATAGTAGATACTAAGACAACATATTTTCAAGTTTGTTTCTTGTATTCTATTCAACAATTCATTGATAAAAACACGCGAACAAAATTGGAAAGGAAAAATTAATTATTATTTTAGTGATTTATTTTATTTTGTAATTTTACAAACATTTTATCAATAAATTTATGTGATTGAAGCACTCACCCCAATTATGAAATTCCTATTTAGCAAAAATATGCGACTTTTCTCGAACATCCTTATTGTGAAAGTCAATTTGGCTCATCACCCTTACATTTAGTCGTAATATATAAAGTCATGATTTTTTAATTCAGCGAACGCATACCCCTGACAGTTTTAAGTTTTATTACGAAATTCGCCGACGGTCGTATTTTCTTAGTAAAAATTGTCACTTTTAATTAGCTGCAAAATTTTAAACGGAAAATGAACCAAAAATTACATGCTATGCCCCCGTAACATGCATGATACAATAGAGTTCAGTCAATACAATCGTGTATAGGCAGTTCCTTATTTGAAGAAAATAAGAAACGGCCTATACTCGATAGCGAACTGGCCGCGCCCTCAAATATGAACAACTTTTCACACGGTTATTCTATTTTTATAATAGTTGATTAAAAGCAGATTTAGACAGACAAACAGATTTAAAAAGCTATGGCTCCACAGTTAATTCTTTTGATTAAAGAGAGTCTAAACTCTCGAATCGATATTCGAGTAATCTCGAATCGATATTCAAATCGTTAATAAGTCTACCTTCAATTCTACTGTTTTTTGTTTTTAATTTAATTTTGGTAATCAAATCACAATTTGAGCAAAACAAACAGAATTTGAGATGGAAACAAAAATTATTATTAACATTAAAAATTTGACATTTAAATATTCAAATACGTTGATAGCCGTCGGCATACGACCCCCTTTCAAATACGAAACGATACAAATATTTTGTCAGATACGATTTTAGAGGATATAATTATAATATGGAGTGCTCATTTCTATCCCTAATGCATTATAGCCCTGATAGTGTGCACTCTTTCACTTTCAATAAGATAAAGTCCTACAGCTGCTTTCAATTGTAAGCCTTAATTTGCTTATTTTCTCTTTAAATTGTTCTACTTTGAAGTAGTTCTTTTTTTTATTTTAAAGATATTGAAATTTTCTTTTTTAGTTTTTTTTTCTAAAATGTGCAGAAAACTGAGTGCTTTGAACTTATTGAAACTTGAACAGCGACCACTGTGAAAGCTTCGCATTCGAATAAAAACAAGCAATCCATATTATACAGGGTGTCCGCCGGGAAGGTATACTACTTTGTTTGTTTATAATTTTTGATTAAATGAAAGAGAATGGATCTAATATTGATTAATGTTGTATTTAATGTTGGCAATTATGTATGGAATACAATATCAGGTAAATGTCAGCCTCTGTTAGTCTCACAAATGCGAGCCCTTTTGAGCGCATTTTTCATTACATTGTCACACATTTCACGCGGTATTTTATTAATTTCATCACGAATATTTTGTTTGAGTTCCTCAAGCGTTTCTGGTTTGTTTGCATAAACCTTGCTTTTCAGATATCCCCACAAAAAAAGTCCGGAGCAGTCAAATCAGGCGACCGTGGAGGCCAATCAACATCACCATTTCTTGAAATAACTTGTTGTGGAAAGAGGTCTCGCAGTAATTCCATTGTAATCCTGGCTGTATGCGATGTGGCACCGTCTTGTTGATACCACATGTTAATCAAGCCCAAAGCATGCAGCAGTGGCGTTAAAAAGTGGCCAAAGTTGTTCTTTGAAGACCAAGCTCCTGAGCACGGCGTCGAATTGAGGTTGATCGATTGCTTTGACCACTTCCTTGAGCAGCAGTAATGTTTTCAGCCGATCTTGCAGTACGTTGTGGTCCATGCTTGGGCCTATCGCCTACAGACCCTCTTTCTTCGAAATCATTCACTACACGATAAATGCGTTTTGTTGTTTCTCCCAAAAATTTCCCGTAACTTTCTCATCGTCACAGTAATTGATTTTGATAAAATGTTTTAACGATTAAAACACGTTTGGTTTATCGAATATTTTTCCATAATAAATTTGCCCCGCGTCTACTTCACGACTGCCAAATATGAACTGTCAAAACTAATGTTTACCAAAATGGCGGCAAAACAAAGTAGTATAACTTCCCGGCGGGCACCCTGATATCCTCTAAGGGTACGATGCGAAGTTCGAATTTTTTAATTGGGCAATTGAGCAATGAATTTAAGGACAAAAGCATTTGGTCATTTAAAATGTTTGTATCAAAATTTTGACTTTGTCTTTGCACTATACGGAATGACGATGGTTTTGTTGGCTTAATCGGTAAGGAGCTCTGTTCCCCTCTTATTTACCGTTCAAACAACATTTCGGAAGATATGTAACTAATTCAATTATTTAAGGAGGGTAAGATGGCAGAGTGTGCCGTTCTACCCATCACCATGATATACCATCTTGTCCTTTTTAACTTGTTCTGAAAAACCGTAAGTTTCGGCTAACACAATTTTTTGCGCACACACGGTAACACTTTTGTTTTTGAAAATAATATTTTTGGAACCGACTACGATTTAAAAATTGTCCAAATTTTTACTTTTTAATGTTCTATAAGAAAATGCAAAATTTAAGAATAAATGTTTGTTTAATTACTTTTTGTTCTCTGATTTTTTTAAATTAATATTAAACTCTTAAATTAACTACCGACCACGTCAGCTTTCGCGGACAAACCGAGAAAGCAAAGACGTGTTCAGACTTTTGCTATGGATACACTAGAACCGGAGAAAATGGCAGTATGCCGTCTCAGACACTATGCCATCTTAGACCACTTTCCCCTACTAGATTATATTTAGCATCTACTCATGAATAGTTCGTAAAAAAAAAAAGAAATAAGGCTATAATGACATGAAAAAAATATTATAAGAAAAGAACTTTTCATATCTAATTTCCGATACCTATTTCAGAAGGAGTAGCCGAGTTTTCACAAAACAGTCTTCCTGGTTCAACCCCAATCGAAATATCGTGCGATATGGGGGGCAAATGGTGATGCTTGCTGCCTTCAATAAAAGGCCACATTTGGCGACATTGATTTTTATTTTTTTATTGTTTTTATTATTATTATTGTTTTTATTATTATTATTATTGTTTACAAAAAAAAAAATAGTAAAACGTTATTTTAATTAAGCATTTTCTGGAGATAATTGACCCCAAAGTCAAAAAATAACATGGGCAGGCAAAATGGAACGCAATAACAAAGCCTGGTATTTCTCCTTAATAAAGTTTCTATCATTAGTGTTTACAGCGCAATTATCGTCAAAATTGGAGGTAGGCCTTCATTGTCGAACGATTTTTTTCTTGGATTATACCCAAGAACCACACCATAAAATACTTACAACCAGGTCCGGGACACCCTGTATATTAAACTGACAGCACTTGTCTGTGTAATTTACAAGATTCAAGGTTTTATTTTATATCCGCGTTAAGTTTGCATGAGAACATGGATGAATTAACATGCTCTAATTTTAACAACGATCATCTGTGTAGTTTATCTGACACCTTGCAGCGGTGCTGGTTTGTTTGCAGTAGAGAAAATGTAGAGGATATGCCTTCATGAATATCAAAACAACAATGCAATGGCATGTTTTACGAGAATTAATTAAAAAATAAGTATTTACTATCAATTTCGGATGAAATCAAGTAATTATGTGGATGAATTTAGTACGTACTGAAAGTATTTGTATTTGTCAGCAAGTATGAACTTAATTTTATGTATAAGAAATCAAGCAAATACTATACATTTTAGCTCTTACTATAATGTATTGTTTTTACTATACTCTTTTATTACTTTTATGCTTATCGTTATCGAACATTTACGAACCCAAAAAACCCTTCGCTGTAAATTTCACAAAATGAGTAAGTCACATTATTAATTATGTAGTTCAAAATTTCTTTATTTAACGGCAAACGCGCTCACATTGACAATTAATTGCAAGTCTAACAGCGTTTGCTTTCATTTTCACTTTAAAATTGTAAATATAAACACAATGGGGCATATTCATAGTCACTTTAAAACTTCAGTATGTCTTAGACCTGGGTTTATCCTATCTAAATAACATTGAATAAACCGCAGTCTAAGATAAACTGGAGTTTAAAAGTGACTATGAATATGCCAAAATAGCTTATTGTAAAATTGACAGCGGATTGTCAATTCTGGTTGTTAAAAATACAAACATAAATTTGTAAAATCAACAATGCGAAATTGTTAATTCTACAATCATTTTCTGTAATAACTACAAGGGAGTGTAGCAACTACATTAAAACCATTTTAGTAGCTGTAAACTATACAACAACTATATAGTCGTAGCCGGTGCGGTGGTGTAATGGTTAGTGCGTAAGCCTGTCATGTCGGAGGTTCGATTCCCAGCCTCATCCACCTAAAAAAAAAAAACAACTATTGCCTCTTACGAGGAAGCGACAAACCCTCCAAGAGTGTCTCTTATTTTATTTATTTTGTATGCTGTACATTCAACAATAACTGCTGTTGCATCGACAAATTTTCTGACTGTAAAATTTACAACAGATGCTGTTATTTCGGTTGTGGAATCCACAACTATGTCTTCGTTTAATTGAAAACAGTGGTTGTTGGGTCGATTATGACAATTAATGCAGTAGAATGAACAACGTTTTTCAACATTTCTACAACAATGTTTTTTGGGTAAACAGAAACAAAACTACACAAATGCAAGACAAAAGTAAATCAATTTGAAATCGTGTTCCACTCGCCATGAAAAAAATAATTTTTTAAATTGAAATCTGATGAATTTAGCAATGGAACCCCCATTAATAAGGGGATTACGCTGAGATAAATATGTTTAGCAAGCATCGTAAAAGGACGGAAAGATATATGGAATGAAATTAATTTTTCACTTTTGCCATGTCTCTGAGGCCGCCTACGGGTTTACAATACCTTACATAGATATTGCAGACTCTTACAATTATTTTTTATTTTATCTTTCAAGCCTACGTTTTGAACAAATTCGGGCTGTAGGTACATTAGTAACACATACACACATGTAGGTACATTACTTGGTATGAATGTAATAACGCAGCATCTTTAGCAATTTCTTCAGTATTTGTTTTTTAGAACATAATTTAAAAATTGAGCAAATGAGAAGTAGTGAATTATTACTCAGCAAGTTAGACTGACAAAAGATTCGGCTGTGAATTGCTTAGCTAGCAATGCAAAGATTTTTGAATAATTAAAAAAAAATATGAGACCCTCCTTTTATATTAACTAAATTTTTTTTAATTTTCTTTTATAGGTATCAACGTGCATTGTTTACGAAATTAATTTTATTTTCTGTAATATGAACATGTAAAAATATACATAAAAGCATTTCTTGTCAAATAAATCTTTTTTACAAATTTGCAAAAAATTGAACAAAAACCGAATAATTTTTTTGTTCTTTAATGAATCGCCATAATTTCTGTATAGAACATAATGTATATAAGAATACATATACGAATAATCATTCTTTTAAAATAAATAAGTAATAGAAAATTATAACCAAAGTAATTGTTTGATAATAAATTATATACACTCGATGAATTAAAATTAAATCGAAGTGTAAATAAAAAAAGGTTTAAAAAAAAATAAAATGTTTTATTTTATTGCATTAGAAAGCTTTTCAACGAATACCTACATATACGACGTATGTTTGTTATTTTGAGAAAAACGATGTAATGTTCTTCTATGTTTGTAAATCTATATTGTTTTAACACAGTTTTAAAAATAAAATACCTGTTTAATTACCTTTTATGTATATAGTCCAAGTGATTCTACCTCATTGAAACAAAGAAAATAAGCAAATACATTTAAAACAAAAACACATAGATATATTAATATAAGCATTGAAAAAAATAGTTATATACAAATAAATTCATTAAAAAAGTTACAAGAAAAATAAATTTATATAAAAATATCCCTGAAGAAAAAATTATTAATATTCAATTCACATACTAAAATTCAATGTACAAACTTAAACCTTAAACTCCAACAAAACTAAATATTTAAAAAGAAATGCGATGAAGAAAAACATAGTAAAATTAATTCAGATACATTTTATTTTAAAATTATATTAAGATTTAGTCAAACTTTTTGAGTACTTTGATAATAGATTCTACTACGTATAATGTTCACGATAAACAAACAAATTCAATTATAATTATTTCCAATGGATTATTTGTATTGTTTTGTTACCAAGTAAAAAAATAATAGTGTATGAGAATTTTATTTCTAAGGAATATCATAAAAGAGATTATTCAGTATTTTTTGCATTCTGAACGACAAATTCTGATTCTAAATAGGTACATACATAAAAGGAATAAAACGTCTCGCCGAAAACGCCAGTACTTTTCCGCTACCCTTCTTGGAAGCTTGAATTCGCAGCCAGATTCCTTTGGAAAATTTATTATTGATGCCATTAAATTCCGAGGCAAACTTTCGCCTATCATTCTCGTTCACAAGTTTGGAGGAGGGAAACATTCCCAGGGAAATTTTATACACGATATCCCAAAACCTCGATTTAAAAAAACAGAATCAAGAAAAGCACTGTATTGACATTTGACGAAAGAAAATAACAATTGAGTTGGTGACAATTTTAGACCATTTAGGACTATAATTAAAGCATTTTTAGTGTGATGCTAAGTTAAAAAGATAATTTTCCAGATTTAAAAAGAGTAAGCACCGTACTCTTTAACATTTTATTAAAGTTAAAATCACCAAATGCTTTAAAGAAAATTGTTGCTGTTTAAGATTTTTCGACAGCATACATATGCAGGTAAGTGCCTATACTGCATTCAAATTGGTGACGTGAAATGTAGCCTTATTTCATTTTAAATTTGTGGAAACAACGACGAGTTTTCCAATTTCGTTTGATTTCGTTTTTGTTTTAACTGCAAGACTTCGATATTCGTACTCCTATTCTTTTATTCAAAATAAATAAAAATTCCTGATGATGAAACCCACCCCTTCCACACTGGCCATCAGTGCCGGGCACAAATTTTCAAAAATTGTCACAAATTCCTGTGTACAAGAAGAGTAAAGACTGCATATTTTGCTTTTAATTTGAAATTGCGGTTTCTGATATGTGAAAATTAACTATATAAATAATGTTTAATTTATGTAATTTATTTTTAAAATTAAATTTTGAAAGAAAAAGTGGTTCAATGCGTTTGTAATCTCTCTTGTAAGTTTCTCCATTTTTGGGAAATGCGTTCTCACGTTGGTGTGTTTACAGGTTTTACACGTTTTACTGAAAAAAGATACGTAGTCCATGATGGACTGCGACGTCAACCAACAAGCCCTTCCAGCAAGCTCGGTCCCTAGCTAGCTGCATCCAGTTACGCACACCAAATTGGTTGAGGCCCCTCTCCACTTGTGCGCGCGACCTATGCTGGGATCTTCCTCAGCTGCGCAGAACATCAGGGGTAGATTCGAAGACTCGTCGGGCTGCTGCGTCAGTGTTCATACGCTCCACGTGTTCCAGCCATCTCTCTTTAGATAGATAGATAGATAGATAAATTCTTTATTTTTTCGATTCAATTTGGTATATAAAAAATTACAATTAAGAATACGGACATGGCAATCTGCCGTCTGCCGGATATGACATTTCATATAAAAAGTAAATTTGATTTAAAAAAGAATATTAATACATTATTAGAAAATAACAAAATGATTTGAGTAAGAACATAATTACGTGTATACAAAAACTATTGTTTTTTTTAATTAATTAATATAATTAATTGGCTTTAATGGGAAGGCGATGATTACATTTTTTTTGCAATTTTAATGATTTGCCACATAAAAAAGTAACAGTTTCTAATGAATTGATATTTTTGCAATTTTAATGATTTGCCACATAAAAAAGTAACAGTTTCTAATGAATTGATATTTTTGCAATTTTAATGATTTCCCACAAAAAAAAAAAAAAAATAATAATAATTTCGTTTCAAAAACTATTCCGATAAGTTAAAGCGTGTTTGCAGAATTTAAATAAATTGGACCATCCTCGAGTGCCATTTAATATTTCATATAGACTATTGAGTGACAAAAAACTTTCTTGAAAATATAAACGTCGAATTTCTTGTAAAATTGGGCAAACTGCAACGAAGTGGCAAATATCTTCAGATTCTCTCCTGTTGCACAAATTACAAGTTTGTTGAAGATCGGTTCTGTGTGGGATATAGTTTAGATTGAGAATTTCTACTCTTGCTCTGAAAATGATACTTATAGCTTCGGAAGAGTATTTAACATTAAAATAGCTTTCTTCACTTGGAATTTGATGGTTAAGGTTTCTGTAGAATGTTCTTGAAGCTGAGGTTGAGGCACTAGTTAAGTGCTGGTCATATATTTTTCCATCGGTTTTAGCAATAATTGTTGCAAATATATCCTGCCATTCATATACGTTCATTTCAGTAAGAGTGAAAGAAAGATCATGGGATAAGGCCAGCTGGTTCCACTCCCTAAAGGGATATGCATTGGAATGCAGTTGTCTCAACAAGATTGATTTATGAAGACTGCTATCGCTCCTCCTCATCACTTTTGTTAAATAATCAGAATGAGATTTCAGGTTTGTAATGTAGATAGGTGGTAGACCAGTTTCTACATGTATAGCATAAGTCGGTGTTGAATTCGGTAGACGGAACATCCGTTTGAAGAAATATCTTTGTACTGCCTCAAATTCTTCGAAGGGGGTGACTCCAAACGCCTGCACACCATAGCACATACAGGTATTGACTGTTGCTTTAAACACTTGATATTTCGTCGAATGGTTAACATTTTGATTTGCAAAGAACTTAGACCACATCATATTCAGCGCCAGCTTAGCCTCACTGCTTTTATCCTTTGCATGTTTTCTAAAGTTTAAGTTCGATGTTAACAGGACTCCGAGATACTTAAATTCGTGTACTACATCAATACGATCATTGTTGAGCCTCCAGTTTTCTTCAGGTGGTCTTCTTCTCTGACGGCTTTCAAAAATCATGATTTTAGTCTTCTGTACATTGATGTGGAGGTCCCATGTTTTGCAGTAAGCCTCCAGTCTATTGATTTGCAGCTGAAGCGTAAAAAGGTTTTCAGCTATCAAAACCAAGTCATCTGCGTAGAGTAGAACCTTGATCAGAAATCCGGCGAACACGACGCCCCCCGGAAGTATATCAGATATTCCGTCGATAAACAAGGCAAACAAAAGAGGACTCAGAATACATCCCTGTGGGACACCAGCTGTTGTCTCAAACCAATCCGATAGATTAGAACCATCCCAAACTGCGGCACTAGAAGTCGATAGGAATTGAAAATAGAGCATCAAAAATTTCCGAGATACTCCAAGCGAAGACAGTTTATAAATTAAAGCCTGTCTATTGACTGTGTCAAAGGCTGCTTTGAAATCAACGAAGCACACAAATAGTTTTCTTTTGTTTTCAATATACTTTCTAGCAATGCAAGTTAGGGCAAAGATATGATCAATTGTCGAAAACCCAGGTCGAAAACCAGCTTGAAATATACTGAGAGCGTTAGTACTTTCAATCCAGTTCGAGAGTCTTCCATAAAGAATATCAGCGAAAATCTTTCTTAGGGAATTAAGTATGGAGATCCCTCTATAATTTTCAGGTTGACGTGCATCTCCTTTTTTAAATATTGAAAATATGAGGGCTTTAGTAAAACTCGTAGGTACGCAAGCATTGTTGTAGAGGAGATTAAAAAAATTCATGATGTACGTTTTGAGCTGGACATTACTATTTTTGAAAAATTCAACTGGAATTCCATCAATACCTGCAGCTTTGTTGTTTTTCATTCCAGAAAGAGTTGCTTCCAGTTCTCTCAAAGTTATTGGAGCGTCCAATTCTGACACACACACATCTTGCATTGCGTAGCTGAAGGTATGAAGATTCTCCTCAGCTGACAATAGAGTTTTAAAATGTGCTGCTAGAGTCTGGGCTTCGAGAGCAATCTTTATACCTCGGTTCGAACCACTCAGCTCCCGTACGTTGGTCCAAAAGTCTTTAGAGTTTTTACAGTGTTGTAACTGTTTAGCCAGATTTTTGAGGTAGTTAACTTTTTTGGCAAAGCATAATTGCTTAAACTCATTATTGGCACGAAGATACAAATTTTTGAAGTGGATAGCATTTGTTGATCTGAAGAGCTTTAAATAATTAAACGAGAGTTTTCGAAGCTTAAAACAGTCTTTGTCGAACCATTTACTTTTAGGCGTGAAAGAGATGTAATTGTTACTCGACTCTGTGGACGAGGCATATATTACTCTCGTAATACTTCCCTCAATTTCATCTACCGAGCTTATTGACTGATGCGGGAGGAGATTACAGTGGTGATCTAAAAGTGCTTGGTAGTGAGAAGTTTTGCTGTCAATCCATTTCAGCTTCCGGAGAGTATTCACGTTCGTTCGATGCACTTGTTCGTTGAAATGCACTTTTAGTAAAATTGGCAAGTGTGCTGAAAAACCGGCTAGCAGCACCTCAAAATCATCAACTGCATTGGACCATTCCCCAGATATTGCACAAAAGTCAATGACCGATTGTCCTTGACCGCTTATGAACGTCAACTCGCCGCATTCGTCGCCATTCGCCACCCCATTCAGTACAAACAAACCAAAGTCTTCGAGAAATTCAGTCAATAATCTTCCATTTCTGTTGAGGGTTTCATCTTTTGTATTTCTGTTTGTACCAAAATTCAGTTGAGCTTGTAAAAAGTGAAGGGGATGATTCTGATAACTACCAATTCGAGCATTGAGATCCCCAATAATACAAGTATTTTCCAAAGAAGAATTGGTCATAAAATTACACAAATTATCAAAATCACTCTGCCAGTTATTGCAATTAAGGTATACTGGTATAATATAAAAATTCGAATTATTACTTAAGATATGAATAACAAGTCTATTATCAATGGTCTTAAACTGAGCAAAGTGAGAAATACTAGATTTTATAGCACAAAGTATACCTCCACTCGCCCTCCCATGTACATTAGTTCGTATTGCTGGAATGAAATTTGTTTTGTAATCTTTGAAATATTTGAAAAATTCATTTTCATGTTTGATTTCTAAAAAAGTTTCTAATAATATTATTACATCAAAATCTAAAATATATTTGAAAAAATCAGGTTGCAAAAGTTTATTTTTGAGACCTGTTATATTGTATGCTAAGATCGTTAAATTAAGTGTATTTATAATTTTTTGGCAGACGACAGTTTTTTCCTAATGTTTTCTGTATGAACTAGGGTATGCTGATTGACGCCCAGGTGGCGCTGCTATCAACTGAGGGCCGGAAGAAAGCATTTGTAAATTATCGACTGCAACTAACTTCACTCCCTCGCTGCAGTCAAAATATTCTGAAGCGCTGTCACCAAACATATTGTTGACAAATGTCATCTCCTCCTCGGATTTGACAATTAGACCTCGTGAAAGTTTATAAGTAAATGCGAAATTGTTTATTTGTAATTTATCGCCTTTGATATAGATTTTTGCATCTGGTTTGATTTCCATAAGTTTGTTTTTAAATGTGTTAAGTGTTTGCCTCTTTTTGCGGTATATCAATGATTGTTCGCGATATATACCAATGCCACTACCCTTCAATTGACTCGCAGCAGACAGAATTTTTTCGGCGACTTCTGACGAGTGAAGTTCCATGAAGACAGTCCCTCTTTGAGATTGTGTGTTGAGGACTTCCCGTGTTTTTTTCAAGTGAATTTCTTCACCTTCTTTTAACTTGAGAAGCCCCTTGCATGTTTGTTTTGCTAGATCAACAGCATTGGTTTCTCTGTCTAGAGGGAGGTGTACCACCAGACAGTTTTCATTGTTTTTACGCGAAATCATTTCCATTTGAGACTCTAACAAGTCACACCGCTCGGTCATCACTGTTAATTTGTGTCGCAACTGCGAGTTTGTTGTTTTTAAAGCATCTAATTCCATCGATAAGGAAGCGACATCAGATCTAGTGGCCAAATCTTTTATTTGTTCGGAAATAGTTGAATTGAGAAGATCTTGTAATTGAGAAATAGACATTTTTCCCACTTCCATTTTGTTTGAGTCGTGTTTCTTGGTTATGGTGTTCGATTCAGGTGAAGTATCCGTTAACCCTCTTTTATTGTTCATAGGAAGATGGCGTAGGTGGATTCGTCGATTTGATTTTTAAACTTAAAAATACTTCCTACCTTGAACAGCAAAGTGAGATTCTTCGTAGTGCAAACAATAATTATGGTGCCAACAACTGATTGGTACAAAATTTTTGTATTTTGACTTGGTATTTTAAGAAAAACTTTAAACTTATTAAGAGCTTTGCTTAAATCAAACTTCTACCACTGACAGTTGAAACGTCACCCCAATCTCTCTTTATCTTTAGCTTTTTGACCAGGTTGACGTCGTGGTGGGGCCCGTAAATTTCGTCTTTGAATTTTCTCCTCCATACTAGTTTGATACACACTGCACCAAAAATCATTAGAAGAATATTCCTTTCAAAGCACCCAATCATATTTATATCCGTTTTCGGCAGAATCCATGTTTCTACCATATACAGCAAGGCCGGGATGATAAATGCTGAACTACTTAAATGCTTTCTTAGCTCGAAGAAACAGTGAGAGTGATTCTTCGTTTGATCTCTGCACTGATGTCATTTTGCGATGTTATAGTGAAGCTCAGGTATACAAAGTCCTTTACCACTTCAAAGTTGTATCTATTCATCGTGACGTTTTGCCCGAGTTGACGATGTTGAGATTTCGTTCTCCATGACAGCATATACTTCGTCTTGTCTTCATTAACAGCCAAGACCTTTTTCAATATCAAAAGATTCGGTGGAGTTCTGGCCGACTTTGACGGGGCAACGAGATTTCTCTATCGTCATCCAGCACAAGCGGACGATTTTTGCAGGGATGCCGAGATACAACATGGCTCTGAATAATTCGTCCGTATCCACGTATGCGACTTTAAAATCATATAAAGATGGAGCGTATCGTTCTGAAATTCCTGAGTTTTTCCCAAATCTTTCGGAGTGTGAACATTTGATCGACCGACCTTTGATTTGCCTGGCCTAAAACTACACTAATAGGCGCCGATCAGATCGTTGACAAAAGGTTTAAGATGATCACACAGTTTAGATGACAAGATTTTATATGGAACGTTTAGGAGGCTTATTCATATGTAGTTAGCACAGCTAAGGCATGTTCTTTTTTGATGGGACATACTGCACCGAGATTCCATTCATCGGGCATACTTTCATCCGATAAAATTTTGTAGATCAGTTCGTGTTTGCTCCCTACCAAGTCATCTCCCTCTGAGGAGGTCATTATGTAGGTCAGGTGGACGGAAACTTTGACCATCATCCTTCAAGTTAAATAAATGCCTAGCAGTCTAGGAAACTAATCTTCCTAGATCCTCAGCACTGACTGCGTATCTACTACCATATACCCTCTTCATCTCAGTAGCCTTCCGTTCTGGCTGTATGTGTATATCCTTGGGAGATCGTTTCACACTTTGGTAGAACTTTCGAACATCACCCCTGCCGCTACAACCCACAATAGACTCAACCACCCGCTTCTCAAAAAATTTAAGTTATCTTTTGGCGTACATGTAAAGATTATAAATCTAAAAATGTTGGATTGCGGACTTATGAGTTATTAACCTATGTACATGTGTCAGTGCTTAGTGACTAAACTCTGTTCAGGGAAGAAAGGGTGTTTGCATCTCAGTCTGGTTGTATTGGCTTGCATAAACCTGCCCTCTTTAAAGCTCGCAAAGGGTTTCCGTCGTTTTTTTTAATTGCCCCAAATCGAAAAGCAATTGTAGACGCTTTTTATTATCAGAGATGATCCATATAGATTATCAAAATACATGCATTACAACAGCACGAGATCCTGCTATCTATCGGAATCACGTTTCATGAACCAAAAAAATAGTTTTTACTCTTGCTTCTCAGCTTTGCAAATGGTAAGGAATTGTGAACTGTATTGCAAAGAAAAAAAGAAAACAAATAAATGAAAAATAAACAAACGCAAGGAAAAAAGGGATAGGTATAAGTACAACACAGTTTTCAGTAAGATCCGTAACGTTTTATATTCATGAGATGAAGTGTAATTTAACTTGTTCATAAATATCTAAGCTGAACTTTAATTATCAAACATAAACACTACAATTACCACACGTTAGTCCAATACCTGCATTGTAACAAAACCTCGAAAACTAACTGAATGCTTATACCTACATAAATAACGTAACTATATAAATTATAAAAAAGGGAGTTTTCAAACAAGCGGATTGCAGTTATCCGTACTAATTTGTGTGAAAAAGCCTTGAAAAAAACCGTGATAAATTCCTTGTTGCATATAACTGAAAGTTTCATTTAAGCGGAGTGTATATAGGCGGACTGTATCCCTATCTATATGACTTCTATAGGAAGCAAAAAAAAAAAAACAAAAATTACAAAACTGTATTCCATAAGACAAACAATTTTTTTCATTTTCGCCTCCTTATTCTGCTCGTTGATATGACAAAATAATCTGTAAAAACTATCTCCCTTTTGTTCGTTTTAACAAATATTTAACAAGCTTTTAAATTTTTAAATGACGTATTTTATATGGAATAAACGTAATTTAAAAGCCTGTTAAATAATTAAAAGGGCTTTATGAAATCGGCCATTTGTCTCCTTATTGTTGTCAGATGCATAATAATAAAATCCTCTCATTCTTACTACTGCCGTATTTCCTTTTTCTATACCTTTATTCCAAAATCAAAAATGTCAGTTTGTGGCGACTACAGTGCTACGTATGGAACACATGTTAAAACAAAGATTCCGCCAAAAAATGAACGCCAAAGTAAGGGTATTCACATTACAAAACAAACAAAAGACACGCGTTGATGAACATGTCGTTGAATGTGAACTCCCCTAATCCCTTCGTGCACTTCTGGTTGTGGATAACGAGATGATATTTTTGCAAGATTATTAGCATCTTATGATGCCTGCAACCACCATCGAGTCAGCATCATATTTAATTTAATTAAGCTTAATACAAGCCACTTATTCTTTTTCTTTAATATAATAATAATAATAATAGTTGACTAGAATGACAATTAAAGATCTTAAGTCTAAAATTGGGTGATATGCATATTAGTAAATGCTTTTACTAGACAATTTCTAAGTTAAAACAATTTATGGTATGCATAAAAATGCAGTTAATTCTCAAAATTAAGTTTTTTCTTCTGATCAGTAACTACTTTTCTCGGATGAATTTGTTTAGAAAAAACTTTATTCCGCATGCATAAAATCTAGTAAGTATAATACCAACTTGAAAATTTCTTAGTACATACATACTAATGTGCTCTAAGCCCACAATTAAGTAGCCGTAAAACCAATATTAACTGTTTTTAATCTTATTTCGAAGAATTTAGGTATATAATTTAAATTGAGTTGCTGTTTATACTGACCGGAATGTGCACGTATTAAATTTTGATGGAAAATGCGTTTAAATTACTATGTTTTACTAATATACAAGTTCTCAGCACAAAATTTCGAAACTATTGTATAAATAAAGGCACTATTCTTAACAAAAACCTCATGGATGGTTGTTACATTTATTGCATTACAATCGTCAGGCTTTGGTTAATTTAGCAATCAAAAGTTGAAGTTATTACGGCCAAAATTCAGAACTCTTCAGTGCCTTGTTTGTTAAGTTTATTTAAACAGTTCATAAAGGGGGATATTCATAGTAGGTTTGGTAAGAACTTATTTTACTAAATTTAAGTTTAGATCAATTGGATTAAAATAAATGTTTTGTGCATTATTATTTTAATTTAAATGTTGAAATGGAAAAAAATGAAATAAAGTTATTTCAAGAAAATTCAATTAAACTTGATTTTTGCCTTAACAACAGTTTATTAAATTTTATTCCATTAAATTATGAAGAACAGCTAAGACCAAAACACGATTGTCTTATCCAATACGGCTTCCCATCATCCATATGAACATTAAAGTGCAATTATATCCGGAAAAATTCATAAATCGAAAATGATATGCCTTCACGAATATCCAAACAACAATACAATTCAATATTTTACGAGATTTTATAAAAAATATGTGTATTTACTATCAATTTTGGGTGAATTCAAGTAATAACTTGGATGTACTGAAAGTAATTGCCAGCAAGTATGAACTTTATTTTATGCATACGAAACTAAGTAAATACTATAAATCTAACCTTTTACCAAAAGTTACTGTTTTTATTACACTCTTTTACTTCTAGTGATTACTTTTGTTTTATGAATATCACCCATTAAGTACTCAAGGCGAAAAATTAATAAATTAGTTAGTCAAAAATAATATGGAATGAATATGTCTCAGTGAGGGTTTTTTGAATATGTCTCAGTGAGGGTTTAGTAAGGTTTAAGTCAAATATGTTAGAGTTATTGACATTACTCAACATTCTTGTCAGGGGTTCATCCCGTCCGTAGTCTGTACGATGGTAGTGGAGTCAGGGCAGGCCCCAGCCAAACTTGTGCCCTCTGCAAGATTTGTAGAAAGCTCCCCTTTTTATATTTGCATACATACTTACATACACTGATACACATGCATAAGCCTTTTCCACATTACCCAGCAGGTAGACTTTCAATGTGTAGTTAAATTCTCCACCAATGAAGTTAGTTAGTGTGCAAGAAATAACTTAGCACAGTTGTGATGGATGTTAATTTGGGGATTATTTGAACAAGTTTTGTGGTTAAAATGCAAATGGCAGTACATATTTGTTTGCGCAAGATCAGATTATACATTTTTTTGCTCTTGGTAATGCGCCCCCCGTATGCAGACCAGACTTGAGATGCATATTCTAAAAGTGGTCTGACAAAAGTCATGTAGATTGTAGAGGGATTTTGTGACATAGGGATCGGAGAATTCTTTTGACCAGTGTTTAATGAAACCAAGAGAAGAGTTAGCTTTGTTTAAAATACTATCAATATGGGAGTCGCATAATAAACCTAAGTCAAAGTATTGTTTTTGTAATAATGGAAGACGCTTACGTGTATAGGTTATGGCTTGGCATTTTTTAACATTGAGTTCCAGGAGGGTTTTTTTGGCACCAAATAGCAAATATAGAATTTATCCAAGTCAATTTGCATAGATTTAGAATCTTCGATACATGAGATCTCCTTGCATATTCTCATGTCATCTGCGTAGATTACCAGATCAGTGTTAGAAAAAAATTGTTCAACGTGATTAGTGGTTAAAACGAAAAAGAGTGGGCCAAGGTGACTTCCTTGTGGAACTCCAGGCGTATCACAGATGGACGTTAATAAACGCGACCTGAATATGATGTTATTTTGTCGTTTCGATAAATATGATTGAATCCATGAAATCATCAAAGGTGAGAAGCCGAGTTGTTTTAGCTTAAATAAAATTATATTATGGAATATTTTGTCGAAAGCTTTGCTAAAGTCAATAGCTAGCACATCGAATTCTTTACCTACTTCTAAAGCACAAAGGGTAGCTGATACAAACTCTACAAGATTAGTAGTTGGGGACATACCCTGTAGGAAACCATGTTGTTTAGTTGAAAAAATCGGGTAACAGTAAAAGAACATGCTATCATATATAATACTCTCAAAGAGTTTCAGTATAGAAGAAAGTTTTGCAATAGGTCTATAGTTAGCTCTGTATATCGTTTTTTGGTCCTTTCTTATGAACATGTATTTTGAAAGCATCTTTCCAAAGCTGCGGGAAAATTCCTGTTGAAATGGACTTTTGGAAGAGTGCAGTAAGTGGCAGGGCTAAGTTGACAATACCATTTTTCAACAAAACAGAAGGGAGACCATCAGGACCGAAAAAACCGAAAAAAAATAATCAACATCGGCTTCCGGCTTCAGTATTATCAGACGAAAAAGCTGCACCGAAAAGTTCAGCAAAAAGATTGGATATAGTTGTTGGATCCATTGACGAAGAATCATGTAATTTTAATATAGATAACCATCAAATTTTGTTGACTGTTAATAAACTAATAGAACAATTTTGGGTTAGAGATAAGATCAAGATCAGTCTGCATTTAAGAAAGGTATATTGAGTACGGGGATTCACTTTGAAGTTCTTTGTTATACCATGGATGAGAGGAAGTTATGTTTTTTTTTGAGAAAGCATTGATTTCGATTAAGATTTTAGTTTGGGACTCAAATAAATGGCGTAAGGGGCGAAATATTAAAAGAAAAAAAGCGAAATATTAAAAGAAAAAAAACAATAGGCAGGCCTTCCTTCAATATTAAAAGTTCTATATTAATTCTAGTTTTTCCGTCGATACAAATATGATCTGGTTTATGGTGTAAAAATGCGAGATAATTTCTAACATTGACATATGTTTTGGGATCACGCGAACGAGACATAACAAAACGGTTATTCTCACAAGATCCCGAAACTTGTTTGGTCAATTTTACTTAAGGAGGTAAAATTGGATCTATATAAGAAGATGTTATTAAGGAGGAAGAAGTTTATAGAGGAATAGTTGGGTATAGTACGGGAGTCGGGCTCAAAATAGCTAGGGGGTTTGGGGTTGTGAGTAATGTGCAGATTGACTGTTTATTTAATGAGGGCCCAGATGGATTCATGACGTGAGAGTGGTGAAAATTGGGGTATTGGGTACTGGATCTATTAGGTAGTTTTGACGAAGAAGGTAAATGGTTGGGTAAGTTAGATAGGTATAGGATATAGTCCGCACTTTATAATTTAATTTCGGCTTGATCATAATTGTTTATTTAATAAACATTATGTAAATTATTATGAATTTGAAGTTTTGTATTTAATTTTGTTTTGTAAATTTTTGCGTGTTTGGAAAAATTCACATGACGGAAAACGGCATTCCATTTTTTGCTATTTTGGGTTTCTAAATAGTTTTGCCAATTTTGCATTAAAAATTTTGAAAAACATTGGAATTGACAAAACTCTCCATGAATAGTTAAGCTGGGTTTCCGTAAGCATTAGACTTTAATTTGTCAAGCTGCCTAGCCACATGCTGGATGAAAATTATTATTATTTTAGGGGTTTGATTTATTTTGTAATTTCTCACATTTTCTCAAAAAATTGATACTAATAATAATATTAAAAATAATGAACACACCTATTCGTTTTTAGGACAAAAGCATTAGGCATTTACATATTTGGCTTAAAATGACCCTCTCTCCTACAGCCAAATCCTCCTGGCACCCACCACTGCTAAACTTACGTTTGTTACTTTTTGGTACCCAAAAAAATGTAAACGTCCTTGGCATTTGGCAAAGAAAAATTCCTTGCATAAAAATGTACAAAAAGGAATCACATCAACCAGAAATATTACAAAAAAACACGCAGCAAGCTTAAACAATAATAAAAAAAGGAAACATAACAAGCAACTTAATAAAACAATACAATAGAGTAGTGCTGAACTTACACGACTGACAAATTAGCAGTTTTTTTGTCAATAAACTGCAAAAAGAATGAAATTTTCCTTCTTCTGCCAGTTTTTTGACAGTGTATTGACAGAATACTGCCAATTTGTCAATCGTGTAAATCCAGCATGAATTCATGTCCTGGTATAGTTTATAGAGATTTAATCGAACTGGGACGTAGCTGTACGTATAAAGCTGCGTCCAATGGATCAATACTAATTTACGTTGTGTGCCGTATAGGCCTTGAATTTTCTATTCGCAGCAAATATTTCCTCCGAATATTTCAATTTATTTCGGAATTATTTTTGGCTTATGCCCGATTTCATAAAGGACTTTTCAATATTTAAAAGCCCATTTAGAGTTAAAATGGGATTTTTTGGTTTCACCAAGTGCTTTTAAATTTAAAATGCTTTTAAGTGCCCTTATAAACTAAAAGCCCATTTTCGTCTCAATAAATCTTAAAAGTGTGATTTGTGAAGTCTAATATGTCAGATGTCGGCCGACGAGTAAGGAAATTATAGATGATATTTTGCAGTCACTTTTTTATTTAATTTCTTGCAAATATAAATTGTGAATAGGTCGAAACAAAAATATAGTTTGTGTGTAAGTAATAATCTTTTAAGGCTCTCCCAAGCCAACGCGAATACTTCCGAACGACGACAAGACTTTCGCCTTTCTTTATTTATTTACTTCAAACATTGTTCACTCATCTCATATTCGTTCTGAATGTTTCGCGTTGGTTTCGGAAAGCCTTCATAATTTGTTTGTTTTTAGAATAATTGATTGTTCATCTGAGTATGATGGGCAACATATAGTAAGACGTCCAAGAATATTCCGAGTTCATATTGGAATTGGAATCCGTTCTTCAAATATACTTTTTTTCGTAGCATTTTTTCTACATATAAGGCTTTTTCACGTGCATTTCGAATGTGAGAGGGAAACAACCTATTTTCATATCCAGGGATGTGAGGCAAACCCAATTTTAACTAAAATTTCCCTAAAATTTCCTTTTTTTTAGATGGTGAAACTGGAAATATTTAAAGGTCTGATCAAATTTAAGAGGACTTTAGATAAAAAGGATTTTAGTGTATTTTTATGAAATCGGGCATTAGAGTGCCATCAAAACACCTTTGCGCCGCAAATTTAATCGTGTTCGTGTGCGCCGCCGATAATCCACCGGAATCGGATAGCGTGCGTTGAATGTGACAGACACATTTGTGTGTGTCTCGACGTCCACACTGACGTTTTTTTTTTGCGTCTACACAAATATTTGCGCTGAACATGGCGCACAACCACAACGCAAATTTTTAAGGGGTTTGAAAATTTGTATTTTATTATTTATTACTCTGCGTGCGAAATCTACGAATTATAGTATCTGTGAATGTGATACTATGTTTCTATTAAGGTTAATGTAACGTAACAATTTTTTTTTTTATACTTGTATAATGTAAACCCTATCGTCAAATGTCTATCTGGGCTAAATATCAATGTAAATGAATTCTAAACAGGCTCAGTTGTGGTTGTATTTTGCTAGTACCTTTTTTTCAAAGCCTTTTGTTAATTATACCTACCTACTATATAATTTTCAACTCTAGATTTCCTTGAAATGAAATACTTAAAACCAAGTGTGGTTAAAACAATACATTTTAAGTTTATATACCTATATTTTAAATACATATGTAAACTAAAATCGATATACGTATACCTAACTGAGTTTATTCGTTTGATGAACTGATAAAGAAACAACTATGAACTACACTGATGTAAATATAACGGCAATAATGCTTATATGCTATTCATAAAAATATCTTTATCTAAAGGCGATATTACACTGTCATGTATATATGTATGTCCCATTATGCCATATAAAATATGACACAATATTTGTTGTATATAGCAAAGTTGTATAAGGCTCCATGTATTTTGTATCATATAAATTTGACTATCATTCTTATATGACACTTTTGAGCCGTATTTATTTGGCAAACTTGCTATATTTATATGATAATGTAATACTGCCTTAATTAACACCTTTCAGTTACAAATAAAAAAGTAAAACTATCATTTACCAAATATGTTAAACTGACTAAATATTTAAGTGTATGTAAGTTAATTTAAAAAATCTTTTATGACTTATGTAGGCATAGGCATACATATTGTATATAAAAACTTTCAAATAATATTATAATAGTTAAAATATAAAATGCCCAATACATTTTCCCTAATGTGAAAGTATATAATATGTACTCATGTATGTATTTGTAAAAAAAATATCGTTGAAAAATACCATCTTGCCTTGAGGGTACCTGTTTTGCTGTAATACAAAACAACAACAAAATAAATATACAACATTCAGAAAATTGATTAAGGCTTAAGAATGTGAACATACCTTAAAAAAATATGTATATTAAATAGCCTGTATTAAACAAAAAGTATGCAATTAGAACAAACAAATATTAAATTAACATAACGTATAACGAAACGAAAACATCATGTACCTCTTTGATAAAATATCTCCGGTTTTTTCCCAGAATACATTTTATTTTTGACATTTCACAAGCTATAAGTTTTTGAAAATGGCTGAGTCGGTATTTACATTACCCGATCTTTCCAATTCCGATTTTGATTTGTTGTTGTAATCGTGTGAGAGAAAATAGAAAAATCTTGTGGAACATGTCGGCCGTACCTCGAAATCTTACGCGGTTACAACAACCAAGAAAAATCGGCATTGTAAAAATTGGGCAATGTAAATGTAGACTAAGGATAAGTAGCACAATTATATTATTTGGTCGTTTCACGTCAATGTTAAGGATTGGGAGGTTTTTGTGAATTTTAAAAAAAATTCACCATTTATTAAAACACAAAATAATGCAAATCGGCAAAATCGCAAACTGTAAAACAAAAAACATAAAATGAAAAAAAAATCATTCGTTTGAGTTGAAACCGTTGTGAAATGCAAGTGTTAGTTTTTGTTCCATAAAAGTGCGTTGGGGTTTTTTTCGAAAAAAATAAACTGATTGAATCTTTTTCTAGTTAATCTGTCACACAAGGCCTCTGAAAATTATTGTTTTCTTATTTGTAGTTTGATCTTTAACAATATACCTACCCAACACATATACGTAAAGTAACATTTACCGCATTGTATTGTCGCCCAGATGCCAGATCTGATCCAAATTGTATTGCATACAAAAATAAATGTATTCCTGCATAAACAAACAAGATCTAACGTTGCTTTTGCATTTGAATATGCATCTAGGTTTTATTCTGATAGGCTTTTTTCCAAATGGTGGCTATAGATGAATGAAAAAGGACAACAAATACATGAAAATAAAGAAACAAAAAGTAAAGGTACATATTTTTATATACATATTTATTTTTTATTTAGTAATAAAAGCGAAACTTATTTTTAACTTATTGTTATTATTCTTATCCTTAAATTAGATGCATCAGATTCATCCATCCTGACGTCGTCGACGCCCTAGTCGAGTTCAGCATGTAGCTGGACCCATCTTTTCATTCGGTCAGCGGCACATGTTGCAGAATATGTTTTCTGCATTCGTGGTGCAGATGGAATGTCCTTAATATGATACCGGGCGTGTGGAAATACCGCTGTCACAATGTAGGGTCCCTTGTACTTTGGTTCCAGTTTTCTTGATGTTCCTGTTGCCGCCACTCCATCATTGAGAATAATTACCATATCTCCAACGTTATAGGTCTTGGCTGGTTTATTTTTCGCGTCATGTCGTTGCTTCTGAATCGTTCGAGACTTAATGATAGCTTCATGACCTTCAGATCGGATTTGCGTCAAATCGCTCTTGTTCTGGTTGAGTTCAACACCAATTGAGAGAGGGTTTGGCCAGGGTTCTCGAGGGGTGTACCCCATTAACATTTGTTGTGCAGTTTTGTGAGTGGATTCATTATAAGTGTTGTTGATTCCCCACTGAATCATTTTGATCTTCTGATCCCAGCGGACATCGTCATCTACCATGGGGAGTAATGCTTCTAGTATCGTTCTATTATAGCGCTCTACCTGTCCGCTTGCTGTTGGGGTCTTATTTGCATTTAAAACATTTGAAACAGCTTAGAGGTGAACGCTGAAGCTCTGTCAGTAATTACTCGTCGCGGGTTGACAAATACATTCTCAGTCTCTGTCAGGAAGTTCAGAACCGGTTTTGTTTGGGTTCTTGGTAAAGCCTTCATGACCATGAACTTGGTAAATGCATCCACCATAACAATCAAGTACATATTACCCTTCGTTGACTTCACAAACGGACCAAGGTGATCCAAATGTATGGTGTGAAAAGGAATGTCTTTCTTCTCAATTGTGTGTAGTTCTCCCTTAGGCTGTACCTCCAACTTATTGTAGGCACAATGAACAGAAGTCTTGATATATTTTTTTAACGGTCTACGTCATTCTGAGAACCAATACCTTTCCTTTAGATGTCTTAGCGTCTTGTTATTCGAAAAATGCCCGACCAAGTCATGGCTTCCCCTCAACACATGCTGCCGAACGCCCTTAGGAATGTACAGCCTCAATTCACCTTCCACGCATCTGTACAGCCTTCCCTGCGTTAGCTGGTAGTCCTTGTCGTATTGGCTTTCC
Organism: Leucozona laternaria; assembly: GCA_932273885.2. NCBI lineage: Eukaryota > Metazoa > Arthropoda > Insecta > Diptera > Syrphidae > Leucozona > Leucozona laternaria. Next base: position 59,928,711 of record OW026368.1, on the reverse strand, counting down.
GTTGAATTTTCTGGAATTCTTTGAAGTATAGTTGTTATATCTTTGACATCTGGATCTTGTAGTTGCAGAGTGTAGATCCGATCATCTTCGTCAATACTTATTTGTAACACATCCATGTTCACAACGTCTGGCTCTTCTGCAGGTTCATGAGCATTCCTTGAGAGGCCATCCACATGTGTCATCGCGTTTGCAGCTCGATGCCTTATGTCGTAATTGTATTCTTGCAGCTTGAGCCACCAGCGAGCAATTCGGGGAATCAACTTCTTTCTATCCATAGCTGTTTTTAGTGCACTGCAATCAGTGATTACAACGAAGTGCTTCCCCAAAAGGTACTGGCGAAATCTAGCCACTGATTCGACAACTGCCAAAGCCTCCAGTTCATAGCTATGATACACGGACTCATCCTTCGTAGTTTTCCAACTAAAATAGGCAACAGGTCTTTGGTCACACTTTCCCTGCAGTAGTACTCCAGCAAATCTCTTCGAACTTGCATCAGTGTGTAACTCGTGGTCAGCAGTTGGGTCATATAAAGCCAACACAGGTTGCTTTGATAAGTGTGTTTTGAGTTCGTTGAACGCATTCTGTTGGGAGCATTCCCATCGAAAGGTTGAGTCCTTTTTGGTCAGTTCCGTTAATGGCAGGGCAATTGTTGAGAAGTTTTGAATAAACCTCCGGAAATAGCTAGTCAGCCCAAGGAACTGACGTACCTCATGCTCACTTGTCGGAGTTTTAAACTCTTCTACAGCAATGGTCTCCATTCGGCCAGGTTGTATTGAATTCTCTGTCACAGCATGTCCTAGAAAATCAATTTCCGTTTTAAAGAAATGACACCATTCCAGGTAGTTGCAGTTTGAATCATTGTGAATTAAATATCTAAACTTGATTCATTAATTTTTACAGAAAAGAACTATGAAGTCGTTGCGTGAAAAATATACAAAAATAAAACAAAATTTAAAAAATCGTGCAAAAAAAAACTGGTGGTGGTCCTCCAAAAAAAGAACTTCCTCCATTGAGCGAACCAATGCAGGAGTTATTTTCCATTTAAAGTAAAGTCATTGTTGTCGGCTTTGAAAGACGAAAACGATGAATAAAGTCACGGTCGTCCCAATTGTCAATCCCAATGCGCTGCAACATCTTGTACTGCCTTCTCTCAAAACACAAAGGCTCGTCAGTTCCATCATCTTCAGTTTCACTGCTCAAAGAAGATGCCGGCCAATTTTCCCAAAAATAATTACTTCGGAACATTTTTTGTATATTTTTATTATTGCGATAATTGAAGCGAGCTTACACTTTTGAAACACAAATAATAAATACAAAATAAAAAACAACTTTCTTACGTAAATCTCAAGTTTGCTCGGCCAACTTCTACTTTTTCCAGGAGTTGAGAAATCTAAAGTTGATCAACTCTAGAGTTGAAAATCGAAAGTTGAAAACGTAAACTTTGAGTGAATAAAAACAAATTCACAAGTTGACAAAAAAAATCCTCAAGTTGTGTTCAACTTTGAGTGAATAAAATCGGCCTTAGTAACCTTCCACTCACCTCAGAGAAAGTTTTGTGTCCGTCAATTGGATCTTTAAAGGGTAATCTTCAACATTGTCTATTCGTTGAACTGTTAGCTTCTCACCAGTTTTCGTCAAAACACACGTCGGGGAGAGTACGATAACTTTGGCGCCAAAAATTGATAATGGTTTCTTGTAGAAGGGTCAAAAATAAGCATTTTTTACTATGGGTGGGGGGGTCTACCTCACCCCGTTTAGGAAGTAGGGGCAATTTTAGAAAAAATTACTTAAAATTAAAAAATAATTATTAAAAAAACAACGGCAACACTTACAGTAATTTAATATACTGTTTTTGAAAGCTAGGAATCTAAACTTGAATCCTGCATTTAAGTTAAATTATTTTAGCCGATAGTTTTTTAAAAAATTCGCAGGCAAACTCAAAATTTTGATAAAAAAATGGAAAAAAAGTTTAGACCAATTTTTCTCAAAATTTTGAAATGATGCGCCACATTAGCTAATAATGTGGTGTGTGTAAAGTTAATGAAAATATTAATTCTGAATCGAACACAAAAAACCGAAACGATTTATGTCTTCCAGTTTTTGAGAAAATTGAAAATTAATAAAACTACTTTCTTATGAGATTTTTGTTTTTTGGTATTTACGTTGATTAGGTTCATCTTTGTAAGTTAAGTACAGCAATTCATTTAGTGTTACCGAGAAAGCACCACGAGGAGGTAGAATTGCATTGCATTCCGCGTCCCAGTCGGTCAGTTGTTGAGTAAGTCAGGAGTTAGTTAAAAATAGTAAAGTCAATGTTCATTTATTAAAGAGGTATGTAAGTCTCGTCAATGAAGTCATCGTCCGTACTGGTGTTACTGTCGAGTTCATTGAGTTCGTCGTTGATGGTGAAAAGCCCCTCTAAGTGCTCACTGTGAACAGTGGGAGGGTCGAAGTCCTTTAGTTGCAAACCCATACTTTCTTCACCATCGATAAAACCTGGGTACACTTTTTTAACGTCTAGTAAAAAGTACTAAGCTCATTTTAGGTGCATCAAGCTAGCAGGACACCTTTCCCATATAAACGATCCAGAATTGGATATTTGTTGAGAAATGGACACCCAATTTCTCGAAATCCAACAGAGCGATTAATTTTTTTTTTGCGTAACGAATTAGCAACTAAATAGCAGCTAATTACTACATACTCTTTATTCTGAATTTTGAAAAGTGTCCTGCTAACTTGATGCACCTGCTCTCTTTTACTGTAGTGATGGTGCTTTTTGAACATTACATTTGCATTATATAGGTATGTAAGACACAAACATACATTATTAAGAAAATTATATATTTGCTGCAGTCGTACAGTATTATCTAATGTGAATTTTTTATAATGCAATACATTTTCATGTCTGAAAATTTTAAATGTGCAACTTTGGGCCACGTATATGTATATTTAAAATTCAGCTGTTGACTTGGATATATGTAAGACAAATTGAAAGTTTAAATCCAGATTCTTTAAATGCAAAAGAAATTTGAATCCAGATTCTTTAAATGCAAAAGAAACTTTGCATACGCCCAACCTCGCACATACCCCAAATCCTATAGTGTGCCAAGCAGGGGGGTTGCAGGGGGCAGCATGCCCCCCCCCCCCTTACATATCTCACTATTTATACGCCGTTGTGCTGGGTGCTAGCATTGTATATACCTATGTAAGCAACAAAAAAAACAAAAATCTCATACAAAAGTAGTTTTAGAAATTATCAATTTTCTCAAAAACTAGAAGACATAAATCAATTCGGTTTTTTGTGGTCGATTCAAAATTGATATTTGCATTGACCACAAAAAGCCAATTCAGCGCATCGTTTCACAATTTTGAGAAAATTTAGTCTAAGCTTTTTTTTCCATTTTTTTTATCAAAATTTTGAGTGTGCATGCTAATTTTTTTAAAAACTATCAGCCAAAATAATATAATTTAAATGCAGATTCGTAGCTTTCAAAAACGGTATAGTAATTTACTGTAAGTGTTGCCGTTGTTTTTTAATATTTATTGTTTCATTTTAAGTCATTTTTTTCTAAAATTGCCCCTACCTCCTAAACGGGGCGAGATGGACCCCCCCCCTTCCATAATAAAAAGTGCTTGTTTTCGACCCCTCTAAAAAAACCGTTATCAATTTTTGGCGCCAAAGTTATCGTACTCGTGCCCACACGTCGGATTATCAAGAAAATCCTTGCCTATTATCAGATCGTTTCTCAAAATTGTGTCAGCCACAACAATTGCGCAAACATTAAACTTAGCCCCATCGATATCAATATTGGTGCAGATACTCCCAACAGCTTGGCATCTACTCTATCTCTACTCTATCTATTTTCCCGTATGATATGGAACCATTTGATCTTTTCAATCAATTCAGCAATATCTTTGAAACTGCCGCAGCTAAGCTCGAATTCATCTGTGGATCATTTAACCCTGTCAATATGTACTATATTATAGTTGTATGTGTATCTGCTAGCTTGATTCGTTTACCCATCATATATATTAATTTCAAAATAATAATTTTCAATTGTTTCATCAGACCTCTTGACCCTTTTTACAAGTTGCTGGTGCATCTCCACTTCACTTATCTGATGCGGAAAACTTACGCTTAAACCATCTGCCAATTGCCCCCAGGACCTACACTCCTCCTGCATGGAATCCCACCAATAACGAGCAGGCCCTTGCATTTTCGATGCAACTGCCATTAGCAAGGCCCTTTGATCCCATTCGTACAACTTGGACAAACTCTCGATCCTTTTGAGCCACAAATCCGTTGACAAAGAAAAAACGTCATCAGGTGAAAAATAAGGAATTGAATCGGCAATTTCCTTAATGTTCCAAACACCTTTTGTGTTGTTCTAGAATTTGCTGTGGTTTGCGCTTCATAGTTCTTGATTTTCGCAGCCAACTATCATTTCCATTCTCGCAATTGAAGGTTTTCGTCGGTTAATATTTCAGTGCTAGAGCTGAATGTTGAATTATTTAAATCAACACATTCACCACCATTTTCAGCCTGCGCCTGCTCATTCTTTGATGTTCCAGGCGGTTGTTGCATCTCTAAGTTTCCCTTATCAAACTCTGTCTACTGGAAGCTCTCTGCTCTTAAGCTCCTCCTGGAGCTGCTTGATATTCATATTCTGCATTTAACCTACAAGTTGAAAAATAACATTAGCAATTGTATCCACCCTTAAAACAACATGAATGTACTTCAATTTCAAAATCTTCTATGCTCAAACTATATATATCCGCTTTATTAGATGCCAGAATTTCAAAAATATTTAAAAGACCAACGAACAACGATACAAACAAAGCCAGCTTTGTTCTTCTTCTTTTTTTCTTACTCAACCAACCTTTTCATTGCTGACGTTCATATACATTTTCGTGAACCGAAAACTCAAAGAACGAAATTAACCTACAATTCCAACCATCATCTTCTCTTTTCAACCAACTGTTTTATGTCTGTCATCCGTATACTTTTCCGTAAACCGAAAACGCAATAAGAGACAACCACACTTCAACTATCATTTTTCCATATTCATATAAATATTTACTTTTCCGTAAACCGAAAACGCAATAAGAATAAAAAGAATCACAGATCACCATGCATACATATATACTTAATACATTCACACATATACTATCTCTTTCGAGCTAGACAACCAATAACGCTTTTTCAGACACAAAACGAAATGTACGGTTACTCTGGATTGAACTGATAATAATTTTAAATTAAATTATAACATAAATCCACCTTATACCACAACCAGTGAAGCATCCAAAACAGCAAATCAATTAAAAACTCTAAAATACCACCGTCCAAACAGATTCCTGTTTCACTTTGATCGCAATAATAAGTGATATTAACATGTTCAATTGTTTATAAATCACTAGATTTTCTCTTAACTGCCAATATTTCCAAGATTTAATAAGTTCTTTATCCCACTTCTGAACTTTAACAACAATAAAAATCAAAATTAACAAGAATATATATCTGTTTTACATACAAAATGTCAAATTAATTTTTTTAAATGGCCATTAGTTCTTAAATCCGTTATTTCTCGTTATTTACTCCTCTTGAAGGTCAATTTACAGGTACATTACGTAAAATTATGTTTCATTTGCTGTATGCAACGTAGCGACATCCTGCTGAACTCACATCTTTACCACATTCATGCCATTCAATCGGGTAACGAAAAATGCATTAATCATGGCTGTAGAGCGAATATCGTAGACCGTAAGTCGTTTTTGAAAAAAAAAAAATATGGTCGATGACTGTATCTGCCCGCTGACCGCAACTAACTGTGCATTTTGTCGACAGCGGTTCCATAATCTCGTGGATGGTGTTCACATTGGTCGTCTTTGTACTTTTGCTAACTCCAACCTCATGGTGAGAAAAATTCAGCTGATAAACCAAACAGTAAGTTGTTGTCAAAAACAAATTTCAAGCTACCCTAAAAATTCTGACTACAAAACTGATTTAAGCAGCAAATTTAACCTATCCGGTTTTGGTATTTTGAGGAAATTTTTAACTACTTTTTCGCACATTTTGGGCGGTTCTCGGCCATAACTTGAGTAATGTTGGTTTTTAATGCGTCAAGAGTTCGGGGATTATTCGCGTAAACATGGTCTTTTGCGTAGCCCCACAAAAAAAATCTAACGCTGTCAAATTGCATGAGCTTGGTGGCCAATTGACGTCGCCAAAACGTGAAATTACGCGATGAGGAAACTTCTCACGCAATAAAGTCATAATTAGTCGTGTTGTTTGGCTTGTCGCCCCGCCGGGAAATCAATAGATTCGGATCATCAGCAACACTTGCACTTACCTTACGACATCAGTAACGCTTCCACTGTCTTCAAATTTCTTCACAATTTTATAGATGGTTAAGCGATCCATTATCGTAAATGACAAACATTCAACTAATATTATGACACTTCAAATGACCCTGTATATTTAATTGAATCGGCGAGTTGAAGAACACTACAAGATACTTTTGAGAAAAGCAGATATAACTTCATGTTTTGCAAAAAAAAAAATTAATTCTGTATAAAAATGTGAAGGGATCTCGTTTCCTATTTGCCTATTCCACAAATGTCCATATTGAGAAAATTATTCACGTGAAAAGACCTTGTCAAGAAGAGTTCAAGAAAATGAGATCTCAGAGATTTCGCTCCCTCAAAAATTGATCAAGCCAATTCAAAATTTTGTTACTAAGTATTTGACAGGAAAACTGAAAATTTAGCGGAGGAATACTGTTAATGTGACTGATATTGCACTAATCTCTGAGGTTCCTTAGCTGTTATTTATATGTATTAGTATTAAACACTCAGTGAAATGTTTAATGTAATTAATAATAGCCGCATTTTATTACCGCTGATGATCCATATAAATCATCTCATGAAAATAAATCGATACGGATCTTAGCGACAACTGTGTTGTATACTCATACCTATGTCTTTTTTCCTTACGTTTGTTTATTTTTCATGTATTCGTTGTCTCTTTTCTTTAAGCGAGAAACAGATTGGCACAGCAACTTCAACAGCAAATGATAACACCGAACAACGAATGAAGAACGAATAAATTCAAAGTGGCTTTGAATTTTCGGTGTTCGATGTTACCCGACCAACGTGAGTGTAAATGCGACAAATATTTAATCGAACTGTGATGAATTGGGACACTCCACGTTTTTCTTATTATTACTTTATAATTTTACAGATAGAAAATTGTGAAACAATTTAAGAAATATTACTCTCCGTAGCTAAGTTACGAAAGATTAATTGTAGTGTACATTTAAGTAGCCAACTCTTCGTCCAGCAGGATCTTTTCTTTTTTGTTCACTGTTAAAAGCGCCGCCACTGCCAACAATGTGTTGTTATCCATTTTGCTGTTAAGAACGAACTGAACATAAAAACGAAATAATCTACATGCTTCTTCGTTGTACGTTGTTTTTAGGAAGAACGAACAACGTACAACGTTCACTGAATGAAGATCGAAGATTTAAATGCAGCAGCTAAAATTAAAGATCCAGCAACAGGAGCTTCAACATGAGCTTTTGGTAATCATAAATGAACTAAAAATATTGGTATTTTTACTATATCTTTAAAATGTTCTACCCTAGGTTTGAGCCATACAATTTTAACGCACATTAAATCTCGGTGGAATTTCGAATAATGAATTTTTCCTTAACATTTTATTTTAAGACGTTCTTTTTTAATGATTTTTCGATTTTTATTTTCCAAAATTTCCGCCTCCCATGCAATTTTTTCTTGTCCCGACCGAGTCTACAGGCCCTAGACTGTTGACGGATCTTGTGCAAAACATCCTGTAGATATAGAGGTTGCTAATCGAGCTGACGGAAATGCCGTAGCTATGAAATTCATAGTTAATAAATTAACAACTTGTCGACATATAATAATAAATTAATATCTTATACATACTTACTTACTAACTAGTCTTACGCTAAGCCCTTTCAGCTTTTCCAACTCAGAATAATTTGTCCCAATAATTTCTTCTCCCTGTTCCATCATAAGACAACAAAAACAAAACACGAAATTAATAAATTATTAAAAATGTCAACGACTGGGATCAAACCAAATATATAAACCACTTTTATTTTAAAAGGTTAAAATTTTGCATTTATATTCATAAGTTTGTTTTTTTTTTTTAATTGAAATAAGAATCCGATTTATTTAATTTTATCTCATGCAGATCTTTGCAAAAATTTCACATCTAATGTAAATGGTATGAATAAACGTAACATGTATGTGTATACTGAATTTAGAATTTCAAACTTTGTTCAAAATATTTATATAAAAAGTTTTCATACATTTATTATACTGATATATGTAAATTAAGATTTCTTAAAAAATTTTAAGATATAATATGCTTGTAATGTCTACTAGATATTGAAAAGTCGAAAAGGGGCGGTCTATAAAGACGGGGTATTATTAACGCCTTCAGAAATATGAATTCGAAAAAAGTACATAAACATTTTAAGATACTTGAATGAAAAATACTTGGTAAAACAAATAAGAAATATTTATTAGATTTTATTTATATATTTAAGTATTTAGATTTTAAAAATTTAAGAAAATAAAACAAAAATAAAAGCAAAACAGAAATGAGAGAGATATAAAGAGATTGTTAGTAAGTAACTGGTAATAAGAACGGTGCAAATGAAGTGTGAACATTTATGTGAGTCATAATGCAGATATTTCTAAAATAAACAACGTTTTTAATATAAGGTACCTACATAACAAACAAAAATTAAACATATTTTAAATAAAAAAAGGGAAAAACCCTTTCATTTTTATACTAAAAAATCAACCAAAAATACAAAAATATAAACAGTAAAAATAAACATTAAGAATAGTAAATAAAACTTACAAATTATTAATATATTATAACAAACTAAATTGGTTTGTGAGTTGTATATTTAAAAAAAAAAAAAACGAATAAAATAATTTGAAAATATATATATACATAAATATATTTAAAATATGTTTCAAAAAAAAAAAACTTTTGTCTAAATAGTTTGGAACGTTTCATATCAGATTAGTAAGTAGTGAAAGTTCAGGTACTTCACTAGCGGAGATCATTAACCAAAAAAACCCTTACAGTAACAACAAACGGACTGAGCCACAAAAAATAATAACATTTTTTCGGGTAGGTATACTGTACATCCAGTTTTTGAGAAAATTTAAAATACCTTAATCTACTTTTATGTTTACTAAATGGAAAAAGGATCTTTAAAGCAACCGATTGAAGTCAAATTCAAGGAAAACTTATTTTTGTTAATTAAAATTCTCTCAAAAACTGAAAATTTAAGCGTCTGGCTTTTTAATGCTTGATTAAAAATTGATAAGAGCATTGACGGGGAGATAACTAAGGTTGAAAACATACTGCTGCTCTACCTAGTAGTGTCATCACTGATTTTTTTTAAATATCGATGTGGCAAGGACGTTTGAAAATAAGTGGTTTTCCTAGAAGTCAAAACTCAATATCTCAGAATGTGTTAAACATATCAAAATAACTTTATTATTATTTTAAAGACAAGAAAAATACTTTTCATTTGACATCAATATCATTTTTCTACGTCAATTATTTCGCCCGTTCTGGACAATTATTTGGAACCAAATCTGAAATCCTTATTTTGCAATCGGCAACTTCAAGCCCGCATATCTGGACTTTCCCATGAACGATTTTGAAAATATTTTACTCATGTATTTTGCTTCACGTCACCTTTCATTTGATACCAAACTCGTTCGTATACACTCTGGGTCAAAGCTCCATAGTTAAATGGGCATTCCCTTTAATATGTAGAAAATAAAATACTTTTCACTTGGGTATCAAAAACTACAATACTTCATAAGAACTCTCTTCTGCTGAATAACCACTGAGGAATGATGCAACCGATGGTGGATTTGAATATTGTTAAGTCGAAGGAGCAGACAATATGTTACTGGATTTATATACTCCGATTTTATGAAATCGTAAGGAAATTGCTGCTTGTGGAAGTGATCTTACATGAGGCAGTAGGTTGTTAAAAAAAGCTTCATCTTCATCAACTGTTGTTGGGGGTCGAGTTTGATTCTTTTCCAACATCTTCAACCTTCGTTCCTCTAATCGAATCAAAGATTTCCCAATTTCATCCGAAGGTTGTTTACGTAAATCATCGGGAATTGAAGTACATATTATTAATGGCCACCTGACTGTCAATTAAATCGGTAGACTTCTCAGGAAAACATCCCACCGAACATCGGGAGGTAAATTAATCTTGTAGGAAAACATAAGGCTTTCAAAACATTTCCAACCTGATTTCCAGGAAGTCTGAGACCCATCGTCTCCAGAGCGAGAAAGTGGTTTCTTCTGTATTTTCTTGCGAAAGGTGTCTCGAATGTCTTCCATTTAGCTCGTACAACATCCCCTCAAAGTAAAGAGTGATTGACTCTCATAGTTACAATATTTCTTTTTTTCAGATATCTTGCTACTAGAACATCTTTCAAAAGTCTTGGATTAACATTTGGAGTGGGAGCAAGTACAGTTGGTTGGATCGCACAAGAAACCGATGACGCAATTTGGCAAATACTTCATCCTATTCGTATGCCAGTACCTTCGGCGGAAGCAATTTCTCGGAATTTTTTAGAGAAATGGAATTTTCCTCTTTGCCTTTTGAAATTGCTGATTTACTAACTTGTTGACTCTTTGCTCCATCTTCGAACGACGTCGCACTCTGTGTGCTATCCTTTCACTACACGTGTTTGATTTCTCCCATTTTTTGGCTACAAAAAGGGATCTATCTCGTCCCGTTTAGGCAAGAGCGCCAATTTTCTAAAAAAAAAATTCAAGTTACGCTTCCCTACAGCTCAAAGTGCCGGTTCCGGTCCTTCTTTCTTTTTTCCAATAATTTTTATTCATTGATAAAGTTTAAAATAAAGTGGTGAAAATGAATAATAACTGATGTAGTGAAGGAAAAGTAGAAGAATGTAGAAGTCAAGAAATAGGACGTAAAGTATCTCTTTTTTGTCTTAAGAGAGGATAGTGAAAAAGAGATATTTTTAGAAACCTGAAAAAAACTTCGGTGGCCATTGATCCACTTATGATTTTTCATAGATTGTGTATTGCGAAGGAATCGGAAAAAAGATTTAAAAGCTATCTTTCGTTTGAACTTTCACCTTTTCCGTTATCACTTTTACAGAAGAGGAAATGTGAAAAAGGTACAAAATCTTCCCCCCCACATATTTTAAAATTAAAACTGAAGCTAAAAATAGTTTTAGACAGTTTTTTGAGATACTCATTCTCATTCTTAACATCTGAGCGTAAATTTTTTGTTAATTCCCTCCGTCTTTGGAACTCTTTACCCCGAAATATAAAAGAAAATCAAAACGCAACAAGCATAAAAAAAGTGTTGAAATCTCATTTTTTAGTTTAAATTTGTAAATTTGATTGTAAATATTACTGAAAATTTGATTCTTTTTTTTTCTCTCTTTAATTTTAGATAGTTCAATTTAATTAATTGAAGATTTTATTTTTTGGACGTAAAAGAAGTTGTAGTATTTTAGTAAAAATTGAATTTTACCCCATTTTGTACTTCTTTAACGGCAATTTTCAGCTGAACCAAGCATCTTAGCGACCGAAAAATGGCACAGCGTTTATTTTTAAAATACTACCTCTCCAATCACGTATCGCAAGATGCAAAAAATAAAACCTTCAAAATATTCCATTTTATGGTCCGTAAAGAAGTGGTAGGTTTGCGACAAGCGCGTTTGGAAAATGCTTTTTTATTTCTTTAACAGCGATTTACTTCTGAACCAAGCATCCACGCGAGTTAAAAAAGACACAGCCTTAATTCTAGAAAGTGCTACCTTTTCAAAGATTTATCGCAATACAAAAAAATACGCATGACTGGGTCGCACGAACTTGCTCTTATTTGCGATCACATAGTCTGAAATAAATAAGCTATGGGAGTCTACATTTCATCCATTGCAGGTGGTTTTATGTGAGTATATTCAAGGAATATTATGCAAGGAAATTATGTTATTTCAAATGGAAAATTGTTTTAAATCAACAAAATTAGAAATAAATTGATTGCGATGTACCCCATCTGATTTCTTACATAAATCTTAATTTATTAGAAATAAATTTTAAAAATCGTAGGACCGGTTTTAAAAATTATTAATTTCTTATATATAAAATTCCGTTAACATTTTTAAGAAAAAAAAATGGTAAATCAATTATAAGAATTTATTAATATGGAGTTAAAAACTTAATGTTCAAAAAATCTTCCACCTGTTTTCGAAACATCGCATTTTCAAAAAATAATTTTAAAATTTTTTTTAAAAATTCGAAAATTACTTTTTTGAAAATTTTGATATGCAATATTATTACTTATTTTATTATACAGGGTGATTTGCATATGGTGTGACAAAAAGCTAGAGCCTGTAGGTTGGACTTAGAATAGGTTGGACTTAAAGTTCTTCGTATAAGCTGAAGATTTCCCCCGACCCACGGTAAGGGATCTGACGCTTCGAATAAATATTTTATTTTAAATTTAAAATACTTGTGTTTTATTTAAAGTGGCTGCGTTCTCTAAAAGAGAACGAAAATTTATATTTTTAAAAAACTAGATTCCACGATCTAAAACTACCTCCTATTGGGATACATTTCAGCATAGAGTCTTTGCGCTTCACGACTACGACCATGAGCCATACCGTAGCAGTAATGCATATCCGTTAATTCGGCACGAGGGTAATTTGACATTGTGATATGTTGACGACTGACATTCAAATTAGAAATAATTTGTTCAACAAAACTTTCTTGCAATTTATTTGTCTTTAGTTTAAAAAATTACGCGACGTTTTTTTCTTTACTTCAACAGGTAGACCCCGTCGCCAAGCCGACCCACCGTAATAAAAAAAATGGCATGTCAATTTTAACCCAACGCTCTCACGCAGGTGTGAAATATGGTTAATCCAGTACTTTATCACTTTATTGTATACTTATCAGACTGATAATAAAAAGAAGAGTAAAAAGAAAGTGGTTTTTGTTATTTTTGATTTTCTCAAAAACTGCAAAATATTACGACATCCGTTTTTTTGTATTTGATTAAAAATTAATAAGAGCATTGAATGTTAGACAAAAAAAAATAATACTTAATTAAGTAAAATTTTGAAAAAAAAAAAATTGTTAAAAAAAAATAAATATTTTTTTTTTCAATTTTTTTACTTTGAAAATTCATTTTTCAAAAACCATTCGCTCGAACGACTTTATTTAAAAACAAAATTAAAGAATAGATTTCTGGCTTTTCAAAATGCTACAGCAAGACTCCATAGGTATTACCGTTATTTTTTAATATTTTTTTTTTGTTTTAAGTCATTTTTTTTAGAAAATTGCCCCTCCCGCCTAAACGGGGAGAAAAAGACCCCCCCCTTCCCATACGATTTTTTTCTTGTCTAAGTCCAACCTACAGGCTCTAGCTTTTTGTCACACCTTATGGAAATCACCCTATATACCTACTTATAACAAGCTGGCTATTAAAAAAATTAAGTTTTGAACGGTAACAGATAATAAGGTAGTCGAAAATAAAAAAAACACATTCTATGGGAGGTGCTATTACTAATTGTTCAACCGTAGGAGTCGTTTTTTGAGAAAAAAAGCTTTCTTTAATGGTTTTTAAACATTTGTATGGGAGGTACCATTATTTTTAATTATAAGAATAAATTTAGACTAAAATCTTTTAGATAGGTAGTGTTAAAAAATGCTTTTGCCGAGTTTAATAAAAATCAACCAAGTCGTTTAAGAAATATCGAGTTTTCAAAAAAGAAATTTCAAACTTTTTTAAAGAATTAAAATAATATTTTTTTGAAAATTTCAGTACACAATTTTATTTCAAATGTATTAGTTCTTCTTCATAAAAAAATTCATCAAAATCTGTTGAACCGTTTTCGAGAAAAGCGAAAATCAAAAAATTGTTATTTGGGAGGTGCCATTAATAACAATTTTTATGAACCATTTTTTTCATTTAAAGGCAACTGATAACTACTTAAATTTATTGAGTTTTAAAAAAAAATCTGTGGAGCCGATTTTGAGAAAAATAAAATTGGTCCTAAAAAAGAAACAAAACAGGTGGTACCAAGTTTAAAGAAAATCGATCCTTCCGTTTAGCCTGTAGTCGTATGGACAGACAGACGGACGTTTTTGCGAGACGCACTTTTGTTGTCTTCCCTATCATCGTAATGTCAAGTTTGATCAAAAACTCGAGTTCGTTTTTTTGTACGAATTCATAACTTGCCATATATTACCAATGAATAAACATAATAATATAAAGGTGCCACGGGGGGAAAACTCCACCAAATCGGAGTTTTAATATGATAGGGCGGTGTATTCAATTCAAATTTCCTTAATGCTTCATAGAGTCGTTTATTTAAAAAGGAATTTTTTCAGTTTTGTTTGTGTAATTTCTATCGATTACTATGGAAACGGTTGTTCTGTTTCTTTCTTATGATATTCAGAAACTGTGTGTATTAGTAAGGAAACGAATGCATTTGTGTTTCGTTAGAAATTAAGGTTTTTTTTTTTTAAATTAGGTATATGTACATTACATACATATGTATGCTTGCATGTAGATGAAAATTATTTTCGGTACGATTTCAGTTAATAAGTAAAAATGATTTAAATCAAAAAAGGGGATATAGTTTTTCATGATATGAAAGCTGCATTGTTTAGATACAATTATAATTTTGGTTCTACTGATTTGATTGTTAAGGTAAAGATTTTAAAATGCAGGTAATAAAACAAGCTACATGCTAATAGAACTTTATTTAAGCTATGGAAAAGAGAGGGATTGGGGGGTACGCATAGTATTTTAAAGTTCAAGTTCAAGGTTTTTTAAAACGCTATTGAATTGACTGGACTGAAGGTTTGTATTACGAAATTATTATGTATTGAAAACAAGTAAAATACTATACTATATAGCCCCAAACGGCGCAGTGTCAAAAGTCCACAAGTCAAAAGTCCACAATGCACTTTTCACCCACTTGGATGAGTTACAAGTCCACAGATAAATTGTGAACTTTTAACCTACCCAAGTGGGTCAAAAGTCCACAACATCTCGAGTAGTTAGTCCACAATATTGAGAAGAAGGTGGGCCATACGTCCACAATTATTGTAATGACCTATATAACCAAATATTTTCGAAAAGTGTCTTATGAAAAATAAAAAAAAATTCTTTTAGGAAAAAATTAATCATATTTCTACAGAAAATTCAACTTGAACAATTCGACTAAAAAACAATTGGACTAAAACAATTCGATGAAATTATCGCCAAAGTAATTCAAAATAAAATCTTTTACTTCAAAATAACCTTTATATTTATTTTTAAATTCTTCTACATCGACTAAAATAAATTAAAACTTAAAATAAGAAACTATAGGTAACTTCCGGCCAAATAAATTCTATATTTGGACAAAAATATAAATTTTACGGCATATAAACAGTGAGGTTGGCATGGGGGGTATGCTGCCCCCTGCAACCCTCCTGCTTGGCTTCACTATAGGATTTGGAGTAGGTGCGAGGTTGGTTATATGCAAAGTTTTTTTTTTTTAAGTTTCATTTTTAGAATTTATAAAGTCATAGTGAAATTTGTTGTTTCTATACACTAAAATGACAACTTCAAATAATTAGATGTGGACATGAAACCACAATCTGCCGGTCATTAGTCCACAAAGAAATTCTGTGGACTTCTGGCCCAATTGGATGGGTCAAAAGTTTGGGGACTTGTAACTCGCCCAAGTGGGTCAAAAGTCCGTTATGGACTTTTGACTTGTGAACTTTTGACACTGCGCCACCCCACACAAGTAATTCTGCATTTACATTTTCTACGAAGATTTTTCCGAAAATCGAGTAAAATGTTTTTCAAAATCAGTAGCGTGCCATATTTTTGCACCATATTAAATTGAAATAACTCCTCCACAAAAAGTTTTTGCCCTCCCGTGAATTTCCAATAGCATCTGACACAAACCCAACGTCCTCTTCAAGGCACATCTGAGTCTGCACTGAATTGCTGGGCCAATGGCCGTTGGCTGCTGCTTAATGTGCATTCAGAATTATCACCACAGATTAGCCACATGAAGATGAGAATCCCCGACAGCCATTTTAATTTGCCTACAAGCTTGAACTGGAAGTTATCAGATAAAAAATGAGAATGTGTGTATAAAAATCTCACACATAGACAGTAGGGATCTTCACAGACCTAGTTAAATTGTTGTTGCAATTCACATCTATTCATCGACGCGGGAAAAAATTACAAATACAACAATGTAAACAAATGGGTTTTGGAGGGTGAAACGTACGAAACATTCTCATCTTCATATGGCTAATCTGTGATTATCACCCGTGTCCATTTGGTAATTTGTTCAGCTTTTTTTCCTTGAGTTTCTGTTAAGGTGCTTTTGATTTTATAGCTTTAAGAAAAAGCTTTTAATGATGAGTGTTACTGGCTGAACACAATAGAAGCGCGTTCGCACCTGTCAAAGTTAAAATACGTGAAATTTCGTTAAAGTGAATACAATGGAGACGCAGCCGCGAACGCGACTCTGGGAGTTAAATAAGTTTTAATAATCACGCGCGTGCGAACGCGCGTCTATTGTGTTCAGCTAGTTATCGTGCACACTACGACAACCCTGTGAAAGCTCTAATGACGGACAGATTTATGCAATCCACTGTAGCCAGAATGAGAGGCAAACGTCCTATCTTACCTACACTGCCAATTTTTCTTGGACAGAGTATAAAACTAAATACACACAAGAAACTGTAAAGAAGGCGAAATAGAACGAAAACAGACTGGAAAAATCGTGTGAGTTTTGAGGAACAAACGATTTTGTCCCTTCCCCTAGCTTTTTACTCCCTTTACCCAGAAATAAAAGATTGGCATTGGAAAAATTGTTCAAAAATTATATTATATAGTACAAAATATTTTTTAATGTGGAAAAAAATATAAAGTACAAAATGTAAGAGGGTGATTCGCTATGACAAAAAGCTAGAGCGTGTAGATTGGGTCGAGACATGACAAAAATTTAAAAAAAAAAACGGTATAATACTTACAATGGTATGTTATACTTTTTTGTAAAGCTTGAAATCTCTTCTTTTATTTTATTTTTTAATAATGTTGTTTTAGTGAACGGTTTTTGAAAAAAAATTTTCAATCTCAAAATTTTGAAGAAAACAAATTTAAAAATTTTGTTCACAATCTTACGTTATTCAGTAGTATTTTTTATTTTTGATAGTGCTCTTATTAGTTTAGTTTTTTTCCAAACGCCAAAAACCAGATGCTAAAATCTCTGCTAGTTCTTTAGAAAATTGAAAATAACAGAAATAAAAATCCCTTTCCTTTGCTTCAGTTGCTCTTAAGATCCGATTTCCACTACGTAGGTAGTAAAGTAGATTTAGTTATTTTCAATTTTCTCAAAAATTACAAGACATTTAAGCATCCAGTTTTCTGTTTTTGACTAAACATTTGTAAAAACATTGAATTTCTGAATTTAAAAACAAAAATAATAATAAACAACGTACATTTTTTGAAAAAAATTAGTTTGAAATACTTTTTTCATTTTTTTTTTTGAAAATCGAGGTTTAAAATTAATTTTTCAAAAACTGTTCCCTTAAACAACTTAATTTAAAAAGAAAATAAAAGAAAGAAAGAGTTTTCAGTGTTTGTTTGTTTCAATGTATAGGATCATTGTAAAGTAAAAACGGAGGTAGTAACTACCTACTTAATGTAGTAACATTTTGAAAAAAAAAAATCATATTAAAAAATAAAATTAATTTCACAAAAAGTATTCAGTCAAGCAAGTTGATTTAAAACAAACGTTGATAAATGGAATTTTAGCTTTAAGAAAAATTATAACGGAATAAAGCGCTGTTGTTTTTGAATAATTGTTTTTCTATTTTAAGAATCTTTTTCATAAAATTGCCCCACTTCCACCATACAATTCCTTTTTTTTTTGTTTTTAAGCCAACCCACATATGTAGAATGTAGATACTTAAGGTTTTTGAAGTATCTTATGCACCCACCCTTTATAATTATATACCTACAAAACAAAAACTTTGAAGAGAAGCAGGACGGTTAGTGGTTTTTTTTACAGTTTATGATAAAGTAGTGTCATATTTGCAGCTCTATTCTTTTAAAATGTTTATTTTATTAGGAATTTTGTACGGTTCTGGGCAATTGTCCCCCCCCCCCCCCGTATTTACGCCACTGGGATAAAGTACCTACATTTTTTATTTTTACTCATACCTATTCTTAGACAAATTTGAATGAAATAAATTCTTTTCAGTTATTTACGATTTGTATTTAAGCCTTTGCAAATAAAGAATATATGGAAAATTCTACTGACCAAATTTATAAATGAAACATTTTAAAAATCAAGGCAGTTAAAAACATTTATTTAAATGCTCAAGATTTGATTCTAGACCAATTTACGTCCTTTACTTTGGCATAATGGAAAAATGTCGATATCTGAATTTTTAGTTAATTAAATCTGAAGTTAACGGACGAAAATAATAATTCTCTTGCTCTATTTAAATGCTTTTTTTTGTAGCATTTATGCAACTCTTGCGTGTACCTCATGGCCTGATAAAACATTGTGTTTTTTCATATTAAAAGCTATGCACATCTATTTTGGCCATATTAATATTCTGTTTTTTTTTTAATCGTTTAATTAATTAATTTAATTGATTAGTTCAGCATAATAATGTCCAGTTTTTCAGTGCGTAAATACTTTAAGGAACAATAAAATGCACTAAGTTCAGTGAAATACAACATTTAAAATACTCAAACTATTCCTAAATAGTTTTTTTTTTTTATTTGTCAATATGTAAAACAAATCTTCATAGTC
Source organism: Leucozona laternaria (assembly GCA_932273885.2). Lineage (NCBI taxonomy): Eukaryota > Metazoa > Arthropoda > Insecta > Diptera > Syrphidae > Leucozona > Leucozona laternaria. The sequence continues at coordinate 59,909,790 of OW026368.1, read as the reverse complement.
TAAGATCCGACAGCAAATTTTTGGTTTGGAGGTATAACCAAAGTTGGCAAACGTGTATGTTGAGGTATATGAGTGCTGATTTCAAATTCAATCGTCTGGCAGGATTCTTTTGTCGCCGGCGGTAGGGAAGGGGGTTTGAAAACAGCGTTTTTTCAGATTTTTGTCTCGGCGGTATAACCACTTTCTTATAAAGGGTCCGCCATATAACGTTTTTTTTTCAACTAGTGCTTATTTCGTGAATGGTAACACTTAGCTCATGTCTGATTTGACAGATAATTAGTTTTGTCCTTCCGCTAAACGAATATGGTTGTGTATACGCTTCGCTAAGTGGGCCTGCGATCGACTTAGAGAAGATGCCGATTTTCCCAAAAAAATCATCTTTTCAGATGAAGCTCATTTTGATCTTGGCGGGTAGTAAACAAGCAAAATTGTCGCATTTGGGGCACAGAAAACTCGCACGCATACATTGAAAAGCCGATACACCCAAAACGAGTCACTGTTTGGTGCGGATTTTGGTCCAGAGGCATAATTGGGCCATTTTTCGAAAATGAGCAAGGAGTGGCCGCTAGAGTCAATGGCGATCGTTATCCGGCCATGCTGAACGAATTTTTCTTCACAAAAATTGAAGAGGAGGATATTGGCAACATTTGGTTTCAACAGGACGGCGCTACGTGCCACACAGCCGAAGCTACACTCGATGTTTTGCGCCATTTTCAAAAAAAAAAAGTTATTTGGCAGACCCTTTAGAAGGTGACACCCGGGGAAAACTCCACAAAATCGGGCGGCTGCGCTGCGGTCGCCTAAAATATTATGATAGGGCGGTGTATTCAATTTGAAATATTTCCTTAATTCCTTAAGCGGGATATACATTGTTCAAATGCTTGTCATGCATAGAGAGTGTATTAGTAAAAATGAAACACGTATACATACATTGTGTGTATGCTTGAAGCAAAATCAAAATGTTTTGATTTTTGTTCAATCAGATAGCCAGGATTGAAATAATGTATATTTGAGAATGATTGCTTGATCATGCATATGTAGGCACATTTTCGCATAGAAATTTAAGTAAAAATAAATGATTGAAGACTCATGCATGGAGTGTGTCGTCAAAAAAAAGTATTTTCAGTTTTGTTTTTGTAATTTCTGTCAATTACTATGGAAACGGTTGCTGTTTTTCTTTCGTATGATATTCAGAAAGTATTTAATTTATTATTTATTGATTCTCTAAAAACATGTTAAATACTAAACAGCCCCAAACAAGTTAGAAAGCTAAACAAAAAATAGTACAATTATTGCCAGGTTTGCAATTATGTACATAGTGTACCGTTAAATTAAGTAAAAATGGATTACAATGAAATGTTTTAGTTTGTTCAATTATATTTATGCGATTAAATCCGAACGACAACGAAACTTTTTCCTGTCTAAATTTATTTACATGGCGATTAATGAGAGTTTGGGAGAGCCTTAACGCTTATTTTGATTAGGTTAGATAAGTTTACAACCCAATGGGATAAAGTACCTACATTTTTGATTTTTTTCCCATACATATTCTTAGCCAAATTTGAATGAAAAAGATTCTTTTCAATTCTTAAAGATTTTTATTAAATCCTTTGCAAATGCATAAAGAATTTACGAACATATTTTTTTACCAAATGATAAATGAAACATTTTAAAAATCACTGCATCAGTTAAACAAAATTATTTAAATGGTCAAGATTTGGTTCTATACTCTGTTCAATTTGAATGTTCAGTACAGGCCTTATGGGAGAGCTTTTTCAAACACACTGGTGCCTGTTGCTTCTTGCACGGCACCTTAACTTAAGAAATTGCCACTGAAAAAAGAAACAAAATCACTGACTTACATTTAAATTGTTTGTGTAATCTTTTTTGAGCTCACATATTTACATCCCAATATGACCTATCTGCTCCCCGTGTGAAAGGAAAAGGAGACTGATCGCCAATTTGCAACCAACCCTTAACGACATTGTGTTGAATCAGAGTTACTATTTCTTTGGTGTTTGCTATGTAACTTTCAGGATTTAAGCTTTTTTAGGGCTTTTGATAGCAATGTTTTTGTGAGATTTGCGGCAATTTTAAATGGTCATGTGAGAGCTTTAAAATGGAGATAGCTTATTGAAATTCATACTAGTATGGGTGAAAGGCAAATATCCTATCTTCCCTGTACTGCACATTCAAATTGAACAGAGTATAGACCTTTTTCTTTGTGTGTTGAATTTACGTTTCACTAAAGTTAAGTTTGTTGATACAAAATTTGTTTGCATGTATTCTTTTGATGTACCAATTGAATCAAGTGCTTTGCTATGAAAAACTGAACATTTGGTAGGCTATTGTTTTTTTAAGCAATAATTTTGTCAGAAATTTGAAAAGCTGAAAACTCGGCCTTTGAGTTCAATAAAATATTGTGGAGCTTTTCAAATTTGTTGAGATAGGTAGTTTTTATTGGACGAGTTCAACGCACATCTGAGTATTCAGAATTCTGAATTTTTGAAGCTCTTGATTGGCCAGCTGTCAGAAAAAGTTCTGAAAATTCAGATGACTTCTGACAGCTGGCCAATCAAGAGCTTCAAAAATTCAGAATTCTGAATATTCAGATGTGCGTTGAACTCGGCCATTAGTGAGCTTCAAAACCGATTGGATTCGGAAATTTGTATTCAATTTATGTAATTTTGTCATTATGGATAGTGGCTAAATATATCGTTTGCCGAGAATAACTAGGTAGTATGTCGAAAATGATGCGTAGCTTTCAATTAAGACATAGAGATATCGTGCATGCAGCTCTTGAATGTGTCTCGAATGTTTCACTGCATGAATAAAGCTGCACACCTATTTTAATGTTCTGTTTTTCAAATCGTGTCGACCCGAACAGCTTTATTTATTGGGTTAATTTAGCACAGTAATATTTACATTAATAAGATATGTAAGATAAAACAAAATTAAATCGAAAAATGAAGCTGCTTGTGTTCGACGATAAAGGTAAATACATATTTTTCTTGAATAAAGACTTTAAGGAATAATAGAACGCAAAAAGTTCAGCTTGTTTGAGTTACATAAAAATGTAAAAATTGGAGATAAAGGGAACAAAATTAATATATTTTAAGCTATTCAATTTGCCTTTATCTCCAATATATTTTTGTTTTATTCTAACAGGCTGAACTTTGGCGTTTTATTGTTCCTTAAAGTCCTAGAGTATACCTACATTATACAACCAAATTTGCCGTATTATCTCTCCCAGCGCTTGCTTCCTTATTTTCACGTTTAATTGCTTCAATCGAAATTTATCTTATTTTCTATTTGTCGGGGCTCAGAATTTTAATGATTTTGTATTTAAAAAAAACTAGACATTATATCAATGGGTATATACTGGACCACCACTGTATTTGAAAAAGTATAATTTGACGGCCTCTATCATCTTAAATAATTCTATGTAAACTTTCCTAACGCATATTTTTGAAAATGATATTCTTCATAAGCTTAAAAATATTGTTTGTTAAGATTTAAATATAAGTTAGACAGTTTACCGAGCATGGAATTTATATAAAACAAAAAGTAATTATATTGTGAAGGAACGATGTCAAAAATACTATCCCCTGTGAACTACAATACTTAACTACCTTACTCACAAAAAACATCTTTCTCAAAAATCAATTTTGAGCCGTCACTTGAAAAAAATAATTAAAATCAACAAATATAGAAATGCATGAAAAGAAATGTTTATCCACAATTTATTAAAGTTAAGTTCTGCGTAAGTCTCTTACAGCCTAATTTATTAGAATTCGCTAAACACCTCTAAACGGCTGAATAGTTATATAGTGCATAAGCATTTATGAAGCCACTATTCAACGTTGCATAAATCCTAATTCATAAAATATTTCCCTACACATTATAGTTATAATGCGCTTGTGTCAAATAAAGTACCAAGAAGGGAAAATCTATTACGTTTTACTGCCACAATTGATTAACAAAACAAAGCTCTGAAAGTGAAAAGTCAATAAACGAATTCTCCTGCACCGATAATGTACCTATTCTTGTTACTGTTTCTTTTGTGCCGTGTTAGAAAATATAGTTTAATATTTTAGAACAAAAAATTCATGGTTTTTATTGAAATAATTGTTTCATTCACTGACAGTGCGATCAAATTGAGAAGAATATAGGAACATCTATTAGGGTGGCAATTATTTTTGCAATGTTTTTTTTTATTTATTCTGTGTGTCCCACTGAAAATATTCAATTAACCTCAATTTTGGCATACATTTAAGTATATTATAAATAAAGAATTTCCATCAAATTTTATACTTTCACCGACATTTTAAGTAAAATTCGGAAAACTGCGTGCATTTTTAATGAAAAGTTTTAACTTCTCGGTGGGATACGTCGCCCTTAGCCGATTTCAAAAAAAATTAACAACATTTTGGTTTGTACAAAGTAGCTTCATAAAAAAGCTTGATAACTTTCAGGAGGGGACAAAAAAGATATATAAGCATTCCCAAAATAAGTGCCACCCTTATAACATTGTATTATATTCTCGTCTGTGTATGAGTCAAAGTGACATTTCGATACTTAAACATCCTTATGTATGCACTATTCAACCTCCAAACGCGTTTAGCTTCTAATGCCTCTTTTCAACGTTGCATAAGTTTTATGAATAACATTTTTGCGTTTAGTTGAATTATAAGGAGTGAATAGTTCTATGCACTCGCTATGATGCATTCGGCTGTTACTATATAGTCAACGTAATACAACGTATAAAGTATTGAATCAAACTTTTCCCAAATACATAGTTTTTTTTTTCTATTTTTCAATATGCAAAACGGGTTTGGTGTAACCCATCCCAGAACCACTGGTCCCAAGACAACTCATCCCCGACAACTCATACCAGAACCTTAGTGGCTGATTACATGGGTCGTTTTACTGCATCGCGTGAGAGAGGTAAATTTTATGTGCGTAAAAAAGAGAAGGTGGAATCTACCTTCTCTTTTTTACGCACATAAAATCTACTTGTCTCATGCGATGTGCTCTTCAGTAAAACGACCCATGTAATCAGTCACTAAGGTTCTGGTATGAGTCGTCGGGGATGAGTTGTCTTGGGACCAGTGGCTCTGGGATGGGTTACACCAAACCCGGAGTGCTTGTTTTTATTCGAATGCGTACCTTTCATAGGGGTCACTGTTCAAGTTTCGGTCTGAGTTTTCTGCACATTGGAAAAAAAAAACTAAAAAAGAAGATATTGAAATCTTTGAAATAATAAACAAACACTAACGCCCAATTTCTTCACAGAAGTACTAAGCCAGCCTAGTACCCAGTCCAGCTAGACCAGGTACTAGCTCTGGTACTCGGTCCTAACGAAAAGTTAGTACCTATACATTTCTTCACATCACTAGTACCGGATCTAAATTCACCAAGCGGTACTAGGACTTAATACGTCAAAAACTGGTCTAATTCTGATTTTGACAATAATTTGGCATTTCAAATATTATTTTGATGTTTATTTTGAATGAGCGATTTTTATTTTAAATTATTTTCGAATGAATTGTGTCAATTTTATAGTAATTAGTATAGAGAGTGGGAAGATGCAGAATTGCAATGAAATCCTGCCGACATTTACAGGAGTGATCAGTGGTGAATCAGCTTCCAGATGAAGTACTTGATATCGGTAGAAGATTGTGTGTTAGTTTTTGCGTGGAGTTTTTGATAATTTTCTGTGTACGTATGTGTGTGACAGGCTTGGAGTAATGTCCTTTATTGTGTCCATTTCATGTTCGGTTCACTTATTCTTCACTGTGCAGTTGAACGTAAAGTTGCAGTTGGTGTGGATTAAAAGTACTAAAGTAAAGGTGGGGTCAGTACGAAGTTAGATTGCAAAACAAAAATTTTAAATAGCGACCAACAAAAATTAGATTCAGTCCCTACACTTATAAGGTAATTACAAAATACATACATTATATATGTACCTAGGTACCATAAGAAAATGAAAAATCCACAAAACCAATAAAATCCGAATTTATTGCCTATTAAATAAACTACTTATGTGAAGAAATCATTTGGTACCGATTTGAGTACTAACGACTGGTAATTATAATAACCAGGTACTAGCTGATTTTGAGGAGTCAGATAGTACCGAGACCTAACTAATACTCGGTACCAAATTGAAAGGACTAGGGACTAGAACTTGTGTGAAGAAATGAGTTGATACCGATTTGAGTACTAATTTAAGGACTAGTACTGGTACTAGCGTTAGGACTCTGTGAAGAAATTGGCCGTTATTAATTTCAAGAATTAGAACAATTAGGGCCAGTTTCACAGTCAGAAAAGTGACACTTAAGTGGGGATGTGAAACTGGCTCTTAAAAGGCTCTCCCAAACCAACGCGAATACTTCAGAGCGACGACGAAACTTACGCCTGTCTTAATTTATTTACATGGCGATTAATGGGAGCGAATCTGCGAACATTATTCAGTCGTCGCATATTCGCGCGAATGTTTCGCATTGGTTTGGGAGAGCCTTAAGAGAGAAAATAAGCAAATTATGACTTACAATTGATAACAGCTGTACGATATCTTCAAGACTTTATCTAAACCGAAAGTGAAATAGCACCCCTACCATGGCCCCAGGCACTACAATGCATTTAGGGATAGAAACCATATTATAATTATATCCTCTAAGGCTATGAAGGAGATCACAATATCGATTGTTTTTGTGACTCTCACAAGTTGTGACCACAGATTAGCCACATGAAGATGAGAATCCCATGCAGCCATTTTAATTTGCCTACAAGCTTGAACTGTCAGATATCAGATAAAAAATTAGAATGTTTGTATAAAAACCTCACGCATAGACTGTAGGGATCTTCACAAACCTGGTTAAATTGTTGTTGCAATTCACATCTATTCATCGACGCGGGAAGAAATTACAAATACAACAATTAGTCTAAGAGCTGACAGCATATTTTTGGTTTGGAAATAATTATAACCAAAAATTGAGTATGAGGGTTTGTAGGTGTATGCGTCGTGATATAGAAAACAAAAGTCTGGCAGGTTTTTTTTGGCGCCGTTGGTGGGGGTGAGGGTTTGAAAATGGCGATTTTTAAAATTTTTTATCAGAAGAATTATCACTTAAATTCTTTTTTTTAAAATGACAAATGATGCACTGTCATTTTTCCTAAGTGTAAAGACTTTTATCTTGACGATCCGATTAATAGAACTCAAGATATAAGCTCTTTAAGCGAACCTTATCTGCTTTTTTTTGGAGACTTGTTGATTTTATGCATAACAAAAAATAAACAACAAAAATCTCCAAAAAAAAGCAGATAAGGTTCGCTTACCCTGAGGCCACACGAGCAAGTACTGGCAAGCAAGTTGGGTTCACACATTGCCTGCCAAATTCGTATCTGTGTACTGGCTGTGACGTAGTTGGCACTCCACTTGCCAAGCAAGTTGCTTGCAAGTAGGTCGTTCTTTTTCTCTACTATAGTAAACAATTTTGGTTGATCTTTCAAACAAAATGGATTGAAAAAAATACATTTGGAAAGAATATTAAAGAAAAATGCAAAAATGGTTTAATAATTGAAATTCTGGACAACGAAACATAAGAGGGAATAACATATACTTTAACTAAAATTCATGTAACAAATAAAAAAACTACAGATGTCAAAATACATTTTGTTAGCTATCTGTCTGTTAAGCACAAAACTTTCAAATTCCATTGAAGGTTGTATACGATGGCAAAGGATAAAAAAACCTCTAAAAATCCGAATTTTTTCCATTTTATTTTCCGCTCTGGAAAAATGGATTTTTAGGGCAATCGGTTGACATTTGGAACGAAATATTCTCGATAGAATCAAATATAATTTTTCCCCTATCTGTCAAGCCACAAACTTTCAAATTCCGTCTACGATGTCAATGGATTAAAAAACCTCTGAAAATCCAAAATTTTTTCCATTTTTTTTCTGCTCCGGAAAAATTCATTTTTAGGGCAATCGGTTGACATTTGGAACGAAATATTCACGATAGGATCAAATATAATTTGTCCCCTATCTGTCAAGCCATAAACTTTCAAATTCCATTGAGGGATGTCTACGATGTCAATGGATTAAAAAACCTCTAAATATCCGAATAATTTTGAAATTTTATTTTTGAAAAGGGCAATTTTAGAGCTTTTTGGTAATTTGTAAGGAAATATTCGCAAATGTCAAATATTCTGTCAAGCAATGTCAAGTTTCGTACGAAAGTGAATTTTAACATTTTTAAAATGCAATCAAATTCCACACTAAATTTATTTTAACTTATTTTTTGCACAAAATCTAATTAATTCAGAAATTTTAATAAAAGGAACGATGATTGTTGACTATAGTGTAAAAAATGAACGCCCTACTTGCTTCTCTACTGGCTGCTCAACTGGCTTCGAAAAAGGCAAGCCAGTTGACGAGCAAGTTGCTTGGGTTTATATGTGTTAGTGAAAAAATGTGAATGTATTGCAACTTGCTTGCCAGTACTGGCTCGTGTGGCCTCCGGGTTAAAGAGCGATACCATACAAAGTACGTCATTTAAAAATTTAAAAGCCTGTTAAATATTTGTGAAACTGAACATTATTTTGTATGGAACAGACGTCATAAGATTTAAAAGCCTGTTAAATAGTTAAAAGGGCTTTATGAAATTGTATGTGTAATCTTTTTGTTTTAGCCTAGTACGCAGATCGCGCTAAATTTTAGCTTCCACTTTTCTCTCCAAACGTCAGCTAAGCCCCTAGCTAAATTTTGACATGAGAGCGTTGTGGAGAATATGTCAAAGAAAACAGCTGTTATCTGAAAAAATTATATTTAACAATTTTAAAGAATTTTTATTTCATTATTCCAAGTAATTTCAACCAAATAAAATGGATTCTTTTCTTTGCCCGAGATAAATAGTTTGTTTCCAAATATTAACAACGTTGCTTTTTATTTTCACAAAGCAAAATTCACAAAAAATTTAAGACCTTCAAAATTTAGCTCGAAAATACAGTATGAAACAAAAATGTGTTTTTTTAGTTGGAGCTGCGTACCACTCGGCTAAAATGCTTGGCTAAATTTTAGCTTGGCTAAACATTGGAGAGAATTTTGTATGAAAACGAAAATTTAGCGCGATCTGCGTACTAGGCTTTTGCGGTTTTTTTTAGTTTCACATGTATTAAGTAATAAGGACCAAGGCATAACGACGAAAATTGAACGTAGGGCATAAGGGAAGGAGGAGATGTTTTACTCATGAGCGCATAGGTCAATTATGGCAATACTGGGAAATTTTGTAAACATAAGCTAATTTTGCGCCGGCTTTTGACATAAAGCCTAGTACGCAGATCGCGCTAAATTTTCGTTTTCATACAAAATTCTCTCCAAAGTTTAGCCAAGCATTTTAGCCGAGTGGTACGCAGCTCCAGCTAAAAAAATCACATTTTTGTTTCATACTGTACATAACTATCTGTCAAAATTTAGCGCACGAAATAATTGTTCGGCGCATTAATTTTCGAGCTTAAAGCCTAGTACGCAGATCACGCTAAATTTTAGCTTCCACTTTTCTCTCCAAACATCAGCTAAGCCCCTAGCTAAATTTTGACATGAGAGCGTTGTGGAGAATATGTCAAAGAGAACAGCTGTTATCTGAAAAAATTTATATTTAACAATTTCAAAGAATTTTTTTATTCATTATTCCAAGTAATTTCAACCAAATAAAATGGATTCTTTTCTTTGTCTGAGATAAATAATTTGTTTCCAAATATTAACCACGTCGCTTTTTATTTTCACAAAGCAAAATTCACACAAAATTCAAGAGTTAAAGAAACCTTCAAAATTTAGCTCGAAAATTAATGTGCCGAACAATTATTTCATGCGCTAAATTTTGACAGATAGTTATGTACAGTATGAAACAAAAATATGATTTTTTTAGCTGGAGCTGCGTACCACTCGGCTAAAATGCTTGGCTAAATTTTAGCTTGGCTAAACTTTGGAGAGAATTTTGTATGAAAACGAAAATTTAGCGCGATGTGCGTACTAGGCTTAATTTTGAAGGTTTCTTTTTTTTGTGAATTTTGCTTTGTGAAAATAAAAAGCGACGTGATTAATATTTGGAAACTAACTATTTATCTCAGGCACAGAAAAGAATCCATTTTATTTGGTTGAAATTACTTGGAATAATTTTTTTTCTTTGAAATTGTTAAATATAAATTTTTTCAGATAATAGCTGGTCTCTTTGACATATTCTCCACAACGCTCTAATGTCAAAATTTAGCAAGGGGTTTAGCTGATGTTTGGAGAGAAAAGTGGAAGCTAAAATATGCGATCTGCGTACTAGGCTTAAGCATATGTTTGCTTATGGCTATAGAGCTCTTTCCATGATTTGTCTTTCTCTTTCTAATTTGACATCTAAAAACAAAAACAAAGTAGTCCCTGGTTGGACAATTTGTACATGCTCTTGGCAGTGTTATGGCCTTTTCCCTTCTAGAACGATTCTGAAAACAAAATCAGAAGCAAATTTCTCTTCTTTTCAGAAGAAGAACTGCCATTCTGACTCCAATCGAAAAGGCCATTAATAGTCCGGTCATTTTATTATTTTGTGTATTTTGGAAGTCAAAACTTAAATTTGCGATTGAATTATCTAATAATTTGTGTCTAAACACTTTAGTGTACATTTTTTCAAGTGTTTGACAAAAAACAACTAATTTTAATACATACTAAGGCTTAACTACATAAGCCAAAAAGTAAACATGTACAAAAGTAAAAATATTTTTTTCCCCTAGTGCAGTTGTTTTGTGAAAAAGAATACACACATTTTTTTTTTTTTTAAACCAAAATTTAATCTTTCTGCATCATTTTAATAAGTTTTCCATTCAAAAAAACTATTCCAAAATGAGTTGGAAAATTTTCACTTTTGTACTTTTTCACTATTTTGGCTTTTGTAGTTAAGCTTAATCACTATTATTAAACATACGACTTTTTTGGCTCGCCTTCGTACCTTTGACATTTGGTTTTGTTTTCCAACTAGGGAGTGCTGTCAGATTGTTATTTTTTTTTTTACAAATTTTACTGCCTGATTACATTGGTCTTTTTACTGAAGGCCTTTTTACTGAACTCATGATTACACGGTGAAGAAAAATCCTTTCATTACAATCCATATATATCACTCACACGTTTCATGCTGCATCCGAAAATATTGAATGAAACCGGCAGCGCATCAGTGACATTTGGGTGGAATCTACCTTCTCTCTTTTACGCACATAAAATCTCACCGATGCGCTCTTCAGTAAAACGACTCATGTAATCAGGCACTTACATTGACAATTCTGACATGTGGTGGCAGAGGTCCATTATATTTGGGCCCTAAAAGTTTGTCTACCCCACTGATCTCTATAATACACTGGATAGCGTATTCATACAAACAAAATGACTCCAATTGAAGATTGTTATACGGTGCGCTTGGCACCAGGTTTGTATAACAGTATAACTTCTTTTTGTCAAAGTGGCTGAACACAATACACGCGAGTCATGGCGTGCGTCCTTATCTTACATTGTTAAAATACATAAAATCTCGTTATAGAACGGTGTTCACATTGGACTGTCTCCTTCGACTTTTTTTCGCGTCTCTGTACTTTATCTCACACTTCATGGTGAGAAAATGATGGCGAAGAAAGTAAGGATTTTTTAATTTTTTGCTTAAGATTGTTCATTTTTTTGGCGTTTTCTTTTGTGATATCTGTTCTCTCTGTCTGTACCTTATCTTTGGCACTTAAATCCTACGGAATCCAATTTTTTTATTTAAAAGCATTTTCCTTCTAAGATTTATATTTTGTAAGTGAAATGTTTCTAATTAATCCTTCAACAAGCAAAGATTTTTGTTTTCTTTTAACGACTGCTACATGACAGAATGAGTCGGATGTGTTCACATTAGGTTTTGTGTCTGTAGCCACAAACGCGATTCTGGGAGTTAAATAGTAGGTGACATTTCTTGCGAATTTGCACAAATTGTAACTAACACTGAATTGTAATTTTTTGTTGTTTGGATAAACGCACAATTTTTTTGTTTTGCATCTATTCACTAAAATAAGTTTGTACTTAATCTTATAAAAGGGACATGGTAAATTAAATGTAGTTAGAAATATTTGTTGTGAATTTGAAGGACCATTATTTTTTTGTGTTCAAATTCCTGTCAAATAGAACTCACACAATCATATACAAAAATAAGCCATCTGAAATGGTTGAAAGAAATTCGAACGCGCACCCTGCCGCGTGTCCTGACGCGCGTATTGTGTTCAACCAGTGAACTGAAAAATGTGCGTCAAATTACTTCTTTTTTTTTAAAGAAAGACGTCAAAAGGTGCGCTTGGCACCAGAATGTCATCTTCAATTGGAGTAAAAAAAAACTGTTATACATAAAGGGAATCCACTATCCAGTGTATTATAGAGATCAGTGGTCTACCCCCTCAGTAGACCATTGTTTTTTGTTTGCTTATTTAAACTGACGTTAGGCGGAACTTCCCGATAATTCCTATTTGTTTAAAAAAAAAAAGACCACACTTTTTAGGTTTGTTCAACGAGGCTGTTCGGAACAGTTTACAACAGTTTCGAACAGAAAAGTTCTAAACTGTTCTGGTTTGCTGTTTAATGAGTCTGTCTATAACGCTTTGGAACAGTTTCGAACAGGATTTTCTGCACTAGCTTTTTAGGTAGAACAACTTAGAACAGATTTCCTGTTCTAACTTGTTCTGACGTGCTGTTCTATTCTGTTCTAATCTTACTGTTTTCAGAGCTTAGAGGATATAACTATATCATATGGAGTGCTCGTTTCTATCGCTGATGCATTGTAACGCCTGGGCCCTTGATAGAGGGCGCTGTTTCTCTTTCGGTTTATATAAAGTCTTGAAGATATCGTACAGCTCACTGATCTCTATTATACACTGGATAGCGTATTCATACTAATACAAACAAAATGACTCCAATTGAAGATTGTTATACGGTGCGCTTGGCACCAGGTTTGTATAACAGTATAACTTCTTTTTGTCAAAGTGGCTGAACACAATACACGCGAGTCATGGCGTCCGTCCTTGTCTTACAATGTTAAAATACATAAAATCTCGTTATAGAACGGTGTTCACATTGGACTGTCTCCTTCGATTTTTTTATTTTTTGCTTAAGATTGTTCATTTTTTTGACGTTTTCTTTTGTGATATCTGTTCTCTCTGTCTGTACCTTATCTTTGGCACTTAAATCCTACAAAATCCAATTTTTTTAATTGAAAGCATTTTCCTCATTGACATACTAGGCGTGTTTTTTTGCAAGTCCATATGGATTTGTCGAAAAAAACGACATCGGGACTTAGGAACTTCTTACTTACAGTACGTAAGTCCCGATAATTATCTGGACTTAGCTAAGTCCATATGGATTTAAGTTGTTGTTGTATTTACGTGTAAAACTACTAGTCCCGATGTCGTTTTTTTCGACAAATCCATATGGACTTGCAAAAAAAACACGGCTACTATATAGGGACTGCTAGTCGAATCTCATTTCCATACAAAAGTTCTAATAAAAGTCGTTCAGACACTTCTTAGCAACATTAGTGCTTTTGTAGAATATCGGCAAAAAAAAAAAACTATTCTTCAGGCCATCTCTTGCCAATTGGGCTAAACTATCATTTTTTAGCAAAGAAGCTAAGGACATCTATTATTTTTTCTTTAAAAAAACAGAGCCATCTTTTTTTATTCAAGTTTAAATTTTGACGTCTGTCGTGTTTGCCATTCATTCATTTATTTTTTTTAGGAGATTTTTTTTAATTTATAGAACAAAACTATTTTAAGGTGCAAGAGACCATCCATCGGATTGCAGGGCTTTATTCCTAGCAGTAGCAGCAAAGAATATTCTTCCTCAGTTTTTCCGCGTCGTAACCACTCAAAAAACTATTACCAGCTCCAGGGGCCCAATTCCGCAAGCGTGATTTTTTTCTGTGTGCCCAAAAATCAGTGTACACATTAAAATATGCGATTCCGTAAGAGTGAGGTGCAATCTTTTTGACAAATAAAGCGTACACAGATAGGCAAATTTATTCACGCATGTTTTGAGCGTGAATAGAAAGTGTACACGGAAAACTATTCACACTTGCGGAATTGAGCCCCAGACATATGAATGAGAACAAGGTAATTCTTTTCCATAGACATTTCTTTTAACAAAAAAATAATTATTCTTAATCTTTTCAGAATCAGAAGAAAAACCCGAAGAATGTGAATTCCCAACCAACGATGGAATTATTATTGAAGCAATTGAAGATACTAAAGAAGATATTGAAGGTATTGTCCATAGATGTCCATATAGATGTTGACATGAAACCACACGCCGAAGAGCTACTTAATACCAGCGAGCGTTGCTTGTCTCTGCGGGCCAGAACCATAAGCAAACATACTCACCCGACACACACACACAGACACTTCTCCTATTGTGTTACCTGCTGGCATGTATTTGAAATAGTATTGAGATTTCCAGATGGTCTGGGGTACTGGTCTTTCGGGGACGACATAGCCTACAGTCACTTGATTGCAAATTCCAAAGTCCTTTCGAAAAAATATCACGATTATATAGCACTCTTTTGGGGTTCATGTGAGAACTTACTTCTTGTTGCGTAGATTAAAGATGAAACGAATGGGCATTCGAATAACTTTGTTGTTGAATAGAATAGCAGCATTCACCGATGTGAATGTGGCAGCATATTTCTTGTTTTTACTATTGTTTTTTTTTGGCGATGGTTTTATCGGAACAAAAGTTTAAGTTTTGAGTTTTCTAAAAATGAATAATAAAGAAAACAAGCACAAATCTGAAATGTCAAAAGTTTCACTGTGTTTTCCGCTATACCTACGCTAGCGCTGGTGGTGTTTAGTTGGATTATAGAACACACGTGAAGTTGGTTCCTGGCAGTCCAATGATTTTCCCAATAAGATTTATATTTTGTAAGTGAAATGTTTCTAATTAATCCTTCAACGAGCAAAGATTTTTGTTTTGTTTTAACGACTGCTGCACGTCAGAATGAGTCGGAAGTGTTCACATTAAGGCTCTCCCAAACCAACGCGAAAGATTCGGCGAGACAACGAAACTTCCGCCTGTCTTAATTTATTTACATGGAGATTAATGGGAGCACCCACACTGGCGCGATGCGAATCTTCGAACATTAAGGCTGTCCCAAACCAACGCGAAACATTCGCGCGAATATGCGACGACTGAATAATGTTCGAAGATTCGCCTCGCGCCAGTGTGGGTGCTCCCATTAATCTCCATGTAAATAAATTAAGACAGGCGGAATTTTCGTTGTCGCACCGAATGTTTCGCGTTGGTTTGGGAGAGCCTTTATTCAGTAGTCGCATATTCGCGCGAATGTTTCGCGTTGGTTTGGGACAGCCTTAGGGTTTGTGTCTGTAGCCAGAAACGCGATTCTGGGCGTTAAATAGTAGGTGACATTTCTTGCGAATTCGCACAAATTGTAACAACACTGAATTGTAATTTTTTGTTGTTTGGATAAACGCACAATTTTTTTTTTGTTTTGCATTTATTCACTAAAATAAATTTGAACTTAATCTTATAAAAGGGACATGGGACAATGCAGTTTGAAATATTTGTTGTGAATTTGAAGGACCATTATTTTTTGTGTTCAAATTCCTGTCAAATAGAACTCACACCATCATATACAAAAATAAGCCATCTGAAATGGTTGAAATAAATTCGACACAAGTTTTAATAATCACGCTCAAGTGAACGCGCGGATTGTGTTCAACCAGTGAACTGAAAAATGTACGTCAAATTACTTTTTTTTTAAAGACAGACGTCAAAAGGTGCGCTTGGCACCCGAATGAACTCAATTGGAGTAAAAAAAAAACTTTTATACATAAAGGGAATCCACTATCCAGTGTATTATAGATGTCAGTGGTACAGCTGCTATCAATTGTAAGACATAATTTGCTTATTTTCTTTCTAAATTGTTCTACTTTGAGGTAATTCTTGAAATTGATAAGTTATTATTTATTATTTTAAAGATTTCAATCTTCTTATTTAGTTTTTTTCTTCAATATGCAGAAAACTCAGACCGAAACTTTAACAGCGACCCCTATGAAAGGTGCGCATTCGAATAAAAACAAGCACTCCATTTTATATATCCTAGACGCACACCCACTTTTAATGGCGAAAAATTGTTATAACTGGTATAAATTGGCATGTCTCTAGTCTCGTCCATTTTGTCACTGAACAAAACTTTTGTAATTTTTTAGTTTTTGTTATTCAAAAGTCAAAAGTGGCATTTGCCAATGCTGAAATAGAAGTACACATTCCACAAGAATCATTTTTTTTTGTTATATCGACCTATATTATTCTTGCATAGTTAAAATTGGATATTTTTTTATTAAATTTAGTGCCCATTTTATTTGAGATGAGTTCACTCTTTCGTTCTAATTTTTCATCAAAACGGGAAAATGCAATAAAGGAAACTCTTCTGAATACGCTCAGTGAAAATGCAAGGGAAATTCAATTTTTAGTCAAGGAGAGTGGAAAGGGTAAATACTTTGTTTCAATATAATTCCAGTCGTATTGTTATAAATATTTTTAATTTCACTTATGAAGATTACTTGGATCTCAATGAAGCTACTAATTCTTTGTGCACAACACTTGAAGCAATGTTTTTACATGGTCTGAAAGATTCGTTCATTTCGCAAACAATCAATGTATTATCAGGAGATGTAGATCGTAGACCTGAACCAAGTTTCTGGCCTCCGATATTAGTTTTTATGCATAAACAAGTTATTGAACAGGTAAGAAAAATATTAAATGTAGGAATAATTTGAAGTACATAAGCCAATGTACAAAATTCGTATGGCAATGCAATATAATAATTAATAGAAACTGTCTAAAGGCACGAAGTTTCGCGTACGAGAAATTAGGTTTCATACCTAAACAGTGAATTATATATACAGTGAGGTTTCTTTAAATCCAAAAAAAACTTTGCATATAACCAACCTTGCACCTACCCTAAATCCTATAGTGAAGCCAAGCAGGGGGGTTGCAGGGCAGCAGCATGCCCCCCATACATACCTCACTGTTTAAGGCTGGTATTCACCGAGCGCTCTTTTCACAACGGCTAAAATGAATTTACAATCACTTTATTTCATTGCAGTTTTGCATTTTTTTGCATACATTTTATCATTTATTTACTTTTTTTTCATTTTATTTATTTCAACGAAGTGTTTTTGCAAAAACAAACGAGAGCAATGGGCCCTAAGAGTGGTCGGGACCACTCGTAAGTATTATGAGCGCTCATAAATATTCACTATTATTGCTTGGTGAATAGGTTTAAGAGCCTCTTAGGTTATGAGCGTTCGGTGAATACCGGTTACCCTGACACCATGTCTGATGTGGGGAATGCTTTTTCTGCATATGTGTGTTCCCATTGAGTTGTGACCCGTTAGGATTGCAACCGAGAGGAAGAGTTGCTTACGCCCAATTTCTTCACAGAAGTACTAAGCCAGCCTAGTACCCAGTCCAGCTAGACCAGGTACTCGCTCTGGTACTCGGTCCTAACGAAAAGTTAGTACCTATACATTTCTTCACATCACTAGTACCGGATCTAAATTCACCAAGCGGTACTAGGACTTAATACGTCTAAAACTGGTCTAATTCTGATTTTGACAATAATTTGGCATTTCAAATATTATTTTGATGTTTATTTTGACTGAGCGATTTTTATTTTAAATTATTTTCGAATGAATTGTGTCAATTTTATAGTAGTATAGAGAGTGGGAAGATGCAGAATTGCAATGAAATCCTGCCGACATTTACAGGAGTGATCAGTGGTGAATCAGCTTCCAGATAAAGCACTTGATATCGGTAGAAGATTGTGTGTTAGTTTTTGCGTGGAGTTTTTGATAATTTTCTGTGTACGTATGTGTGTGACAGGCTTCGAGTAATGTCCTTTATTTTGTCCATTTCATGTTCGCTTCATGCAATGCATTGGTCGTGTTCGGGGAAATATCCAGAGCTATCAGGATAGGTTTTGTGTTTGTCTTTTTAATAGCTTGTCGAAACTGTCTTCAACACTATTAATCCTTTTAGATATGACGTTGTTTCTCGATATAATGTCTATAAACCATGGCAATATGTACTTTTACGACTGCATTAACGTCCACGCAGTACAATACATATATTTGTTCTCATTATGTCATCCCACGTATATATGTAAATGGACCACTTATTCTTCACTGTGCAGTTGAACGTAAAGTTGCAGTTGGTGTGGATTAAAAGTACTAAAGTAAAGGTGGGGTCAGTACGAAGTTAGCTGGCAAAACAAAAATTTTAAATTGCGACCAACAAAAATTTGATTCAGTCCCTACACTTATCAGGTCATTACAAAATACATACATTATATATGTACCTAGGTACCATAAGAAAATGAAAAATCCACAAAACCAATAAAATCCGAATTTATTGCCTATTATTTATAAAGAAATTACTCTGATTCAGGTATTAGCGCCACTAGACTGCCGATTTTAAAGTCCCAGCTAATACCGAGTCCTAAGGAGTACTCGGTACCAACTTGACAGAACTAGGGCTTAGTACTTATGTGAAGAAATCATTTGGTACCGATTTGAGTACTAACGACTGGTATAATAACCAGGTACTAGCTGATTTTGAGGAGTCAGCTAGCACCGAGACCTAACTAATACTCGGTACCAAATTGAAAGGACTAGGGACTAGAACTTGTGTGAAGAAATGAGTTGATACCGATTTGAGTACTAATTTTAGGACTAGTACTGGTACTAGCGTTAGGACTCTGTGAAGAAATTGGCCGTTAGATTAAGTAAGTAGTCTGTCGTTTTTTCTTGGAAAGATCCGGCCATAGATTCATCGAAACCCCATACCACATATCGTTAGCGGCTTTGACAAAGCTATGGTGAATTCTAGTTTTTTTCTTGCTTCAGCGGTAGAAGTACCCACCCACGTGTTAGACACGGATCAAGAGACGAACCGTTTTTCGCCAGTTTATCTGTCATTTTATTTCCATCAAAAGATAACTGTTTGTTGAAGTGACTATGTAAATTTAAAATTAAGTATGTATACCTATTGAGGATACTAGAATAAAAAACAATGGTTTGAATACGTGCCCTTAAACATTCAGGAAACTAATTTGTTTTTATGTTTCTGTCTAGATCTTCAATCCTTAATGCATATCGTTTATTTGATGACAGTCAAAACGATTTTGAATAGTGTTGTTTTGAAAGCCAGTATCCGGAATAGATGCGTTTGCATTTTTCTCTTCGCAATAGATTATTTTTGATATTGTTTTAAATAAGTAAATAACTAAAATAATATAGAAGCGCTTAGAAGATGAGTGTCTTAAGTAACATTTTCAAAAACTTGAGTAATCAGCATTTAAAGATTCTTACCAATAACTTTTTTGATAAAACTAAACCAAATTATATAAGTAAATAGAACAATAAAAACACGTCTATTTTATTTTGTGACTTAACATAAAGTGCTCTTTATTCATTTATTTTCATTTATTCAACCAAACAACTAAACAATAATGTAACTTAAAACTAAGCAGCAAGGTTACAAGGGCCATTGCCCTGCTAATATAATTTATGGTGACGACGCAAACTGCGGCGGTGTCGGCCGGCGGTGTCTTGTTCAGGTGATTGAACGGTGACGACAAAGCAAATTATGCTGATGTGCTAACTTATACCGCTAATTTAAATTAAGTAAACCTCAAGTGCTCTTATTGTTTATAATCATTGAAAACAAAGGATTCGGCATATATTTACATTTTTGTGTGCTTCACACCTCTATCCAAGCGCTTTGATGTATTTATTTAATTTAATTAATTTTCGTGTAAAGGTTTTAAGTGACAAAATTTACCCGGTTAAACCTAACAAAGAATACCGTTATTTATTTTTATTCTTACTCCATATGAATCTTAACATGTACATACATAATGTATTGTACAATATTTAATTACCCAAGTTTAAAAAGTTTTCACCGATATTTTGAATAAAAAGCACTGAAAAATCCATGTACTTTATAGAGATACATTATGTATGAGGAATTTTAAGGTGGCACGTTTTAATTTTAACTAAATTTGTACCTATGTATCTTCGTTTAGGGTTAGGAGAGATACAAAAATAAATACCCTACCCCGCTCTTGCATAGGAACAAAATAAAATTTAATAACTACGATTTTTTTTAAGTTTTAAAATGACCGCTTGGGGTCGCGCATTGTAGTTTAATATTAAAAAAAAAGAAGAATTTGAAAAACATACCCCCGCAACAGTTGCATTAGGTCTTTTCTTTTAATAATTGTCATATTTTTTTTAATAGTAACCACATAGCAGCAGTGACTTTAACTTTGGCAATGTGCTCTACTATCTGCTTCTAGTTGTCGTAGGCAATCTCGAATGAACCATTGTTCCGGAATTCTCCTAAAAATTAATCCATCTCGGATGCCTTCGCTCATAGCTTTGCTTATTTCATAAAAAAATATTTTTGTTCAGAGCTAAGACAATTAAATGGTAGATCAAGTATGTTTACTTGAACTGCCTGATATTGAGCAACGTATACATTTTGACAGCTCTTAAGATCTTTTCCAATATCACCGGAGTATGCGTTTGAACCTAATGTTTATTTGTAAAGCTTCTCGACTAGGTGTTATCCATTTGCGTAGAGCAAGCAAATGGACCATTGCAAAGGTAGCTGAATGATTGTTTGAATTTGTGGAATAATTCCACCTCTTACCCTGATATTAGCATTAGTTCCGTCGCATCAAATAAGTGAATTATTTAACATTGAATTATCAGATTGTCACAAAAACTGAAAAATTGTATTTGTAACCGTTTCTGCTTTTCCATTCCGTTAATTCCCTGAGCCCCAGTGGATTCCAGTTAGATATCTGATTTGGATATCTCCCTACAAGCCTTGCTTTTATCAGCAATCATTTCATTTATAACATTATAATCTGTTAAGATTGCTGCAACAGTTGCAGTTGCCTTATCAGGTATCCTGAATCTGTCTGCCACCTTCCCAAAGTTACGGAGAGATTTTTGGGGTACGGCGGAAGAAAAAAAGAAAGTCTTCTTTTCGCCCTTTATTTTATTTGGACACACAAAATGCTTAACTTTTGTATCTAGTGATGGAAATGATCGTCCTGATTTAAGCTTTTTTTTTTATATAATACCTACTTTTCTTAAGTTGTTTTATTTTTAGTTTGCATTTACAGCCGCGTTATTTTATTTTTATACTAAAAAACATCCAACCATCCAATTCCAATAAAAAAACTTGTATCATTATATTTTTGCAAAAAAAAATCCTTTCCCGACTGGCCTAATGTGCACGAAAGGAAATTATATATAGCTAATTTATAATTATAATTAGAACAATATTTTAAAATATCGTAGGAACGGTTTTAAAAACAATTAATTTATTATATACAAAATGTTGGTAACATTTTTGAAAAAAAATTGGTATGCCAATTTTAAGTATTTATAAAAGTGGGGTTAAAAATTGAATTTCACAAAAAAATCTTCGACCCGTTTTCGAAAAATAGAATTTTTACGCAGGTACCTTTATTTTTGGTTATTAGAATAATTTTTGTTAGAAATCTTCTAGATAAAGTTAAAAAACAGCTTTTTCCTTTGCTTTAATAAAAATCGACTTAATCGTTTTTTGAAATATTGAGTTTTGAAAAAAAAATTTCAAACTTTTTTTGAAGATCCAAAATCTTCTTGAAAATTTTGGTACACAGTATTATTTAAAATGTTTCAATCATCCTTCATAAAAAAATTGATCAAAATTAGTTGAACCGTTTTCAAGAAAAGCGAAAATGAAAAAAATGGTTCTTTGGGAGGTGCCATTGATTACCATTTTCGGAACTAATAAAATTGATTGTTTTTTTTGTGAATCTGTGGAGTCGATTTCGAGAAAAATATGAAGACAAGTGCCGTTATTTTGGTCCTAAGAAATCGCTAGCTGCCAAGTTTAAAGAAATTTAGGCTGTAGCCGAACAGACAGACGGACATTTTTGCGAGACCCACTTTTTTCGTTTTCCCTATCATCGTATTGTCAAGTTTGATCAAAATCTCGATTTCGATTTTTTGTACGAATCCATAACTTGCCATTGTAGTACCTATTTATCGCAAGTAAAAAAATGTCAGTACAGTGGAGATAGAACGTTTGCCTCTCAGTCTGTTTGCATTGGATTGCATAAACCTGTCCCTCTTAAAGATCATGGTTTCCGTTGTTTGCATCGTAAATTGCTGCAAATCGGTGAACAGTTTGTATATATACTGATTATGTTAATTCAATTATTATTTCTTACCCTGAAGCCAATTTTTTTTAGAAAAAAATAACATTTAAGTACAATTCCATTAGGTATACTGCGTGAGTTTATCACCTCGTAAATAAAACAATTATCAGCTACATTTCAATTGAAAGCTGTTGGATTGAACGTCAGCTATTGAGTACCTTGTGATTTTTTATAAAGTGATTGATTTACAAGTTCTTCTTTGAATTGGGCTATACGTCTGTAAAAAAACTGTTTGCGGTTTTTGAACAGAATTATGTATGTACGAAAGGAAATCCATATTGGATTTTTTCAGCAACAGCAGTTGTTGGAGCTACCTTTTCTTAGATTGTTTCAACTTCCTTTTGTTGTTATTCTATAAAAAAAAAAAATGAAATCAGCAAAGAACTTTTATATTTTCAATAATAAATAATTGTTTGACCGTTGACACTCACATTTTCCGAAAAAAGCTGAGAGTTTATGCCATATTCACAGATTGCTTATACATAGGTGGATTCATGCAAAGTAAAGCATAAATTTACGCAAATATGAAGTTAAAGAAAATTGCTCTTTTCTGGCCCAGAATGTACACGAACGAGTTTGGTATCAAATGAAAGGTGACGCAAAGTCCTATACATGAGTTATGTAAATATTTTTAAAATCGTTCATGGAAAACTCGAGATATTTGGGCTTGAAATTGACGATTACAAAATAATGATTTTAGTTTTTCTTCCAAATAATTGTCCATAATGGGCGAAATAATAATTGACGTAGAAAAATTACATGGATATCAAATGAAAGTTATTTTTCTTGTCTTTAAAATAATAATAAAATTATTTTGATACGTTAAACATATTTGAGAGATTGAGTTTAACGCCTAGAAAAGCAATTTTTTTTTGCGCGGTCTTTGCGACGCTGATATTTCAAAACATTTACTTCTAGCTTTTGTGAAAAGCTTATTTTATTACCTTAAATTTCATATAAAATGAAGTGTACTAAGGGCCAGTTTCACAGTCAGAAAAGTGACACTTTAGTGGGCAATGTAAAAAATAAAGGCGCAATATCACAGTGCACACTTACCTGAATAAGTGGCACTTAAGCCTACGATGTTGGCGACTTAAGTTCCACTTACGCTGGCTATGAAACTTAGCTTAAAGTCCTAATATAGGAAACTTAAGTGGTAAGGTAAGTATCGACTGTGAAACTGGCCCTTAATCAAATAAATACCTAATAGTAAACAAAACATTCTTCAAAAGGCACTCAATTATGCTTGAGTAGCATGAATAATAATTATTTGGAACAAAAACTTAAATCATTATTTTGGAATCGGCAACTTTAAGTCCAAATTCCCGACTTTCCCATGAACGATTTTGAAAATAATTTACTCATGTATCGGGCTTCACGTCACCTTTCATTTGATACGAAACTCGTTCGTGTACACTCTGAGCCAAAGCTCCATAATAAAATGGGCCTTCCCTTTAATACCCTTGAATACTCATATTCGTTCATTAGTTATCACTTTTTATCAAACATAATAATAACACTTATTGAATAAATTTAATGTTCCTAACCCCGCAAAAATTGTGTTAAAACTTTTTGGTCAGGGAAAAGTCATGGAAATTTGTTTTGAAAAATAGTGGCAACTATGAATTTACCCCACTCATTGCGATATTCTAGCATTCAAAACCAATGCTATGTCTTATATTCCTTAACGCCTGCATTGTGTTTTAACATTTTAAAGATAGTCACAAGACCTTTAGTGCTAGGAAAAAAAAGTAATCTTAGTCCATTTTCTGCTATTTATTTTTCAAAATATCAAGTTAATTATAACAAAATTACAGTTTTTTAAACTCGTATGTAAATTGGATTAAAATCACGTTAAATTCATCCCAAGTTTAATTCTTGACACTAATGAGGTGTATTTATGTATATGTGGAAATGTCAAAATTTTAATCCAATTCACACACCGCAATAATTGTGTATACCGTTAAGTTATAAATGCTTTTTTTTAATGACGCTTTTAAAATAAACCGCTCATAAACTATGTTATTATCATGCAGCAGTATTTTCTTCCAGATTCAAGCTCATACACAAATAATTTCGGAAATTGGATACTGTCGCTCGTGGGTCCGTTCTAGTCTGAATGAATCACTATTTTCTTCGTATTTAAATAATATTCGTAAAAACACATCTGCCCTTAACCCTTACTACAAAAAAATAGCTTTCCTTAAAGATTCTGATGTTATCGAAGTTGCCTCAAAAATAATTGAAGGCATTGAATCGTGTGTTCAAATTAATCTACCAGTAAACTCAAGCCTTCTCAATCAATGGCCAAACTACTCATTACAGTTAGCTGGTGTTTGGACGTTGCCTTTGAAATCCTGTCCTGTATGAACATTTTTTTAAACGTAATAATAATGAATTAATCGACTCTCTTTCAACAGATTAGCAGCGGTGTTGACGTAGCTAGTTCTATTACCGAAGTTGTCAATATACCTACGCCACGTCCACTTCAAACTAATGAACTGTTTTCTGAATCTATTTCAAACTCCCCCTTTAGTCGAACATCAAACTTTGCAGTGGAAGATCTAACTCATAACGAAAACTTAGAAATTTTTCTTCAAAAAGTCGACGAAATGGAAAAAATTGCCGAAGAAGGAGATATCACTCCTGAAGCTGTCACTAGTGAACACAATTCTAGAAAAATGAAATCAAGAAAAATCTCTCACATTAATGACAAAGAAAGTCCTATTGGAGTTATAAAAGAAAGTGTAAAAGAGCAAGATTTTGGCGAAAAACCATTTCATGGAAACTCTCTAACAAATTTAATGCATACATCTTGGTCATCAGAGCTAGCCGATGAAAATTTTACAAATAACAATGGGACACCAACGTCCGAAAGAGCTAATTTTGTTCGTTCGGTAAGCAATGTTAGCTCGGTAAGTTCTGTTCGTTCACCTATCGACCGATGTAGCTATAACACGTTACTTAAAAAACATGAAGACAATAGGCCAGTAGACTGGACTAATGTTTGGGAAAAGTTCGTTGGATTACACGGAAATGAAAGTGTAGAAGCTGGAAGCAGTATTCTTCAAGATGACGAAAGCATTGTAAGGACCAGCTTGTGACTTAAATAGTTTGAATGAGTAATGGTTATTTTTTTTTAAATTTATTTGAAGACAACTGCTGAGTTTGAAGTTATTATACATTCAGTTTCCGAGAAATTTAGCATTGATGAACTGCAGGAAATGGTAGAAACCTTATGTAAATTGGCTCGTGAACCTGGCTTGGATGCACAAGGATTTCTTTGTAAATCTTGCGCTCATCCCCTTGGAATTGGATTTTCGCCAGCCCAGTGAGTTTATATTTTAAAAGACATTTATTGCATATCATAATTATTTCGAGAGATGTTGTTTGCGTGGATTAGTTACAGACCCATTTCGTTGGTATTTATGGGTTGTTTTTTTAACTTTGCTATAATTTTTTACATAAAAAACACGTTATTAAGTATCATTTTTCCTTTTTTTTGTTATTAAAGCCCAATTTGTTTTCTTAAAAATACTTAACATTGTTAAACACAAAAAAAAAAAACTTAAAATTATCTATAGCGGTTACTGTGGGATACCCTGTATACAGTCCGTAAATACATATTGGTTTTCTTAATATTTAGTGCTTGTGATACTTCTTTGATGTGAACATAAAAAAATATGTATTTAGTCACAACACTCACAAGGTAAAAGCACGCTCTTTGAGCTTTTTTAAAAAAATTGTATGTTAACGAAATTTTCTGATCTAGTTTTGTTTGCATTCACTAAAATGTGCATATTTTTTGTAACATTAGAGTAACCTCAATTGATTTTATTACACTGTGTAAGCGATTATTTGTCAGTGTGAATATGGGCAAGCTTTCGGGAAATAACGGTTAAGGCTCTTCCAAACCAACGCGAACATTTCAAAGCGACGACGAAACGTTCGCCTGTCTTAATTTATTTACATGGAGATTAATGGGAGCACCCACACTGGCGCGATGCGAATCTTCGAACATTATTCAGCCGTCGCATATTCGCGCGAATGTTACGCGTTTGGGACAGCCTTTATTCGTTGTTTTTTTTTTTCTTTTCTTTTGGTTAAAAAAAAATAATTAGCGGCTAAGGAAATTGCAAAAATAGGGATCTATAATTTATTGTAGTGTAGCATAACATAATAACCTTCCTCAAAAAAAACAATAACAAACGTAAAAGTAAAAACAAACGAAATACGAAACAGTTAAGCAATCCTTACGTAATCCAATTTTACACTATCATGGATATAAATTTTACACCGATGGGTTCGAAGAAGCTATGGAAGCCGCGAGAATAGTGCATATTCAAATTCATGAAGTGGGAGCAGGGAACAATGTTGGTAAGCAGTTTCTTGGTACATATTTTCAGTCACTTAAAGAAAACGTATTGAAGTTAAAAGGGAAAAGTATTCATGTAACGTCGTTAGTTTTCATCGTAAAATGTTAAAGTTTACCACAGGAGTTTCCTGAACGCCCCGCAACAAAAACATTTTTTTTGTTTTCATTTTACCGTGTTAACGACGAATTTCATACATGTTAGCTGTTTTTGATGAGTAAACATTTAAGCGCTCGGTATTCAAAAAAAAAAACACTAGCTCGCGGTATGAGGAAAATTGAAAGTCGGCTGAACCGGATATGGTCTTACAGGTTCCGGTTTTATGGGTTTGTGCATAAGATAATTAGTTGGTATACATTCGAGAAAATGGATTTTTATTGGAGATATTATACCAGTTCGAAAAGTAGAGAGTAGCGAGCATTGACTTATTATATAATGGTAGCGAGTATCCAAATCGAAGTAAGGATAAAAAGAGAATTGTAAAAAGAGGTCGCTAGTAGTATTTGAAAATTTAAATTTCTTAAATGTAACGAATATTTTACTTTTGAATATTAAATTTGGTCTAATAATAATAATGGATTTAGAGACTTTTGCTGTCATAGAAGATGAATACAAAATGACGAAGAATCATAGAAATTCGCAGTTTTAGACAGTACGCGAACAGTTTGATCATTTACATCGGTGGCACTTGTGGTTTCGGAACAATGGCACGCGAAAGGAAATGCTGACAAATGAAACTAAAATTTGTCTCAAACGCTTCTGTTTGTCCAGGTGTACATACCTCGAATATAGAGCTTGGGACAGAGAATTATTAAGTAATTCCCTACAAGCAATCGAATTTCTATTTTATAATTTTCAGTTTATGCGGGATATACATTGTTCAAATGCTTGTCATGCATAGAGAGTGTATTAGTAAATATGAAACACGTATACATTGTGTGTATGCTTGAAGCAAAATCAAAAAGTTTTGATTTTTGTTCAATCAGATAGCCAGAATTGAAATAATGTATATTTGAGAATGATTGCTTGATCAAGCATAGGCACATTTTCGCATAGAAATTTAATTAAAAATGAATGATTGAAAACTCATGCATGAAGTGTGTATATGTAACGTCAAAAAAAAATATTAATACACTCTCACATGCATGACAAGCATTTGAACAATGTATATCCCGCTTTAGAAAGCATATCCTAAATATGTCAATATCATTTTTTGACGTATTTAGTTAAATAAGTGTTAATGAATTTTTGCACAGAAACTGCCAAATGAGAATGAAATTCTCTCGAAAATGTCGAAACAGTGCAAAAGTACGGGAACGCAAATTCGAACTATTTGAAAGATATCTAAGCACAACAAGACCTTTGCATTTCATTTTTTTTCTCTCATAGACGGTGTTCACATTGGGCTCACTCCTCTGACTTTAAAGTTAAGTTCTTAAACAAAATGTTCTTTGACAAAACAAAACAAAAATCTGTGCTCTTCTATTTATATTTGGTCAAGGCCACGAAAAATGAACCACAGCAAAAAAAAAAAAAATCAATTTATCCCGCTAGTTTACTCTTATTTAGAAAGATTGCATCCAAAAGTAACGGTAAACATGAAGGTCAAACAATGAAAAGCGTTTATATTTTAGCCACATTTCAACTTGTCTTTTTTACTGATCGGACATGTGGTCAAATTCTCCGTTTCCAAAAACGGTAATTATTATCGCTCATTTCAGTTTATTTATGTGATTTCTATTTGTGTTTATGGACTATAACTATCTTAAGCTAAGTCGATTTTGCAGCCGAAAAATGTTTTCAATGTTGTACAATGAACGCGCTTCAATTCGTGTAACGTTATGATACAAAATTTGTAAAAAGTTTTTTTACGAATAATCCGACGTGCTAAAAACTTGAACCTGCTTAATTTTTTTTGAGTGTTGTTTTTCATCTTCTTCATGGTACAATATAGAAATCGTAATAATTTTTTGACCCTCTTAGTCTTAACGATCGATGATCAAAGATGTGTAACGTTATAAGACTTTTTTCTTTTAAAGTGAATTAGGTTAGCCTTCTAACTTTAAATTTTTTTTTTTTATCTCAGCAACCACTGAGCGAGGCACAAAGAAATAAAAAATACTTTGCTATGCTGAAAACCACTGAAAAATATGAGGAATAAAAAAACAGGCAGAACGACAAAAAAACTATCGGCTAAAAAAAAAGAACGTTGAAAGAAATTTGCCCGTTTAAATACGTGAACAAGAACAAGTCACCAAAAAACGTGGTGAAGCAACTCGCAAACGTGTGACTCTGTACAGAAAGCGGTTTGAAACTAAAAAAAAAATGCTCAAAAGGACGCCGACATCTCTAAAAGACTCACTCGCAGCTTGAGTGACGTAGCTTCTACAAGTTATTCATGTACCCAAACTCTTGGAAGAGCTGTAAAAAAAGCTTCGAACGCTCTTCGACATTTACTGAAGAGAAAGAGGGTAGTTTTAGTAACATTGTTTAAAAAACTACATAAATGATATTCATACAGAAATTATTGAAATAAAACACGTCCTATAATTTGAAAAATAATTTTCAAGATAAGGGGCCTCATCACGTAAAATGAAAACGATCGAACGATATCGTTTTGAAGATAGCTTTCCTTATTTTTCTTTACAGATATGATTGAGATAGCAATGGTGGAAATGATATCGCCCGATCGTTTTCATTTTACGTGATGAGGCCCAAGGTTTTACTCTATAGTGTTTTAATATTTACCATATTTTTTTATGGGAACAGTAGCAGTATAAGGTATACTTAACAACAGAAATTCGCACGTTAACGTTATAAGACAGTTTTGTGTAACGTTATGAGGCACCAATTTTAATCGAAAAATCACCAAAAATATATTGTTTTTTAACAGAAATTATGGTTATCTAAAATATGAAACAAAAAAAATGAAATAGGTACACTCAATTCGCAGAGTTCTTACAATATGTTATGTATATCAACGTCCAAATTGACTTCCAAAAACATGTAACGTTATCAGCCACTTTGAAGGGGTGTATCTCGAAAACTGTGCGAGGTATTAGGAAAATTTTTGATACACGCAAATAAAAAATATTTACCTTTCCGTTGTAGTTTTCGAGTTATTAGATAGACATTCTTACGAATGTAACGTTATAAGACCGTGGCCGTGGCCATATGCTTTTGAATTCGCTGTTATAGATTGGGTAACCAATTTTGACTTTAAAACGGTATTCCTTATACAGAGTAATTTTTATAAATATTAATTCGCTGATTACGAAAACGGAAATAAAATTAGTGACTGTGAGAAAATGATTTATGTATGTACCTATTTAGTTTTTTTTTTACAAAACTATAATACAGCAAAACAAAACTAGTTTTTCCTTTTCCAAAACCACAATATCTGCTTCCAAAGATTTTTGATGTTCTGGAAAGTACTATCATAGTACTGAAAAGTATTGAAATGCGGGACTTTAGCATTCGGATTTTTGTGCATTCGATATTTTGGCATTTGGAATTTTGAAGCGAAAACGTAATACGGAACTCTAAGATGTTTACACATCAAAAAAACTTTGGATGCCCTAACTATGCTCACTAGTGGAGGGACCTGGCCCTACACGGCGGCATTAACAGTACTTTTATAAACCAAAACTGTTAAAATTGGCAAGTCATGCCTGATTCACAATGCGACGAGGAAACGGGACGTGAGCGTGACGAGAACCGCTGTCATCTTTTTTTAGTTACAAAATCGTCTCCCAATTCACAATGCAGAGAGAATTTTTAAGACAAAAACTCATTTTTGTAAAAAATAAATCAATAAAATATAATCAAAATAACATACAAAACAATAGATTTATCAATAACTTTATTTGATAAATACATTTGACCATTTCTTTTTTGAAAAATCTGTAAATTACTTAGCAAAAATGAAAATCGCCGTCGCGACGCGTCTTTTTTTCAATTTTTCGAATTCTTGGCGTGACGTGACGACGAGAAACGCCGCATTGTGTATATATGGGTATATCCAGGTATGCTTTCATTGTTTGAAATTGGTTTGATAACTAAATACAACGAGTTCTCGTCACGTTCACGTCTCGTTTCCTCGCCGCATTGTGAATCAGGCTTCATTGTTTGAAATTCGTTTGACAACTACAACGAGTTCTCGCCACGCTCACGTCTCGTTTCCTCGCCGCATTGTGAATCAGGCTTCAAGAGTAACTTCCACTTTTTTTTTTGAGAAAATGGTCTTATAACTTTTTGATTTTTAGACCAATTTTGTTATAATTTTGTAATCTGGTCATTCTCATTAGTTTAAACAATATTGCATTAGACAATTTGTTAGTGTTTTAACTCTCTTAATATATGTATACTCATTTAAAATATCATTACATCATGTATCTTCAAAGCGTGGCTACATACAATTGTTAACCAATATTAAAAATTAAAATCAATAACAAGTTTGCGGAAATACCCATAGATTGTGTGAAAAACTGCAGCCAAGAGAAACTTTTTTGGCATTGAATATTGTTTTGAAAATTGTCAATCCTTTTTTTTCGCAATAATATAAACGATAAATATTACTATATTAATCTTCCAAATTTGTTTATTTTTTAAGAGTCTGCTCATTTAGTGGAAACTATTACTGTGAAACTTGCATGGATGACGAACTTGTTGCTATACCAGCCAAAATCATCTATAATTGGGATTTCCGCCGATATCCTGTTTCGAAAAGAGTTTCTGCATTCCTTGCTGAATTTCAATACCAGCCATTCATTGATTTAAAGGCAAATTGATTTAACTTTGATTTTTTGAGAAAAATAATAGGAACTTAATTTCAGCTCCTTAATCCTGATATATATCACGCATCTGAACAAATGGCAGAATTACAGTCGCTCCGCATCCGTCTCAACTTCATACGAGCTTATCTTTACACATGCTGCTCTTCGAGCATAGAAGAATTACAACGATTAGTGTTTATGAAAGATTATCTCTTTGAGCACATACACCAGTACTCGATTGGAGATTTGAATTTAATTCGACGAGGAACACTTGCCAATCAGCTTCAAAGAGCAGTAACTTCTGGGGAAAGACATATTTTGAAATGTGTCTTGTGCAGCGTTAAAGGATTCATCTGTGAAATTTGTAATAGTCCTAAGGTTTTATATCCATTTCACATTGACACAACATATCGAGTAAGTTTGAAAATCCTTTTCATAAAACTTTGACTATTCTTAATTGTCTATGTATGCAGTGTGAACCCTGTGGAGCAGTATTTCATGCTGGTTGCTTGAACGAACTAGAACCTTGTCCAAAATGTGAACGAAGAAGAAAACGGCAAGATTTACCATTATTCGAAGCTATTCAAAATATGACTTGAATTGTAAAACTATTTAATTTCTAATTATTATAATACTTGCAACATATAACGCATGTGTAATACAAGGACGAGACTAGAGACATGCCAATTTATAACAGTTTGTCGCCATTCAAAGTGGGCGTTAAAGTGCTTCGCGCGACTTGAAAAAAAAAAATCTGTGTGCCTGAAGTATGCACACCGACGGAGGGCCCTGGCCCTGCGGGCCGCATGAACAGAACGTTTATAAACCAAAACTGTTATTATTGACATATCTAAAGTCACTTCCGTGATACAAAGCAGAAGTGTAACTTCTTATGGGATATAAGAAGATTCACTTCTGTTTTTAGATTATGTGGATGAGTCACATATATAAATAAATGTTCTTTTAATTTAGTTTGTACGCTATTTAAGTAGATGAAACAAGGGAATTAGCGGCACCTGATGAAAAGTAAAGTCAAGCTGCCTTCCTAAATTGTTAGTAATTCCAATTACCTGGAATAAATAAATAGAATTGATCAGTAAGCAGGAGCTCCATTTCAGAAGAGGAATTCGTTGGCATTAAAGAAGCTTCATCTTCTGATCGATCACATTGCAGCTGTGTTTAAAATAATAATAAAAAAATATGCTTATCAAAAAACATCTAGCTGAACATTACTGCTCAATCAAAAGATAAATACAAATAAATGCTCGTGGCCTGATAACGGAATATGAATTTAATTGTTTTCAATTCGATATCTCCTTTACGACCTGCCTCGATGTGCAGTTGCTAAATTCGATTTAAATGAAAGCCATAGATTGATTATTGGAACCTCATTTCGGGAATTTCAAAATAACAAGTATGCCTTTTGAAAGATTACTAAATGGTTTTAAAACATCAACTAGTTTCACAGATTTTTTTTATAGGGGTATTCATGCAACGAGATATATTTACTAACTTCGTATTTGCGTAAATGTATGCTTCACTTTGCATGAACGCACCTATAAAGCAATCTGTGTATATCCTTATTACGTTGCTCGCGTATATAATTTTCCATACAAATTTTGACATTTGATTTACGAGCTGATAAACTTATGCAGTTTACGTGGTTTACGAGGCAAAATCATCGCGCAAACTTATCAGCCCTGCGTATATAATTTTCCATACAAATTTTGACATTTGATTTACGAGGTGATAAACTTATGCAGTTACCGAGGTTTACTAGGCAAATACGACATTGCATGAATACCCCTTATAATTTTTTTAAGTTACCTTTCAAATAGGTAGCATATTTATTTTATTTTTGAAATGCCAGAAAAAGTTGCTTACAGACTATATATTGTGTACTGTGCTGTGGGCATAGAGTACCTATATTACCTAGAGAACCGACCGGTACCCCTCTTGCCTTAAACACCCGCAAATTTTATTTGAGGTGAGTAAGTGAAAACTCTCTTAGTTTACTCTTTTTTCCTTATCCGTGAATCCGTGTGAATGGTGGATATAAAAACAAATTGGCGCATTAGTTCAAAAAGGTACGTGTCTACGGTTTAATTGTGAACAAAGTGGTGGCATTAGCTCAAAAAGGTACGTGTCTACGATTTGCACACCTTAATCGTAGACACGTACCTTTTTGAGCTAAGAAACTAGAGTGCGCTTCCAATTTTCGGTAGGTGTTTTTTTTTTTAAACATAAATATTCAAAAATATTATTTAATTTATTACCCGGGAGCAACAATGACCGATATTCTTCATAGTTTAGGTTGACAAAAGGTTAAAAAAAGAAATTTGACTACGAATTTAATAAATTTCTCAATTTTTGAATTTAACGGATTTTTTTTTGAATCCCTGGGCGGTCTTATCCACCTTATTGAGCACTTTGAGCAATTTGAGCGAAGTCCTTTCAATTGAAGCCATGTTGGTTCGGTCCCATTTAAAATGCATTGGACAACAACCCCATACAAAACTTAATGGGCATTTTCCTCTAGTACAGCTTGTAGGATGGAAGAGAACGACCGCCTAAGTCGGTTCTCTAGGTAATATAGGTACTCTATGATCGAAGTAAGGATAAAAAGAGAATTGTAAAAAGAGGTCGCTAGTAGTATTTGAAAATTTAAATTTCTTAAATGTAACGAATATTTTACTTTTGAATATTAAATTTGGTCTAATAATAATAATGGATTTAGAGACTTTTGCTGTCATAGAAGATGAATACAAAGTGACGAAGAATCATAGAAATTCGCAGTTTTAGACAGTACGCGAACAGTTTGATCATTTACATCGGTGGCACTTGTGGTTTCGGAACAATGGCACGCGAAAGGAAATGCTGACAAATGAAACTAAAATTTGTCTCAAACGCTTCTGTTTGTCCAGGTGTACATACCTCGAATATAGAGCTTGGGACAGAGAATTATTAAGTAATTCCCTACAAGCAATCGAATTTCTATTTTATAATTTTCAGTTTAGAAAGCATATCCTAAATATGTCAATATCATTTTTTGACGTATTTAGTTAAATAAGTGTTAATGAATTTTTGCACAGAAACTGACAAATTTTCAAGAATGAGAATGAAATTCTCTCGAAAATGTCGAAACAGTGCAAAAGTACGGGAACGCAAATTCGAACTATTTGAAAGATATCTAAGCACAACAAGACCTTTGCATTTCATTTTTTTTCTCTCATAGACGGTGTTCACATTGGGCTCACTCCTCTGACTTTAAAGTTAAGTTCTTAAACAAAATGTTCTTTGACAAAACAAAACAAAAATCTGTGCCCTTCTATTTATATTTGGTCAAGGCCACGAAAAATGAACCACAGCAAAAAAAAAAAAAATCAATTTATCCCGCTAGTTTACTCTTATTTAGAAAGATTGCATCCAAAAGTAACGGTAAACATGAAGGTCAAACAATGAAAAGCGTTTATATTTTAGCCACATTTCAACTTGTCTTTTTTACTGATCGGACATGTGGTCAAATTCTACGTTTCCAAAAACGGTAATTATTATCGCTCATTTCAGTTTATTTATGTGATTTCTATTTGTGTTTATGGACTATAACTATCTTAAGCTAAGTCGATTTTGCAGCCGAAAAATGTTTTCAATGTTGTACAATGAACGCGCTTCAATTCGTGTAACGTTATGATACAAAATTTGTAAAAAGTTTTTTTACGAATAATCCGACGTGCTAAAAACTTGAACCTGCTTAATTTTTTTTGAGTGTTGTTTTTCATCTTCTTCATGGTACAATATAGAAATCGTAATAATTTTTTGACCCTCTTAGTCTTAACGATCGATGATCAAAGATGTGTAACGTTATAAGACTTTTTTCTTTTAAAGTGAATTAGGTTAGCCTTCTAACTTTAAATTTTTTTTTTTTATCTCAGCAACCACTGAGCCATAGAGTACCTATATTACCTAGAGAACCGACCGGTACCCCTCTTGCCTTAAACACCCGCAAATTTTATTTGAGGTGAGTAAGTGAAAACTCTTAGTTTACTCTTTTTTCCTTATCCGTGAATCCGTGTGAATGGTGGATATAAAAACAAATTGGCGCATTAGTTCAAAAAGGTACGTGTCTACGGTTTAATTGTGAACAAAGTGGTGGCATTAGCTCAAAAAGGTACGTGTCTACGATTTGCACACCTAAATCGTAGACACGTACCTTTTTGAACTAAGAAACTAGAGTGCGCTTCCAATTTCCGATATTCTTCATAGTTTAGGTTGACAAAAGGTTAAAAAAAGAAATTTGACTACGAAATTAATAAATTTCTCAATTTTTGAATTTAACGGATTTTTTTTTTGAATCCCTGGGCGGTCTTATCCACCTTATTGAGCACTTTGAGCAATTTGAGCGAAGTCCTTTCAATTGAAGCCATGTTGGTTCGGTCCCATTTAAAATGCATTGGACAACAACGCCATACAAAACTTAATGGGCATTTTCCTCTCAGTACAGCTTGTAGGGTGGAAGAGAACGCCCGCCTAAGCCGGTTCTCTAGGTAATATAGGTACTCTTTGCACTGAGCGAGGCACAAAGAAATAAAAAATACTTTGCTATGCTGAAAACCACTGAAAAATATGAGGAATAAAAAAACAGGCAGAACGACAAAAAAACTATCGGCTAAAAAAAAAGAACGTTGAAAGAAATTTGCCCGTTTAAATACGTGAACAAGAACAAGTCACCAAAAAACGTGGTGAAGCAACTCGCAAACGTGTGACTCTGTACAGAAAGCGGTTTGAAACTAAAAAAAAAATGCTCAAAAGGACGCCGACATCTCTAAAAGACTCACTCGCAGCTTGAGTGACGTAGCTTCTACAAGTTATTCATGTACCCAAACTCTTGGAAGAGCTGTAAAAAAAGCTCTTCGAACGCTCTTCGACATTTACCGAAGAGAAAGAGGGTAGTTTTAGTAACATTGTTTAAAAAACTACATAAATGATATTCATACAGAAATTATTGAAATAAAACACGTCCTATAATTTGAAAAATAATTTTCAAGATAAGGGGCCTCATCACGTAAAATGAAAACGATCGAACGATATCGTTTTGAAGATAGCTTTCCTTATTTTTCTTTACAGATATGATTGAGATAGCAATGGTGGAAATGATATCGCCCGATCGTTTTCATTTTACGTGATGAGGCCCAAGGTTTTACTCTATAGTGTTTTAATATTTACCATATTTTTTTATGGGAACAGTAGCAGTATAAGGTATACTTAACAACAGAAATTCGCACGTTAACGTTATAAGACAGTTTTGTGTAACGTTATGAGGCACCAATTTTAATCGAAAAATCACCAAAAATATATTGTTTTTTAACAGAAATTATGGTTATCTAAAATATGAAACAAAAAAATGAAATAGGTACACTCAATTCGCAGAGTTCTTACAATATGTTATGTATATCAACGTCCAAATTGACTTCCAAAAACATGTAACGTTATCAGCCACTTTGAAGGGGTGTATCTCGAAAACTGTGCGAGGTATTAGGAAAATTTTTGATACACGCAAATAAAAAATATTTACCTTTCCGTTGTAGTTTTCGAGTTATTAGATAGACATTCTTACGAATGTAACGTTATAAGACCGTGGCCGTGGCCATATGCTTTTGAATTCGCTGTTATAGATTGGGTAACCAATTTTGACTTTAAAACGGTATTCCTTATACAGAGTAATTTTTATAAATATTAATTCGCTGATTACGAAAACGGAAATAAAATTAGTGACTGTGAGAAAATGATTTATGTATGTACCTATTTAGTTTTTTTTTTACAAAACTATAATACAGCAAAACAAAACTAGTTTTTCCTTTTCCAAAACCACAATATCTGTTTCCAAAGATTTTTGATGTTCTGGAAAGTACTATCATAGTACTGAAAAGTATTGAAATGCGGGACTTTAGCATTCGGATTTTTGTGCATTCGATATTTTGGCATTTGGAATTTTGAAGCGAAAACGTACATATGTTTACACATCTTTAACGCGGTACTCACACATAGTTTTTTAGTAATACGGAACTCTAAGATGTTTACACATCAAAAAAACTTTGGATGCCCTAACTATGCTCACTAGTGGAGGGACCTGGCCCTACACGGCGGCATTAACAGTACTTTTATAAACCAAAACTGTTAAAATTGGCAAGTCATGCCTGATTCACAATGCGACGAGGAAACGGGACGTGAGCGTGACGAGAACCGCTGTCATCTTTTTTTAGTTAAAAAATCGTCTCCCAATTCACAATGCAGAGAGAATTTTTAAGACAAAAACTCATTTTTGTAAAAAATAAATCAATAAAATATAATCAAAATAACATACAAAACAATAGATTTATCAATAACTTTATTTGATAAATACATTTGACCATTTCTTTTTTGAAAAATCTGTAAATTACTTAGCAAAAATGAAAATCGCCGTCGCGACGCGTCTTTTTTTCAATTTTTCGAATTCTTGGCGTGACGTGACGACGAGAAACGCCGCATTGTGTATATATGGGTATATCCAGGTATGCTTTCATTGTTTGAAATTGGTTTGATAACTAAATACAACGAGTTCTCGTCACGTTCACGTCTCGTTTCCTCGCCGCATTGTGAATCAGGCTTCATTGTTTGAAATTCGTTTGACAACTACAACGAGTTCTCGCCACGCTCACGTCTCGTTTCCTCGCCGCATTGTGAATCAGGCTTCAAGAGTAACTTCCACTTTTTTTTTTGAGAAAATGGTCTTATAACTTTTTGATTTTTAGACCAATTTTGTTATAATTTTGTAATCTGGTCATTCTCATTAGTTTAAACAATATTGCATTAGACAATTTGTTAGTGTTTTAACTCTCTTAATATATGTATACTCATTTAAGATATCATTACATCATGTATCTTCAAAGCGTGGCTACATACAATTGTTAACCAATATTAAAAATTAAAATCAATAACAAGTTTGCGGAAATACCCATAGATTGTGTGAAAAACTGCAGCCAAGGGAAACTTTTTTGGCATTGAATATTGTTTTGAAAATTGTCAATCCTTTTTTTTTCGCAATAATATAAACGATAAATATTACTATATTAATCTTCCAAATTTGTTTATTTTTTAAGAGTCTGCTCATTTAGTGGAAACTATTACTGTGAAACTTGCATGGATGACGAACTTGTTGCTATACCAGCCAAAATCATCTATAATTGGGATTTCCGCCGATATCCTGTTTCGAAAAGAGTTTCTGCATTCCTTGCTGAATTTCAATACCAGCCATTCATTGATTTAAAGGCAAATTGATTTAACTTTGATTTTTTGAGAAAAATAATAGGAACTTAATTTCAGCTCCTTAATCCTGATATATATCACGCATCTGAACAAATGGCAGAATTACAGTCGCTCCGCATCCGTCTCAACTTCATACGAGCTTATCTTTACACATGCTGCTCTTCGAGCATAGAAGAATTACAACGATTAGTGTTTATGAAAGATTATCTCTTTGAGCACATACACCAGTACTCGATTGGAGATTTGAATTTAATTCGACGAGGAACACTTGCCAATCAGCTTCAAAGAGCAGTAACTTCTGGGGAAAGACATATTTTGAAATGTGTCTTGTGCAGCGTTAAAGGATTCATCTGTGAAATTTGTAATAGTCCTAAGGTTTTATATCCATTTCACATTGACACAACATATCGAGTAAGTTTGAAAATCCTTTTCATAAAACTTTGACTATCCTTAATTGTCTTTATGCAGTGTGAACCCTGTGGAGCAGTATTTCATGCTGGTTGCTTGAACGAACTAGAACCTTGTCCAAAATGTGAACGAAGAAGAAAACGGCAAGATTTACCATTATTCGAAGCTATTCAAAATATGACTTGAATTGTAAAACTATTTAATTTCTAATTATTATAATACTTGCAACATATAACGCATGTGTAATACAAGGACGAGACTAGAGACATGCCAATTTATAACAGTTTGTCGCCATTCAAAGTGGGCGTTAAAGTGCTTCGCGCGACTTGAAAAAAAAAAAATCTGTGTGC
This sequence comes from Leucozona laternaria, assembly GCA_932273885.2. Lineage (NCBI taxonomy): Eukaryota > Metazoa > Arthropoda > Insecta > Diptera > Syrphidae > Leucozona > Leucozona laternaria. The sequence goes on along the minus strand of OW026368.1, from coordinate 59,870,225 downwards.
CTGAAGTATGCACACCGACGGAGGGCCCTGGCCCTGCGGGCCGCATGAACAGAACGTTTATAAACCAAAACTGTTATTATTGACATATCTAAAGTCACTTCCGTGATACAAAGCAGAAGTGTAACTTCTTATGGGATATAAGAAGATTCACTTCTGTTTTTAGATTATGTGGATGAGTCACATATATAAATAAATGTTCTTTTAATTTAGTTTGTACGCTATTTAAGTAGATGAAACAAGGGAATTAGCGGCACCTGATGAAAAGTAAAGTCAAGCTGCCTTCCTAAATTGTTAGTAATTCCAATTACCTGGAATAAATAAATAGAATTGATCAGTAAGCAGGAGCTCCATTTCAGAAGAGGAATTCGTTGGCATTAAAGAAGCTTCATCTTCTGATCGATCACATTGCAGCTGTGTTTAAAATAATAATAAAAAAATATGCTTATCAAAAAACATCTAGCTGAACATTACTGCTCAATCAAAAGATAAATACAAATAAATGCTCGTGGCCTGATAACGGAATATGAATTTAATTGTTTTCAATTCGATATCTCCTTTACGACCTGCCTCGATGTGCAGTTGCTAAATTCGATTTAAATGAAAGCCATAGATTGATTATTGGAACCTCATTTCGGGAATTTCAAAATAACAAGTATGCCTTTTGAAAGATTACTAAATGGTTTTAAAACATCAACTAGTTTCACAGATTTTTTTTATAGGGGTATTCATGCAACGAGATATATTTACCAGAGTTGTACAGACTGCAGTCTTTTCAGTACTGCAGTTAATACAGTCCCAGTTAATTAACTTAGCTTTTGAATGCAAGTTAATACTGTGAGTAAGTACATTAACTGCAGAGCAAACAGTCAGCAGTCAGTACTAACATTCGGACTGTGCAGTTAAAAAAAAAGTTAATTAACTTAAAGTTAATTAACTGCAGTACTTTTGACTTGATTTTAGTCTTTTAGTCAGTTGAAAGTCATTTGTACTGCGATGGTTCATCTTTTAGTCAGTAAGTCTTTTAACTGCAGTCAATGAGCTGTAAGTCTTTGAACTAAAATACTATAGATTTATACTTATAATCCAACAGGATACAATGAAAATAAATTAAAATGTTTGCATTATTTATTTGGCATTATATGCGTACGGCGTGATATACAAGTGTGAAATATTTTTGATAAAAACAAAAAACAAAGTTTAAAGACTTACAGTTAATTAACTGCAGTTAAAAGACTTACTGACTAAAAGATGAACCATCGCAGTACAAATGACTTTCAACTGACTAAAAGACTAAAATCAAGTCAAAATTACTGCAGTTAATTAACTTAAAGTTAATTAACTTTTTTTTTAACTGCACAGTCCGAATGTTAGTACTGACTGCTGACTATTGTATTACAGTTAAATTCTTTTGGCAAGTTAAAAGACTTGAGGAAAAAAGTTTTTTTATTCAATTAACTGCAGTACTGAAAAGACTGCAGTCTTTACAACTCTGATATTTACTAACTTCGTATTTGCGTATATGTATGCTTCACTTTGCATGAACGCACCTATAAAGCAATCTGTGTATATCCTTATTACGTTGCTCGCGTATATAATTTTCCATACAAATTTTGACATTTGATTTACGAGCTGATAAACTTATGCACTTTACGTGGTTTACGAGGCAAAATCATCGCGCCAACTTATCAGCCCTGCGTATATAATTTTCCATACAAATTTTGACATTTGATTTACGAGGTGATAAACTTATGCAGTTTACGAGGTTTACTAGGCAAATACGACATTGCATGAATACCCCTTATAATTTTTTTAAGTTACCTTTCAAATAGGTAGCATATTTATTTTATTTTTGAAATGCCAGAAAAAGTTGCTTACAGACTATATATTGTGTACTGTGCTGTGGGCATAGAGTACCTATATTACCTAGAGAACCGACTTAGGCGGTCGTTCTCTTCCACCCTACAAGCTGTACTGAGAGGAAAATGCCCATTAAGTTTTGTATGGGGTTGTTGTCCAATGCATTTTAAATGGGACCGAACCAACATGGCTTCAATTGAAAGGACTTCGCTCAAATTGCTCAAAGTGCTCAATAAGGTGGATAAGACCGCCCAGGGATTCCAAAAAAAAATCCGTTAAATTCAAAAATTGAGAAATTTATTAATTTCGCAGTCAAATTTCTTTTTTTAACCTTTTGTCAACCTAAACTATGAAGAATATCGGTCATTGTTGCTCCCGGGTAATAAATTAAATAATATTTTTGAATATTTATGTTTAAAAAAAAACAAAAACACCTACCGAAAATTGGAAGCGCACTCTAGTTTCTTAGCTCAAAAAGGTACGTGTCTACGATTTAGGTGTGCAAATCGTAGACACGTACCTTTTTGAGCTAAATGCCACCACTTTGTTCACAATTAAACCGTAGACACGTACCTTTTTGAACTAATGCCCCAATTTGTTTTTATATCCACCACTGACACGGATTCACGGATAAGGAAAAAAGAGCAAATTTTATTTGAGGTGAATAAGTGAAAACTCTCTTAGTTTACTCTTTTTTCCTTATCCGTGAACCCGTGTGAATGGTGGATATAAAAACAAATTGGCGCATTAGTTCAAAAAGGTACGTGTCTACGGTTTAATTGTGAACAAAGTGGTGGCATTAGCTCAAAAAGGTGCGTGTCTACGATTTGCACACCTAAATCGTAGACACGTACCTTTTTGAGCTAAGAAACTAGAGTGCGCTTCTAATTTTCGGTAGGTGTTTTTGTTTTTTTTTTTAAACATAAATATTCAAAAATATTATTTAATTTATTACCCGAGAGCAACAATGACCGATATTCTTCATAGTTTAGGTTGACAAAAGGTTAAAAAAAGAAATTTGACTACGAAATTAATAAATTTCTCAATTTTTGAATTTAACGGATTTTTTTTTTGAATCCCTGGGCGGTCTTATCCACCTTATTGAGCACTTTGAGCAATTTGAGCGAAGTCCTTTCAATTGAAGCCATGTTGGTTCGGTCCCATTTAAAATGCATTGGACAACAACCCCATACAAAACTTAATGGGCATTTTCCTCTCAGTACAGCTTGTAGGGTGGAAGAGAACGACCGCCTAAGTCGGTTCTCTAGGTAATATAGGTACTCTATGGCTGTGGGTACGAACTACAATCACAGATTAGCCACATGAAGATGAGAATCCCCGGCAGCCATTTTAATATGCCTACAAGCTTGAACTGGCAGTTATCAGATAAAAAATGAGAATGTGTGCATACAAACCTCACACATAGACAGTAGGGATCTTCACACACCTGGTTAAATTGTTGTTGCAATTCACATCTATTCATCGCCGCGGGAAGAAATTACAAATACAACAATGTAAACAAATGGGTTTTGTAGGGTGAAACGTACGAAACATTCTCATCTTCATGTGGCTAATCTGTGACTGCAATCGCAATGGTCATAACTGGTAACACACGCCTGAAATAGCGATTACCGACAGTTTGAAGTTATGATTTACTTGTTAGATGTGTGTTGACAAATGGTATTTAATCGTTTGCACAAAAACATGTAAGTATTTATTATTACCTTTTTTAGCGATATTGATTGCAAACACCCAGTGTAAGTTTGTTGCACCCACGATATAAAAGTTTGTTTTTTTATTTTTGACAGAAATAAAGGGCTAACGTTTTGAAACTTTGTAACAGCCATATTATTCACTCAAGGTGTAAATAAGGTTTAAGTGAATTTTGAATCTGTCATATCAATCCGCATTTTTTAAACTTTTGAAATTTAACTTTTGTGCATAATATTCACTCAAAACGCGCATTAAACACGGTTATTAAAAATGCATAACAGCAAGATGCTGAAATACTTGCCTATAAACATACGGAATGTCAATAATTTGACATTTTCCAGCATATTTTGTTTCTTGTTGTTGTATTTCAAATTTCATCGATCGAAATTAAACAAAAATCAAGTTACCGTAGCCTTTTCCGTTTGAACACAATTTTATTTGTTTGTTTGTGTGATTGAAAGCAAAACTGTGTATGTATGTTCACGTGCGTAAAAACTTCAAATGTCACTTTTCTTGGCTAAAATGAGTGAATGTACTGAAAATTTAGTTTACACTAAAAAACTGAATCGGACTAAACGCGACAAGGTTTAATAAATAGGGTATATTAACGGGTTTATCGAGTGAATATTATGCGGTTGGGTTGAACTTTTGAAACTTAACTCATCTTTAACCAAGGTATTAATTTAAAACCGGATTAATTAAGTGAATAATATGGCTGTAAGTAAGGAGAAATCAAAATTAAACCAATCGTTATTAGCAGTAAATTGTAAGTTGAATGTAAAAAAAACTTTGAAGGAGACTACTTCACAGAAATAAAACTTAAAGAAAATGCTGAACTTCATTGAAGAAGGGAAGGAAAGGACGTGTTAGATAATAAATGGTAAGGATTGAAAAACATACCGAGTATTCAATCAAAAAATTTCTTTAAATCTGACAGTGATTGGAACCTCTATATGTTCAGTGCACAAAGAAATTCTGTTTCCTGACTCCTTTATCGGGCGAATCATGCCTAGCATTCTTACAAAAACTGCGCGTTTCCGGTGATGCAGAAGCTGAAGCTTTAAATTGTAAATCTCCAACAACGTCTCTTGAATCCTCTATATTACCAGCAGAGGCATGCCCAGCACCCTGTACTATTCTTATTGCAGCAGTCTTGCCATAAGATATTTGTCCAGATTTGTACGTTCTCGTGCAGGTACACTGCAATTTTTGCAGTGTCTAAGCGATATACATACATAGATGAAGATGGAGACGTTGGATAATAATTCAAGACAATTGACGGTCGACACGTTTCACTGAAATAAAAAATGGCATAGCAGATGTCCAATTTGAAGACATCTTGAAGGTGGAAACACCAGAGAAAAAGATTGATGGCAATAAGAAATACACAGTCTTTTCGAAAAGGACGAGACTAGTGCACAAACAATTTATAACAGTTTTCCGCCATTAAAAGTGGGCGTGTGTTAACGCGCTTAACCGCGACTTGAAGAAAAAACTCTGGGTGTCTGAAGTATGCCCACCGGTGGAGGGCCCTTACCCTGCGGGGCCGCATATACAATTAGGCTTTTCCAGAAACTATCTTGTCTTTTCTCTTTCTAATTTTGACATACAAAATGTAGGGAAAACAAACAAACGACCAATCACAATCGCATGTTTTTTTTGTTTTCCCTACATATCTGTCTGTCAAACTATTGATTTTTTTTCTTGTTTGGTACTGACGTCTGGTGGAAGTTCCAAGTACTTTTAAAAACCAACACTGTTATAATTGCATGTCTAGAGCCACTTCTTTTCGAAAAATATGAAGGGTACTGAATAGTAAAATACGTTATTTGATCTGTTGTCCAGTTCCTTTATATCGTTTTACTGATATTAATATTCATTAAAGACAGAAGCGTTGCACCCGCGATTGCTTTAAAAGTGAATAATTCGTTATTTATTTTTGTTTTCTATCTATATTTCTTTAGCTGATTGAATCAACGTCATTCAATATATGTTAGAATGGCATAACGAATATTTCACAATGAACTGACTTTTGTGTTTTTGAACTATGATCTAGAAAAGTGAGGCCAATTCTGTTGCACCCACGATCGCACCATTGATACCAAAATAAAGATTACCTACATACATACATATATAAAATCTTTTACTTGGTCATACAAATTATTGTTACTCGGCAATAATATTTGTTTGTCTTTTGAAAATGTTAGTTTCTTTATTTTTGTATTTATTTGCTTCGACTTTGGCTCATTTTTTTTAAATAATTTTGTTCCATATGTAAATTAATCAAAATTAAAAAAAAGAAGTCATGGCTGAATCTTTGGGTACATTACATAATCTACCTAGTTTTATTTGCATACAAATCTTAATTCACCAAAATGGTTCACACCTTCACCCATAGAGTACCTATATTACCTAGAGAACCGACCGGTACCCCTCTTGCCTTAAACACCCGCAAATTTTATTTGAGGTGAGTAAGTGAAAACTCTCTTAGTTTACTCTTTTTTCCTTATCCGTGAATGCGTGTGAATGGTGGATATAAAAACAAATTGGCGCATTAGTTCAAGAAGGTACGTGTCTACGGTTTAATTGTGAACAAAGTGGTGGCATTAGCTCAAAAAGGTGCGTGTCTACGATTTGCACACCTAAATCGTAGACACGTACCTTTTTGAGCTAAGAAACTAGAGTGCGCTTCCAATTTTCGGTAGGTGTTTTTGTTTTTTTTTTAAACATAAATATTCAAAAATATTATTTAATTTATTACCCGGGAGCAACAATGACCGATATTATTCATAGTTTAGGTTGACAAAAGGTTAAAAAAAGAAATTTGACTACGAAATTAATAAATTTCTCAATTTTTGAATTTAACTGATTTTTGTTTTAAATACCCGGGCGGTCTTATTCACCTTATTGAGCAAACTGAGAAAATTGAGCGAACTCCTTTAAATTGAAGCGAAGTTGGTTCGGCCCCATTTAAAATGCATGGGACAACACATAGAGTACCTATATTACCTAGAGAAGCGACCGGTACCCCTCTTGCCTTAAACACCCGCAAATTTTATTTGAGGTGAGTAAGTGAAAACTCTCTTAGTTTACTCTTTTTTCCTTATCCGTGAATCCGTGTGAATGGTGGATATAAAAACAAATTGGCGCATTAGTTCAAAAAGGGACGTGTCTACGGTTTAATGTGAACAAAGTGGTGGCATTAGCTCAAAAAGGTACGTGTCTACGATCTGCACACCTAAATCGTAGACACGTAGCTTTTTGAGCTAAGAAACTAGAGTGCGCTTCCAATTTTCGGTAGGTGTTTTTGTTTTTTTTTTAACATAAATATTCAAAAATATTATTTAATTTATTACCCGGGAGCAACAATGACCGATATTCTTCATAGTTTAGGTTGACAAAAGGTTAAAAAAAGAAATTTTACTACGAAATTAATAAATTTCTCAATTTTTGAATTTAACGGATTTTTTTTTTTGAATCCCTGGGCGGTCTTATCCACCTTATTGAGAACTTTGAGCAATTTGAGCGAAGTCCTTTTAATTGAAGCCATGTTGGTTCGGTCCCATTTAAAATGCATTGGACAACAACCCCATACAAAACTTAATGGGCATTTTCCTCTCAGTACAGCTTGTAGGGTGGAAGAGAACGACCGCCTAAGTCGGTTCTCTAGGTAATATAGGTACTCTATGGGACAACAACTACACACACAAATTAATGGAGTTTTTCCTCTCAGTACAGCTTGTAGGGTGGAAGAAAACGACCGCCTAAGTCGGTTCTCTAGGTAATATAGGTACTCGAAACAAAATCGATTCTTTTCTGTCAAAACAAATCTTGCGTTTTTAGCAAGATTTCACACTGATATACACACACACTATGAAGACTTCACATATCTAATACGTCAAATTGAAAGTCGCGGATTTTTTGGAAGACGAGTTGTTTATTTTTTGGTTGCAAGGAATTCTAAATAATTTAACAAAATATTCAACAATATATTCAGTCAATAAAGCTATAAAAATAATTTATTGTGCGTTGTTCCTTATCAAACACAAATTTGACAAAAAAAAATAGCTTTCGCGAGTGAAAGACGTGTTAAAAACTTTCAGTGCAAGTGAAAACTTTTCAATAACAATTTTCTTTAAAAATATATGTGCAAATAGAAGTTCAAACAAATAAAATGCACCAACAAATTGGCACCGTATAAGCTGGCTAATATCTTTTATTTATTTTAATTCTTTTGGTAAAACATTTTTCTCACAACAAAAACAAACAACCTTAATAGTTTTGTGAATAATTTCTTGACGTTTTGCGTCAATTGCAGCTATAAAGTAACACAAACACAATCACACCAAAAAAAATCGATTCTTTTACGAAATACGAATTCCTTTCAATTGACAGAAAAAATTCGATTCTGTTTAGAAGAAATTCGATATCTTTTTTGAAAGGAATTTGCCGTAAGGCTCCATATCCATAGTAAAATTGGCGTTCTCTTTATTTATTTATTTATCAAAAGAAATTGTTTGTATGCAGAGCGAATGCTATTTGATTCACAGATGTGGTTTTCCATTCAAGCAAAAAAAAATTACATACTTGGGGGTCTAGTTGAACTTTTTCAGATTTCACTTTTTAATCAACCAAAAAAGTTGATTTTTTTCGGTATCTCCTCTCAGATTGATCCTTCGAATCTTGATTTGAAGCCAGATTAACACTTGTGCACACAAAAAAGTATAATGACGTTAGGGAACTTCAATTTGAATTCTGTGTTTGCTCTGATAAGGTATTCAGCCTTATTGGCACTTTCACCCGAACAACATTCCACCCGGAAAATTTAACATGTCACTTTTCGCCTATTGTGAGTTTCCCCCGAAATTTCATGATTGAAAAATTCCCCTTATTGTGAAAATTCATTTAGGACGGAATGTAATGTCATGCGAACAAAATTTTGTTTGGGCGAAACTGACAATAGCTTTTGAAATTCCGGGCGAACAAAAAATTTTAAGGTGGAATATTTTTCGGGTGAAGCTCACAATAAGGCTGATTTCGTTTTCAAAAATTAATAAAAAATATTAAAGGATCATGGATTATAGGTTAGGTATTTGGTGTGGTATAGTTAGTGAAATTTTATCATTCTCATCACCTTCAATTATAAGCTACTTGAGTTCGGGCTCAGACAGAGATTTCATTGAAATGGAAAATTATTTCAAGGGGAATGAGTCATTTTGGAAGCGTGGCGTGGGTTGGTCGATTTTGTTTTGTGAAAACAAAATATTTTTTATTAAAATTCGATACTAATCTAAAAGCTACGATTAGACGGTCAACGAAAATGGTCAACACGTCAAAATGACGTCAAACTCCGTCCGAAAGTTGTATTGTCGTGTGATCGTCAACGCAAAATACTGTATATGTTGTATATGTATTGTTTTTACCTTCAACGCATTGAATTTTTTCGTTGAACGTATATAATCACCCTGAGCAAATGTTAAGCCTAATTCACATCATAGAGTACCTATATTACCTAGAGAACCGACCGGTACCCCTCTTGCCTTAAACACCCGCAAATTTTATTTGAGGTGAGTAATTGAAAACTCTCTTAGTTTACTCTTTTTTCCTTATCCGTGAATCCGTGTGAATGGTGGATATAAAAACAAATTGGCGCATTAGTTCAAAAAGGTACGTGTCTGCGATTTAATTGTGAACAAAGTGGTGGCATTAGCTCAAAAAGGTGCGTGTCTACGATTTGCACACCTAAATCGTAGACACGTACCTTTTTGAGCTAAGAAACTAGAGTGCGCTTCTAATTTTCGGTAGGTGTTTTTGTTTTTTTTTTTAAACATAAATATTCAAAAATATTATTTAATTTATTACCCGGGAGCAACAATGACCGATATTCTTCATAGTTTAGGTTGACAAAAGGTTAAAAAAAGAAATTTGACTACGAAATTAATAAATTTCTCAATTTTTGAATTTAACGGATTTTTTTTTGAATCCCTGGGTGGTCTTATCCACCTTATTGAGCACTTTGAGCAATTTGAGCGAAGTCCTTTCAATTGAAGCCATGTTGGTTCGGTCCCATTTAAAATGCATTGGACAACAACCCCATACAAAACTTAATGGGCATTTTCCTCTCAGTACAGCTTGTAGGGTGGAAGAGAACGACCGCCTAAGTCGGTTCTCTAGGTAATATAGGTACTCTATGATTGAATCATAGAGTACCTATATTACCTAGAGAACCGACCGGTGGTACCCCTCTTGCCTTAAACACCCGCAAATTTTATTTTAGGTGAGTAAGTGAAAACTCTCTTAGTTTACTCTTTTTTCCTTATCCGTGAATCCGTGTGAATGGTGGATATAATAACAAATTGGCGCATTAGTTCAAAAAGGTACGTGTCTACGGTTTAGTTGTGAACAAAGTGGTGGCATTAGCTCAAAAAGGTACGTGTCTACGATTTGCACACCTAAATCGTAGACACGTACCTTTTTGAGCTAAGAAACTAGAGTGCGCTTCCAATTTTCGGTAGGTGTTTTTGTTTTTTTTTTAAACATAAATATTCAAAAATATTATTTAATCTATTACCCGGGAGCAACAATGACCGATATTCTTCATAGTTTAGGTTGACAAATGGTTAAAAAAAGAAATTTGACTACGAAATTAATAAATTTCTCAATTTTTGAATTTAACGGATTTTTTTTTTGAATCCCTGGGCGGTCTTATCCACCTTATTGAGCACTTTGAGCAATTTGAGCGAAGTCCTTTCAATTGAAGCCATGTTGGTTCGGTCCCATTTAAAATGCATTCGACAACAACCCCATACAAAACTTAATGGGCATTTTCCTCTCAGTACAGCTTGTAGGGTGGAAGAGAACGACCGCCTAAGTCGGTTCTCTAGGTAATATAGGTACTCTATGGATTGAATCATAGAGTATCTATATTACCTAGAGAACCGACCGGTACCCCTCTTGCCTTAAACACCCGCAAATTTTATTTGAGGTGAGTAAGTGAAAACTCTCTTAGTTTACTCTTTTTTCCTTATCCGTGAATCCGTGTGAATGGTGGATATAAAAACAAATTGGCGCATTAGTTCAAACAGGTACGTGTCTACGGTTTAATTGTGAACAAAGTGGTGGCATTAGCTCAAAAAGGTGCGTGTCTACGATTTGCACACCTAAATCGTAGACACGTACCTTTTTGAGCTAAGAAACTAGAGTGCGCTTCCAATTTTCGGTAGGTGTTTTTTTTTTAAGACATAAATATTGAAAAATATTATTCAATTTATTACCCGGGAGCAACAATGACCGATATTCTTCATAGTTTAGGTTGACAAAAGGTTAAAAAAAGAAATTTGACTACGAAATTAATAAATTTCTCAATTTTTGAATTTAACGGATTTTTTTTTTGAATCCCTGGGCGGTCTTATCCACCTTATTGAGCACTTTGAGCAATTTGAGCGAAGTCCTTTCAATTGAAGCCATGTTGGTTCGGTCCCATTTAAAATGCATTCGACAACAACCCCATACAAAACTTAATGGGCATTTTCCTCTCAGTACAGCTTGTAGGGTGGAAGAGAACGACCGCCTAAGTCGGTTCTCTAGGTAATATAGGTACTCTATGATTCACATAGAACTGGCTTGAGGTTTTGGTGTGGTTCATACATATTCTACGTTGTGGAATTTACATGTTCTCTTATGGGATAATACACACACAGATGACGAGGCGAAGGTATGGTGTCACCTGCCATCGCCACGCCATATTAAAAACCCCAGTGGCCTACGTAAACGTCACTCCACAATAAAATCTCTCATTCATAGGCTCATAAACACATTCATCAAGCAATAATAGTGAACATTTATGAGCGTTAATGAAAGTCACGACCACTGGAGGTGAGCACTCTCATCGAATCTATCGACATATTACTTTTGAGTTTGTCAAAGTTTATTTTTCATAATTCTGTTTTTCGTTTGTTGTCGCTTCTGTGTGAATAGAGGTCATCGTACCCACTCCCACACCAGCACCATAAGCCACTTCTGTGTGAATTGCGCCTTAGGATAGGACACATTCCGCCCTATTCTGCCATCCGATTCAATCGAATCTTTCGATTCACCTGAATGTTTCATTCAATTTGCCTCAAATTATTTATTTAAAACTTGTGTCTTTTCAATGCAAATCTTAACCAGTACTTGTTTTTGAAATTGTTAAAAGGATCTTATTGTCTTAATTATATTTTTATCGCAATTTATACCCAATATGAAACAATAACTTCCTTCCCGCGGATAGCAGAATACAAATGTTCACGCGAACGTTTAACAGAAAAGGGCTGATTGAGGCAAATCGTTGACCATAATCTCACGTTGACATGGCATACTGCCGTCATTCGTGTGATCGTCAATGTGTTATGCGTTGACATAGTCGACGTTGACGGTCCATTGGCAGTGTGTTGATAAGTATTTTGGTGACGTCAGAGAGTCTCAATAATTACACCATGCCTGTTTAATGTCATGATTAAACGATAGTTCCACTTGTGTATTAGTTTTTTTTATGAAACAAACGAAATGAATATTGACAACTATACTCTGTTCAATTTAAAAATGCAGTATAGGGAAGATAGGATATTTTCCTTTCACCCATACTAAAGGGTTTTCCAATAAGAGGTGTTATTTTGAATAGCCCGCTATTTCGGTAGCTGTCACTTTTGAAGCTGTCATTTTTTGACATTTGAGAAGTAGAAACTACGCCATTAATAAAAATGGAACGATACACGCTTCAACAACGCATTGAAATTATTAAAATTCACTATAAAAATGGTGAAAATTTGGCAGAGACGGTTCGTAAAACTAAAACATTTTTGGGTCGTCGTGAAGCACCTTGTCGGACCGCAATACAGAAATTGGTGGACAAATTCGAGCTGTTGGGACAAGTAAGTGATGTGAAGAATAAAACCCGTGCACGTCGCTCAAGAACAACTGAGAATATTGGTGTTGTAGCCCAAAGTGTTGAAGAAAACCCAGGTTTGTCCATTCCTCGTCGTTCTTTGGAATTAGGCATTCCACAAACGTCATTACACCGTATTTTGCATAAAGACTTGGGTCTTAAGGCTTATAACGTTCAGTTAACACAAGAACTCAAGCCGGCTGATCATCAACAACGTCGTGTCTTTGCTGATTGGGTCCTTGAAATGCATGAAAATAATCCGGAATTTCATCGAAAAATCATCTTGACTGATGTGGCAAAACTGTCGCATCTGGGGCTCGGAAAACCCAAGAGTTATTGTTGAAAAGCCTCTCCATCCTCAACGCGTGACTGTTTGGTGCGGTTTATGGTCCGGCGGGGTCATTGGACCTCACTTTTTCGAAAATGAGGCTGGAGCAACAGTTACGGTCAATGGATTGCGCTATCGAGAGATGATTAATGATTTTTTATGGCCGGAATTGGATGGTATTGATCTGGACAACGTTTACTTTCAACAAGACGGCGCTACGCGCCACACAAGCAATGAAACCATCGATCTTTTACGGGAAAAGTTTCCGGACCGTGTTATCTCTCGAAGAGGTGATCACAATTGGCCACCGAGATCTTGTGATTTAACACCTTGCGACTTCTTCCTTTGGGGCCACGTGAAAGATAAGGTCGACGCCAACAGCCCAGCGTCGATTCCAGACCTCAAAGATGGAATTTGTGAGGCTGTCGAGGACATAGGACAGCCACTTTGCGATTTGGTTATGGAAAATTTCATGAAAAGGATATGGTCCTGTAAGCGTGGTCGTGGCGGCCATTTGGCTGATGTTGTGTTTCATTATTAACGGCATACCTTCCTCTTTATAATGAAATAAACATCCGGTCATTTATCTCAAAAAATGCCATTTTTCTTTGAATATCAAAATAAGACCTCTTATTGGAAAACCCTTTATTATGGATTTCAATAAGCTATCTCCATTTCAAAGCTCTCACAGGGTAGCCGTAGTGAGCATTTAAAATTGCCGCAAATCTCACAAAAATATTGCAAAAACCAAAGAAAATATCATATGAATTTCCATCAATTAGCCAATTGTAATTCTGATTCAACACAATAAGGCAAGGCGCGCACATGCGTATCATATACATATGAAATGTTACTTTGAATTTAACAAATGTGAAAGAGATATGTTTCCTTACTATTAACGTTTTTGGACGTGTTCAGCTGGGGTTTATTAAGAAAATAAATTAAGTATATTAAATAGTTAAAACTGTTTAAAACTAGGAAGATTGTAGTAGGAAGTAGTAGAAAATTATAAGGTAGTGCCATGCTTATACCATAACATTAGGTTGTTTAAAATGTTCGCCCATTTTTTAATACTATCAACGCCATCCTTGATTATATACTATCAACGCAAAAAACCTCAATTCAAATCCATCGGTGACAATTGACAAGTAGTAATCTTTTGTTATTTGGGCCCGCTTGCCTAAATATTTAAGTTTCAAATTAGGAAAAAGTAAAACATATGTACGTACATAATATTATGTTGAACATTAATATTTATGTTTCGTATCAGCAAACAAACGGCTCTTGGTACTTGGTAGTCGTAAATAGTTGATGAAGCAGTTAAGTCGCATTTCTTTGCGACTGAATAAATTTGTTTTATAACTGTGGAAAAATATGTATAAGCATTAAATAATCAAACAAGAAATTAATTTCCCTTATTTGAAGATATTTTTCTATACACATATTATAATTTGATAACATTTATAAGAGACAATTCAATAGCTTTTCGTTCTATTTACCGAGATTCTGACCCCCAAATCTGAAGTGGTTGAATGGAAAACCACTTAAATCATGAATCTCGATTTTTAGACTAGAAAAAGGTTTTTCCACACAATTGCAAACGCAATGTGTCTGCTAAAAAATACATTTTCTGTTAATATTTAAGAATAAATTTAAGTAAATTTTAACCACTTGCATATGATACTTACTTACAAAATTTCCTTTTCCTTTTTAAATAGTTATAGACAAGAACACAATATCGTCATTTTCAATATTATTTTTTTACAAATCACAAAAATAATAATCACTCGCACGCTTTTATTATTCATGTTATTACAGAAAAGAGTACATGTAAGGTACGTTATATAAAATATATTAACAGAAAAAACTTTAAATAGTTATGATAATAAACACATATAAATTAGGAATTGATTTAATGATAAATAATTTTGTTTTAATAATGTATAAGTTTTTTATTTTTTTTTAAATATCTACTTTTTTATTTTAAATTCCCTATGCCATTTATTTTGTTGTATGCATAGTAGATTGCAGAAACATTTCCATTAATTCAGTTTCCTTCGGGCTTACGAAGATTTGTATCATACGCACGTATTACAACTGATTGAGGTACAGCTCCACCTTCTTCTTGAGAGAATGCGTAACCATCTAATGAAAGATATAAATTAAAATAGATATTAAAAAAAAAAAAAACATTTAAATAAACATATACATATGCATGTAGTTTCAAAATATTTATATGAATAAATTATGAGAAAACAAATAAAATGACCTGGAGAATTCACAGTCTTGATTGCTTTAAATTGCTAATAATATCCTTTCTCTTGTTTTTTCCCTCTTAACTCGCTTTGGGAAGTTTTCTTAGTTGTTTAACTATCTACAAAATAAATGCACGCAAATGAAAACGAGGACAGGGAAAACAAAATATAAAAAATTTATCTTTTTTCTGAAAAGACAACGAAATAGTTATTGGCACAAGAAACGAGATTGGTCAATTTAATAAACTATTTTACTGTCTTAACAAAATCGTTCTTTCAAACAATAAAATATTTGTAAAAGATAAATAAATTAATAAACAAGACCAATAAACTTTTGCTTGTATCAATTAACGTTTATTAAAACAATAAATCCCTTTAAATTGACCCAATAAACCAGTTTATTGGACGAAAGTTGATAAAAATATTACTGACCCAAAAAACTTATTTATCGTATCTTATTTATTTTTATTTATCTACGTACCTTTTCGGTTCAGTGTAAGGTTTACAATTCCTAACCATTTGCAAAGCTGAGAAGCAAGAGCAAAAACTAAACTTTTCGTTCATGAAATGTGATCCCGATAGGATTTCGTGTTGTTGTTGTAATGTATGTTATTTGATAATCTATATGGATCATCTCTGATAATAAAAATATGCACGACTGGGTCGTACGAATTTGCTCTTATGCGTGATCACATTGTGGTTCTAAAGTCCGAAATAAGTTAGCTATGGGAGTCTATATTTTATCCATTTCCCAAATATTAGTTTAGTTGCAGGTGGTAATATGTGAGTATACAAAAATTAACAATAAAGCCTAGTGTTGCAAATATGCAATAT
Source organism: Leucozona laternaria (assembly GCA_932273885.2). Taxonomy (NCBI): domain Eukaryota; kingdom Metazoa; phylum Arthropoda; class Insecta; order Diptera; family Syrphidae; genus Leucozona; species Leucozona laternaria. Next base: position 59,854,315 of record OW026368.1, on the reverse strand, counting down.
GCATAAAGGAAATTATATTATTTAAACTGGTAAATTGTTTTAAATCAACAAAATTAGAAAGACATTGATTAAAATACTTTGAATCTGTTTTAACCCAACGCGATGTACACCATTTGATTTCTTATATAAATCTTAATTTATAAGAAAAAAATTTTGAAAATCGGAGGAGCGGTTTTAAAAATAAATATTTTTTTATATATAAAATTTCTTTAAGATTATTGAGAAAAAAACTAATTTTGAATTTTTTTTCAAAAAAATCCAAAAATTATTTTTTAGAAAATTTTCCAACGCGATGCGATAAAATTTAAAAATTTTAAATTTTAACACACAAGAAAAAAATGTATCAAAATTGTAGTTGTTTTTGAGAAAAAAAATATTTTTCTCAACGGATTTTAAACATTTGTATGGGAGGCACCGTTATTTTTGGGTATTAGAATAATTTTGTCAAAAATCTTTTACATAAAGTTAAAAAAACTGCTATTTACCAAGTTTAATAAAAATCGACAGTCATTTTTGAAATATTGAGTTTTCAAAAAAAAAAATCTAAAACTTTTTTTAAAAATCTAAAAAATATTTTGGTACACAATATTATTTAGAATGTGTCAATAATTCTTCTTCTTCTTCTTGATCAGAATCAGTTTAACCTTTTTCGAGAAAACCGAAAATCAAAAAAATGTTTCTTTGGGAGGTACCATTAATAACCATTTTTTCATTAGTAACGGCAACTTATAACTATTTAAATTTATTGAGTTCTTAAAAACAAATTCGGTAGCGCTGGTTTTGAGAAAAATAAGTTTTTCCTTTTTGGCCAAGAAATTTTGTATGACAGCTGCTGTTAGTTTTGGTCCTAAAAACAAAGAGAAAAAAACGGGTGGGGGAATTCCCAAAAAACGCTAGGTACCAAGTTTAAAGAAAATCGACCCATCCGTTTAGGCTGTAGTCGAACCGACAGACAGACAGACGGACGTTTTTGCGAGACCCACTTTTTTCGTCTTCGCTATCATCGTAATGTCAAGTTTGATCAAAATCTCGAGTTCGATTTTTTGTACGAATAGGTACATAACTTGTCATATAGTAGATACCTATATTCGCAAGTAAAAAAAGGCTATTGTATGATCGATGCTCATGAGCTCGATAAAGAACCTTTTTATATTATCAAAAACATGTGACCATCTTGGTATTAAAAAAGGTGCCAAACAGCTTAGTTCCTACATAACATTTAATTTTGATGAGAAAATTCAGTTTCTTTATTTAAAAGCAAATAATCGAAACAAAGCTACTTTTACTAGGACCGGGACTTTACAAAAAATACACACGACTGGATCGCATGAACTTGCTCTTGGGGTTAACAACTGTAATGGAACAAGTTAATGGCTCAATAATTTTATGTTATCATTAACGAGAATATGTTAAAAAAGTCAGAAGTACTAAAGAAATTATTTTTTTTTTAATTTTTAAATTTAATATTAAGAAGTAGGTACCTACTAGATTGCAAAATTTAAAAAAAAGACCATTTTCTTAAAAAAACGTAGAACGCCTATTTCAGTTATGGGAATATTTTGCCAAAAATCTAAAATACAGTTTTCTTACGATTACTTTGGTTATTAGGTACCTACCAAGTTTAATCAAAAACCGTTGTATGGCAGACCTATTCTCAATGGGCTTAAACAAAAACTCGAATTTGTCCTCTAAGGAATTACATGAAAGTCCTGGGGTGGAATCGGCTAAGGTGATAGATGGTTGTCACATTTATGACAATCAAACTTGATAAAATTAATGTAGAATTCCTTTCAACAAAGAAACCGAATCGATTCTGTTTCTGTCAATTGAAAGGAATTCGTAAAAGAATTGATTTTTTATCGACTGATTATGTGTGTGTTACTAGACAGCTCCAAACTCGAACTATCGACCAATAAAGTTCTTTGGAGCAATTTAAAGAAATTTACAGTCTTACATTTTTTCGAATAGACAAGCATCAAGTCCACTGCAGACCTTCGGGGCTCTGGTGGCTGATCGTTTTTTTGGCTTAGCGTCGTCGTGGACATATTCAGACGCATTTATGCTGTCACTTATGAACCGATAGACATAATTTTACCAAACACATCGTAACTTTAATGAGTGGAGAAGCCTCACCACTACAACGTAAGTATTAGAAATGTGAAATCTTTTTAGTGTGTGTGCAAATCGGTGTGAAATCTTGCTAAAAATGCAAGATTTGTTTTGACAGAAAAGACTCGATTTTGTTTAGAAAAAAATCGGAAAAAATCGATTCTATTGTTGAAAGGAATTCGACAGAAATTTTCCGTAAAGTGATCATCAAAAATTATTCCACACTTGCCATTACTAAGAGACGAGAACCTACTGCAAGTAGTCTTTCGTTGATCTGACTGAAATATGATTATTGTAGTTCTTGAAGACCAATAAATTTCCTATATTTCTGTATATCAAGATTTTCTGTGCGTTAAGAGCAGGACAATTTTGTTCATCTGCGGTCTTCGCGAACTACAATAATCATATTTCAGTCAGATCAACGAAAGACGAGTTAAACGGTAAAAACCATTTCATAACAAACATTTGACAGTTTTTCAACAATATTTTCTTATTTGAAAGAGTAATTAAAAATGTTTCTAGGCAAGAGATTAAGGTGATATTTTTTTCTAAAAATCCACATAAACATAATAGGAGCTGAGAAAATTCAAAATGGCGGCCCCTTTCACACGGTTTTGAGTCCCGCAATTTGAGATTTATGTTAGTCTGGATATAGCCCATCATATTTAATTTGAATTACAACTTTAAAAAAAAAGTGTACAGATTGGTCATTTTCAACTCCCTATTGCCTGTACTATACCTACACTGCGGTTTTTGTTTCGCATTATACAGCGTCCCACAGTCACCGTCGGCCGCAGAAGTAAACCATGGGTTCCTGTGTTCATTCGCGAAAAACTGCGGAGGAAATTTTCCGTTTTCGAGTTATGACGGTATTTATTTTTTAACTGCAATATCTTTTTTTAGTAAAACGATAACCAAGTTGAAAAAAGTATAGTAGTAGCCGGTGGCATAATGTATAAGGTCTCGATTCCCAGTTAATTCCACCTTAAAAAAAGTTTTTTGTACGGCTATTGTATCTTGCGAGGAAGTGACAATTCCTCCAAGAGAATCTCTTTCATGAATAAGTGCCTCCAATCTTAGCAGCTCTGTTTCGACAGAAAATAGTAGGTCCCCTCCATTTCTGCAAACGAACAACGCACCCAAAGGAATGGTTGACGGTTGTAAGTAAATAGGCCTAGTTCTCCACGAACTGTTTCGCCACCAAATTGATTTTTTTTAATTTAAAAAAATAACTTGAAATAAAAAAAAAAATTAGTTTGGAAATAATTTTCAGGAAAGCCATTATCTGTTCCGAAAAAAATTAATTTTTTTGCCACTACAAATTTTGCACAAATTTTAAAACAAAGAAGACAATCACGGTTTGAAAGGAGTCCTTAGGCTTATCTTCTGAATTGAAATTCGACAACAACACCATGGTTGTGAGTGAACTGCCTGGATTGTAGCCAACATGCAGCAGTTAGTCCAGATTTATCTGAAAAATAAGCAAACACAGGAAAAAAAGAGATGGGCATATAGCGCTGTTGTCACTCTGATCCGTACTGTTATTTTTTTTTTCATGAGATGATCGATATGGATTATTAGCGATAATACTCTATACTCAGATATTGCTATAAGCATTCATGCAGACAAATGAAACTTTCTATCTCACTCCCTATTCATTAGAAAAAAAAATTAATTGTTTAGATTTGGAGAGGTATCGGTACATTCATTAAATCTAAACGAGATTAAATTTCTATGGAAACATAATATAAAATCGACGGTTTTGGAAATTCGACGTCGGGCTGTTGATCGCAAGAGATGACTATGACCAGGGGCCTCATCACGTAAATGAAAACGATCGAACGATATCGTTTTGAAGATAGCTATCTTTATTTTTTTTTTACTGTAATGATAGAGATAGCAATGGTGAAAACGATATCGTCCGATCGTTTTTATTTTACGTGATGAGGCCCCAGGTCCTTTGCTGATCGGATCCTAATTACCTCTTGAGATGTCCTAATTCACCAGCATCAAGTATTGGGAACCAGTGGCAACATAGCTAAGAAGCCATCACGCCTCCTTTGATGTGCCGGTTGTCACCACATGACCACCACAACGAAACCTCTGGTTTGATGATGATTGTCGCTTAACAAGAGGCATACAAAGCGGAGCAGCATGGGACCACAGGTGCTCCCAAGCTCTAAGAGCAGAAAAAGAGAACAACATTATCTCAAAAGGAAAAAGAAGGAGCGTGAGAAGCACGAGTTGGTCGATTAAATAAAAAAAAACAAGACCACTTTCGCTGCCAGCAGAATTAAATATTGGTTTGAGTGTGTATATATGAGATGAGTATTTCTTGTCTCCATATTGCTGAGAAAGATCAAAAATAGAAAGCCAATGTCAGGCAGATTGTACTATTCAACCTAGATACGTAGGCCAACAAGTTCATCCACCCATCCTCGACGAAGATAGCTATATCTTAACTTGATAAAGCTGCTGAAGCTGGTGGTCATGCTGCCGAGCTATTCAAATCGAGAGGTGACTTGATTAGGAGTAGCTCTTCTTCAAACCCAACAAGTCCGTCGACCCTTCCTCGAAGAAGAAGTGAAGATAGCAATACTTAAAAGCTGCTGAAGCTGACGTTCTTATTGCCGAGCTGTTCAAATCGACAGGCGACTTGATTGGGAGTAGCTTATCTTAAAAACATGGTCAGAGGAAAGCGTACGTGTCCAATGAATAGAACCTCTGCATTGCTTGATCGATCCGTAAGAAAGAAGACTCTTAACTGCGCCAACTATAGGAGTACCAGTCTCCTTAACATAACCTTTTATAGCGCATGATATGTGATGTGAACGCCTAATGCCGTTTGTCATCTACCAACTAAATATTTACATAACAACAGATCTTGGAAAAACCAAAGAACGTCGGATCGACAGTATTGTTATTTTATATCATAGAACTGTTTTCTAAGACTAATAGATTAGGACAAAAAAACAAACCTGATATCATACTAATTCATCTAAAATTTACAATCTAAAAAGTACTTCCTTACACACTCAAAATGTTTCCTGTTATTAAAAATTATAAAGGATGTTTAAAGTTAATATTTTAGGAATAATAATTATACTCACGCGATAGCTCTAGTTCCGTATCGATTCTTGTGTTAGCGCGACGTGTAAACACACTACGCAGTAGTCTAGCCGTTTCAGTAAATCTGTAAATCATTTGGTCGTATGATGTGTAATTTTTTTTTTATTAAAAGAAATAATATTTTTTTTTGTTAGGAGTATTCACGCGGTGGTTTAAAAAACGCGAAGAACGTTGCAAAAATTAATGTAAGAAAACTTTTTTTTTCTATTTTTCAACACTAATCATTTTAGTTTTAAAACGCATTTTTGATATTTAGTTCGTGAATACCCTTATTAATATTTAAAGTAAGAGAAATACAATTAAATAAAACAACGATGAAATGAGTTAAAATAAAATCAAGTAAAAATAGGATTTTAGGAATATGTTAGTTGTAATAAAACAGAATAAAATGACATGTATTCAATGCCTTTATTTAAGCATTACCTTCTGTTGGGTAATTTACAATAAATTAAGCATTAAGAAAATTGACTTTATTTAATGCAATCATGCTGATACATAAACTAAAATATGGACTTTGTTACGTTAGGGATATTCACATTAATTTTTTTTAAATCTTGGTTTGTTTTTACATAAAAACATTATTTTTAACGCAAATACTCTTTAATTGCTAACTCACGATTCAAGCACCAACCCAAAAGTAAAACAATTATACATAATACATATATTATATTCCATATACATAGAAACAAATAACTTTGCTTATGTTTTATTGGATTTTCTTTTGTTTAAAATCTATCTATTAAGACCCGTAGCCGCTGATACGAAACATAAATGTTTATGCTCTATAGCCGCTTATGTTCTACTTTTTCTCAGCGTTACATAAGCTCTTATATTGAACATAAGTTTTTAAGTTTCATTTCAGCAAATGGGCCTGAATGTCATTTTGATGTTCTTTTACAAGGTGTTTTGCATAAAATGCGACAAAAGGGTAGAGCTTGTAGATGGTTGAGACAGGCAAAAAATCGTACGGGAGGGCGGTACAGGTACATTCCCTCTGTTTAGGCGGGTGATGAAATTTTCTAAAAAATCGACTTGAAATAGAAAAAAAAACTACGTTAATTCCTGTTGTTGGATGAGATGTTTAATTTTCCTTCGGCTTCCTTTGGTCACAGGCAGTGGCAATGAAACAAAGTTACATTGATTTATTTCCAACGTTTCGAAAGGGATTGCTGTGCTCTTCTGGGGATCTTTATTAAACATTATAAAAATAACAATTTTTAAGAACATGTACGCACAAACATTAAATATTATATAAGACAAAGGTTAAGATAATTAATAATTATCATTATCAATAATTATTATTATCCTGTTTGTGCATACATGTTCTTAAATGTGTTATTTATATACTATATAATGTTTAATAAAGATCCCCTGAAGAGCACAGCAATCCCTGTCAAACGTTAGGAATAAATTAATGTAACTTTGTTTCATTGCCACTACCAGTGACAAAAAAAGCCGAGGGAAGACCTAACATTTCATCCAACAACAATTAATATAATTTAATTTTGTCAAAACAATCATCAAATTAAATAAACTATGGAAACGCTTACGATGTCATAATACACCTTTTTCCGTTCCTTATTTAAATCAAATTGTAAGTCAAGTTTTTGAAAAATTAATTTTAAAACTCAAAATTTTGAAAGAAAAATACAAAAAAATTGTTCAAACTATTTTTTTTGGAAAATCATAAATAGTAAAAGGAAGTTTTGTTCATATTCGTCTGTTCTAAGTCAAATGAAATATCGAGTCATGGCCCTCGTGTTATTATACAACCATTCTAAGAAGTTTTTCAAAGTGCCTTGAACTATATATGTATAAAACTAACGACTGTGATAATTTAATGTAATGTATTGAATTGTGATATATTTGACAAAAAAACACATTTTGGCTATTTCAAACCTTTCTCGACGAGGATTATATACAGGGCCAGATTTTAAGAAAATGTGCATATAATTTGCTTGTAGCACTGTCCATTCTCTTTAAATGTTCTTTGTTTTCTTGGAAAGTCTTTTATAATCCCTTTTAAAAGGGAAAAAATTCAAAACCATATAGGCCTATAGCTAAATTATCGGTTATTCCAATGCTTTTCGAGGCTGTTATTTGTGAATTTATCTGTTTCTATATTTAATCAGTCACTGTCTACCTGCATTAACATGGTTTGACGAAAGGTTGTTCTACTGTGACCTTTCTCACGGAGATAACCGAATTTTCTATTGATTTAGTAAAACGTTTGGTAAACTCCGCATAAGATCTTTGTTAAAAGCTAAGAAAGCTTGGTTTAAGCTAGTCTTATTTTGTGGCTCCAATCTTATTTATTAAACAGATCTTACTCACTGTTTTTTTACGGTTGCCCATCAAATTATTTTACTGTAAATTCTGAAATACATAACAGGGCCGGTATTTAGGCCCTCTTTTATTTATTTTATTTGCTTATGACCTACCCTACCATCTGCCTTAAAGCATTCTAATGCGGACGATCTTACAATGTTTAAAACTTTTTTTCAGTATTCGTGATTGTAATATGTTACAATGTGAACATAATTCATTTTTTGACTGGGATGTACGTAACTGTTTGTCTCTTAGAGTAAATTCAAAAACGTCAAATTTCTGTGTAGCGATTCGGCGATAAGCGACGCCATTACAGAAAAAAAATGGAGTTTCCATACAAACTATCGATAACAAGAATGCAATTCACGCCGGTAACAGTTTTTCTCCGTGCTTAAGTTAAGCCCCGAGAATTCTCCGCGTTTAGCTAAGCCAGAATGGGATTAGTTGTTATTGCATTTAACATGTAAATTGCATGACAGGACGTCGTTTATTTCGACCAATTTCCTCGGGGCTTGCAATGAAACACGGCTATTATTTAAAACTTTAATTGATAATAGTGATAGCAAAAGTGATAATTTCTTACTTTTCATTTAACCTGGCCATATTCTAATAAGAAGACCACAGTCATCAACAACTTATCAAGATATTTCTCGATGCTTCTTTGCTTAAAGTTTGCGTCTAAAGTGATGCTAAATGTTTGCGTTTGTGAAATTTAGACTTTAAGGATCGATCATCATTATTGCAGTGATGCGTTTATGAATTTACACTTAATATCAGTTAATGTAGTTTTATGAGCTTTGAAAGAAAACTTTCAGTTTAATTATTCGTTAAATGCAGTTTCCTTGCCATGTGTGGAAAATGTATCCTTGGTGTCTTATTCGATCGTAAGCTTGGATTCTTTCAACAAATCAACTCCATTTCAAAAAGAGCTTCTTCACTTCTAGGATAGATAAAGGGAGAGTCGCGGCAATTTTCAGACCCCTTTGTTAAAACACAGCTTTTTATAATATTTGTTCGGCCTATTTTTAAAGATGCTTCCCATGTTTGGTCACTCTATTATGAGTGCCATACAGCAAGAATGGAACTTGTCGAACAAATATTTTTGCCGTTTGCCTCTTATTTGTGTTGCCTTATCCCGAATAAAGTTAAATATTAGATTAGATTAGATGAATTTTTATTAACAATAAAATATAATCTATATGCAGTTCTTATAAGCCGGATGCAGCTTCCTTAATTTTACTTATGTGGTTTTCCAGTCAACCATTTCAGATTTGGGGGTCAGATTTCAGATCAATCGTGGTTACTAGAACGAATCGCGATTGATCCTTTTTTTTGTAAAGGTGTAGGTGATTTGTCTGTGTTTACTGACGTAAATAGTGATAGTATATGTAGGGAAAAATTCCTACAAGTATTTTTTTCCTAGGGAACAGTTTTGTCTTTAATACAAAAATGTAATATAGCCAAATTTATTTTCTTGATGAAACTGGTGAAAAAATGCGTGAGAAAATTCTTACAAAATATTTTTTTTTTCCAAATTATGAAAGAACATTTTTGTATTTAAATTATAATTAATTTCAACTACGCGAATACTTGCGTCTATCTTAATTTATTGAAATGGAGATTAATGAGAGTACCCACACTGGCGCGATGCAAATCTTTGAACATTCTTCAGTCGTCACATATTCGCGCGAAGGATTAGTGCCGGTTTTGAGTCTTAATTGATTTGTTTCATAAGAAAATAACTCAAAAGTGGAAGTGACTTTTAATCTTGAAATTATTAATATGCTGATACCATTTTGCAAATTATGACAAAATATAAGAAAGAAACGATTTACTCATTCTTTTCTTCATTTAAATGAATGTGATATTGTACATTATTTTATTCAATCAAATTGAAATCAAAAAATAGAATACAAATTAGGGAATTTTTTGTTCCCTAGCAGGAATTTTATTTTGTTGGTATACTATCACTACACTATAACATGATTTGGCCATCGGTCGGATCCATATATCCACAGGAATCCTGTCCATCCAAAATCCAAATCAAAGGAGAAGCTGTCGGTCGATGACGAGGAAAACGACAATGAATATGAAACAAGTTCACCACAAAAGGATTATTTTGGAATTTTAATAAAAATAATTTTATTTTCACAAAAAATAATGGACTAATTAACATGTTTCCACAATGCCTTTCATTCCATATGAAACATTTGTCCAATTTAATCACTGGTTGACTCCGAACTCAAGAAGTCAATGGTTGGCGGTAATGAGGACAATAAAGACAAAAATTTAACTCATTAAACTTCATTATTTGTATTAATTTTATTAAACAAATGCCTTTGCAAAAATAAATAATGCTAGCGAAAGGCGAAAACGAATTTAAACTGACGAGAAGAGATCAATCGAGAAAAAAAAACAGACCACGAAAAAAATCAATTTTTTTGGTTGTTAGGAACGTAAAATCTGAAAAAGATCAAGTTGACCCCCAAAAAAATCAATTTTTTTGGTTGTTTGGAAAACCACATTAAAGAGATGACAAAAATTTTTTAAAGTAAAGGGTTTTCCAATAAGAGGTGTTATTTTGAATAGCCCGCTATTTCGGTAGCTGTCACTTTTGAAGCTGTCATTTTTTGACATTTGACAAGTAGAAACTACGCCATTAATAAAAATGGAACGATACACGCTTCAACAACGCATTGAAATTATTAAAATTCACTATAAAAATGGTGAAAATTTGGCAGAGACGGTTCGTAAAACTAAAACATTTTTGGGTCGTCGTGAAGCACCTTGTCGGACCGCAATACAGAAATTGGTGGACAAATTCGAGCTGTTGGGACAAGTTAGTGATGTGAAGAATAAAACCCGTGCACGTCGCTCAAGAACAACTGACAATATTGCTGTTGTAGCCCAAAGTGTTGAAGAAAACCCAGGTTTGTCCATTCCTCGTCGTTCTTTGGAATAAGGCATTCCACAAACGTCATTACACCGTATTTTGCATAAATACTTGGGTCTTAAGGGTTATAAAGTTCAGTTAACACAAGAACTCAAGCCGGCTGATCATCAACAACGTCGTGTCTCTGCTGATTGGGTCCTTGAAATGCATGAAAATGATCCGGAATTTCATCGAAAAATCATCTTGACTGATGAGGCCCATTTCCACCTCGGAGGCTACGTCAACAAGCAAAACTGTCTTTGATGTAAAACTGGTATTGATCTGGACAACGTTTACTTTCAAGAAGACGGCGCTACGTGCCACACAAGCAATGAAACCATCGATCTTTTACGGGAAAAGTTTCCGGACCGTGTTATCTCTCGAAGAGGTGATCACAATTGGCCACTGAGATCTTGTGATTTAACACCTTGCGACTTCTTCCTTTGGGGCCACGTGAAAGATAAGGTCTACGCCAACAGCCCAGCGTCGATTCAATACCTCAAAGATGGAATTCGTGAGGCTATCGAGGACATGGGGCAGCCATGTTGCGATTTGGTTATGGAAAATTTCATGAAAAGGATATGGTCCTGTGATGTTGTGTTCCATTATTAACGGCATACCTTCCTCTTTATAATGAAATAAACATCCGATCATTTATCTCAAAAAATGCCATTTTTCTTTGGATATCAAAATAACACCTCTTATTGGAAAACCCTTTACTTGAGTTTTTAAAAAATCAATAAAATAAAATAACAACATTATACCAACATAAGTCTTAAACATTGTTTTTTTCTTTTTTTATTTAGAAAATAAAGAAATATAAGTTCTTTGCTTTTCATCTTGTTTTTAATAAAAAAGAAATTGAAGACTTCATTTTCGCAAATTTACTGAAAATTTAATATTTCACCTTTGATAAATATGCTTTAAGTTTAGCTAAAAAATAAAGGGTTTTGATTTATTTCAATAATAAAAATGAACTTTTAGTTTAGCTATAACAAAATAAAAGGCTAGTGTTTATTTAAACTTTGAAAATGGGCTTTTATTTTAGCTAAAACAAAAATTATATGTGTGTATTACTCACGACTAATTCAAAAATGTATTTCGGTAGTTTTTTTTTGCATATGTAATATTATGTGCAAGCAACTTCCAACCACTTCCATACAGAACACTAACACATTCCTCGAACGAGAGAAAACTCTTCTTAAATAAAGTCTGCGTATTTCTTGTAATATAGTATATAGGACAAATTGCATAGAGAACAAATAGGGTTAATAGGCCTGTTTTTTTGCAAGTCCATATGGATTTGTCGAAAAAAAACGACATCGGGACTTAGGAACTTCTTACTTACAGTACGTAAGTCCCGATAATTAGCTGGACTTAGCTAAGTCCATATGGATTTAAGTTGTTGTTGTATTTACGTGTAAAAATATTAGTCCCGATGTTGTTTTTTCGACAAATCCATATGGGCTTGTAAAAAAAACACGCCTAACGTCTGTTCGACAAGGTCTGAAATTAAGTTCGAGAATTTCCGTTCTGATTTTAAAAATAAGACTTATGTCTTAGATAGAGATATGATTTCTAACGTAGTTATTATCACCCAAATTAAAATTTAAATTCCTGTAGATAGCCCTACAGGTTGACTCCCTGGCTCTATCATTTGCTCTATTGATCTGATACACTTTTTCGTCTAATGAAATACAATCATACAAAATATTTTGAAAATCTGAAACATTGTTGGCACTCAAATTCAATGGAACACGATGTTCCAAGGGGTGACGTGAAATAATTCCCCAAGAAGTAAGAACAAATCTCAAAATGGAAATAAGGCCAAATTGGCATTATTTCCATTTCGAAAACGAATAAGGCCAAATTTGACTTGGATATAAAGCCAAATGTTTTTGTCCAAAATCTTAACTGTAATACAGTTAACAGTGACTGCATCGGGAGTAAAGACAACAACAAAAAAAAAAACTCATCATATCATATTTGAGCTTCTGATTTATTAATCAGCGTTTGAGGGTCTCCGTAAAGGAAGTATTTTAGAATTTTTGACTTATACTTTATTTAACCTTACTAACTTCAACATTGACAAAGTACTGTTAGGCATCAGCTATTCAAAATGGAAGTTATGTTAATATCATAGATTTAAAATTAAGAATATATAAAAATTACATTTATCGTTGTGATATCTTTATCAATTTTCAAGTACCTAACAACAAAAATAATAATTTGCTTGAAACAATAAGGTCTCTTTAAATCCAAAAAAAACTTTGCATATAACCAACCTAGCACCTACTTCAAATCTTATAGCTAAGCCAAGCAGGGGGGTTGCAGGGGGGCCATACATGCCTCACTGTTTATATGCAGTAAACTTAATTTTTTTGATTAAATAAATATTATTTGGCCTGTAGTTATAGTTTCTTATTTTAAGTTAATTTATTTTAGTCGGCCTATGACACTGTGCCGTTCTTCACATTTTTTGCAAAGAAAAACAATACTTGAAAATTAAATAAAGCCAAATTGGCCTTTTAAAAAATGAAAATTCGCCGTTATTTCAATTTAAAAACGAAATAAGGCCAAATTTATGAAATTTGGCTTTAATTCGTTGGGCCTTATTTCACGTCATCGTTCCAAGGCAAGTTATTTATTTGTTGTCTTGTTGGTCTTTTGACAGCTGTCACTTGATTTATGCTCAGTTTGGTTTGCCATTTCATAATTAATAGACTTACTCCTGAACAACGTTTGCAAATCGTGCAAATTTATTACCAAAATAATGGTTGGGTTCGGGCGACGAATCGCGCGCTCCGACATAATCGCAAAATCGCATATATTCGAGCAACCATGGATCGGTTTCGCACCACGTTTACTCTAGTGGATAATGCGCATCCTCAGAGACGTCGTACAGTGTGCACCGAAGACGCTATTGCTGCTGTGGAGCAGAGTATCGAAGAAGACCCGAATGAGTCCATCCGTCATCGCGCGCAACAAAAGGAGCTGCCGAAAATTGGGCCTCTCGGCTTGAATTTATTCATGGAGGATCTTACAAAAATTATAGTAGAAGCTGTTTCAACAAGCTTCAAAGAAAGGCACAGGAACACTTAATCAAAACTGGTACCATGCAGTGTCATAACGCCAGAAAAAAAATAGTTTTTTAAGTTTTTTATGTAGTAGTTAACAAGGACTTTCAGCAGCATCCTCAATTCATCAAGATCTTCAGCAAAGTTTTAGAAATCCGTGAAAATTATCAACGGACATGGCACATGAATTTTAAAATTAAGCTAATGAGACCAAAACCAATACGATACAACCACCCTTGAACAAGTTACATAGTACATAGTAAAATTTAGATGGCTCTTACAGTACAGGATGCACTAGGTCCAGCCAGCTTGGTCCCTATTTAGCTGGCTCCAGTTACGCACACCAAGATATGTACGGTCGTTCTCCACATACGGTGGGGTTCGTGTCTGCTGCGCATACCATCAACGGGTAGATTCGAAGACACGTTGAAAATATTTTCATAAAAGAACCTATTCATTGAAATAACTTTATTTGAAATAAAAAATATTTAATATATATCTCATTAAAAAAAAAAAAAAACAATTACGCTAGGTATTTTTAAATAATTTTGCTCTGATTTAAGGTTATATTTGAAAATTTACCTCTCTTGAATTAACGGGGAAATTGACCTCCCCTCCCGTCCGTTTTTTCCCTAGTCTTTGAAAAACAATAGTAATTGTTTTAGAGTCGTTTGCTGATACGAGACATAAATAATATTTATGTTCTACTTAAACGCTGATGTTCGACTGGATCGCACGGACTTGCTCTTGTGGTTAATAATGGAATGTAGAGACACATTGAAAATGCATGATGTTAAGATATCTTTGAACAGAAAATATGGAAAAAATCCAAAGTAGGTACATACCTACTTAAAAATCAATTTTTGATTTAATTTTTTTTGTTAGAAAAAAATGTTTTTCAAAATTTTTAAATGAAATATTGTTTAAACTATCACACTTCAAAATTATAACAAAATCGGTATAACCATCAAAAAGATTTACGGGAATAACCCATAAATTAGACCATTTTATGAAAAAAAAAACGTGGAATATCTACATATTTCTGTTATGTGAATTTTTTTAAAAAAACCTAAAAGCCAGTTTTCTGAATACCACAAGTAGGTACGAATTTTTATCAAAATCACAAAAGTTAATCGAAAATTGTGTACGTTAGCTAAGTTTTTGCGTGTCTATTTTTTTTAATTGACTTTAAAAATCTAACTTTTATTTAATACTTATTATTATAAGTGATATAAGAAGTAGAATTTTTGTGATTCAGATGCCGACGCTACTTCTGACGTTGCATAGTTTTCATTGCTGCCACGCCTCACTTTTACAGTCCTCAAGCTTCCCTTGGAAGCCATGTCACACTGGTTGGGAATCAATAGACAATTGGCATATAAGTTTGTAGGTAGTGGGGTAGTGGAAAGTGCGTACGACCGTTAAGCCGAAGATTGTTTGATCTTCCTCTGCCATCTAAAAACAGACATTGTTTTTCCACGTGTGCCGTCTCTTGCAAGGAATTGACAACTCCTTCAAGTGTATTACCTTGGCCATTCGGATTCGGCAATACATTGTAGGTCCTCTCCATTCTTTTAGACATGCACACAGGCATGATAAAGTTGTAAGTCACTAGGCGCTTTTTTTAGAGGGGTAAAAAAACAATAATTTTTTGCTATGACAAGTGGGATCTATCTTTCCCCGTTTTAATTTACTGAAGTAGTTGTAACTAGCGGGTACGAGAGCATCGGTGCTCCGGTGCGAATTCCGGTGACATTTTGGATGTTAGATGTGTGGGCTAAGTAAATTGGTGGTCGCTGAAATTAGTGACTCAGTCGCCCAGCGGCCCAGTTGGATGATGAATTTTGGGGTGTTGTTAAAACACGTTAAATCGCAAAATTTACGTTCGGAACGCAAAAATCACGTTTTCGTCTAAACGCAAAAAGTAAATTTTGCATTCCGAATGAGAATTTTGCGTTTTTACGTTGTAACGTGGATTTTTGATGTGTAAACATCTATGCTGGCGGTAGAGTGAAAAAAAAAACGTGAACGTTCGTGTGCAACGTTACGGTGTGCAACGTTACGATCCGCATACTAGGATAGGTGCGTTCAGTGAAAAAAATCCTAAGGTCCCCTTCAAGCAAAAACAAGTCCGTTTTGGATCCGCGCACGCTGATGTTTACACATATTAATCGTGAGTCCCGGCACTCACGCAATAATTTTAAGTTGCGAACGCCAATTTAACGATTTTAAATTTTAACGTGAACGTGATTTTTGCGTTTTTAACCTGATTTTTGCGGTCCGAACGTTAATCCCAACATTCATCATCCAACACCTCACCATCCAATATCCCACACCCCCTCATCCAATATCCAACATAGCGGTGTTCTCGTTCCCGCTAGTTTCAACTAATACCATCGTTGAATGGAATTAGCTAAACAAATATTTCTTACATTTTATGTTTAAGTGTTTATTTGCAACAAAAAATAAGTTCAATTTATATTATATAATTTAACATGCAACTAGAAAATAGACACTTGTAGAACGTTTATCACAGTCAATTATAACAATGTAAACACTATCGAAAAGGTACCTTACTTTCTAACAATTAAATAATTTTATCTGGGTTGTTTTTTCCTGAGGGTGTTTTATAATTGTTTGTTGTCTATACAAAATCATTTTGATTGAAGTGGGCAACTGAAACTTTTAATAAATATAAATATCTATATTAATATTTCTTCAGATATGTAGAGTCGTCATTGTTGTTGATGTTGAAGTTGTCTTCCATTCTTCGGTCTCTTCAGGATTCTCAATGTTTTCAACTGTTATATTCGAATTTCGTGGTTCGACCGTGTTAAGTTTCTTCCATGAGAGTGTGACTGGATTACCCTTTCTAAATAATCAAAAAAAAAAAAATTGTGTTTTGTTTTTTGCTAAATATAGCTTATTTTTCTTCTTTTGATTTATCTTTTGACATAAACTGTGTTTTCGGTTTTAACAATATTTGATTGAAAAAGATTTTTAACACACTGTGAAGTAGAATTGTATTTATAATATTTCCTCGAAGAGCTGGCTATATTTTTCGTCAATAAAGTGATAATGAAAATTCGTCATGGGAGTACTGCATTTATTTTTTATTTATACATTAGCCAAAGCTTTTGATTTCTACAGACTTTATGAATCAGTCTGAGGATGCAACTACCATCGCAAACTATCATTATCAAGTTAACAACGAATAAATTCTCTAGTTCTCCGATAGAATGTTTGTGATTGTTTAAGAATAATTTTATTTGAATGCATTCGTTTTATTGTATTTACAAAGAGAAACTCAAACCCTTTTCTCAACTTGGTGTAACAAATAAAACACACAAGAAAAAGACACAAACGATGGAATTGAAATTTATTTCGAACCAAATGTTACAAAAAAAACATTGCTATGTAATATATTTACAACTTTTTTCATTTCTTAATACATATACGTTGCTATGTAAAACGTGAAATAAATAAAATTTGTAGCAATATTTAAAAGTTTTAATTGAAAAATGCGGCACTGATTGCTTGCTATTTTCAAAAATGTGTCAGGAGGTATGTTTGTCGAAAATGTAGTAATATGTAAAATTATGAAAAACTCGCGTTCATTAACTTTTTATGATTTCTGAGGTAAAAAGCATTTATGCTTCGCCGTATTTTAATATACAATTAAATGCACATTCAGCCTTAACGGAAGTTCCGGGGGAGATATATCTCCTTCGGATTTTCATATCGTCAATCTCTCCGAACTGAATCTCCTCCTATTTTGAATCAGTCTCGAAATAATTTTGAAAGAAATAATTTCGTAAAATGAATTAACTGTCAAAAGTTTGTGAATATTGTGAAATATATGTTGCTACATTTTTGAAAATTTCCGTAAAATACCAATTAACTAATAACAAAGGAAAAAGTTCCATTAATAGCTGACGATAAGGTAAAAATAAATAAAGGCACTGGACTTGTTATGTGTTATACATTTGGTGATGAGCTCGACATATATTGGCAGCAAAAGAAAAATCTGCCGGTGAAAGTTATCATCGATCGGGATGGGAGGATGAACCTAGATTATGATTGAAAGTTACAGCAGCAAGAAAGCAGCAAAAAAACTATTTAACGCAAAAGGAATACTCATGTTTTTATTTTGAAAATCCTCCAAATAAACTTTAGAGATTTTTTTCTAGGGAAATGTCATTGATTTCCTCTCGGAAAACGGATTTCCGATATCTACTATTTGCATTGGAATTTTTTCCTTTTTTTGAAAATTGTTTATGGTTGGAGAGTATCATAAGGGGGGAAAAATCCGGGGGAGATTTTGTTCCCGATAAGGCTGATTATGTACACATACATAACTTAACTACAGTAGATGAAAAAACTTAATGCCATGAAATGATAAGTTTATTGTAATATGTGAAATTTAAATCACAGATAATGTATCGAAAATTCCAAAAATTAGATTTTGGTCGATTTTGATTTTTGATAAATCGCAATGTAGAAATCCTCGACATCACAATTCGGTTATAAATCTTAGAGTGTATCAGGTAATGTGAAAAATAACCACCAACGCGAACACTATCTGATTTCCTTAATAAATCTAAATTTATGAGAATGAAAATCTCAAAATCGTTGGAGCAGTTTTTGCTAAAAAAAAATGTACATACAAACACATAAGATTTGGCATTCCAATTTAAAAAAAAAATCATCAACCCCTTTTTAAAATATCGAATTTTCGCTTGTCGTTTTGTGATATGAAAAGGAAGGTTCAACAGAGAAAGCCTTCTTTGATCATTTCGAAATGGCCAGTAATATGTTCCTCAAGTTCGACACTATATGAACAAAATTTACATACGTCGAGAGTAACTAACACTGCCATAACTAACTAACAGGCCGCATTTCTCTAAATCTCTCGGCAAGCCCGGCATCAACATCAAGTGCAAAACACTGCCAACATGCCATCAGAAGTACCTTGGGAAATGGGTTTCACTAGGCGACAATAGCGAAACTCCTTCTGGTGAGTGTCGACTGGCGCAAGCAGCAAAAAAAGAAGTCTTCCTGCTATCATTGAAGAAAGGAAGCTAATTAGAGCGGCAGGGTTGTGATAGAAGCAGTTTTCTAAATTGCTAAATGGCAAAGACATCCAACATTCCAACAGAACAATCTATTCAACTTGGAGAATGATTGCCAAACTTTCCGTGGGCCCAACCAACAACCAGAAGCGAATAGCCAGACGCTAACGAAAGAATTTTGTTCATGCCAAGATTTCTGTTCTATGAGACGGCACCGGGCGGACACTTTCGCAGAAGGTGTCGACTGCTTCGAGTACCCTGGTTCTGACACTGTGGGTGCACCTGAGGACAGCTTGTACTCGGACGTTGTGGCAAGTGAGATGTCCCTTAGGTATCGAGACAAGAAGATTTACTTCCTCTCATCGATGTCATGAAAACACGAAACCCAACCACACATAACCCCACTGATAACACTATTTTCATTATTCATGAACATTTTATTTTGACTCTACAATTCAGTCATTAGTATTTGCATGTATCTTTCTTCTTAATTTCCAAAATATACCAAAGTCAAATTTCAGGATGATTTCATGTAAGCATAATACGAAAATTGCATAATAACTCTAGCGTAGTTTAGCATGTAGATTATAAATTTTATTTCATTTTTTTTTTCAAGTAAACCGTCTGAATCTATTTTTTTTGTTTACTTCGTAGAAAAGTATGTGTGTATGTTATTTAAGCCTTTTGCAAACTTATGGCCGATTTCATAAAGCCCATTTAAGTGTTTAACAGGCTTTTAAATATTTAAATGACGTTTGTTCCATACAAAATACGTCATTTAAAAATTTAAAAGCCTGTTAAATATTTGTGAAACCGGACATTAGACTAGCAATGTATGTAATTAATTTCTAAACATAACGGCAAACAAGATATTTGAACATAAAAGACAGAAACTCAACATTAACGGTCCAGAGATAGCTGAAAGTCAGTTATTTGGTATATACCACAACCACTTGCCAGACTTGTTGTTGAGACTCCATACACAGTTCTTAACAACACAAATATACCTTTCCTTTTCAATTCTTGTCTCTTCTCTCAGAATTTAAAAAAAACGCATTGCTCAAACTACACTTGATTTTATGTAACAAAAAAAAAGAATTAATTTTAAATTTAGATTCTGGATGGAGAAAACAAATTTTTTTTCCAAATTCAGCTGCGGACAAAACACTGTCTGACAATATTGCTTTTCCTGGCCATTGAGCTCGAATTCACTTTTGTATTGGGCTTTTTGCCGCTCATCGGGGCTCCTGGGGGTCAATATCACCCACCCTTACCTCACACTCACGTCTTCCTTTTACCTCGCTCACCGCCTCCACGAACCGCTTGTTCAATGCACCTTGCACAACTACCAAATTGGATGGGAGATCGACCTATATTTTATGGGATCTTTCGCAATTTCAGGTTTTGGATAGCGGTCGTGGTGAGTTATTTAGTCGAGAAACTGCTCGTTCGAGTTCACAGAAATGACGATTCCCTCTATTATAGGAGATGCGTACATTGCGACAATGAGTTAGGGGCACGTGGGCTTAGAAGTTTCCAATGTCAGTTTCTTTATTTTATCTTTCTCTTTTGAGATGGAAATCAATAAAGGTTATTGTTCCCCGCCCGGGGTATAATTGGCGATATGCACTATGGGAGATAGATAAATATAAAAAGCTTAATTCGACTATGGAAAAGATGGGATGAAATTACCTGGAATATAAAGTTAACTCCGAAATTATCTAGACAACTCAGTAAAGCCTTGTACAAGCTTTAGGGTTTTCGGGATTGAATCACTTTTAAGATTCCTTTTTTTTTCTTCTGGGCTTTTAATTCAGATGGTTGGCTGTGAAATACGCGGTTAGGGAATGAGCTCTATGTCAATCAATCGATTTTTGTAATTTTCTTTTACCTGGACGAAAGTTCGAACAGAATGGTAACCACAAGAAAAAAGAACGATTGAAATTTGGTAGCTGTTTTCGAAATTGAGTTGGCCGGTTTTTTTTTCTTTTTTGTAGATCACAAGGTGATCAAATTGTACGCACGCAATTTGTATGGAAATACAGACGACATCCGTAACAACTAACAAAGTATATGCTGTCATCGAGAAAGGAACCTCAACATCGTCGACTGGGGCAAAGCGTCACGATGGATAGGTACAACTTCAAAGTAGTTAAGAACTTTGTCTACCTGTGCTCGACAACTACCTTGCAAAATGACATTATTGCACTCTTACCAACCGCTTTTTCTTCGGGCTAAGAAGGCATTTAAGTAGTAGAGTGCTCACCCAAGCAACCAAGGACACCTTATACCTTTATCATCACAGGACATCGGGACCACCACACCTCCGAACACAAAAATTCAAAAAACTAATGATAAAGGAATTTAGTAATGCTCCTAATTGGAAGTGCTCTTAATTGGGAGTTCCATAACTAAGGTTCGTTCATCATTCGTTTTTTGAATGTTTGTGTTTGGAGGTGTGGTGGTGGCTTGATGTCAAGCTGGGTCCGCCACACGTTTGAGGGAGAGGGGAATTTAGTTCCAGATCGGATATGCAGTACTAAATTAGCACTTAAATGGAACTAAATTCCTGCATAATTAGCATTTTGAATTTCTGTTGTGGCGGACCCAGTTTGACGGACCTCAACACTTTCTGATTTTTTTGGATATGCGTATTACTTTTGAAAAATACCAACCAGATGAGGGAAGTTGTAAAAACATTTCGTTCAAAAAACGAAAACGTATTGAAAACAGACCTCAGGGTTAGATAGATCCTAAACTTCAAGATCTGCCATTTTAATGGGTTCCATGTGGAACAGTGCCCAATTTTGGGTTTCGCATCACTCAATGATAATAATTGGTATATGGTTATGTTTCCTCATTTGTTAAATACATTTAGAATACTTTGTATGCATTCATATTTTCAACAAAAACATAAAGACATATTTTACTTCACTGGCGTTACAGGGGATAATGTTTTTTTAAACTAATATTAACTGATTTTTTACATAGGTATATGAATATAATTGTATTTATGACAAACTATTTAAATGAAGTTAATAACATTAAAAACAGGCTTTAACAAATCCCAGATATAACAGTGATTTGCATACTATATTTTAATTTCTTTTATCATGGTGATGGAAGTTATTTTAAGTTATTTAACATTTTACTAACCAGACACTGTATAGTATAGTAATGGGTGATTTTTTAAGAGGTTTAGAACTTTAAAAAAAAAAAAAAACACAAAAAATTCGAAAAAATGAATGAAATATTTATTTGAATCGATAGTTTGAACCTTGCAATTTAATGTTTAAAGATAATTTCATGCAAATGTTCACCGCGGCTGCGTCTCAGGTAGCCCATCCGCTGAGTCCAATTTTGGCATACTCTTTCACACATATCGGCCGGTATCTTACGAATGAATGCATGGATGTTGGCTTCCAGTGCGTCAATCGAAGCGGGCTTGTCCCTATAGACATTAGCCTTGACATACCCCCACAAAAAATAATCTAATGGTGTCAAATCGCACGATCTAGGCGGCCAATTGACCGGCCCGAAACGTGAAATTAACTGTTCACCAAACTCGCCTCGCAATTGCGCCATTGTTTCGCGTGCTGTGTGGCATTTGGCACCGTCTTGTTGAAACCGCATATCATGCAAGTCAAGAACTTCCATTTCGGGCAAAAAAAAGTTTGTTATCATCGCTCGGTAGCGATTCGCATTATCTTTGAAGAAATATGGCCCAATAATGCCGCCGGCCCATAAACCGCACCAAACAGTGGCTTTTTCGGGATGCATTGGTAGCTGTTGCAATGCTTCTGGCTGATCTTCACTCCAAATGCGGCAATTTTGCTTATTTACGTACCCATTCAACCAAAAATGAGCCTCATCGCTGAACACAAGCAGCGCGCGATGAACATTTCAAACCGAGCACGAATTTTGATAGTAAAATTCAATAATTTGCAAGCGTTGTTCATTTGTAAGACGATCCATGGTTAAATTGCAAACCAAACTGAAGCTGTTTGACAGTGACACAAGGTACTAAACACACGTCAGCTGTCAAAACCAGTGTTGCCAAAACCAAACCAGCTAAAAAATCACCCGTTACATTAACATTATAAGGCATTAAATTTGTTTGCAATTCGTATCAGTTTTCTCTATTAATCTTTGACTTAAGCGTTTTATTAAATATTTACAATAATTTTAAACAAAATATAAAAGCAACTGACAAAACAATTATTAACTTAATTAATTATCGAACACTAAAAAGGGAAGTTGAATTACATGCCACAAGTAAGTGTATTATTTAACATTTTAAAAAGTGTTTTCTACGAAGTAATATGAAATTCCAGGATATATAAAACAAAAGAAGAAAAATAAATAATAAAAGAAAATCCAACGTTTAATAAAAAAAGTATTATTAAATAATTTTAAAATAATTTTGAAATAATGTTAGTAAAAACAGAATATAAGTTTATTGCAACACTTTGTTTAAGAATTGCAAGTTTATATTGCCAATCTATAAGAAAAGTCATAAAATAAAAATATGTATGCATGTATGTACCTATGTATTTTTAAAAAAGTAAGAATGTAAAAGTAACCCGTTGAAAGGTTAAAGTTGGTTTGAATTCCAAAGACTTTATTTTAAACACTTACAGCCAAATTAATAAACGTGGAATAGCGAAGGGTTAGGCCTTATTCCTTGGACTAAGTGCAAAGTGTTATTAATAAAACAAAATTTCTATTAAGTGACGTTTACTAAGCTAAATCACCGAAGTAGGTGGTTTAGCGAAGGAATAAGAACTAGATGTGTCAAATTTATTCTAAAATTGAAAAATATATGAGTGAAGATTGAAAATTAAGTTTTAAATAAAAATAATGATTTCTACTAGATTTATTGAGTTCTTAAACTATTTGCAATTATTGGACAATCAGCCACCAACGACAAGAAAAAGAAAAATATACAAAACCAGATATGATCCAATGCAAGTTCTTAGTGACGAGGATTTTGGGAAGAAATATAGGTTTTTCTAAGAAAAATATGAGAAAATTCATAGCAATAAATTGATGAAGATAACCTTAATGGGGATACAAGAGGTGGTCATAACACACAACAGACCCAACACAAACAATAGAAAAATGATAATAATTTTGATAGAAATATGATATAATAATAAGAGGATTGTTATGTGTGTTTGGTATAACATGAGCCTTTTTTTTTACAAATTATCATAATTTGCTGTCAAAACCCATACAAACAAACAGGCATCTTACTTATTGTAGTAGATTTTCTCAGAGAATTTTTCGTAAACGTCACTTTACTATTCCACGAACATTTTGTTTTTATTAATGTAAAATTTTAACCCGTAGCTTAACGCTTATTCTATGGTTTAGTAAACTCGTGGAATAAAGGTGGAATAAGAGTTTTTTATTAATAGGGCTGTTACAGCCAAATTAATAAACGTGAAGCGTTCAGCTTTATTCCGTGGACTAAGTGCAAATGTTATTCATAAAACAAAATTTCAACTAAGTGACGTTTACTAAGCTAAACCACCGAAGAAGGTGGTACTAGATTTAATCGGGCTCTTAAACCATTTGCAATTATTGGACAATCAGCCATCAACGATAAGAAAAAGAAAAATATACAAAACTAGATATTATCCTATGCAAGTGGTGAGTGGGGAGGATTTAAGGTAGGAATATAGGTGGACATAATAAACAACAGACACAACACAAACAATTGAAAAATGATAATAATTTTGACAGGTTTATGATATTAACAATAGAATTTTTTTTTTTTTTACAAATAATCACATTTTTTTGTAAATTACCATACAAAAAAAATAATAAGTTTTCGAAACTTGGTGAAATTTCAAGTCACCAAACACACATCTTACGTATTGTAGTAGATTTTCTTAAGAAATTTTTAGTAAACGTCACTTTACTATTCCACGAACATTTTGTTTTTATTAATGGAAAATTTAAGCCCGTACCTTAACTCTTATTCCGTTGTTTAGTAAACTCGTAGAATAAAGGTGGAATAAGCGTTTTTTTTTTAATAGGGCTGTTAGATATTTATGTAATTAATAATATTACTGTCACTACTATAGTCGTTTGGGAGATAAATAATTTTTGCCATAACTGTTGTATGGCAGGTACTGTTATTTTAGCGGTTAAAAAACTATTTTTTCTGCAGGGAACTACAAACAAACCTAAAGTTCAAAACTTCAAGAAAATAGCTTCAGGCGTTTAGGCTGTCATGTTTGATTAAAATCTCGAGTTAAGTTTTTTGTTCTGTTGTCTGTAGTACCTATATCGCAAGTAAAAAACAGTTTTGCGTAATTATGTAAAAATTTAAGTCATGGTGAACGAAAACTGGTATCACGAACGTACACACATATCTATCCAAAAACGATGGCTCCTGATTCTAGGGACCTCGAAACGGGGAGATATGTATGTCGAAATTTTTGATTCGACAGATCAGACCAATGACTAAGTTCAAATGGGAAGTTTAAAATAAACTTATTGTTTGTGAAAGATTCAATCTATAATAGATATACCCTATAGTACTAAATATTTTTCAATTGTTGCTAGCAACCATATTTTGGTGGATGGAATTTCGAACTTCAGGAACTTTTTTATTTTATGCATTGTCCGACCTCATATTAAAATGAGATACATATTTATAAAACAAAATTAAATCTTTCCACAACAGTCAGCCATGTTTAACTTTACGTGTACCTACCTCTATTACAAGAGCTTTTAGGATGGAACAGCACGAATAAATTCTTTAAATTTCTATGAGCAATAATAAAGAGCGCTTTATAACTTTCCAATAGCTTCTAGACTTTTAGAAACGCAAGAACTCTAAATCATTTTCGTTATATTGACGAGTCACAAGTCACAAATTGTTTGCAAAATGGAAGTGAAAAACTATTAAAAAATGTTGTTTTCGAGAACGAATGAATTATTTGTTTCCTACTAAGAAAAAAAAGTCTGTGATATTGTGAAAATCTTGTTTTTTTTTCGGATGAAATATACCGAAGAAGATACGCCCAATAAAATTCTTTTAATTTTCACACATGTAATTTGTGAGTTGTGACTTGCTATGGAGGAGATCACAATTTCGATTGTTTTTGTGACTCTAATAAGTTGTGACCCTGGGGGAGAATTCGAAAAAGTCACAATATTAATTTGATGATGGGGAGAATCGGGCTGTAAGTCTTCCCTAAATACTATTAATTCTGACCGGTTTGCAATTAGTTTTAGTTCCAGGCACGTTATTAAGTTTATTTATATATATATATAGTGTTCCTAATAGTTTTAGCGCCTATTGACTATAGGCCCTTATTTATTTGTTAGAACCAACAAGCTGTCAAAACTTCCGTTAAATTTCACTGTATAGTGTGTATGATATACATATATTTTCGCGGACATAATGTAATGTAGTGATGTATAGTGTGTATGATATATATTTTCGAAGACATTGATCATTTTAACTTTTAAGATTTAATCGGTTGCTTGTGACTAATAACGTAACTAAATTTGTTATTGGAATGGTTTTTCTGAAGTGTGGATCTTCTCGTTTAAGCAATAAACTAATTTGATATATTATAGGCCTAATATGTACAAATCTTAAAATATACATGCATACATATACATACATATTTACTTAAAAGCGTTGACATTTATTCGAAATTTATAACATAAACTTGCAACTTTTAAACATAAATGAAAAATTTACGGTGTACGAAGTTAAAAAAGAAATATGAATTTGGATACAAAAAATATAATAAGAAAAAAACAAGGAAACCTTTACTGAAAAGATTATAAAGTCTTTACTCACGATGATCTTGATTCTCGCATAACATGTCCTGGATCACGTTGTCTGATTTCTGATTCTCTCACAGCTTCCGTTAATGATTTAAACACAGTGTTATGAACCCTGAAATATTAGTTGAAAATATTATTGTTACTTTTCTTACGACCAACTGATGTGTTACTTACAGTTTGAAAATAACATCGACCAACAATGTTGCAATTGGAATTAAGAACAATCCCATCCAAAACACCGGTGATGAAAATAATATTCTATCCATTCCACGAAAAACTGCAGCAAACGGCAGCGTTGGCCAAATGTTACTGTATGCAACAATGAAAATAAACCACAAAACAATAGATCCCCAAATGGAACAGTGTGTTAACCATGTCCATGAGTTCGTTGATAGCCCAGCTTTAAGGCATACAGTTACAACAACGTACTAAATTGAAAATGTTCCTGAATATGTTAGACATTGACGAAAATCTATAACCCACCGTATAGACCTCGTTTCCAAGCACGAGGTAACCACCTGTCTTGCCATCGCTCCATATCACTTCTGAGCGATAAGCCAGCATTGGCAACCAAAAAAGCATCAGTGAATGCACCAGTGCATTGAAGATCCACACCCAAAACACTTTGACATTGAAGAGTTTGGCATTTTGTGAAGGCTTGTATAATGCAGGGTATTTAAGCATCGTCTCCGCCGAACAGACTTTCTCAAAAAGTCCCATAGCAAAGGGTGGTAAAGCTGTGAACACGACATTATACAAACCAATAGTCCAGCGTTCAAAAAGAATCTGACCAGACCTTCAAAAATGTGTAGTGAGTATATTGCTAGAAGGAGTATCATTCTTAGAACTCACCATCCCGAGTATATAGCAAACCAAAGCTCAATCACATACAGACAAACATTCTTGTAGAAGCTATACAGAATCAGTTTACACATTCGACTGTAATTCCATGCTCCATGGACCAATAACAGTCGCAGCAAATATCGAAACTGCGCGATAGAATAATCTGAAGCACAAGCTGCTTGTAATCCTTCAACTCCAGATATTCCTACTCCAACGTGAGCTTTTTGAATCATAGCCACGTCATTCGCTCCGTCGCCTATGGCCAATGTGACAGAGTTTGTATTTGTTGTAACTAGATCAACTACCTGGAAGTATTCAATGATTTGCATAGTTCGCAATACACTTTATTCTTCGTTTACATACTTCAGCCTTTTGGATTGGTGAAACACGACAACATATCACGACACGGCACGCTATGCAGAGCTCTAAGAAGTCTCGACGTAAGTCACAACTTAAAGCGTATTTCAATGTTTTGCCATCCACAATCAGTGCCACATTGCAACCTTTTACATCAGAGTTTTTTAAGTCTCCACAGTGCCGATGTATGACATCACGAGTGTTCTGCGAAATAATCATGCATTATCATAAAAAAATGTTTGCAATATTTACAAACAGAACTTACATCTAAACTATCTTCATTCAAGATAATGAGATCCATAGAATGTGATATCAGCTTGCAAGAGTAGCCAATGTTAATAGCTGTCTCTTGTTTATCTCCAGTTAACACCCAGATGTAAATGCCAGCTTCAAGAAGAGCAGCAATTGTCTCCGGAACACCTTCTTGCAATTTATCTTCGATTGCAGTGGCACCGAGAAGCATTAAATTATTCTCGATCAAGTTGGCTGCATCTTCAACTTTCCTCTCCCTATATTGCATTGACGTAGATGCCTTGTGGTAGGTTTCTTTCCACTCATTGTAGACTTCATCAGGAATCACAGATACAGCACAGCACAGAGTTCTCAAACCCTCGGAAGCAAACTCTTCCAAATGTCGAAGAGTAACTTCACGGTACGCTTGACCGTCAGGCGATAGCCGTTCATAAATAACTGTGTCTGCACCTTTGCAGTACAATTTTATTTCACCTTCAGGTGTCCGTACTATAACTGACATGCGTTTTCGTGTCGAGGTAAACTCAAGGACATTGAGGATCTCATATCGTTCACGACGACCTAATGCGTCTATTTCAACATAATTTGGTGTTCGGGTGTCGAAGACAAAACCAAAACGCTTGGCACCATCCACAAGAGCTCTTTCGTCTGGACTAGCAGCATGGTAAATGATTGAACCGTCGTCGTTCTTCTCTGGTATAACGGTGTGACAAACAGCTAGGAGGATCACGAACTCCCTGATGACAGGGGAGGTTTGGTGTTTATTTAAGATGTTCTGAAAAAGGTGAGAGGTTAATTAAAAAAAAAAAAAATGAGGGATATCGTCGTAGCACCTACTTGGGCTTGATAGTCCCCAATCATTTGGTTAAATTTTGAGTTTTTAGAGCATAAAGCCTAGTACGCTGCTGATGCGTAACGAAATTTTTCGGTGGTCTCCAACACGACAACGAAATGCATGCAGAAACCACAACGTAACCCTATCAACAAAAAATTCTGTCCGACCACTGGATTCGTAAAGAGGGCGGCTAAGCTTTCATTTGATACAGCATTCATAGAAATACCTCAAGTGATATGTATACGTAACCTTAAATTCAACGAGAAGAGTGAATTTTCTAACCGAAGCAACCTGAAAAGGCTTGTCAAATAACAAAATATGTATGTAAATATAAATACGACTATGTATGTATGTATATAGAACTACCTATTTGTTCATGCTCTAAGAACTCAAAAAGTAACCAACAGATTGAGGTGTGAAATGCACGTAAAGAAAAAAGTATTCAAATTTTTCGATAGATGGCGCTCAAAGCTAAACAATGAAACATTGAAATGAATTGAAATAAAACGTTAGTAAAAAAAAAATAACAATTTTTCGTAGGTGTAATCAAACATCAAAATTAGCTCAAACTCAAAAACTAACCATCCGATTGAGCTAAATCTTCTGAAATAAGAAGCGCTTGTAAATCAAAACTTTTTAAAGTAAAATTCCTTTAAACCAACTAATCGATTTTGTTCTGATGCATTTGCTTTTTTAGCAAAACTTCACACCGATTTGCACACACACTATAAAGACTTCACATTTCTAATAAGTCAAATTGGAAGTCGAGGAATTTTGGGAAGATCAATTGTTTTTTGATGTGTAAACATCTATGCTCGCGCCCTCGCGGTAGAGTGGAAAAAAAACGTGAACTTTTCTGTGCAACGTTCCGTCGTTCAAATTATATTGTAGCACGTTACGTTACGAAATATGCTTAGCCCCGACCGAAACAAATTGTTTTTAACGCTACCGACGATTAAATTATATTTTATCACGAGCACTTGTTTATAATTATTAGCTATCATGTATATACCGATACATTTTAGCTTTTTTTAATATTATTTTTCTTTTATTTTTTTTTTACATTCGCCCGATACACGACACTAGAGCCTAGATAGAAAACTATAAACAAAAACAAACCAAAATAATAATAGCTTTAGATACAGTAGGATATAGGTAACGTTCAGTAATACAAATCTGAAGATCACTTTTCTGGCTGAACGCAAGAGACGCGCGTTCGAACGCGCAGATATTCTACGTTCACATAAACTACTTTTAAACGATGCAATTTCTTTTGATGTGTAAACATCTATGCTCGCGCCCTCGCGGTAGAGTGGAAAAAAAACGTGAACTTTTCTGTGCAACGTTCCGTCGTTCAAATTATATCGTAGCACGTTACGTTACGAAATATGCTTAGCCCCGACCGAAACAAATTGTTTTTAACGCTACCGACGATTAAATTATATTTTATCACGAGCACTTGTTTATAATTATTAACTATCATGTATATACCGATACATTTTAGCTTTTTTTAATATTATTTTTCTTTTATTTTTTTTTACATTCGCCCGATACACGACACTAGAGCCTAGATAGAAAACTATAAACAAAAACAAACCAAAATAATAATAGCTTTAGATATAGTAGGATATAGGGAACGTTCAGTAATACAAATCTGAAGATCACTTTACTGGCTGAACGCAAGAGACGCGCGTTCGAACGCGCGTTCGCAGATATTCTACGTTCACATAAACTACTTTTAAACGATGCAATTTCTTTTTTTAAACACGTTGGCGAGGCACGTATGTGTTGGCTGGGGTACAAAATGCTGAGGTTGAACAAATTGCAGAGTTACCGCTCTTCTTTTTGAATTTCCTTATTGTTTGAGTATGTTTTATTTTCTTTCGTCGCCCACTCTAGTGGAGTAAATAGTGCAGTGAGATGATACTAGCCGTGTTTTTTTGCAAGTCCCGAGGAAATTTGTCGAAAAAAACGACGTTGGGACAAAAGAAATTTCAAGTTTAATGCAACAACAACTAATTCCCTTCGGGCGAGGAGAGGAAAATTCTCCGGGCTTAACTTAACCACGGAAGAAAACTGTGTAACCGGCGTGAATTGCATACTTGGCATGTTAGATAAATGAAGGTAGCACGATCCGGTACTGGCTAGACTATTGGGTACATAAACTACATATCGAATTCGTATCTGTGTACTTGCTGTGGCGTAGGTGTTCGTTCTAAAAAAAAATAGATTGAACAAAAATCAACAATTAACATTTGGAATAAATTTAAATCTAATGCTGCATTAAACGACTGACTAATTGGCGGTTTCCTATCAGAAAACTGTCAAAAAACGCATAAGAATGGACCAATTCATTGTTTTTGAATTCTAGTGACAGAAAATGCGTCAGTCTTTTAAGTCCAGCATAAACCTAATACTTGAATTACTGGACTGACAAATTGGCGATTTCCTGTCAACAAACTGACAGAAGAATGTACCAATTCATTGTTTTTGAAGTCAACTGACAGAAACATGCCAATACGTCTGTAGATAAAGTCAAGCATAAACTTAATGCTTGATTTATACGACTGACAAATTGGGTATTTCCTGTCAGTAAACTGTCAAAAAACTGACAGAAGAATAGACAAATTAATTGTTTTTGAGTCTACTGACAAAAAACTGCCAATACGTCAGTCGTTTAAGTCCATCATAAAACTAATGCTGGATTTATATAACTGACAAACTGGCGGTTTTCTGTCAGCAAACTGTCAAAAACCTGACAGAAGAATGGACCAATTCATTGTTTTTGAAGGCTCCTGACAAAAAACTGCCAATAAGTCAGTCTTTTAATGGCCTTTTCGATTGGTAATCCGGGAGAACGATTTGGTACGTGTGAATCCGTCTGGAACGATTCTGAAAACAAAATCAGAAGCAAATTTCTCTTCTTTTCAGAAGAAGAACTGTCATTCTGACTCCAATCGAAAAGGCCATAAGTCAACTACTGGATTTATACGACTGACAAATTGGCAATTTCCTGTCACCAAACTGTCAATAAACTGACAAAATAATGGACCAATTAATTGTTTTTTAAGTCTACTGATAGAAAACTGCCAATATATCAGTCGTTTACGTGGAGCCTGAGCCTAAAGCTTGATTTACCGAAGAATGGATCAATTCATTCATTGTTTTTGATGTGTAAACATCTATGCTGGCGTTAACTTTCCTGTGCAACGTTACGTTGTAGGACGTTACGTTACGAAATCTGCACAGTAGGATATTGGGTACTTTCAGTTCCTCAAAACTGCGCTTGAACAAAGGTTGATGTTTACACATATTAACCGTGAGTCCCGGCACTCACAAATCTTTTTTAGTGGCAACGGATTCTACATAATTTAACAAAATATTCGACAGCACACACAATTACACGAAAAAAATTCGATTCTTTTACGAATTCCCTTCAATTGACAGAAACAAATCGAATGGTTTAGGAAAAAAAATCGATTCGGTTTAGTAAAAAATAGATTCGGTTTAGAAAAAAATCGATTTCTTTGTTGAAAGGAATTCGACATAATAGATTTATTCATTCAAAGCTTATATATAATTCTAAATATATGTATGCAAGTACAAATATTTTGCTTAGTTCCTAAGCTGAACTTAATATTCTTTTAAATCTTACAAATTGAGTTTGTTCTTTTAACAGGTGTGTTTTTGTTGAAATTTCATCATTGTTTTTGTTCTAGTTTTGTTTTTTAATTCATTCCATTCTGGATAAATATTTTGTCTTTTCCATCTATTCTATCTGACACCTGAACTGGCACAAGCTCATAAATCTACAGGAAACAAAATTAACAGGTTTCTTTTGACCCACCTGAACGGTTTATAAAATAACAAAAATATTTTTTTTAGATTGGGGACTTATTATTATTACCCAGTGCCATCTTGTATGTGCCGGTTAACTAATCAGAACTATACTCAGATATTGTGAAACAGGCCCGTAGTATGCCTGGAAAAATAATCTAGTTTTTAATGAGGCCCTAGAAAGTTTTACCTTGATACTGAAAAGGGAGTAGCAAGGGCAACTAAATAAATCGGGAAGGTCCCCGTAAGCTATGAACCCTTTTACATCGAAACAGTTCGATTCGATTTGGGATTTCATATTGGGACCTTCCACTTACCAAACCGATACGCCACCCACTGAGCTAATTCAAAATACAGTATTACGATGCTGAAAATTAATAAGTTCATTGTCTTAATTTTCATACCATTGTATGGTTATAAAGTTTTCGTTTTAATATTATATACGTCGTATTTTCGAAGAGATAGCAAAACTTCGACAACAAGAGCAAGCAAGAGCCTCACGAGCATTTGACATCTTTTCCTCGTCTAGATTTTCCAGAGCCAAAACTTGCAAAATTTTCAGGAGGGTGATATCTATCACTATGTTAGCTTTATTATACGAAAATAATTATTTGAGTTTAACCAAGGATGGTTTATGTTCTTGAAACCTTCAAATCTTAAGAGACAGATATGGGCCCAGCAAAATCTTTGAAACTTATTCAAAAAGGGATTAATAACAACTAATTTTTTGGTTGAAGAAACTTACTTGCACTAAAAGTGATTGTTCTGGTGTCTTTTCAGTCATATAAACATAGCGCGCTATAGAGCATCTTTTGAATTCCATCACATTCCGCGTAAGCGTGCCGGTTTTATCAGAAAATATATACTTGACCATTCCCAGTTCTTCATTAAGATTTGAAGTTCTTGCCATTGCCGGAGTATTTGATTCCTCGTGATACATTTCGATATCAAAATTGATGAAAATAGCCTGGTAAGATAAAAACAGTTTGAAAGTTCATAGGACAATAATATTTAATACCTGCAGAAAACGAACTAATTCCAGCGTGACTTGCAATGATATTGGAATCAAATTATTGTATAAAATAATGAATGTTAGAAGATTGTATCCAAAATTTTTGCTCTTTACATCTGAAAATAGTTATTTTTGTAAAATTGTGATAAAATAAGATTAAAACAAACAAACCATCAATTCCAAGATACCAATCTGTTTTGAAATGATTACTTGTCCAAAGTACATTAAAAAGGGCACTTGTTAGGCAAAGAACAATTAAAATTAAAAATAGCATTAATATCTGTGTGTTTGTCAGTCTGTCAACGGTTGAACGTTTCAATGGTGCTGAGGTAGAATTTCGCATGAGTTTAGTATCGTGACCAGTGTAGATGACGATACCAAAGACCCAAGATGTATTACGAAGAACAGCTCCACGTTGAAGCACTTGATCTGGCCCCAAAGCTACAACACTAAAATATTTATTTTTAAAGTTTAATCACTCTTTCTCAAAATTTGTTTGACTTGACTTACGGTATTTCTGGATCCTTAAGAACCCCATTGAATTCATAGAGATGACGATTTGGGAGTTCACACTCTACAACTCCATGAAAGCAAAGGAGATCTTTTGTTTCAAGAAGTTTCGCCGTTGATGATACACCTTGCCGAATTTTTAAATTTGTTTCACCGTCCAAATTTGCTGTTTCGATAAACGACATTCCCTGGGGTTCACTAAAGCAAAAGAGAACGTATATTAGTTAAATTCTTTCGGAACACTGCTAAGGGGAAAGTTTTTGAGAAAGTAAAACTAGTCTACAGTACACATACTACTGTCTGATTGGTAAATACAAGATGGGTACTATAAAATTGCATTCAAAACTGCTTATGATGCAAAGTAACATAAAACTGAAAATTTTGTGTTTTACAAAGCTTTTAAAAGTTCCTTCGCTAGTATTTGTTTTTTTTTTGTTACTTTTTCATGCCAAATAACTTTGTGGGATTGGATCTCTCTTCCCTTAATTTGTCCTAGTATTTTCTTTACTTTTTGATGCGTAACGTAAGGTAAACTAAAAACCTGGGCCTTACGTGTAATACATTACCTGTACGTACACGTTATCATACGGTTGTATTATGGATACGTTTAATACAAAAATTCTTCACTCAGACGAACGTTGATACTAACATATCTTAACCGTGAGTCCCGGCACCCACATATTTTGCATATAAATGTTTGTTTTTGCATCTGTTTGAAGTATAGATCTTCAGCAACGATGATGGATAGATTAACCGATGGCCGTATATGGTCTTTTAACTGTGCTGGTGTTGTGTATTTATAATACAACACTTACTTATAGACAGATGTCGCCCTCGATACAAATTAATGTCATCGAAAAATTCAGCCGACAAAAACTTTCTTAAAGTAGATTTCATAGAAGAGATTTTTTCAGCCAACCAACGAATTAAAATTGATCGACAGAAATCTTTTAAGGTATTAATGTAAATTGTAACGCGTTGTACGATTCGTACACTTAATTTACTTGTGTTCTATGGATGTGTGTTGATTTGTTGTTGGCGCTGATCTGGCAATAGGCTGGTTTTTGATTTTTGTTTGGTATTTTATTTTACTGTGCGAATAGGTAGGAATTTCATGATTTGGAAAGATTTAACTAGCTTCCTTAAGAAAAACATACGCTATAGTAAATTATTGATTTTAAATTGATTATCATGGTTATAACTGCTTATACATTGTATGTGATATAAGGACGAGACTAGAGACATGCCAATTTATGACAGTTATAACAGTTTTTCGCCATTAAAAGTGGGCGTGCGTTAAAGCGTTTCGCGCAACTTGAACAAAAATTGTGTGAGTGCCGGGACTCACGGTTAATATGTGTAAATGTAAACATCAACGTGCGCGGATTCAAAACGGACTTGTTTTTGCTTGAAGGGAATCTTTAGATTTTTTTTCACTGAACGCACCCATCCTAGTATGCAGATCGTAACGTTGCACACCGTAACGTTGCACGACGTAACGTTGCACACGAACGTTCACGTTTTTTTTCACTCTACCGCCAGCATAGATGTTTACACATCAAAAATATGCGTGTCTGAAGTATGCCCAACAGCGGAGGGCCCTGGCTCGTTATAATTGGCTTGTCTATGGTTACTTCCGTGTTATAAATGTTCTTTTAAAGTAAGCACCATTGACTCAATTGTAATATTGACTTTTGAGAAAACAATGCTAGAATGCCTATTTTACTGTAACTATATGTGATTTATGTAGGAGCTGATCTTAATCAAACAGATAACTTGCCCGATCGCACTAATTCTGATTTTTTAGTTAATCTTACAGTTATGTCTAACAATGTAATGGGTGATTTTTTAAGAGGTTTAGAACTTTAAAAAAAAAAAAAAACACAAAAAATTCGAAAAAATTAATGAAATATTTATTTGAATCGTTAGTTTGAACCTTGCAATTTAATGTTTAAAGATAATTTCATGCAAATGTTGACCGCGGCTGCGTCTCAGGTAGCCCATCCGCTGAGTCCAATTTTGGCATACTCTTTCACACATATCGGCCGGTATCTCACGAATGAATGCATGGATGTTGGCTTCCAGTGCGTCAAACGAAGCGGGCTTGTCCCTATAGACATTAGCCTTGACATACCCCCACAAAAAATAATCTAATGGTGTCAAATCGCACGATCTAGGCGGCCAATTGACCGGCCCGAAACGTGAAATTAACTGTTCACCAAACTCGCCTCGCAATTGCGCCATTGTTTCGCGTGCTGTGTGGCATGTGGAACCGTCTTGTTGAAACCACATATCATGCAAGTCAAGAACTTCCATTTCGGGCAAAAAAAAGTTTGTTATCATCGCTCGGTAGCGTTCACCATTGACAGTAACGCTGCGATTCGCATCATCTTTGAAGAAATAGGCCCAATAATGCCGCCGGCCCATAAACCGCACCAAACAGTGGCTTTTTCGGGATGCATTGGTAGCTGTTGCAATGCTTCTGGCTGATCTTCGCTCCAAATGCGGCAATTTTGCTTATTTACGTACCCATTCAACCAAAAATGAGCCT
Source organism: Leucozona laternaria (assembly GCA_932273885.2). NCBI lineage: Eukaryota > Metazoa > Arthropoda > Insecta > Diptera > Syrphidae > Leucozona > Leucozona laternaria. The sequence continues at coordinate 59,817,656 of OW026368.1, read as the reverse complement.
CATCGCTGAACACAAGCAGCGCGCGATGAACATTTCGAACCGAGCACGAATTTTGATAGTAAAATTCAATAATTTGCAAGCGTTGTTCATTTGTAAGACGATCCATGGTTAAATTGCAAACCAAACTGAAGCTGTTTGACAGTGACACAAGGTACTAAACACACGTCAGCTGTCAAAACCAGTGTTGCCAAAACCAATGCTCACAATTCTAGTTTAAGATCCTGATTCAAATATAATAAATCCAAAGCAATCAAGTAATTTCCTTGATTTAATTTACAGATCCCAAGCAAAAAAAACTAAAGTTTTCAAAACAATTTTAATCCTATACATTGTTACAAAATAAAAAAATTTATGAGTGCCGGGACTCACGGTTAATATGTGTAGACATCAACCTTTGTTCAAGCGCAGTTTTGAGGAACTGAAAGTACCCAATATCCTACTGTGCAGATTTCGTAACGTAACGTCCTACAACGTAACGTTGCACAGGAAAGTTAACGCCAGCATAGATGTTTACACATCAAAAACAATGAATGAATTGATCCATTCTTCGGTAAATCAAGCTTTAGGCTCAGGCTCCACGTAAACGACTGATATATTGGCAGTTTTCTATCAGTAGACTTAAAAAACAATTAATTGGTCCATTCTTTTGTCAGTTTATTGACAGTTTGGTGACAGGAAATTGCCAATTTGTCAGTCGTATAAATCCAGTAGTTGACTTATGGCCTTTTCGATTGGAGTCAGAATGACAGTTCTTCTTCTGAAAAGAAGAGAAATTTGCTTCTGATTTTGTTTTCAGAATCGTTCCAGATGGATTCACACGTACCAAATCGTTCTCCCGGATTACCAATCGAAAAGGCCATTAAAAGACTGACTTATTGGCAGTTTTTTGTCAGGAGCCTTCAAAAACAATGAATTGGTCCATTCTTCTGTCAGGTTTTTGACAGTTTGCTGACAGAAAACCGCCAGTTTGTCAGTTATATAAATCCAGCATTAGTTTTATGATGGACTTAAACGACTGACGTATTGGCAGTTTTTTGTCAGTAGACTCAAAAACAATTATTTGTCTATTCTTCTGTCAGTTTTTTGACAGTTTACTGACAGAAAATACCCAATTTGTCAGTCGTATAAATCAAGCATTAAGTTTATGCTTGACTTTATCTACAGACGTATTGGCATGTTTCTGTCAGTTGACTTCAAAAACAATGAATTGGTACATTCTTCTGTCAGTTTGTTGACAGGAAATCGCCAATTTGTCAGTCCAGTAATTCAAGTATTAGGTTTATGCTGGACTTAAAAGACTGACGCATTTTCTGTCACTAGAATTCAAAAACAATGAATTGGTCCATTCTTATGCGTTTTTTGACAGTTTTCTGATAGGAAACCGCCAATTAGTCAGTCGTTTAATGCAGCATTAGATTTAAATTTATTCCAAATGTTAATTGTTGATTTTTGTTCAATCTATTTTTTTTTAGAACGAACACCTACGCCACAGCAAGTACACAGATACGAAGTCGATATGTAGTTTATGTACCCAATAGTCTAGCCAGTACCGGATCGTGCTACCTTCATTTATCTAACATGCCAAGTATGCAATTCACGCCGGTTACACAGTTTTCTTCCGTGGTTAAGTTAAGCCCGGAGAATTTTCCTCTCCTCGCCCGAAGGGAATTAGTTGTTGTTGCATTAAACTTGAAATTTCTTTTGTCCCAACGTCGTTTTTTTCGACAAATTTCCTCGGGACTTGCAAAAAAACACGGCTAGTATCATCTCACTGCACTATTTACTCCACTAGAGTGGGCGACGAAAGAAAATAAAACATACTCAAACAATAAGGAAATGCAAAAAGAAGAGCGGTAACTCTGCAATTTGTTCAACCTCAGCATTTTGTACCCCAGCCAACACATACGTGCCTCGCCAACGTGTTTAAAAAAAGAAATTGCATCGTTTAAAAGTAGTTTATGTGAACGTAGAATATCTGCGAACGCGCGTTCGAACGCGCGTCTCTTGCGTTCAGCCAGTAAAGTGATCTTCAGATTTGTATTACTGAACGTTCCCTATATCCTACTATATCTAAAGCTATTATTATTTTGGTTTGTTTTTGTTTATAAGTTTCTATCTAGGCTCTAGTGTCGTGTATCGGGCGAATGTAAAAAAAAATAAATGAAAAATAATATTAAAAAAAGCTAAAATGTATCGGTATATACATGATAGTTAATAATTATAAACAAGTGCTCGTGATAAAATATAATTTAATCGTCGGTAGCGTTAAAAACAATTTGTTTCGGTCGGGGCTAAGCATATTTCGTAACGTAACGTGCTACAATGTAATTTGCACGACGGAACGTTGCACAGAAAAGTTCACGTTTTTTTTCCACTCTACCGCGAGGGCGCGAGCATAGATGTTTACACATCAAAAAAAATGTAATTGCTTTTGAAGTGACCTAGAGGTTGCAGACATGACTGAGTATATCATATTAACTATAATATTTAAAAAATGCATGGACTATCCAAATTTCGATTTATTGTAAAAAAAAAACAGTCATTTTCCCACTAATTTTAGATATGTTTACAGTTTCGGAAAAAAGAGTTTAACTCTTTTTAAAAAATATAAACTTTTATGTTCATACTAACAAATTGTGTGTAGATTTTTTGGATTTGATATAAAAATTACTTTTTTCCCGTTTTTTAGACTTGGAAGACCGTTTTAAGCTGTATTTTTTTTTTTGTATTTTGAAAATGTCACATTTTTATTTAAGTTACCTACATACCCATAAAGATTATTGATACAATAATACATACAAATGTAAAAATGTGAAAAACGTAATATCTTATAACAAGCTGTTGTTACTTTTGCCAAACAAAATATATTGGATATCGTTATATATACCGTGATAGCAACGCCGGCCCCAGCTAAACTTGCGCCATATGCAAGATTTGTAGAAAACGCCCCTCTTTATATTTGCATCCATACATACATACACTGAAACACATGCATAAGACTTTTCCACATTACCCAGGAGGTAGACTTTCAATTTAATTTTACGATATTTTGAGCTTGATTCTCCTTGAGTGCAACAATGAAAGTGATGTTAGTTAGTGTGCAAGAAATAACTTAGCACAGGAATTATTTGAACAAGTTTTGTGTTTAAAATGCAAATGGCAGTACATATTTGTTTGTGCAAGATCAGATTACATTTTCTTGCTCCTGGCAATGCGCCCCCAGAATTTCGGGCCCCGTGCATTTGCACATCTTGCACATATGGTTGGTCCGGCCCTGCGTGATAGCATAGAATACGTCAAAATAAAATAAATATGATCCTCAAACTGCATTTAGTTTCAATCGAAGATTACCATGACCTTGTACGTGATTAAGGACTGTCACGGAGGCAATCAGAGGTTTTAACATCCCGATTGAATCAATGGAATGTCGTGAAACATGATTTTAAATTTACATTTGCTCGGGACTTGGACCCAACCGTGCGTCGTTTGAAGCAAATTTTTAAGCTGATAGTGGTGACAATTAACTTGTGTACTGTGAGAATGTATACGAACTGTTTGGTTCTCTAAATCACAACCACAAACCAAAAGATTGGCGGTTATTCTTGGATGGCTTTTGTAAAAGTAAGTTTGAATTTTCAAATTGGCTTACTAATGCCCCATTAACAAATACATTAGGTCTGAAAGCTGTATTTATGCACTATGAAAATCAATTTCCATCAGTTCCACTAGCATACGATTCCGAAATAAAAGAAACATATGGAACGATGGAAAAGATTTTACGCTTGATAAACTATTAGAAACATCAAGAGCAAGTTGTATCTGACCTTAAAGTCCTCACAATTATTTTCGGGAAGAAAGGAAGCTACACAAAATTACATTGTTCAATGTTGAATAAATAATTCAACAATTCCAATTAAATAATCTAAGTATTCTACTTGGCTGATGTATTTCAGTAGTGTATAGAATTTGTATCATAAAATCCTACGAAAGAAAATATAAGGAAAAAATGCATTCCAAATTAAAATAGTTTTTCATTTCTTTAGTTGTCCCAATAAATTGAAATTTCTTTCTCAAGAAATATATAGATATAGCTGCCACAATTGTTAACCGATTTTGACAAATGATAGCTCATTCGATTTAGCATAAAAACAACATTTAAATTGAAGAAAAAAATGCCAAAATTTAAAATAGAAAAAGAAATTAATCTTCTTTGCGTATACAAACATGTATTCACCGCACCATGTAATTGCCGATCAATTGTCAAGCATTATTCCGATATAATTTCATTTAATATTGGATATGATCGACTGGTCTTCACTGTAACTTTAAAAGCTTCTCTATACCTGTTCTATTGGATCGTAAAGATGAAAGCCTTTGGACTTAGGGAAAATGACAGATCACATTTTCCTTTATTTAAGAAATGTATTTAATGCTCCTGAAAAAAATTGAAACAAAAGCTGTTTTCAACCCCTTCCTGCACTACGCACCGGGGTAAAAAAAAAACCTGTCAGACTTATGTTTTCGTTATCACGACGCATTCATCTATAAACCCTCGTACTCATATTTTGGATAGGTGGCATACAAAAGATAAAATAGCTCTTACAATAACATCGGAATAAAAAAAACAGGACTTGGAATAATTTCATAAAAAGTCTTTCTCTTGAGTTATAAATTCCCTTTTTTTGAAGAGTTTGAAAACCTATCAAATAATTTTTGCTCTGAGTACCTGTATAACATAAGAAGTTCACTTAGCCTTGACTCAAAAAGCTTTTGGAAATTCGCTTTCTTGACAAAAACAAAAGATCAGATGGCTTCAGTCAATTTTACATAATAATAATAATTTAAAGCGTACTTCGAGGACCTACTGCGAGGCATTATTTGTTAATGTCAATTAATCCTAGCTTCTCCATTTCAACATTTTCTACGCTACCCCTTAGTTCTGGTAAATTTCCAAGTGTATTGAAGTCTTTTTCACAAGTGCTTAGCTGCTTTAGAACGTGGGCAAGAGCTCGACTGCAACTGTACCAACTTTTCTTGTGCTTTAGATCAATTCTCTAATGAAATCATCACGTTTCAATTAACGGTTTCAAACTCAAACCAACTAAATGCCAGACCATGACTTTTTCTGAAAAATCAATTTAATCGTCAACAAGATTTACTTTATGGTAGACTTTGTAAAGCGATGGGTTGAAGAATTTCAGAATCTCAGCCTTACAACTGCCTGGTTCGTCTGTATATTGAAGACAAGACGAGTGAACAACACTTTTCAATGCTTGGGAGTAATAGTTAATATTATATTCAGCCCTATCATCGTATCCATTCGGAGAATTCTCCGATCGGGGAAAAGTTTCGATCGGAGGATTTATTTGCTTCATGGTAACCGAATCGTAAACGAAATATAGACTCTTGCCGCCGCATGTATTTGACATTAAATTTGTCAAAATAAAATATTCTCTAATAAGCAATAGTGAAAGAAGCAAAGAACCATGGATAAGTGCAGCAGTGTATTTTGGAAGTGGAAAGATATGAACAAAGAACATTAAATAAAGAAAATAGAAGTTCTTACCGCCGTAATATTCACGCCGTTTAGAACTCGATTTGAAAGTCCTTAAACCGACTACATTTAACCGCAGTAAACCGATAGAGTTTAAACGACAAAATCTCGTTTAAATTGGTAATATTCACCCCGTTTAAGCAAAAAATGACATTCGGTTTACGTCGGTTTAAATTTGTGATTTAAACCGAACGTCGGATAGCATCGCAAGTATAAGAATGGATTTGAGAATATGTTTGATGGTCTATTTATTAATCTTTTCAAGTTTATTGAAGTCTTTGTTGTGTTTTAGTGTTAAATCAAAATTAACAAAATTTTGCAAGGATAGAAAGTGCCACCAAAAGAATATAAAGAGAATTCAACTCGGGCCAAACGCTTTACTCAATTTAAAACTGATTTCTTGTGTGACCTTATGTTGGTCAGCGACGTCAACACTATAACACCGTACGGTCGCATATGCTGGTGGGAGGAAATCGCCCGAATTTCAATACAACACCAGACGTGGCAGTGACCAGTGAGTTGTATATTCTTGTACTTTTGTCTTTTCTCTCTATTTTTTTCGAGAACGATGCTACAACATAAAAAGAGACCTACAAAACTTGCCAATCAATATCTGATGGCTACTGTTTTGGAGACCAGTGGCGGTGCTGTTTTTCAAAACACTAATAAAAAATGTTTGGTTTCGTTCAAACAGTCATGCTGTTTTTGATGTGTAAACATCTATGCTGGCGGTAGAGTGAACAAAAAACGTGAACGTTCGTGTGCAACGTTACGTCGTGCAACGTTACGGTGTGCAACGTGACGATCTGCATGCTAGGATAGGTGCGTTCAGTGAAAAAAATCTTAAGATCCCCTCCAAGCAAAAACAAGTCCGTTTTGGATCCGCGCACGTTGATGTTTACACATATTAACCGTGAGCCCCGGCACTCACACAATTTTTTTTGGAACGCTGCAGCTTTCAACGACTGGCTTGTTCTTCACCGACAGTGACGCTCCGCTTACCTACTATTAGACTGAATATTTTGTACTGACTGAATAAACCAATAACATTTGAATATAAGCTAAAACCATTTAAACCGTACCTAAACGACACGAAAATGCCTCGTTTGAGTTGGAGTCGGTTTATCGTAGTTAAACCGATCATTCGGTTTAAAATTTTGATTAACGTCGTTTAAGTGAGTGAATATTACCGATTAGTCGGTTTAAAAATTTTAAACCGACTACTGAATTTAAACCGTGTTTAAACGGCGTGAATATTACGGCCTTTAAAAAAATACATCAAATATTTTCCAACTCTCAGATGCATAAATTTAACCAGCCGTTCGTATTGCATATGGTTTGTATTTTTTTTTTTTGAGAGAAAGAAAGAAATATACCTACATATTTAAGTAAATAATTACCAAATTAAAAGACGCTTATTTACTATTTTTTTTGTTGCTGAGCGTCCATTTGAATATTAATTTTTTGTTTGTTTTCTGTTTTATTATTTACTGAATATAAATAAAAGTTTAGTTGCACCTTGCTTTGAGCTCTCTTCGACACCGATCTGATTTAAAAAGTATGCACGGCTGGATTGCACGAACTAAAAAAAATATCTAAAATAAATATTGGAGCGCTATCGGAGTCTTTAATTTCGGTTTAAAGGGAGTTTAGGCGGACGTTTGTTGGCCCAGCAAAACGAATCTACTCCTCTTTTAACAATTTTGATCGTAACCCAAATTTAGCTCTAAACGCGTCCATCCAAAATTTGAAATATATAGTTATGTATATGAATTCTCCAAATGAAATGTCATTTTTCGTTGATTTAGTTTATGAAATTTGTTTTTTTTTTATTGTGGAGTTCGTTTTTGAAGTAATTGTGCAGTTTCCAGATTCTCCTAGTTTTATTCGTAAATAATATTTTTTTTACATGAATAGAATTTTTGTTTTTGTATATTGTAAGATCTACTGCGGTATATTGCATTTTAATGCGTTTTTTGTATATATACTGCGCTCAATCATCTATAGGGTGGCAGCGCTGACCATAATGAGGCTGTAAAACTCTTTTGCCGAGCGTGGAAGTGTTTTGAACTTGTTTCCCTATAAAGTTCAAATTGCAAGCAAATTAAACACTCTTGATTTGACAATTCGTCTGGAATTTTGCCACAAAATGATTCAAATGGTGGAAGACGACAACACCATGCTTACCTCACGCTTTATGTGTATCTCAACGGCCATGTCAACAAGCTGAATTGTCTAATATAGAGTGACTCTAACCCGAAGATACTCCATGAGATGGAACTGCATCCAGCACGAGTGACTGTGTGGTGTGCACTTTAATCAAGCTGCATTGACGGGCGATATTTTTTTTGAAGAAAACGATGTAACGGTAACGGTCAAAGGGGACCGTTATTTGAAGATGTTGAGGAATGTTTTTTCCTGAATTACGAAAGAGAATCCCTTTCAACTTCATCTGTTTTCAGCAAGATGGAGCAAATGCGCACATTTCCAACAAATTTGAATGAATTGAAGCAATCCATTAAAACGATAATCGAGGATATCTGCAACTTTACAGGCTGTTATGAACAATTTTATGTTATAAAGTGTCACATATGTGTCAACGGGCGGCCTGCACGCACGATTTAAAACCAATAATTTTTGAAAACATCAAAATTATAACCTAAATTTGAATTATATTTTTGATGACACCAAAATGAATGAGATATCAAAATTTTGACAAAATCGGTCTAACCACCAAAAAGATGTACAAAAATAGCCAAAAATAAGACGATTTTCTCAAAAACGTGGAATGCCTATTATGAGAATTTTTTGCAAAGACCTGAAACGCAGTTTTCTTACACTTTTTTTGGTCATTACAGGTACGAAGAGCTGTTTTCCAGGAAATTTGAGAAAACCAAAACTGTTGTATGACAGCTACCTGTTCTACAGAGCTAAAATAAAAATTCGAATTTCCCCTCTAGAATCACATAAAAATGCTCTGAATCGAATTTGAAGCACCCCTTGGAGCCATTTCACACATACCCGGCTGCCGGCTACTGGCACCGGCCAAACAGCATTTGGTTAGGTAAATCTTATGTGACCTTTCACACGTGCCTCCGATCGCCGGGTAATGCTGCCGGCTTCGCTCACTGCAATTTTTTTCTTTTCGTTGTTTTGTGTTTTGTGTAGTAGACTGGCAAGAGCCGATCGCACAATTATATAAACAAATCACTGCATACCTACATTGCCACCTGCCGGCTACACAGTGCCGGGTATGTGTGAAAGTACTTATTTGTTGAAAAAACCGGAAATGGCTCTTAGGCTCTAGATTAAATTACACTATTACAGTGGACGCACAGACCGACGTATGGCGTGACGAAACTCCCTTTTTTTATAACGAAACCAATACTTTCCTTATAGACCAAGTAAAAATTACATAAATGTGGTATAAAAACAGGACTTTCGATTTTTTGGTATCCATGATTCGCAAGTTGAAGAAATATTTCACGATGTAGGTATACTAAATATATCATATCGCATTAAACTATACATTTTTCATGTATTAAGCATATAATTAATTTACCTCGAAGAGAGTAATAATAGATCAGCTGGAAAAAATGTATTATTCTGTATTTTGACAATATCTCCCACAGAAAGCTCCTGCCATCGTACAAGATTCCATGTACCTTCACGCAATGTTTCAACGTGCCTGTGATTGATTTCATTATCAGCTCGATGGCGTTTCTAAATAAGATATAAAAATAATTAAAACCAAAATTCAATAAAAATATTAAATTTCCAAAATATGGTGCTTTCATAATTCATGTTTATATGTAGTCATTAAGTCCCAGTTTTTCAGTGCGAAATTAAAGTTAAACCCGAGTTAACTCTTCAAATTTGGTGAGTTAACTCAGGATTAACTGAACAGATCCTTTTGATGTTTTATTTACCGAGTTTGTTAAGTCGTTTCGCATGCATTCTCCACCGAAAAACTGCTTTCTCAGTTAACTGTGGGATAATTTACTTCTAGAGTTAGCTAAGTCTGGCTTAACTCACCACTGAAAAACTGGACCTAAAAGTCATAAAAATGTTTTGCTCATTATGCTTGACAGATGCTATGAACGTATTATTACGAACATAATTTGCGTCATCTCGGAACGGATTATTTTTGCGTTTTGCCATAACATTTGAAGTTTGCATTAAAATTAATGAATTCTATGCGATTATGAAAGCACCCATGCTGCTGTTAAACTTACAAAATCCTCTACAATTTCTTTAAGTGCACTCACTGCTAATATAAATATTAATGGAACTAATGTTGTGTATCTACCAGTTGGTGATACATCAGGAATTTGTTGTAGTAATGCGATCAGTAGGAAAAAACAATTCGAATAACGTCTAAATTGTTCAAAAAGGAACGAAGGTAAAAAGCTTATAAAACTGCAAAGACAAAAAGATATTTTTGAGCAAATTTAAATATTTGAACGTTAGTAAACAAAAACCAACTCACTTATATTTTGCAGTTGATATGTGATTACTGCAAAACTTTTGTAATTGTGGCCTATTTATGAATATAACCCTCTTGTCTGTATCGTCCAGTGTAACACCTGATGTTGTTGCATCGTCTTCGTCTGCAGAGAAAAAAATATAACATAATATATGACATGTGTTTTCAAATTTACTAATACATAGTAAAAAATTGATGAAAACAAATGCTTGGTCTTAAGAAGAGTTTCACCCCCTTGAAAAAAGAACAAAAACCTAGCGTAATTTTTAAAGTAATGTTTAAAATTTAAGCAGAATTTTCTCTTAACTTCTTACACTTGTTAAATCCCTTCAACGTCGAAATAGGTAATGTATACCCATACATGAATTTTATGTACGTATATGCACAGACAAAAGTGCATTTTTATAATGCACAAATACAAAATTAAGCTCTGTCAATGCGTATCTAGATTCCATGTGAAGTTACGCAAAATCTAAAACAAGGTTGAAAGTACGTTTTGTCATCTTGAAGTGCTGGTGACACGTCAAATTGTCTAACACTTCTTCTACAACATGGTTTCGCATTATGTGTATTAGGTTTTCTCGTTGCCTTACGATTATTATTTGCTGGTTTTATTTTTTGGTGCACAATACAAAACAGCGTCAAAAATGATTTTGAAACCAGTTTCTGGTTTTAAAAATTCCGAGTTTAAGATGAGACCGATTTATTCAAGACTTGACAGACAGTCGATCCCTTATAGAACTAGTTTTGTCGTAAAACGTATAAAAGTTTTATACTCTCCAATTGATTTCGAATGATTTTTTTTTTGAAAATATTAATTCATAAGACTATTCTTACATCTTATATTTAATTGCAAGTCGTTTTATTAAAATTAAGCCACTAGCCGCTGCTAAAATAAGAACTTTAAGTTAAGGTGGTTAATTGTAAAAAGGTCGAAAGTCAATTTCTGAAATAATGTGAGTGTAATTAAAGTGAAACAGTAGGGAAAAAAGAAAACAAACCAATTTGAGCTAAAAGAAGGCTCAAGCTCCGAAGCACAAGTAGCAGCCGTTCATCAACGAATGGAAAGTTTACATGAACAACTATTGCACCAACAGCTGCAGATTGATCAACATTAAGCACAACAATCACCACCAGAACAACATGTTCAAATAAAGGGTTTTGCAATTGGCGCGAGTAGATTTTGGCGGCCTGTGCTACCGATCGATGATAACCATGTTTTGCTTTCTCCTATTGGATATTATTTATTTTGTATTTAATATGAAAAATAAAAAAAATTAAAGGTTAATTTTTTTAAAATAATTTAAAATTTTATTGATTTAATATTTTGTTTTGGTGTTACAAGCGACGCGTTTCGGTTTAAAATACCATAATCGGGCTTTATTCTGCGGACTAAGGGTATTGCATGGCCAAAAAATCACTTTTTTTTAAAGAAAAATATAGAGAAAATAGGCACAGTGTTCAAAAAGAATCCTTTTAGGGAAAACCAAGGAAATTAGCAACTAAAGCAATTTATGCCAAAAATACATTTTAACAATTATAATAATTATAACAATCAAAATAACCAAAATTATAATCTAAATCAGAATCAAAACTATAATAAAGGCTGTAAACAAAATAACTACCGACAGCAATACCAAAGATATTAACCAATGGATGAAGATCCTAGATCATTTCAAATTAAAAGGTAAGCTAAAACAACAAACTATGTAGAAGTAGAAAAAGATAACAAAAACGTAAATTTTCGTGTCTCAGTCTCGGATTGCCCTTTTAATAAACTAAGTAAAGGACAAAAAACAATTCGTATCTTAATTGATACTCCTAAAAATTTTATTAAATTAAGACAAGGGACGAAACTAATTTATAACAGTTTTTCGCCATTAAAAGAGGGCGTGCGTGAACGAGCATCGCGCGACTTGAAAAAAAACTCCCCAACGGCGGAGGGGCCTGGCACTGCGGGACTACATAAAGAGTACCTACTTTTATAAATCAAAAGGTCTAAGGTCACTTCCTAAGACAAAACCTACTTAACATAAAACCGTCGGTAACCATCACGATATACATAAATATAAAAAAGACTTAGTATTTCAGTTATATAACTTTAAGAAGAACATAACGGTAATTGGGTCGTTTCCATATTCCAAATAATGGGCTCTGTTTCTCAACGAAAATGAGGAACGTGTGTATGAAGAATGCATTAATTATTTTAGTAAAATTATTCCATAAATGTCAATCCTTGATTCAACAATGGAAAAAGACTTAAGAACTACTCACTTAAATAAGGAGGAAAAGGTAAGACAGCAATAGAAGTAATAAAGAATTATAAAAACGGTTTTGACATATAAAAGAAATAATTTGACGTTCACAAATCATGTTAAACATAAGATCCAATCTATACAAGAATCTATCGTTGTTCAGAAATCCACAAATCTGGTGTTTATCTATATACTATACGCAAGTCAAGAAATGTAAGAATTTAAAGTAATTCAACTTTCCACATCAATCAATGCACCAATCTGGGTGGTCCCGAAGAAGAAAGACCACGGGGGTAACAAGGAATGGCACATAGTAATCGAAACTTAACTTGAAAACCAAAGGTAAATATCATTTCCTGAACATAGAGTAGGTTCTGGATAAATTAGGGCATTGTTACTATCTCACATCTCTAGAGTTAACCAAAGAGTTTCAGCAAATAGAAGTAGAATAAAGCCGCATTTTCTACCTTTTCAGGACTTTACGAATTCGTTGGGATGGTCTTTGGCTTAAAAAACGATTTTCAGTTCTTTCTAGGATTAACCGGGTACTATCGCAAGTTCATTTGTGACTATGGTGGAATTATAAAACCGATGACATTACGTCTAAAAAAAACATATCAAAGACAAAAGTTATATAGAATAATTTACAAAACTAAAAAATCTAATGGCAGATGATCTAATAAATAGGCATCCTGATTTCCAAAAATATTCACACTTACCACCGACGACGCACGCTTAAAATATCGCAATTGGAGCAGTGCTAAGCCAAAATTCCGCTTTGTTTTCCTTCACGCACATTAAATAAACATTCACTACAGCACGATAAAAAAGAATTGTTAGCCATTGTTTGGGCTACCGTTCAATTACACTATATGTACGGAAGAAAGTTGAAAGGCTAAGTAATTTAAAAGAACTAAAAAGCAAATTTCAACGCTGGAAAATCAAGCTCGAAGAATATGACTTTGATACAAGGAATAAAGAATAAAGTGGCTGACGCCCTCGCTCGCGTGATAGAACATAGTGGCTTAGCAACCATTAACAGTGCAGAATCAGACAATTCCTATCTTATTCTTATTAGTGAAAACCCGGTTAATTTCGTTAGCCGACAAAAATAACAATTGAGGTTAATGCAAATAACGAAGAAGCAAAAATTATTAACCCACGTGCGGGGAAAAGAAGAATTATTTTAAGTAAACATAAATACAAAAGAGAAGACTTTATAATATAAGAAGCAGACACTACCGTGATAAATTCTATTCATATCAAATATGATGAATTATGAAAATAAAGCTAGGAAACAAATTTTATATCGTAGCACAAATTCAAAACAGAAAAGTTCCTTCGATGTCGCAAGTGTTCCAGCCAAACCGTTTTTCATGAAAAAAATGTAATATCGCGCTTTATCCAAAAAGCTTCGGTAAATACCACACAAAAACCTGTTTTTTGTAAACATAATACCAAGATATAATGTCTTCCAAAAATCCATAGAGGGTCTACCCCTACGCCCAATTTGTTCATCCACAAAAGTTCCGTGCTACAACCTAGCAAAGTATCTTATTAGTATATTTTAAAAAACCTAACTCTTAATTCGAAATATAATATTTAGGATTCTCTAATTTAAATCAAAACTCGGTGAACTAAAACTGGAAAATGACGAAGTTCTATTGTCTTTTGATGTAACATCACTCTTTACAAACATATCGTTAAAAATGGCACTTGAACTAATAAGCAAGTATTGGGACAAGATCAAAGAGCACGCACTTATCAAGAAAACTAAATTTCCTGAACTAATAAGGTTTTGTATAATTGACAACAACTACCTGGTTTATGGTAGCAAAACTTATCAACAAGGAGATGGCATGCCTATGGGAAACCCAGCCTCACACATAACAGCAGACATAATTCTTGAGGAACTGCTAGATAACTGCCTCGAAAAGTTGACAAATAAACCAAAAGTACTGACGGAATATGTGGACGATATATTTGCTATCGTTAAAGCGGTAGACATAGAAACTTAACAGTTTTAACAGAAAGCTACAGTTTACGGTTGAAGTTGAGAAGAACAACAGATTGCCTTACCTTGAAACAGTTTTCATTCTGGAAGCAGGACAAATAAGAATTGATTGGTATCAAAAATCTTCTTCATCCGGAAGGCTAATAAACTTCCTGTCGTAACATCCAAAATAGACGATCTTCGATACCGCCAAAAACTTAATATAGAGAGCTCTCTCAAAGCCGTTTGCTGATACGAAATTTAAATATTTACATATGTTCAACTTACAACGCTTATGTTCTACTTATTCTTCAGCGTAAACTGTCACATAAGCTGTTATGTTAAATATAAATTCTTAAGTTCCGTTTCCGATAATGCCCCTCAATCAAAAATAACAAAATAAAAATGAAAGACATACCTACTACAAAAGAACGCTTTCCCTCTTAAAATAATAAAAACGCTCATAACGCAATATGAAAATACTATCACACACCCACCCAAAGAAGAAAAACAAAACAAAATTTACAAGTCATTTTCCTACGTCAAATAAATAGCCAACAGATTTAAAAACGCTAAACTATACGATACGGAAAAATACAAAATGGCGATGAAATTGACAAACACAACCTCGCTTTACTTTACACCAACCTTAAAACAAAAAGAGACAAAATGGAACATTCAGACTTTATTTACAAAATCAATTGTAACGGAAAACTAGACGAAGAATGGAATAGAATGTATGTACTAACAACGAAACAGAACTTAAAAAACAGAATTGCCGGACATAAATCTGACTTAAAAAGCAACGCACAGAAGACAGCACTGGCATTGCATAACACTAAACCACTCTCCCAACTTCGATAATACTACGTTTTCACCAAGAGATAATCCGGGATTTAAGGTATGAGATTTAAAATTAATCTTGAAGTGTTTTCACCACAAAAAAGGAGATTAAATTGACGTTTTCAGTCTGAATTGCCATTCAATTGTCAACTCAATTTGACAAGAGTAAAACAAATATAATCGGCAAACGTATAGCGAACGGAAAAAACAATTTTTGAGCAATAAATCATAATTTTGAATAAACTATTTATTAAAAATGAGTCTAGTAACCTAAATCTATTGTTATCACACTATTTTATTCTTCAAAATAACATTAGAGTATAGGAGAATCCATAATTACAGAAAAAAAAAACACAATTTTTCGGCCCACTCTTCAATGAGAAGCTCCCCATCCTCCAGTGTCTAGGTTGTCCGTTATTTTTTGTGTGTTTTGGTTGTTGCATTATCTGGAATTTGTATTGTTTACCAGAATATTATTATAAATATATGAAATACATTGTAAATACTTGCATTTTTATTCCTACAGCCAACGCGCAAAAATATTTTATAATTTTTTTTTTATTTCAATGGAAAAACTGACGTTTAAAAGGGTGCGTTCTACAAAATTAGGATTGTTTGATTTGACAATCTCCTTCTTGCAAGAAGATTTCAATGACATTTATTTTAAATCTTCATTTGAGGAGATTTAAATTTATATGGTAAATCTTCGAGATTTGAAGAGGATTTATGCTAAATCCTCTTAAATCGCGATTTAGTGCTCAGTGAAAACGTAGTATAAGATAGAGAGAATGATAATCGAAACTCTTCATATTGTTAATGTTGACAACACGATGAACCGACGAACTGACGTGGAAGACGTCAGCCCACAATACAACCACCTGCTGGAGAGAGGGGGAAGGGAAAACAAAAACCAAAAAAAGCTTTGATAAGCAATATCTTTATTTTATCTTGTCGGTTTGTTATTTGCTAATTATGCTTTACACTGTTTATTATTGTTTCTTATCATTAGAACGCAAAAATGTTCGTTGTTATTTAAAATGAAATATAATTGTAACAAGTGTAACTTTATACATGTGGTCAAAATGGAGTGTTTTGTAGCTCAGCTGATATCTTAAACATAGTTTTTCATATTTTTTTGTGTATGTGCCTAATGGAAACCTGAGCCGAAACTGTACAATATTCAGAACACCTACAAACTTAGAATTCAAAAAGTTTACAAATTGCATGCAAATAGTGCATTAGAGTTCACGGTGCTCTCGTAGTCCAATTGAATAAATTCATATTGTAGCACTAAATTGGGTCACGATTCCTGCCTCATTTGATTTTTGAATTTATTTTGTGGCGGTGGTACGTAGGTACATAAGAGTATCTTAGATTCGCTGTTTTAATTTCTTACAAAAAGGTCGAAAATAAAAAGTCTACAATTTACATGCAGTTATTGCATCCGATTTAAGGTTGATAAGCACTTGAACTAATATTGCGGCACTAAATTAGCACCTAATTAGGTCCTAATTCCCGCATACTTAGATTTTCGAATTTCTTTTGTGGCGGCGCCGCACAGTGGTTCGGTTTGTATGGGAGAGCGGAAAAAAGTCTGTTTTATCTGAACGGTTCAACGGATTTAAATGAAATTTGGCAAACATGTTTAGATTAGTCTTATACATATTTGGTCAAAATTTGGTTGAAAAAAAAAAACAATTAAAAACAAAGTTATTGACATTTTTCTAAAATTTGAGGGTTTTGATATTTGTATGGGAGATCGGAAAAAAATCTGTAACATCTGAACTGTTTAACGGATTAAGATGAAATTCGATTCGCATTTTTAAATTAGTCTTATACATATTTTGTCAAAATTTGGCTAAGGAAAAATCATTAGCAAAAAAGTTATTGAATTTTTCTAAAATTTGAGTGTTTTGATGTTTGTATGGGAGAGCGGAAAAAAGTCTGTAAAATCTGAACTATTAAACGAATTTTAATGAAATTTGACAAACATGTTAAGATTAGTCTTATACATGCTTGGCCAAAATTTGGTCAAGAAAAAATTGTTAGAAAAAAAGTTATTGACATTTTTATAAAATTTGAGGGTTTCGATGTTATATTTAAATAAACGTATTTTTTAGTAAAATATTAACTTTTTACTTTGAATAAAATATTATTATTAACTATGTATATTATAAAATTAAATAAATAAATAGATAAATACATAAAAAAAAATAAATAAAAAACAATTATGAAGTAGTAATTTTATAATGCTAGAATGAGGTTTTTAGCGTCTGCGCTGATTGGAAGTATTTTCTTTTTGTAACTTTCTTTCTGTAACCTGTTATTATTGGATCTGAGGATATGAGTATATGATGCATCACATCTTCATTCGTCACAATTCGGCTGCGTTTTCTCGAATGAAACCTGCGGTAGGCTTTATAATCCTTATTTCGGCATTCTTGGGCTTCCTCGGAGAGCGACCCAACAGGAAATGCACAGCTTTTAATTATTTCTTCTCCATGGATCAAAACCTTATGTACGGTTGCTGGCATATTGTACCATTTATATATATTTTTCAACAAACAGTTCAGCAGTTTCCCACGTGTAAGCTGCATATTTTTTGGAATCTAATTTTTCATTCGACGTTATTACTTCAAGGATAACAGCAAACCGCCGAATTAGGGATTCACTAACTCCAGTGATTTCTGAAGTCATGGTTGGATTTGCAAAAAATCTTCTGGAGGTGTTGCCGTCATTACTTGTCCCCGTACCTTGTTTTACAAGATCGACAATGATGCCCAGTTTTTCACGAAACTCCTGCTGAATTTTCTTCTTCTGAGCATCTCTAATATGGCGGGTCTCATTGTTGGTTCTCCATGCTTTAAATGGCAAATTGTAGGCAGCATGGAGGATACACTCCATAAATTTTATCCGAGCGTGAAGAGGAGACATTACCATTTTCAAAGCTTCCCTGTTTACAGCTTTGGTTCTTATATTTGCTTATTCATTCCAGAAGTTGTAGTTCCACATATGAAACAGGAAGAAGCTGCAGGAGTTTCTGTTACAGATTGGGCTGTCTTCCCGTCCAGCATTGTGAACATGAGTTCGTGGCAGAAATAAATGGTTTCGCAAAAATCGAAATTCTCAGCCCTGGGTCAATGTATTAATTTTGTTTTATAATAAAGTTTGACATTTTTTCTTAAAATAATGGGCTTAACCAGTTCATTCTGACAATTAATACCGAAGTTAATCAAACTTTTTGGTAAACACCACCGTCAAGACGGAGTTTTTTGAAATCCGATTAAGTGAAACATTTCTGAGCATAACTTCCACATCTGCACGCTGATTTTTTCTGTGCTTTAACATGAATGTATGGAGCATATGGTGGCATACTTACTTTCTTGGTATCTTTTGGAGCTGTTTTTTTAAATCAAAAAGTTTTAAAAAAAAGCATTTTTTCTTAGTACTAAAGCTTCAGGCTACTTATAGAAGGTATCTTTTATAAATAATCAATATTTTTTTTTATTTTTAGATAATCGAAAATAGACCAATTAAATTATTTAAGAAGCTAGAGAATTTATCTACAGGAACTTCGGAAAAAAACATCTCAAAATTTGTTGAAAATACGGTTCGCGATTTGAGTAAAATTATTTTTCAACTTTGAGGGCTTGTAAATCAGAACATACAATATATATGTTAAAAAATACCTTTAAATCATACGCTCGGGTTATCTAAGAGTACTTAAACATAAAGTTTAAAACGATAGACATGACTTTTTCAAAAGACTTTTTTCCGCTCTCGCACCACTGTGCGCCGTCTCGACGTCAAAATAGCGCCGCCACAAGTTCCACAGGATCCAATGAGGTTCCACAGGCCTATTTGGACATGAAGGAGTGGGAGTAGAAAGTTGATTTGCACTTTTTTGAAGAGGTCTCGGCTAGCTCTTGAATTCGGTACCATTCTTTCCGCTGTTCATTCGTTTTTGGGTGATTAAGGATATTTGGCTAAACTGTTGAGATGCATTTTAAGGTCGAATCGTAAAGCGCTCGAACTAATATTGCGGCACTAAATTAGCACCTAATGAGGTCCTAATTCCTGCATAATCAGATTTTCGAATTTCTTCTGTGGCGGCGCTGTCTTGACGTCAAGACAAATTTAGCAAATATGCAGCAGCAGAACCTATAAAACACAACACTCACACAGGTAGTTCCGACATTGAAAGATTGCATGGAACTTTTAACGAACATTTTCGTATTCTAGAATCATTCGAACAGTTTGATCCAAGTGATCACACAGTCCAAGCTTTTTTTTCCTATTATAATACTATCTATCTATCTACCCAAGAAAAACCTTTCGATATCCATTTTGGTGCCTTAAATAAAGAAATAATTATTAAACGATAGTACAATCAGAGTAATTAACAAATTACACAAATAAAAAACGTAGACAAATAGAAATAAAGGAACAGTATATAAAAACAACTAATGCTGATAAAATAAAAAACAAATTGACCGCTAAATATAAAAAAAAGTAATACATAAAGAAGGCAACAGATTCAAAAAGAAACCCAACAGAACAGAAAGATCAGTTCCATAGATTAAAAACATTTACAGAAAATATTCATGTTCACATCACAGGGATGACACTTCATCAAAAGAAGCCACTTGTGCCCACTACTTCCAAGGGTATTCATCATATTTGTCTTTATTTAACCAACAATCACAACCCAAAAAATACAAATAACTGACTCTAACCACGGCAACGGTTTTACAATTAAACAATTATTACACATCATACATAAATCTAACTAATTACAAAATAATTTTTAAATATATTATACCATATACAACTTTTACCTGAACAAAATATAGATATTATTAATTCAATGAAACTATAATACCACATGTTAGACAGAAGAGAGGACTCTTTAATATTTTAGGTACTTATGTAGGTACAGGAATTCTTATATGGAACCATGGACGACGAAGATAGAAACGAAATAGAAGACAGACTAGTATTAATAGAAACAAATGTACAAAATGCAATACAAAATTCAAAAAATGCACAATCATTTTAACAAACAAATTGCTTTACTAACTAATATAAGTATTTCATAACAAAACTAAAAAACTTTCTGACTACATAGATAAATCTACTCGCATACAGCACGATTAAGAAAGGACTTTCATAAATTGAAATTGGAAATCGAGATCAAGGACAATATAAAATATCTGAAAAATGACATACATAGAAGAAATTAAAGACATAATTTTAACATCGAGACTAGGAATCCTGAGCAAAGAAATTTTTTTTAAACAGACAGAACTCGAAAGAAATAATTTAAGCCGTGTTTCGGTGAAAATTATAGGCAGCGCAGTAATGAATTATGAATAACTTAATATATACTTTTCTTTTGTAATTTTAAAGTTGGTAATAGTGCCAAATTTAAAGACATTCGATGTGAAAATAAATTTCTTACTTCACAAACAATAATCAGTGACAATCAGATAACGAAACAAAAGAGGTAACAACATAATTCTTTATGCATCTAACAATAAACTTTTCAATTATAGGTCTTATTGCCACTTCTACACTCACCAATTGATGAAAATTTATATTCACATGAAACCAACATTCGTTTAATGTTTTGAAATGTGTTCGGGTGCGGTCGAAGGTATCTTTATGCATTTGGCTTACACGGGGCATAGTCCAGTGAACAATCAATTCCATGTGTAACAAAGCTTTTGGTTCAAATTGAATTCAGACGGATTGATTCTCCTTTTCAAAACAAGGCCAGTAATTCCAAAACCAATCGTGGTTTATGTAGAATATCAAGTAATAAACTGTCTTTCATTGAAGGATGGCTCAGATGACGATGAATTAAAAATCCTCTGAAAAATTCGAAAATTTTAGCATTTTATTTTCTGCTCCGGAAAAATGTATTTTCAGGGCATTCGGTTGACATTTGGAATGAAATTTTCTTGATACGATCAAATACAATTTGTCCCCTATCTGTTAAGCTATCAACTGTCAAATTCCATTAAAGGATGGCTTCGATGTCAATGGATTAAAAAACCTTTAAAAATTCGAATTTTTGAGTTTTTTTTTTCGGGAAAATGCAATTTAAGAACTTTTTGGTGTTTTTTTTTTGTAACGAAAAATATTCTACAGACGTCAAATTTCATTGAAAGATGTCTTCGATGTCAAAAGATTAAAAAATGTCAAAAATCCAAATATTTTCAGATTACATTTTTTGAAAAGGGCAATTTTAGAGTTTTCTAGTGACTTTCGTAACGAGATATTCGTCAAAATAAAGTTTGTCCCTATCTGTCAAGCAATTTCAAGTTTCGTATAAAATTGAATTTTAATTTCGAAATGAAATGCCTTGCATGTCTCGGGATGCATTTAGGAACACATACCATTGTAGGTCAAAAAATATATGGCTACCAATCATTCGGAAACGAATATTTTTCTGCAACCGAATTAAGCGCCATCTAAACATCTCAACATTTCAACAATTTATATCCGCTCTATGTTCACTATGATTACTGACCAAAATTATATTCACTCTTAAATTTGTTGTTGTTTGTAAACATCTGCTGAGCTACCTATTCACTCTTTCAAAAACTTTCACAAATTAGAACTTGCTCTTTTTAAAAATACTGTCATATTTATAATCGAAATCCTTAACCCATACCAAATTTATATAATAATATATTAATAAGAAAATATATTTGCCGGAGATCAAACAATTTATAATAATACCAAAATAAAAAAAAAATATTAATCCGAAATAAATATATATAATATATCTTAATATATAAAAGAAAGTCGTTTTAGTTCAGCTAGACCGATTTTAATGATTTTTGATTTGTTGGAATCGTCTCTGCCCCGAAAAGCAGAATAACTATAAAAAAAATTACTTTGTAAGGTGAAATGGGGTAAAATGAAAAAGACGAATCCGATTAAAAAACGCAACTTGCGTTTGAAAGGTTATTCTTTGAAAATGGCTTCAAGGAAATTTTTTTTTTAATTGCAATTTGTGGGATGAAATGAGTTAAAAAAGGAAAAAATTGTCCGATTAAGGAAATTCTCTTTTTGTTTAAAAGGTTTTCTAAGGAAATGTCTTAAGGGATATTCTTTTTCAAATTTTATTATTTGTAGGTTGAAATGGGGTAAACATAAAAAAATTTGTCCGATTACAAATTTTTTTTGTGCTTGAAAGGTTATTTTTGAGTGGATGGCCTCAGGAAATTTTTTTTTTTTTCAAAAATTTGGTATTTACATGGTGAAAGGGGGTAAAAAAGAAAAGCGGTATCCGATTTCAAAAACTCTTTTTGTCTTTGAAAGATTATTTAAAAAAATGCTATTTATAGAGTGAAATGGGATAAAAAGTGTTGGGAAAGCAATAAAGGTTGGACTTAGAGGATCATATTTTTACAAATTAAGGCTTTCATTACGTGGAGTGGGTTAAAACTCAGAAGGTAGTATTCAATTACAAAAAGTAAAAAAATAATATTTTGTTGTGTAATTTTTATGCGAAGTTTAGGTTTGTCCGTGTGAAACCGGGACGGCCAGCTTATGAATAAAACATTTAATAATGCAAACTACGTAAGCCCTTTGAGAGCTTTAAAATGAGACAGGCTTATGCAAGCCAAAACAATCAGACTATTATCACTATTAGAGAAAATGCCTCAGTTTTTTCATGGAAGGCCGCTTTCTTATATTTCATCTTCTAAGTCTTACTCATTCCAGATCATTTGGGTGGACGGCCTTAAGCTAGGAGCAGACGGCATATGAAAAGTCGCAAACGTTTGCTGACGTAACGTAAATAGTGGCAAATGTGTTGCAAATGCTATATCTACATCATTGCTCGCAAACTTGCATATGGGGGTGTTCACACGATATGCAAAAATTGTCCCAAAAGTCACAAATGCATTTGCGACCAAGGCACTCGCACATCATGTGTCCGCAAATGTGGTCGCAAATGTTGTGATGTTTATGCGAGGTGTTCAGACGAAGTCCGCATATCACCCAATTCCAATCATATGCAGGTTTGCGAACATTCATATTTTTTTGGAACTGAAAAATTCTCATTTGAAAATTCATAACAAATGAATTGTGGTGGGGAAAATATTAAAAGCAGCCCGAATCGGAAAATTGTGGAATAATTTTTTCTTTGAAATTTACATAGTTTTGCTGTATTTTGTCAATAAAAAGATTAAACAAAAATAGAAAAAAAAATAATGTACTTCATATTATAAAAGCAAACAATTTTATTTAAATTTTTAAAACCCTGTTGCTGCTTTACATTATAATATCATCCCCAGAACTACCCACGCTTAATTTTAAATTTACGAATATACCTAATAATTAAAGTTCCATTTTATTTCGTTTAAATGTAAATCCTATAGGCTATAGGTATGTACATGCACGAATTTGACACAACAACAACACTGCTAGTAAAATGAAGAATCACAGCAGCTGATATGCTGCATATGTGGAGATGTGCAAGGTTCGGTTTTCGTGTCATCGCAAATGCTTGGGATGGTCGCATATGGCCGCACATGATCGCAAACTGTCACAAATTACACGATATGCAAGAAAGTCGCAAACTTATATGCAATTTGGGTGTCGCACATAATCCGCAAATGGTTTGCGAGCATATGCGGACTGTCCCAAAAGGGTGTTCAGACGATATACTCTCAAAGTCGCAAATGATGACGTAAAAATGACGTCAGAGTCGCAAACGTTTGCGACTTTTATATGCCGTCTGCTCCTAGCTTAAGGAATATTTTTCTCAAAAAATTCGTATTTATAGGGTGAAAGGGGGAAGAAACGAAAAGTGGTTGCTATCCGATATCAAAAATTCTGTTTGTGTTGAAGATAATATTTTTAAAAAATTGATATTTATGGAGTGAAAGGGATAAACACAAAAAAAGTTGTTTTTGATTACAAAGCTTCTTTCTACATTGGGAAAGCAATAAAGGTTGGACTCAGATGATCACATTTTTACGAATTTCGCCATTCATAACGTGAAGTGAGCCGCAACTCAAAATATAGTATTCATTTACAAAAAGTAAGAAATGATGCAAGAATTTAAGTACAAGCACAAACATACAACTTTAACAATGTAGGTATGATAATTTTAACCATTATATTTATCATAATTCTTTATACTTATCTAAAGGGTTTTTCAACAGGGACGCTACAAAAGTAGAGCAACAGGGACAGCAAACGACGCCATATATCTTGTCGCTCTTTTGACATTTCTCTTCAGTAAGGTTTCCCATTTCATGATGGAAAGATATACGAGCCAACAACGAGTCTAAATTATTAAAATTTACTACCGAAATTCGGAGTCAGTGGCCCCAACGATAAGAGCGAAAAATCATCTTGAGCGATGAGGCTCATTTCTGGCTGAATGGCTTCGTCAATAAACAAAATATGCGGTATTGGTCAGGCAGCAATCCACACGTACTCCATGAGTCATCTTTGCATCCCGAAAAAATTACGGTTTGGTGTGGTTTATGGGCCGCCGGCGTCATTCAGCCGTACTTCTTCCGTTATGATCAAGACCGGCACGTTACTGTGAATGGGGAGCGATTTGACGCCGTTGGACTATTTCCTGTGGGGCTACGTCAAGTCTATGGTCTATGCCAACAAGCCAGCGACGGTTGATGAACTTCGTACGAATATCGAACGTGATATCGGCCGATTTACGCTTGAAAACCGTCGAAAATTGGGTTCAGCGTCTGGACTTCTGCAAGCGTGCCCGTGGTGGCCATGCAAAAGAAATGGAGTTCCATACATAATGGCATCGAATGTACTTTCACAGGAATAAAGAATTTCATTAATATCCAAAACAGTTTTTGTTTAATTTAAAATAACTTTTGTACCGCTCTTATTGAAAAACCCGATATAATGTTAAAATAAAAACATGAAATTTATAAACAATGTCAATCTTGCACGTCGCTTTTCGACCCGCAGAAGACTTTAAAAGGGGAGGTGTTATTATGTGCGCCCAAAAAAAAATCAAATTACAATATCAAAGATTAACCCACACAAATTCTGGACTTAACAAAATGTAATGCGATCGAAAGAAATCCATACAAAATACCAAGATGCATATTATTCCCTTTTGCCTTCACTTAATTAATCATCTCCATATACTCATAATACAGCACAGATTTTTTGCGTCAGCAATTAATGAATATAAAAGGGTCTCGCTCTCGCAACACATTGTTCGTGTCCAGTATTATTTTGATCATTCGGTTTTTGACAGTCGTTTCATTATAAGCTAAGATTTCCCCCTACTTAAGGTAAGGAATGTCGGCATTTACATTGAACGATTTTTCCAATGCCGATTTTTTTGTTGTTGTAATCGTGTGAGAGAGAATGGAAAAATCGTGTGGAACATGTCGGCTGTCCCTCGATATCTAACAAGATTACAACAACAAAGAAAATCGACAATGTTAATGCGCACAATCAGATGCTTCGAAATAAAAAAATAAAAATTTCAAATTTCGGTTGTTTTATTTTCTTTTCTCCTGAGGACCTGAGGAGAAAAGATAAAATAATTTTTTAATCATTTCGGTGAACTAAAATATAATTTATACACACATATAATTATAATGAACACTACTTTGAGAAATGATTCTTGGGCATGTTCCAAGATAAAATCATTCAATAATATTGGTCTTTCTCACATTTGGACACCATTTACGGAAGATTTAAGAAAAAGCATCCTTTGGTATACCCTAACCCATTTGATCGGAAATAGTTCTGTTAATACTAATGGTAGAAACTAATGGTAGAAACTACGTTTATATTTTTTAGAAGAAGTACTAGCCTTTTTGACTGCGTTTATAAAATGCATATCTTGTTTGAGTGTTCAAATATCCAAATTCAAAGTCGATTCCATTTTTCTTGCCCATGCTTATTTTTGTTTTTTAGATCAATTTTCTAAAAAAAATCTGTAAAATATCGCGGGAAAAACCCATACAATTCATAAAAAACATACATTCCGTTTTTACCCACGTTCTTAACAACTATTGACAATAATTGTGGTTTTCCCAGCATTAAATATTTAAATTTCGAATGTAAGTTCTTACTACACCATGGAAAAAATCTTTATCTATACCACCATTCACCTGTGGCAATAACTGCTTCCCTATGATTTAGAAAAGAGACGTGAGTTTTAACAGGTTGCTGGGGAGGAGTTTCGATGACAACGATTTTACTAGCAGAATTCTTTGGACAGACGAATCACAATTTACAAAAGATGAATCCAATTGCCACAATCTTCATACCTGCAGGCTGCGGATAATCAACACAGAAGAAGACAGTCATCATTTGAAAACAAATTCAGCAGGAGTAATTGTAATTGAACAGTATTTAATAAGGGTCTTCAAACTACCAACTAGGCTAAATTCTACAAACCTCCTAGAATTTTTGTGAAACGATTTACCAAAACTATTGGAGGACATTTAACTATCTTGACAAGCTTCATCATATTATTAAAAGAATTAAAAGTCGTGCCGATGCGATGTGATTCCATAAATGTTTTAGGTTCGAATGGGTGACATAATTTGTTTATTTTTGTATGAATGTATAAGTTAGGGTGTGTATATTAGCGTATTATTTTAGATGTTTATCGTAAAACAAAAGTAAACTTCCGAATATACAAATAAAGCTAGATGGTTTAGGTGGGATTGATACAAGAATAAAATCGTATAGGCGGGGGGGTCTATTCTTTTCTATAAAAAAAAATG
Source organism: Leucozona laternaria (assembly GCA_932273885.2). NCBI lineage: Eukaryota > Metazoa > Arthropoda > Insecta > Diptera > Syrphidae > Leucozona > Leucozona laternaria. The sequence continues at coordinate 59,790,769 of OW026368.1, read as the reverse complement.
ACTTGTAACAAAAAAAAAAAATATATTAAAAAACAACAGTTACTTGTAAAATGCCATAATACACCTTTTTGTAAAGCCAGAAATCTCTTCTTTTATTGCGTTTTGAAATAAAGTTTTATTAGAGAATAGTTTTTCAAAATTTCGAAAAAAAAAACAAATATGAAAAAATTTTGTTCAAACTAATCTTTACAGAATTTTACGTTGTTAAGCAGTATTTTTGTTTTCAATGTTCAATGCCCTTATTAATTTTAAGTCAAACACCAAAACCGGATGATAGTTCTTTAGAGAATTGAAAATAACAGAAATAAAATTCCCATAATTTGACTAAAACCGGTTTCTTAAGTTGCTCCAAAGATCCTATTTCCGCTACGTAGCTAGTAAAGTGCATTTAGTTATTTTCAATTTTCTCAAAAAGTACAAGACATTTAAGCATGCGGTTTTCTGTTTTTGAATAAAAAACTAATGACTTTTGAAAACAAAATAATTACTAAATTACGTAAAATTTTGAAAAAATATACTTTGAAACTTTTTTTTTAATTTTTTTTTCAAAATTTTAAGTTTGAACAGTTATATTTCAAAAACTATTCTCTTAAACAACTTTATTTAAAAACACAATAAAAGAAGAGATTGCTGGCTTTACAAAAAGGTGTATGCATTGAATGTGTAACTGTTACTTTTTAATATTTTTTTTTTTTCTGTTTTAAGTATTTTTTTTAGAAAATTGCCCCTCCTGGCTAAATGGGGGGGGGGGAAATAGACCCCTACCTCCCATAAGATTTTTTCTTTTCACAACCCAACGTACACGCTCTAGCTTTTTGTCACACCGTATTCGAATCACCCTGTATATAGTTCATATACAAATTTTATGGCATTATTGAAATTTTAATTTATGATTTAAAAAAAAAATTGTTTGAAAATCTGTATTTGCAATATTATTTCGACTGTATCGAAATCGAAATTTAAGCCCATCGAGAAGTAGAAAATAAAAACAAAGATTCTGACAGTTAATAGCAGTTTTTGATAATTTTTTTTCAACAAAATGCATACTATGCTTACAATAGTGCACACAACAAAAACATCAAAATAGTAAGAGCTGCAAGACACGTTTTGGTTTTTATGTTTTCTTTAAAAAAAAAAAAATTAATATTTCTGTAACAGACGGTGGTTTAAGAATTTCAATTGTTGGAAAAACGTGGATGGAGGATAGAAACGTAATTGATATTATGTTCATTTGTACATATAGTTACATATAGGGTGTGTTTTATGTTTCAGGTCGATTTTATTTGGTTCCCATTTTTGTGTGATTGAAATTTGTCAGTTGGTATTTGACTGTCGTAGAGGATGGTCGATAATAATTTATTATGGAGCATCTAACGCAGCCCACTCAAAATGTGGTTCCAACAAGACGATGCCACATCACATACAGCTCGTGCTACGATGCGATTTTTAAGAGGAATTTTTCCCGCCCGAATAATGTAAAAAAATGGTTATATCGACTGGCCCCATCGATTTGACGCCTCCCGTTTTCTTCTTACGGAGGTACTTAACGGAAAATGTGTACATCAACAAACCAACCACAACCTTGATGTTTAAGGACAACACTAGAAACGAAATTGCTGAAATTACACCAGAAGTCTGCGAAATTGTTATACAAAATGTGCTTAAAAGAGCTCGCCTTGACGCCCCCAGAGGCGCCCACTTGACCGATATCATATTCCATACATAATGTTAAAGACCATATAATCAATCAATAAAACATTAATTATAGAATTGTATTTCATTTAAAAGCTAATAAAAATAAATTAGGGAACCGACTGAAAATAGAACTTGTGAACAAATATTAAGTAGCCCCCACAAATCTGTTAAGTAACTGAGATTTAATGGAATGGATTCCGTACAGATTTTATAAAAAAGTATGATAGTTAGGTATATAATTAGTAAAAACAAACCAGTTAAATGTAACTCTTATTACGATTGTCAATTATGAACTAACAAAGATTGATATTTACTTTTTTAATCTCAATTTATTAAAAATGTTGATCAACTACTCATTTACTGCTATTATCAATTTTCTTGTAATTCATAACGGTCTGCATCATTTTCAATGATAAAAACTTTTACTATTTGGTTTGTTAAATAGCTACCGAATTCCAAAGAGAAAGAAAATAAAACGTGATGCAAAATACCCAAATACATAATTGATTGGCCAGGAACGGGTGACCTCGGATATAAATATAAAAATTGCATTAGGTCCTAATTTTATGATTTAGGAAGTGTCTAATTTAAAAAATAATTAAACAATATAATGGGCACCCTCCTGTACGTACACATGCATAAACACAAATAAAAAATCTTACTTACGACTAAGACGCAGTCGAAGAGCTTTATAAACATTATGAAACGCCATGCCCCACACGTATATGCTTTTTTATATCATCCAAAATAAAGGATTCAAAACTATATTGGTATGGGTGTGGCTTCAATTTATATGCGTGTTGTTTCCGAACATGTAATTATGTGGAAGTAATTCCAAGCTTCTTTCTTTCCTTCTCCTGCGTATGCGTATGAATTCGAATAAACTTTGTAGTTCAACTCAAAACACATTGACACACTGTTAGAATAATTTAACTTTTTTTTCATTTCACGCGATACAAAAGATAACATCAACAAAATATTCATTTGTCACCTTAAAATTTAGTAAATATTAAGTAATTCATGACGCAAGCATTACAAAAAATATATCATAACAAAAAGAAATTCCTTGCTACTGAAGGACAGAAGAATACAAAACCAAAACACCGACACTTTGTGCGGGGTATGTCATTTACATATTTGGACAACTTTCAAATTAATTTGAATTTTATTGCACTTCTCATAAAATTATTAATCATATTTAAACAATATTTATTTGATTGTTTAAAAACTCAAATTCAAAAGTTAAAAGAGAGTTTATCACGTCGCGTCAGTTCGGGTGCTACTTAGTTTAGTGACTAAGAAACGAATTTTCGTGAAGCTTTAAGTTTATGAAATTTCTTTAACCTCTTATAGTAGAGCTTTTTCGTAGAGAGTTGTTTTTTTTTATAAGGCAATCGAATTTTTTACTTGATGTTTATCAAGAATTTAGGAATCTATCACACTGACCTAAACAAGTCGAAACTGTTGTAATGTTTCCACCGAATTTAAGTGATATAATGCTACAGATCACAGATGTTAAAATCGAACGTTAAATACGTGTCTTTGAAATGCATTTTCTGAAAGGCAAGTTGTTTAATATATTTAATGTTTATGAATAAATTGGGGGTGCAAATGATATTTCTTACCATTTATCGGCTCCTTTGAAGTCTGAGTCGTGTTTTTTGTTAAAAGGATGTACATATTATGAATCTTGAATTTATGTATAATGTTTGTAATGTATTGTGAGAGAAACAAGAGATTAATTTAGCGGTGGTCAAGCATTCAACAAGTAAGAGTCCATTAAAAATACACATCAATAATTTTAAACACCTGAAGCCGTTCGTCAACAACCTGATAAACTCATATCCGTGTAACTTTAGTTCAGGAAAGTCCACTATCGAGCAAATATTCAAACTACGGCACATTTCGTAAAACATAAGATATAGAACGTACATAAGGAAATCTTAAACTTAAAATATTTTTAAAATAAAAATAAGTGAACTGGCATATTTTGCGTGAGTATATTTAATTGTTCTTTTTAAGGTTTTCTATTGTTCAACAGTAAAGGACTATTCACATGAGAACGACCAACGACCGACGAATGAACGAATAAATGTGAATTAAAACAATTAATAAACATAAATTCTTCACAAATTCTAATCAAAATCGTAGAAATATAATTTATTATAATGTTTAGATACTAAAATCCGCTTTTTAATTGCTAAAATAAGATAAATTTGAGAAAACAAATTGGTCGTCGCGAATTGCAATCTGTTTGTTACGAATTGTCAAACTCTATTCGCGTTCCACACACGGTCCACACTTCAACGAATAAATTGTTCGCGCGCGGCTAACCTCAAATTCCCTTTTTGTTTTGTTTTCTTGGTGGTCGTTATTCGCGACGAATAAAAATGTGAAAGAAATGTCAAAATGGAAGAATATTCGTTCATTCGTTGGTCGCTCTCATGTGAATAGTCCTTAGGGCCAGTTTTGTCACAGTGTGTCATCTCTAATCCAAATATTATTTCAACTCGTATCAAAAAAATCATAGTTTGAGTTGTAAATCATGGATCAAGCCACTTTTAACCACACACAATTTAACCAATGCATTAAAAAAAGTAATCTTAAATCGATATACTTTTTAGATATTATGTATATGTAATTATGTAAATACATATAAAAAACGGAATCAACACTTAAATAATATGTTTCTGTTGCACAAACAAACAATAAATAAAGTACTTCTAAATGAAACACTTCTTTTTCACTTTAAAACAAAAATCTGAATATTTAAACCAACCCACAATATACCCAAACCTATTGAAATCGACCTGATAACATGGGAGTAGATTTAAGTATTAAATACAAATTTCTGTACCATAAACAACACTAAGGCAGCACTTTTCATTCAGTGTTCGAATTTAAACATGGATTTTCGTGGATTAAATTTTGATATATTGCTAACGACTAAACAGGAGAATAAATTCGTTATTGGTATGCGGATTTTCAAAAAATCTTGAAATTTTCTTCTAACCTTAACACTATATTTGATTATTAGTAAGGCCTAATATATTTGAAGAGATGATCTTGTCAAGGGGAATGTGTTATTATCATATCTAATTAGGATCTATGTACATACCTACTTATATTTCAGGACAAACTTAAACCAGATTATAATTCCAAACTACAATGTTTTTGCTCACGACTTTCCAGGACTACAAAATTGCGAGACAGCTATTTTTGCTGGCGATACTTGCATATTTTCTACAGATTCAATTGCTTCTATTATAGGAACTAATCTAGAAATCTGCTCTAAACGTAACTTAAGATTATTTCGTTGATTGAAAAATTAAAATAAATGTTTCTAAGACCCAGGCTATCTATCTATATTTTTGAGCAAAGCAACCAAACTTTTAATCTAAAAAGCAATTTTCCAGGCAGTAATGTTTTGAATATCACCTGTTTGGGGTAATTGTGCACCTGCCTTGGCGTTTTTCAACGAGTGAATTTGCACTCACTAGCTAATATTGAAATGGTATCAATAAGAATTTCTAAATTAAACGAGTGATATAATGTTTCTTGTATATCTTCTGACAATGCTTTAGTTTAGTAACAAATCTAGAATGTGTTTTCTTTTTTGTCCCTTAGTTCCCTTTATATGTTAAGTAATTTGTTACACAAATATATATGTTCTATTTACTCACTAGGTACCCTATTTTTTTTTATTTTTTGTATTTATTTACTTATTTATCTATTTATTAATACATATATTTTTACTTGCACCTATTTATTCATTTATTAATGTTTTGTATATTTATTTTTTAATTCACTTACTTACACGTTCTTATACAATTATTTATTTAGTTATTTATTCATTTATTTATGCATTTATTAACTTATTTATTTATTAATTTATTCAGGTATATATTCTTTTTCACAAATGTTTTTATAAGTTGTTAAAATTAAGACCAATTTATGTCTTAGTATTAATTTTGTTAAAGGAGTTTTGAACAAGCATTGTTCGATTATTTTTGTTTTTCATGTGTAAAACCACCCTTTCTCTCAGAATACTAATCAAACAGGACATTACAATTAGTAAAAATTCTATTCTTTTTTTTCTTTTTTGTTGGTTTTTTAGTCGTAGCTTTTCATTCAATTCAAGCCTATTTTACCAACTCTATGTATTGATTAAAAAGAAACTTTCATTACTTGGCAGTAGTGAGGTGGTGTATGTAAATGGTGTTTTTTTAGACGTGTGGTTTTCAAGAAGAAGGTTCATTTTATGACTTTTTTGGAAAAATCCTCATAAGACCGGAATCCTTCTTTTATTCTGTTAATGATATTTTCCACATTATCGAACAATTTAAAAAATGTTGTTACATAATACAAAAAAATGCAAGCCCGTATTTAACTGAGAAATTACAATTAAATTACTCCAATTTCCTATCAAAAAACAAATAGTGGTTAGATCTAAAAATGAATTGAATAAATTAAATTTTGAATGTACCTAACAAGTATTTTAAATGGAAACGAATGGAAACAACTATCACAAAATTTATATCAGGGTCATATTTGTAGGAAATTTCATGCTCTTCAAGTGGTCACATAACTTTTTTTTGGTTAAAAATACATCAGAAAGATACTGAAAAAGTCACTATTTTCAGTATTTTTTTCAGGATTTTTTTTTGCGTTTGTAGGAATTTGTTTCTATTCATCTATCAACCACATTGATAGGGAACATAAATATGTATATCAAAAAAAGTAGAACTACCTTACCTTTTTTCCTGTGTGAAATGGATGCTTTATATAAATAAATCAATAATGATGTGTAAACATCTATGCCGCACAGTGGCTCTTATAGACTTTTTTGGTTGCAAAAATCATAGTTCTTTAACGAGTATAGATATCCCCACAATTTTATCTTGAAGGAAATTTCAAAGGCTATGATAGTGGTGAGTTTCAAACAAAAAATAGCACAGCATGTTTTAGAATTTGCTACTGAAATAAGAAGTTTAGTTAGCCCAATTTCTGAAGTAATCTGGGTGAAATTTAAGTGAAACAGTGGGGAAAAAAGAAAACAAACCAGTTTCAGTGAAAAAGTGGCGAAAAAATCACTATTTTTAATAATTGATTTTTTAGTATACAAGAATACATAAATTTCATTGATAGATTACAGTTCATACAGTGGACAAAATATAAGGTACAAAAATCTACATACAAACATTAGATTTCTTGGAAACTATCATCTAAGTCCGGGCTAATGCGTAATAAACTTATCATTTCCGGAGAGAATTGTGCTTTCAGATCTTTTTGGTTTCTTACATGCCTTAAGAAAAAAATAAATACATGCCTTAAGAAAAAAATAAATAGGTCTTCATTCTGTCGAACCCTTGAAACTTTGCACTTATTTAATATCTGTATTTCTTGTAGTCTTTATTTTTGGACTCCTGGGATTCTTCTGACAATTCTCCAAGTGCAAGTGATTGGTATTCGATGATATTTTGACTATGAACCAAAATTTTATGAAGTGTAGGTGTAAGTTGTTTTTCAGGGTACTTTTGTTTCAATAACTCTGCGGTGTACTCTCCCAATATTGATGACCTTGATGTAGTTGGAAGATCACACGTTACTTCTGTTTGTCCAGTATTGATATGGAGATAAGGAAAGCCATTCCACATTCTTTTTTGGAATTTAATCTCGATCTATGGGCTGAGATCCATTTTTTTAAGGCTGTGATAAAATCTTTTTAAATTTGCTTCAATTTTGCAAAAATGAACTCTTTTTTACTCTCAACTTTGACAAAAAGTTCAAACAAAATATTGTATGGTATACCTATCCATTTTAAATTATTTTTCCTTATAAGGGGTGTTTTTTTAGAAGTATAAAACTTTAAGTTGGCAACACTATTTTAATTTGCGACCATTTTAAATTTTTTATTTTGGTTGGAACATGAAAACATGAATAGACTGACGCCTGAACAACGCTTCCAAATTATGTGAATGGGCCGTTGATCCCAATTTTCATAAGCGAATTTTGTTTAGCGATGAAGCTCACTTTTGGTTGAATGGATACCTCAATAAACAAAACAGCCGTATTTGGAGTGATGATAATCCTCAAGTGTATGTTGAGACACCGTTACATCCATAAAAACTGACTGTTTGGTTTGCTTTATGGTTTGGTGGAATAATTGGTCCGTACTTCTTTAAAAACGATGCTGGCCAGAACGTTACAGTCAATGGTGACCGCTATAGAGCGATGATTACTGACTTTTTCGTTCATCAATTTAATAACCATGGTGTGCAGGAGCTGTGGTTTCAACAAGACGGGGCGGCGCAACATGACACACACCTCGAGCAACAATTGATTTATTGAACGAAACGTTTGGTAACCGCATAGTTTCACGTTACGGACTAGTGAATTGGCCTCCAAGATCGTGCGATTTAACGCCGCTTGACTATTTTCTGTAGGGATATGTGAAGTCGCTAACCTACGCCTATAACCCCGAAACGATTGACCACTTGGAGGACATACGGCCACAAATGTTGGAAAAAGTCATCGAAAATTGAACCTCCAGATTAGACTACGTCCGTGCCGAGTGGCGGTCATATGCCAGAAATCATATTTAAATTATAATACCAGAAGATTATCTTTTAAAAAAATCATCTTTGTTTTATTCCATTTCAAAGTTTTATACCAATATATATAAAAAAAACACCCTATACAACTCCTAGATCGCTCGTTCAAGTTTTAAGTGATAATTTCATACTAATGTTTCATCTTTTTTATACCTTCAAACTAAATACCAGCACTAAAAAATTTTCTAATCCTTTTAACATTTATAATTTTATGACATCCCCATATGATAATCTTTCTACCTATAAGCTTTAAATATTTAAAAAAAATTCTAATCCGGTTAAAAACATTTATCCATGAAACTAGCTGAGAATAAAATGACTTAAAAGTTGACAAGAAATGAGCTATAAAACCGTTAAAAAAAAGTTTTAAAAAAACTTAGGTAGTTTTAAAAAAACTTAGGTAGTAAGTATAAAATATGTTTTTCCTTTTAAATTACAAAATCATTTAAAACACTCATACCTGCGAAATAAAGAAATAATATTTTCTGCTCATGACAAAAAAAAAAAAATGAAGACGAAATTGACCGACTTCTTCATATCAATTCTCTAGCTCAGCTTTATGCAACTTTATGCAACTGGGTTTTTGGTTTTATATAGATTTTATTATCCGTCGAGTTTGCCTTGATGGATATTGAATCTTGTTTTTCTACTCAATGTAAAGTCAAAAAATTCTCCAAAAGGGGTGTTTCAAAACACATTAAATTAAGCAGTTTAAAAACTTTTAATAATTGTCATTTCTGATTACAGTAATTAACAGTTATATCAAGTTAAAACAAAAAATAAGTTTTTTTTCCTCCTTTTTTTACACTCAAAGTCAAAAAAATTTTATTGTTTTCGCACCATAAAAATTCGCTCTACAAGCCAAACTATTTATACAAATGAAATAATTTTTTCGATTACTAGAGCTCCAAACATTTGTTAATTTAAAGAATGTAAAAGTTTTGTATTATAAACCCAACCAAAAAATTAATTTCGCAAGTATTTTTGCATAAACGGGCCACTGTGTTCCGGCGGTATAGTGAACTAATATATTGGACTTTCCTCTGTGCGACGTTACGAGGTCTTACTTTACGGTGTAGCACATTACGTTACGGAAATCAGCATAGTAGAATATTGGGTACGTTCAGTGACAAAAATCTGAAGATTCCCTTCAAGCAAGCTAGTCCCTTTTGGATCCGTGTGCGAAGTCGTCCATACGTCGTTGACTACGATTTAAAAATGGATCCTAAAAAAACTGCCTTAACCGTGAGTCTCAGCACTCACAAATTTTTTTTATTACGAAACAGATACCTCAAACGCTTGAAGTTCTTAACGCATTTGACTTATGTATGTATGTTAAACCTTAATTTATTTTAGAATTTTACTTTTATAACGATGACTTATTAAAAAATTTAATAAAAGAATTCATGCAACGTTGTTGAAAGATTATTTTTTTCACAGCACCAATTTAAACGAAAAGATCAATTTTATTATATAAAGACTCTATGAAATAAAATTTTAATTTCAAATAAGCTCACTTTTATTTCCACTACCGGAGGACGGTCGATGAAGTGAACTAGGGGAGTTTCTTCCTTTTTGTATACTTCGTCGTAAGGCTCGCCATCCTCGATGAAAATGGGATCGCACCTGATTTGATGTGATTGTTCCAAAGCTTCGCACCCGTTGCATGCAATTTGCATCCTGTTCACCGTATGTTGATGGTGTTGCCATTATTTGTTTTATTTTTATTTTCACTGCTCTTTTAAATTTTGTAATTTATATCAATAGCCATTATTTTTTAACATTTTAAGAAACCTAAATTACGATTTTATGATTCAAAATGTTGTTTTACAGCGCATAATATTGTTTAAACTTGAAGTTTCGTTAAATCACATAGACTTCATCTGTAAATGAAAGGAATAAAGAAGAATAAAAGAAATGCTGGATGAGGGATGAACTGGGAATACTTTGAAAAATAAAATAATATATACAAAATGAGCACACGAGCGATTTAGGTATTTTTAGGAAAATTAAAAAAAAATATAAAAACAAGCACATACATAAATACATAACGAAGACTTATTTAAAATATTAGGGTGCCTCTGGTTTGCAATCAACATTAATTTTTCACACATATTGGGTGATATGCATATAGAACGGAAATAGTTACTAGAAGTAAAAGAGTATAGTAAAAACTATAATTTTAAGTAAAAGGTTAGATTTGGAGTACATATTTACTTAATTTCGAATGCATGAAATAAATTTCATTCCTATTGGCCAATACTTTCAGTACGTTCTAAATTCACCCAAGTATTTGTATTTTTTTTGTATTTATTTTTTGCATTAAGCTTACAGATTAAGATACAGTATCTTCTTAATTTGTATACGTTTCAGTCATTAGTTATTTACACATATATATTACCAATAGTGAGAAAAAAAGGTAAAGTAAAAATAATAACAACATTTTATGTTTATCTAATTCCAATATTTCATTTCATATAACATGTACATACAACTGTCATGTTTTATATTATAATTGATATTAATTAAAATAAAAAAAAGAAATAATTACATAATAAAACAAATCATCATCAAGAAAGTGTCTTTAAATACTGCCCGAGTTTAACTTTGAAGAGGGTCATGGAACCAATTAATGTAATAGATCGGGAAAGGGAATTCCACAGCCTAATCGCATATATAAATAACTGAAGCTTAGAAACTAAATATGTATATCGCATTGGTAAAAGATAACAGATTATGTTAGATCGCGGGAAACAAATCTAGATATATAGGTAAGAAGGTTGGCGCGTTCGCAAAACTGCATATAGCAAGGTTAGTGTCCTTTGTTTAAGGATATTCTCAAAAGTAATTCCATATATTGACTTTGAGAAAGGAGAAATAATGTGATCAAACCTTCTTCGTCCATAGATATAACGTGCTATCTATTATAAGCTACAACTATTAGCTTACGTTCGTGCTCATAATCACAGCTAGCGAAAAGTTCACACCAATATAATAAAAATGGGATGAGTAGAGTCTTGGCAAGGATTTTTCTTATATACCTAATAGGTGTAATCTTTCGTGTGACCCAAAGCACACGTAGAGCTCCATATGATTGACCACTATTGCCTTTATATGGTAATTCCAAATGAGATTGTTATTCAAATGTAGTTTTGGGAAATAGGAAGTATCTTTTGTTATTCGTGCATTTCGAGTTCAACGGTTTCAATAATAGGCCAACGAGCAATTCTGTCATTCAATTCACAAACTCCATTCTCAACAAGGACCAATAAGCAATTTTTCCCGAGCTGAACATTATCTGCATACATATTATCAATTGCACAATTTAGTGAGCACGAAGGAAGGTCATTGATGTACATTGAACAAAACAAAGGGCCCAATATAGATCCTTGTGGAACATCTCTACTCAATGGAAGAAAGTTGGATACAGAATCATTACACACGACTGCTTGAAATCTATTTTTTTAGGTATGAATAGATAAGATTTGTGGAGGACGAGGAAAAATTGAATTGGGTTATAAGTTTTCTACACAGGATTTCATGGTTTCCCGTATCAAACGCTTTTGAAATCCTTTCAAGGACTTTCGGTCCAAATTATTGATGTGTAAACATCTATGCTGGCGGTAGAGTGAAAAAAAAACGTGGACGTTCGTGTGCAACGTTACGTCGTGCAACGTTACGGTGTGCAACGTTACGATCTGCATACTAGGATGGGTGCGTTCAGTGAAAAAAATCTTCAAGCAAAAACAAGTCCGTTTTGGATCCGCGCATGTTTACACATATTAACCGTGAGTCCCGGTACTCACACAATTTTTTTTTTTTTATTTTTATTTTTAGGCACGGGAATTATTTTTGCTCATTTCTAAGCACTGGGGAAAATACCTATCATAAAGATTGTGTTAAACAAATGCGTTAGGTATATATTTCAATATAATTGGAAGAATAGCTTTTACAAATTCTGGATGAATTTCATCCTCTCCAAAAGATCAGAATCTTCGACAAATTCAAAACAAAAACAATTGAAAGAATCCATGTCAGCAAACGAATATGCTGTTTGACGGGGCTCAACATTTTCGAGGCTATCAGTGGAGGGAAGTGAGGTATTTATTTTATTCAATTCATTGCAGTCAACATTAGGAAGATTATTGTGTAACTGTTTCCCCACACCAATGGTTTTCCATAGCTTATTTTTTGCAAGTGAAGGCTCAAGTCGTGAGGCATACAAAATTTTCTTAGCTTCAGGTTTCTTATATGTAACCGTATTTCTTAAGAGTTCGATACGCATGGAGCAACACATTTAACCGAAAAAGTTTCCAGTCAAATCTTTTACCGTGTTGGTAAACCACGGATGATATGTTGTATTACATTTTTTGACTGCAAGTGGAACATGAAAATTGAAAGTACCTATTTTTCAAGGAAGACTGAATAAAATTAACCTGCAGCAGCGGATACCATTCTATAGATCTTACATGCTGTTCAAGTAAAGCCATGTTGATACGATTGAAGTCTCTGAAGTATTTTTCTGTCTTAACGGTAAGAGGTTCACATTAGTAAGTTAAATGGATGAGTTCATGATGGGAAAACCCGGAAGCAGAAAGTTTAGTTAAGAAATTTATGTGTGTAACTTTAAAAATGCATCTAAAAGTGTACTATTATCCTTTGTAAAAAGAGTGGGAGTGGATGTATTAACTTACATAAGGTTTAGTGCTTTCATACTGTCAGCAAGGGTCGATTCTTCTACTATTGAAATCTCCAACAATAACAACTAATGGTGAAATATATGATAGTTCATCTCTTATGTATGCCTGTACACAGAGCCCAGCAAGATCTTATTCCCTTTGCAATTTATTTCAACGACAGTGTACACTATTTCACTGCCATGTGTATATTCACGTAGAAGCTTACAATACGAACGTACATATTAATTATATAGCAACTCCTTCCCCAATGCGCCCAACTCTAGCCAACCTAAAACACCTAAAACCCACCAAGTTACAGATGACATTATTCTTATCAGATGAGAACCACGTCTCAGAAACAGAAACAACATCAATATTCGAACCTTCAAATAAAAACTTAAATTCATCTAATTTCGGACGTAAGCTCTGTGCATTTATACCTATGACACACCTGTAATCCATTACGGTACCCACATATAATGTTTGAAATTGAGCGCATATCCTTCCTATTACCATTGACTACATATACCCTCTCATTGCGCTCGTTAGGTACCCATCGATAAAGAAGGTAAGTGCCAACTCAGACGCACCATACTGATACTCATAGAAAGATAAAGCCACACAACCCGTTCCATAAGCCAAACAACTAAAAAGGACACATTAATAATGATGATGATTTGATTTATAAAAAATAAAATAGAAAGATACATTTTAAGAAAATTATTCATTAAAAAAATCTGTTGTAAGAGAGAAGAAAAAACTAAATAAATTAAAACAAAAGTATATACTTATCCTAAGCGCTAAGGATTATTATATAAATTATAAAAGGTCACGAAATAGGAATAATTATTAAAACAAAAGTATTCATAAAAAAAATCTATTATATGAAAGAAGAAAAAAATTAATTAAATAAATAGAAAATTAGAAATAAATACATAGTTATTAAGGTCAGTGGATAGGGCAGTCGAAGCCATTGATATCGTCATCAGCTTTTGTTGTTATTGTAGATATTCGCGGGGTGACAAAAACTTCTAAGTCCTCAGTGGTTTTTATGAGTGTAGCATCCTCATTACTAGTTTTTTTGACATATACGCGCACAGTAAACACAGAGAACTGTTTATTATTTCGTTTAATTTTTAATGCCTGATTCAAGAGATCCAAGATCACGAAGATGGAGACATGGAGAGTTTGTCTTTGTTTAGTTTTCTGGAATTTGGCGATCGAACGCATAACGAAATTTTGTTGTGCGGCGAAAAGAACTTAATCATTATTGGCGGAGTTAAAGTATTTATTTTCGATTTAAGACGGAAAATATTGTTAATCATTGGAGTTTTCTTATTGATGTTGAATCAGAGTGAATTAGATAAATTTTTAAGGCTTTGGTACACCATTTACCAATGCGTCACACATGGTTTTTTAAAGATCTTGGTTTTCTTTATCTACGTCAATTCGTGCGATGATAGTTTTAATTGCCTCATCGGTTTCCTTTAACTTTTCTTTAAGTTCGAAATTTTCATTCTTCAGCGCAGTGATTTCATTTTGCCTCGATTCAAGTAGGTATAATTAAACGGTTATTTACGTAATCAATCGTGGATTTGAGTGCCGCAACATCATTCTCGATTTTGTTAGAGATTCTCTATTCAGATTTCGCAATTTTTGTTGTGAGAAGAGTGGTTATGTGTTCACTTTGCTTTTTAAGAGCGGAATCCAGTTTCATCATAATATCCGCTCCACCGTCGACGAAAGAGATCTTTTTATGCAGTTTTCATGGAGGTTGCGTAGATTTCGGTAGAATATGTTCCGATAATGAGAACTGGGGCTATTTCATTTTGTAGATGTAGACATTTCAGCAAGATGTATAGGTGATGTGTGGGTGTAGTGTTAATTGCAGTTATGAGAGAAAATAACGAAATCAACCAAGAACTTTTGACTTTTTGTTTTTTTTTTTATTTTTAAAGGAATTATTTCTTTTAAAACTTGATTAAAATGTTTGAAATATAAACTTTTCAAATGCTTATGTTAATGAGTTCCATTTTTAGTCCTTAAAACCACTTAAAACAAAGATTAAAATTGCCACTCAACGCACACGTCTAGTTAGCAATACACGTCTACAAGTAATTACTTGAATTCGTCCGAAATTGATAGTAGGTAAATACTTATTTTTCTAATTAATTCTCGTAAAACGTAAGGCATATCCTCTAGATTTCCTCTACTAAAAACTAACCACCACCCCACCAAAACTAGACAAAAACTTGTCATTTATCCGGGCGGATATTTTATGAAGCAAGGTATCAGATAAACAACACAGGTGATCATTGTTAAAATTAAAGCACGCCATGTTAATTCATCCTTGTTCTTAACGCGACTACGATTTTAGTAAAACCTTGAAAGATTAATTATTTATAAATTATGTGGATTAAGCAGGATTATTTATTTAAGATAATAAGTGTAAGGCTTAAAAGAGTGTAGGTGATGTTGGTTTTAAAAGTAACGACGATAAAATTTGTATCTTTTTAATTACTTAACACGATCAACCGTGTTGAAAAATAACATAATTAGTTAATTTCTATTTAATTTTAGCTGACATTTTCCCTGAGTGTACATCTGTTGGATAAAATAATCCATTGAATTGTTTATTGAATAAAACAAAAATAAAATGTGATAAAAGCAATCGCGCCAGTTTGTGATAAGAAAAACGTTGGTTAGCGTTTTAAAAAAAAAAAAATTCCAGCTAAACAGGATATGTTCTTGGTATAAGATAATATTACGATTTTCACACACCTACGAATTGTATGAAAAAAAAACATGTAATCACATTTGAAAAGTTAATTAATCTCATTTCTGTAGAAAATTAAACGATCTGCAAAAAAGACCTTTAGTTGATTAAAAGCTAGCAAAAGTAATTTTTTTGCAAAATGTTAAATGTTATACCTATGCATGTTATCTTTCGTAACACAACACTGAAATTTCCCTTATCTTTAAATTCTATTTATTGACAAAATGTCAATTTATTGTCAAAAACCCGTTTTGAAAATTTTAAGATCTTCTCGAACGTAACTCTTTGAACATATTGCTTACAAAATGAAGGGTTTTTCAATAAGGGCGGGTAGATGTTGAAATTGAATAAAACAAGATGTGTGTGAAGTATTAACAAAATTCTTTTTAATGTGTAAACATCTATGCTGGCGGTAGAGTGAAAAAAAACGTGAACGTTCGTGTGCGACGTTACGTCGTCCAACGTTAAGGTGTGCAACGTTACGATCTGCATACTAGGAAAACAAATCTTAAGATCCCCTTCAAGCAAAAACAAGTCCGTTTTGGATCCGCGCACGCTGATGTTTACACATATTAATCGTGAGTCCCGGCACTCACACATTTTTTTTTATTTGAAAGGCCCATACATGCCATTATAAAGGGTTTTCCAATAAGAGGTGTTATTTTGATATTCAAAGAAAAATGGATGTTTATTTCATTATAAAGAGAAAGGAATGCCGTTAATAATGGAACACAACATCGGCCAAATGGCCGCCACGACCACGCTTACAGGACCATATCCTTTTCATGAAATTTTCCATAACCAAATCGCAAAGTGTCTGCCCTATGTCCTCGATAGCCTGACGAATTCCATCTTTGAGGTCTTGAATTGACGCTGGGCTGTTGGCGTAGACCTTATCTTTCACGTGGCCCCAAAGAAGTCGCAAGGTGTTAAATCACAAGATCTCGGTGGCCAATTGTGATCACCTCTTCGAGAGATAACACGGTCCGGAAACTTTTCCCGTTAAAGATCGATGGTTTCATTGCTTGTGTGGCACGTAGCGCCGTCTTGTTGAAAGTAAACGTTGTCCAGATCAATACCATCCAATTCCGGCCATAAAAAATCATTAATCATCTCTCGATAGCGCAATCCATTGACCGTAACTGTTGCTCCAGCCTCATTTTCGAAAAAGTGAGGTCCAATGACCCCGCCGGACCATAAACCGCACCAAACAGTCACGCGTTGAGGATGGAGAGGCTTTTCAACAATAACTCTTGGGTTTTCCGAGCCCCAGATGCGACAGTTTTGCTTGTTGACGTAGCCTCCGAGGTGGAAATGGGCCTCATCAGTCAAGATGATTTTTCGATGAAATTCCGGATCATTTTCATGCATTTCAAGGACCCAATCAGCAAAGACACGACGTTGTTGATGATCAGCCGGCTTGAGTTCTTGTGTTAACTGAACTTTATAAGCCTTAAGACCCAAGTCTTTATGCAAAATACGGTGTAATGACGTTTGTGGAATGCCTAATTCCAAAGAACGACGAGGAATGGACAAACCTGGGTTTTCTTCAACACTTTGGGCTACAACAGCAATATTCTCAGTTGTTCTTGAGCGATGTGCACGGGTTTTATTCTTCACATCACTAACTTGTCCCAACAGCTCGAATTTGTCCACCAATTTCTGTATTGCGGTCCGACAAGGTGCTTCACGACGACCCAAAACTGTTTTAGTTTTACGAACCGTCTCTGCCAAATTTTCACCACTTTTATAGTGAATTTTAATAATTTCAATGCGTTGTTGAAGCAGGTATCGTTCTATTTTTATTAATGGCGTAGTTTCTACTTGTCAAATGTCAAAAAATGACAGCTTCAAAAGTAACAGCTACCGAAATAGCGGGCTATTCAAAATAACACCTCTTATTGGAAAACCCTTTACTATGGATTTTTGACCAACAACAACAACTTAAAGGTGCTACCACCAATTGTTTACGAATTAATTTATAATTCGTTTATTTTTGTTTGGCTGGAGATATAGCTATTTCAAGGGGTGCCAAGACGCCGTCATCAGTCTCCTTGTAATAATTATAACGAAATAAAAATCTATTTATCTATCTAAAATATTTGATTTTACTTTTTTTTCTCAAAATACACGCTCCACATACTTTTTGTATCATTTTAACAAAAAAAATCATTAAAACTGTCGAAATATTTTTTTTTGTCAATTTAGTGCAAGTATTTTTTTTTCTTCAATATTTTGGAAAATCCGAGTTTAATTTGTTTATTAATTTTTTTTATTTATTGGAGACCGTTAAATACTTAGTTATTCCTGTATTAAAACAGAATATTTCGTGGTACCTACATAGCTACTCATCTTATGCGATATTATCCGTTTTAAGATTCCAACAGTAACTAAAGTAATCAAATCCAAAAGTAACTAAAGTACCCAAATCCAAAAGTAAATAGAAGTAATCGTTACTGGTTCTTTGTACCGATTACTTTGATTACTTGAAAATCGATGTTTTTGATTTTAAACCTCAAAACTTACCACTGACCTAAAAGCTGGCTATTAAACAGCAAGGAAAAATCATTTAAATTTCAAATGGATACAAGCAAAAATGCATAGATAGTTCCTTAGTAATATGAAATTTTATTTTCAGAGATGCCCAAAAGTTATAAGGGCCCAAAATATTGCCTAGTAAATTTTATGGCAGTGAATATGGAATTTTCCAGGGGCCAGTTCCATGAAGTAGATTTCCACTAAAAATCATTGGGCATGTGGGAGGCGTTAGGCTTCTAACTTAATGCAATGGGGGTAACAGCTAAGTCGCCAGACCAATAGAAGAGAGTAATTAATATATTATTGATTACGCCTTCCATGTATATGTAATTGTTTTTTTTTTTTATTTTCAGTTTTGGACTGACATTATGTCTGAAGTGCCGAAGCTCAACAATTTACGGAAAGCGTTCCTCAACAAAGCTGAAGGCGGAAAGATAGCAGAAGCACCGAGGGACCTCAACGAAATGGAGGAAATTATTCTCTCTAATATAAGGACAATTCCGAAGGCGAGCCTGAACAACCTACAAGTGTCCAAATGTAAGGAAAGTGGGAAACTCTTCCTATGAAACTGTTATTAGCGAGGCTAAGCAAATACAGGAAAAGTTCGATGAAAAATTAAAAAAAAAACTTGTAGCGCAAAATTAAAAAAATTCGGGCTTAAACAAAACGATTACGTTCCCAAATGAGCTAATTATAATTCAAACTGTTGATGCTTTATCTCAGCTTAGATTGCTCATAAGCCACAATGAAGAACTTTTAAAACTTTTTAAAAACAATCAATTTCTTTGCGTTCCTATTTTTGTATTTCCTTTTCTTTTTTATGTTTCGTAAACTGTGATTTTTTACTTGCGAATATACATAGGTACTATATGGCAAGTTATGAATTCGTACAAAAAATCTAACTCGAGATTTTGATCAAACTTGACATTACGATATGATAGAGAAGTCGAAAAAAGTGGGTCTCGCAAAAACGTCCGTCTGTCTGTTCGACTACAGCCTAAACGGATGGGTAGATTTTCTTTAAACTTGGTACCTAGCGTTTTTTGGATATTCCACCCACCCGTTTTTTTCTTTTTTTTAGGACCAAAACTAACAGTATAGCTGTCATACAAATTTTTTTGACCAAAAAGGAAACTTATTTTTCTCAAAATCGGTTCACAGAATTTTTTTTTAAAACTCAATAATTTTAAATAGTTATAAGTTGCCGTTAAATAAAAAAAAATGGTTATTAATGGCACCTCCCAAAGACCCATTTTTTTGATTTTTGCTTTTCTCGAAAACGGTTCAACAGATTTTGATTAATTTAATTACGTGAATTTTTAAAAAAAGTTTGAAATTTTTTTTTTGAAAACTCGATATTTCAAAAATGACTTGGTCGATTTTTATTAAACTTGGCAAAAAGCATTTATTAAACACTATCTATACGATTTTAGACAAAAATCATTCCTATAATTAAAAAGAATGGTACCTCCCATATAAATGTTTAAAAACCGTTAAGGAACTTTTTTTTTTAAAACGACTCCTACGATTTTGATAATTTTTTTTTCTGTGGCGTAATAAGTAAGGTCTAATATTTAAAATTATCAAATTTTACATTGAACAATAAATAACAGCACCTCCCATAGAATGATTTTTTTTATATTTTCAACTATCTCATTATCCGATTAACCGATTAAAACTTAATTTTTTAAACAGAAGTTTATAATAAGTTGAAATAATCTTGCATATCAAAATTTTCAAAAAACATTTTTTTGAAAATTAAGTTTTTAACTCCACATTAATAAATTCATATAATAATTGACGTACCAATTTTTTTTCTTATGTTAGCGAAATTTTATATTTTAAAATTAATTATTTTTAAAACTGCTCCTACGATATGTATAACAAATCAGATCGTGTACATCGCGTTGGGTTCAAAACAGTTTCAGAAGAACATATTTTTAGCAATTGATTTAAAACAATTTTCCAGTTTAAATAATATAATTTCCATGCATGTACATATGTAATGGGTGATTTTTTAAGAGGTTTAGAACTTTTTTTAAAAAAAAAACACAAAAAATTCGAAAAAATGAATGAAATATTTATTTGAATCGATAGTTTGAACCTTGCAATTTAATGTTTAAAGATAATTTCATGCAAATGTTGACCGCGGCTGCGTCTCAGGTAGCCCATCCGCTGAGTCCAATTTTGGCATACTCTTTCACACATATCGGCCGGTATCTCACGAATGAATGCATGGATGTTGGCTTCCAGTGCGTCAATCGAAGCGGGCTTGTCCCTATAGACATTAGCCTTGACATACCCCCACAAAAAATAATCTAATGGTGTCAAATCGCACGATCTAGGCGGCCAATTGACCGGCCCGAAACGTGAAATTAACTGTTCACCAAACTCGCCTCGCAATTGCGCCATTGTTTCGCGTGCTGTGTGGCATGTGGCACCGTCTTGTTGAAACCACATATCATGCAAGTCAAGAACTTCCATTTCGGGCAAAAAAAAGTTTGTTATCATCGCTCGGTAGCGTTCACCATTGACAGTAACGCTGCGATTCGCATCATCTTTGGAGAAATATGGCCCAATAATGCCGCCGGCCCATAAACCGCACCAAACAGTGGCTTTTTCGGGATGCATTGGTAGCTTTTGCAATGCTTCTGGCTGATCTTCACTCCAAATGCGGCAATTTTGCTTATTTACGTACCCATTCAACCAAAAATGAGCCTCATCGCTGAACACAATTTTTCGATAAAAAAGCGGATCCTCGGCCAGCTTTCCAAGAGCCCATTCACCAAAAATTCGGCGTTGTAGTAGGTCGGCTGGCTTTAGTTCTTGCACCAGCTGTATCTTAAAAGGCTTTACGCCCAAATCCTTCCGCAAAATTTTCCACGTAGTGCTGTAACAAAGGCCTAACTGCTGGGAACGGCGCCGAATCGACATTTCGCGGTCTTCTGTCACACTAGCTGATACGGCCGCAATATTTTCTTCACTACGCACAGTACGTAAACGTGTTGGTGGTTTAATGTCCAACAAAGTAAATTTGGTGCGAAATTTGGTCACAATCTTCCGAATAGACTGCTCAGAAGGTCGAGAATGCCGATCATAAAATGGAAGCAGCGCGCGATGAACATTTCGAACCGAGCACGAATTTTGATAGTAAAATTCAATAATTTGCAAGCGTTGTTCATTTGTAAGACGATCCATGGTTAAATTGCAAACCAAACTGAAGCTGTTTGACAGTGACACAAGGTACTAAACACACGTCAGCTGTCAAAACCAGTGTTGCCAAAACCAAACCAGCTAAAAAATCACCCACGGTGCTATATTGTTCATTTTTCTACATTCACAAAATACTACCTGCAACTAAACTATATTTTGGCAAATGGATAAAATAAAGTCTCCCATAACTAATTTATTTCAGACTTTGGAACACAGTGTGATCGCACATAAGAGCATATTCTGTTTTAACTCAACAGCAGCTTATAACTATTGCATTTAATTTTTATAATATAATTTTTCATATTGTTTTTGTTCTTCTTCTTTCTTATTGCATTTTATTAAGTTTATTTTTTAATCTCTTGAGCCGATTTCGAAAAAAAAATAAGGTTTTCCTTACTGGCCAACAAATTTTGTATGACAGGTAGGTACCGTTATTTTTGGTCCTGAAAAAAATGCTAGCTACCAAGTTTAAAGAAAATCCACCCATCTGTTCAGGCTGTAGTCGAACAGCCAGACGGAAAGTTTTGCGAGACAAACTTCTTTATTATCGTTATGTCTAGTTTATTCAAAATCTCGAGTCCAATTTTTTACGAATTCTGAACTTGCAATTTAGTACCTACCTATACATACATCTGAAGTAAAAATCAGTAAAACCCCAATGATAGAAAAAACATCAAAAATTAAGGGAAAAATTTTATTTCGATCACTGAGCCTTAACCCTAGGACGAAAAATTGCAAAATAAAAAATTAGATGAGTTAACAGATGTCCTGGGGTTCAAACACAACCCATAATCTTAAGGGGAGGTTAAAGGTAAAATTGAAACTAAACCAATCCCAAAAACACAACCTAAATATCACACAGTAGATTTAAGTATTAGTAGATTAAACACCCGCTATGGTTTTTTTTTTTCAAGGAACCCCTCCCGCCGTTACAAGAAAAAAAACGGAAATATTAAATGGTATTTTCGTCACTGCCCGTAATGCTGTTGATTTCGTTTAATTTTGTAAACAAAATGGAGTGCCATCCGCCCCAGTATAGTTTGAATTTTAATTTGTTTATTGCATCAAAGAAAGCATTAAATTCTTTTATAGACAGTGTCGTAGCGAGGGGGGGGGGGGCAAGGGGGCACAGGCCCCGGGCGGCACTCTGCTAGGGGCTGCAATTTGGAGTGGTAGTTTTCAAAAATAAAAACAAAAATTTGAAAAATATGTTAAATTTTCAAAACGGATTCTTTTTCCAGCCGAACGAATTTATTTAAAAAGTTTACCAGCATTAACCCTGCTTCACAGTTAGTAATCGGACATTCCTTGTGTTGCTGAACAACAAAACCCCATGAACGCTGTTCGTTAGTATGGAACTAAATACATACATAAAATATAAATATTGAAGCTCTCTAAATCTTATCTTACAAAAAGGCATTGACTAACTTCGAACTACATTTGCAGGCAGGCGGTTTTGTTCTGAGTTAAACCATTGAAAACAACATTTCCCACTCGAACTAATAGAATTTATTTTATAGTTTAGAATAGTAGTTAGTATGCCTAACATAACAATAATGCTTCGTCTTTTCCTTACAATTGCAATAAGTAATGCCAGCTGTGAGAGGAGTCTGTCCAACTGAAACTTATTAAAAATTATTCAAGGTCCACAATGAGCAGGCTATCTTATCTGGCTATAGAGCAGGAAATAGCAGAGACCATCGATACTGAACAAATAATAAAAGATTTTGCTTTAATGAAAAGTAGGAAAATAAACTTTTAAAGAAGTTTTCTTGTAAAAATAAATTAAATAAAAAATGAATTACATATGTACCTGCATTATGTACCTACCTGTTACAACAAGGGTCAGAGTGTTGCGACAATAACTTTTTATTTTTGTATCAAAAAGGAAACATAAAAGGACGGTCAAAACACTACCTAAATAACTTTTTCCTCTTTTAATTAAAACTAAATTAAATACTTTCATCCTTTCATTTAAAAATCATTTTCTTAAACAAATTTTATTAATGAAACTATTTATTTATTTATTAACGAATTTAATTTAATCAATAAACAAAATTAATTCAATGTAATTAATTTAATATAATTAGATAAGGAAACCATCAGTACAACGTTATATGGGTCCATGTTTTCAAAAAAAAAAAAACAATATATTTCAAGTACTTTGAATTTTAATTTAGATAGGTAATCAAAGTTTAATGTGAATTAACGTTGTTTATTTGATATTCTGAGGTAAGTCATTTTTTTGGAGATTGGGATATCGAAAAATTAACAATATTGGAAAATTTCAAATTTGCCGCTTCCTTTTTGCTTCTTTTGCTAGAAAGTATTAGGAACAATAGTTGGCAAAATTTTGAAGAGAAATTTTGCCAAGTTTATAATATACAAAATACACATTCAATCACAAAACTTGAAAATTCAGATCTGAATTTAAGTTGTTGAACACACAAAAAATCTGAATCTTCAGTCGAAAGATGTTATGTCAAAAACTAACATTAACCTAAAGGATTTACATTTAAACGAAATAAAATAGAACTTTAATTATGTTCTTATACAAAAAATTAAGCATCAGTAGTTCTAGTGATGAGTTTATGTAATTAAATCAGCAACAAAAACAGCAAGACTATGTAAGTTCAATGAAAAAAAAATTGCACAATTGCAAAGAACATCCAATCTTTTGATTTAAAAACTCACTTATAAATAAACAATAAGTTCTTTTATGTAAAAAAGTATAAATTTGTACGTGATGAAAATTAATCATCACAAATCAACCACCAACGAGAGCAAAAATTAAAAAGTTCAACTTCTACTTACTTCCCCAGTTTTTACTTCCACATTTCCCCCACCACAATCACTTTATTCTGAATTTTTAAAAGAGGATTTTTGTCTGAAAATTCCAGATGAAACGTAACTAAAAGTCACTTAAAGTTATCTAACTTTTTATGACAGCTGGACAGTCAGATGTAAAACGTTATGCGTTGAACGTGCCCAAACATATGTGTATAACTTAAATCTGAAATAAAACAAAATAATCTCGTTTTTTTTATTTTGTTTTCGTCTATGAAAAAAAAAATTACTAGGGGTGGGGCGGCAAAAATTGTGTCTGCCCCGGGCGGCCCTAACCCACGTTAGCCACTGTTTATAGACTATCTAATTTTTTACAAGTATCATCATAAGTTTATCGACCAATCTTCAAAGAAGTTAGCAAGTTTTTGTTCAAACAATCACACCGCGTTAATGGTTCGACGTTCTCGCACGAAGGCATATAAACTTATAAGAAAAAGCAAAAAGGGGGAGGGTTATTTTTCTAGTGGATGATATCATTGATTATTTCAAAATCTTTATAGCTTTTGTAGTGTATTGTACTCTTTACGCTATAAAGCGTTATAAAGTGGGTCCGATGGATACAACAACATCTTAAATAGTTGAAATAGAGTGATCTTAGTGTGAAGGAGTCCGAAAAATCTTTTGATTTTCTGTAGATAAGACCAAGCATATAGCTGATCTTAGCTACGATGAAGTCAATGTGACTAGTGGAAGTTAGGCTTGAGTCAAATATTACTCAGAGGTGTATTTTTTCCGATACTCTTGTTAAATGGGTTTCGGTTTTTTCGGCAAAATAATGTGCATTGACATTTCTTAACGTTAAGATAAAGATCGTTGTTGTTACACCAAACTAATAAGCTAGATAAATCTATCGGAAAATTAATGCCGTCTAAAGTAGATACAATTGTTAGGTAAAGTTTGAGTTCGCCTGCATACATTAAGCACATACAAAGTTTGGAATAGAATGTCATCAATAAAAATCAAAAACTGGACAGGTCCAAAATGACTTTCTAGGAACTTTCTCAAGAGCATCTACTACAAATTTGCTAAAAATAGTAAGGTTTTGTAGTAATAGATCTCCCACCAATAAAGCCATGTTGAGGTTGAGAAATAATTTACTTTAAAAGAAAAACTAATTTATTATAAACTATCTTAGGTTTAGGAGTTATTTCGCAAAAAGAGACGGTTATTCGTAGCCTCACTTTTAGACCCTGACTTAAGAACTGGAGGTAAAGAAGAATTTTTCTAAGCATCCAGAAAAAACATCTTCCCTTTTAGGAGAACAGCACACTTATTAATTTATTTCATTTATTTATTCCATTTGGAATTCAGTTTTCCTCACCTACAGGAAACACGTCAACGTTAGATATACATATTTCCTTAACATGATGGTTTGAACACTCTGCGAAAAAAGAAGCAAGGAGATTATAAATCTTTAAAGGATCGCTTGATGTTTCACCTGAACAATAATGCAAGGCAAAAAACAGCATGATTTTCAGAGTTTAGGAGAGGAGGTGATTTGGGGCTGCTAACACTAGCACTAACACTAACACTGAAATTAACATCAACAAATAGTAAATCAAGAACTCGACTCAAACTATTAAAAAAGAAAAACGATTTATTTGACTTAATCCGAATTCAGATATACCTAATGCAAATAACCACACTTTCACACTCATTGTTGAAAATGGAAGATAACTAGGTTCATAAGATTAATAGGTTATGCAATATTCTGCATCACAAAATCATGAAAACATTTGTTTCATTTTATATATTTTTACATTTTTCTTAAATTCCAAACTTTCTTCGTTGGCATTTAGCTATTTTGTGTAGAAATTTCATACTTTTTTTTAATACAAGTTAATTAAGAAGCTTCACCTAAATCCCATTGGGTTATGTCGTTGGTGTATACGGTTTTATCCATTCGAGGCCTTTTTAAGAGATTTTAATATTTTTTTATACATCTACGCACTTTTTAATACCACTGTATCCGTATGCACTTTGAGTCCACTTTAAATTAAGTGAAATATTATAATTTCACGGTATTCATTTCTGAGAGCGTAAAACATCGACAAAAAAAACCACTCGCTATCTAAAGTGACTTATACCCCTAGTTAAATAATGGGCTATAAAAGACCCTCAGTTTAATGAGAAACTAAACACATTTTAGGGTTGGTCTGGTGGGAGTTGGCATGGGATGCGGTGCGGCAAAGGTTAATGTAAAAGAGGGAAAGAGACCGCGCAAAATAAATAACAATTTACATTTATAACTATGGTATTATTACAAAACAAAGAGTAAATGCCGATTATTTTTTCTGGTTGGGGGCCACGGCACGAGTGTACCATGCGGACGATATTCAATTGTTCAGTTTGGATACGAAAAAGTACCGGCATCGGCGTAGTTTATGGAAACAACTTCTATATTCAACTGAATTTTTCACTTCTTCTTCATTCAGTTTTAGCTAGAGCTTAGTATCTTGGCGCGAATGCAAATATATTTAATGATTTCCATATCAGTTTTGTGAGACATTTTTTAATGAAATTCCCTCAACCAATCAGAAAATTCCCTTCCACAAATCATTTCGATTTCAAATTTCACACACACAAATCTATTAAGTACTTAAATTGGATTTAAAATTTGTTATACTTGTACGGGCAATGAGAAAATTGAAAAAGTTTTCTAAACAGTAAAACTAGGTTTATCGAAAATTTACAACTTAATCGAGTTCTTACTCGTTCCCTGACCACGTTGTTACGACTTAGAAATCCAATTAACATCTCTCTTTGAGATAGAAATTCGGTAAATTTGGACCCTCAAATTTTAGGGGATAGGGACTTAGAACTCGGTTTAACAACATTTTCATTTTTTCAAAAAATGTGATTTTGACAGAAATATAGCTGAGACATTGAAAAAGAATGAAAAATCGATTTAGGGTGCCTTTTACAATACCACAAGATCCGTTATATAAATGATGAAAATCGTTAGATAACCTGCGTAATACAGAGAATACAAATTTATATGAACATAAAGAGTGTTTTTTTATAGAACTTAAAAATGGAATAAAACAAAGATGATTTTTTTAAATTGACATGAAATTAACTAAATTCGAAAGATAATCTTCTGACATTATACTTTAAATATGATTTCTAGCATATGACCGCCACGGCTGGCTCGGGAGTAGTTTAATCTGGAGGTCCAGTTTTCGATGACTTTTTTCCAACATTTGTGGCGGTATATAGGTAATAACGCGGCGATTGTTGTCCTCCAAGTGATCAATCGTGAGCTTCATCGCTAAACGAAATTCGCTTATGAAAATTGGGATCAACGGCAATGTTGTTTTGGGCCAATTTGAAAGCGTTGTTCAGGCGTCAGTCTATTCATGTTAAAATGCCAAACCAAACTAAAAATAAATCACTTGACAGGTGACAAAATGGCCGCCAGTTTAAATAGTGTTGCCAACTTAAATTTCTATACCTCTAAAAAAAACATCCTTTACTAATATCAACAAGGCTCAAAAGCGCATTACATATTGGTATGCAAGAAAAACAAAATATGTATATAAATAATGCACCTCGTAGGTAGTCCTCGCCAGGATAAAAATCTAAAATATTTTTTATTTTTGAAAATATAATGGCACATAAGCACACAAAAATACAAAAATTCTCTGCACAATGTGGGAAAAAAAAAATTAAGACTCGGTCGGTATATAAGTGTTGCAATTTTAGGGGAAAACGTTGATTTCGATTCGCAACACAAATGGGAGCTATTTTTATGAAGAGGTTGTGTTCCAAATAACCACAATTATTGTTATAAGTGCTGGATCTAGTGGCTTTGCCAGTGCTACAGATGCTGCTTTCGTTATTTCCATCGTATACAGTTGTAAGAAAACCGGGTAGAAAAGAAAATTCGTGCACATTAACTCCCAGAGAAGACTAATGGATTTTGCTAAGATCCCTGAAGTTCCTTGTCATTGATTGAATCATGACCGAGTTCATTATAACTGGCTGTACCATCTTAACAATTATGTTAACACTACGGCGGATATGCTTCTCTTGGCTCAAAATCTTCCCGTTCAGAAAAAATGTTGCATACATTTTTTGTAACGAAATGGGAAACGTCATCTGGATGGGAACCCGACTTAGTTATGAAAACAAAAGTTATGAAAGACTAAGTTCTGAATGACAAAGTTATGAAAAGACACAGCTCTGAAATGACAAAGTTCTGAAAAGACAAAGTTATGAAAGGACAAATATCTGAAAGACCAGAGTTCTGAAATGACAAAGTTATGAAAGACAAAAGTTATGAAAAATAGCGGACGCTATATTTTGTTTGATTTTGAGCTGGCAACAATAGGTAGAACAGAATGGAATTTGGACAGTATATGGACAATTCTGATTGGTCAAACATAAATTAATATAATAAAGGTGAGCGTAAGAGATACATACAATTTTATAATTTTTATATGAATGAAGAAAAAAAAGAAGCCTGATGATTCCTATTGGTCACGAATAAATAAAGTAAGTAAGGAATAAAGGAATATAACGGGTGATTTTTTAGCTGGTTTGGTTTTGGCAACACTGGTTTTGACAGCTGACGTGTGCTTAGTTCCTTGTGTCACTGTCAAACAGCTTCAGTTTGGTTTGCAATTTAACCATGGATCGTCTTACAAATGAACAACGCTTGCAAATTATTGAATTTTACTATCAAAATTCGTGCTTGGTTCGAAATGTTCATCGATCGCTGCTTGTGTTCAGCGATGAGGCTCATTTTTGGTTGAATGGGTACGTAAATAAGCAAAATTGCCGCATTTGGAGTGAAGATCAGCCAGAAGCATTGCAACAGCTACCAATGCATCCCGAAAAAGCCACTGTTTGGTGCGGTTTATGGGCCGGCGGCATTATTGGGCCTATTTCTTCAAAGATGATGCGAATCGCAGCGTTACTGTCAATGGTGAACGCTACCGAGCGATGATAACAAACTTTTTTTTGCCCGAAATGGAAGTTCTTGACTTGCATGATATGTGGTTTCAACAAGACGGTGCCACATGCCACACAGCACGCGAAACAATGGCGCAATTGCGAGGCGAGTTTGGTGAACAGTTAATTTCACGTTTCGGGCCGGTCAATTGGCCGCCTAGATCGTGCGATTTGACACCATTAGATTATTTTTTGTGGGGGTATGTCAAGGCTAATGTCTATAGGGACAAGCCCGCTTCGATTGACGCACTGGAAGCCAACATCCATGCATTCATTCGTGAGATACCGGCCGATATGTGTGAAAGAGTATGCCAAAATTGGACTCAGCGGATGGGCTACCTGAGACGCAGCCGCGGTCAACATTTGCATGAAATTATCTTTAAACATTAAATTGCAAGGTTCAAACTATCGATTCAAATAAATATTTCATTCATTTTTTCGAATTTTTTGTGTTTTTTTTTTTAAAAAAGTTCTAAACCTCTTAAAAAATCACCCATTACTTACATTTAGATACATAGAAATTGTTGATGCGGTCGCAAGTAGGGACTTATTATTAAACAAAAAATGAGTCAGAGTAATAAAAACGGGGGATGGTGATTCTTATTGGTCAGCTATAAATATATAGTAGAACTATGTAGATGGATACGAAATTTTGATTGGTTTTCAAGGCGAATTAGGGTTTGGTATGGCATTATATAAAAATGAGGGATGATAATTTCTATTGGTCCGCTATAAATGCATATAGACCCATGTAGGATTTATTTACCTTATTGATAAGTAGAAATGGTAATGTTAGTATAATGGGGTAACAAAATCGTTGATAAAATGCTTCAAGATTTTCCTTCGGAAAGTAGGTATGTACCTCTATATAAAAATTAACTATTCTTTTATGCTCTAAACTAACCATCAGATTCAGCTGAAACTTACTATTCTGAAATTACAAGAACAAATTTGTATAGCACTGGAGACAATTTTCAAAAAAAATTACTTAAGATACATACAAAATTATTAAAAAAAACGATTTCTTTTAATATGTCATCCTCAAGATTTAACTAAAGGTAACAATCAATAATTGTTTAACTTTACATGACATCAAGTAGTTTTAGGCAAAGTAGATTTAATCATTTTCAATTTTTAAAGAAACTAGGGGACATTTCAGCGTATGGTTCTAGCTTCTAAGTCTTGTTTGAATAAGAACTGATAAGAGCATTGAATATTATACCTAAACAAAAATATTATCCAATAATGTAAAATTTAAAAAAAAAATAAGTTTGAAAAAATGTTTTTTTATAATTTTAAGTTTAAAAAATTAATTTTTGAAAAATTATTCGTTAAAAAAAAATGTATTTAACAGGCAAAAAAAGAATGGACTTTTGCAGTTGCTTTTCAATTTTTTTTTTTAATTTTAAGTCATGAACCCTCCTCCGGCTTAAACGGCAGAAATAAACCCACCCCTCGGTATGATTTAGGGCAAGGCACCTATTGGTTTTTTGTAAAAATAACATTTCGAAATTGTAATCGAAACTAACACTACCATGATAGAGAAGTCCGAAAAAGTGGGTTTCGTCATGTCATCCGTCGGTCTATGCGTCGGTGCGTCTGTGCGTTTGTGCGTCCACTGTAATTTGAGATAGAGCCTAAACGGGTGGACCAATTTGCTTCAAATTTTCTGCAAAGCATTTTTATGTGATTCCCTAGAGGGGAAATTTCAATTTTTGGTTTAGCTCATCTAGAACGGGTAGAAAATAAATTTGTTTTTATACCTACATACATACATACAACATACATATAGTTAGGTATTCTTAAAACTGCTTTTACTCCTTGATTGACATATGATTTCTTTAAAGAGTTTTGCGAACCAATCCATCTGGATTAGTCCCAAGAAATTTGACCAACCGATATCAGGTTTAAAGAATGAAATGGAATGTGAGTTTGACCCCCCCCCCCCCCCTTTCCCTGATCGAATTCCTACGGTACGCGCATTTGTGAGCAGTTGGTAAGTTAGCGACATTTAATTTTAATAAATTCCACGAATTTCATTAAAAATGTGTACTGCATAGTTACGAATTACGAGAAGTAATGCAATTTATTGAGATTTTTTATGTCAGATAAGAATGGATTTAAAGACAATTTTAGAAATTATTTTGTTTAAATGGTTTCTATATAGCTGCATGCTACAGAAATAGTTGGGCTTCAAAATGTCATAATTATTTAACTATCAATATCATCAATAAATAAAATCAATTCAAATGTACCTATTTATACGGTCCAAATTTGATTTTTATGAAATTTTTTTTGTACAACATGTCAAATTATCATTTAGTAGGTCAAAATAAGAAACCATTGTTCAAGATACCTAACGTTCTACATGCATTTAACCTTTTTGGATGTATTAAGAACTCAAACTATTAAACTAGCCCTAGTGTGAATATCCCTCTGCTTTGGAGGTGTATGACCTACTAAAAAAAAAATATTCGAATTTCAAATGTTTCACTTGTGTGGGGCGGGGCTTTCATATTTGTTTTGTTTTTGATCATAGCAAACGCCAATCAGTTGTATGGCAGGTACCGCATTGATAAAAAAAAACTTTTAACTTCCTCTCCAGGGAAACACTAAAAAAGACTTACATAGGGTCAACATTTCAAGAAAATCGATTCAGTGGCTAAGCCTGTGGGTATTAAAGCACAGACATACAGATAGAATGGCCGCACCCACTTGTTTGTGTTCTCTCTCATCGTAAATAAATTCCAGAGGTAGATCACGAAAAAAAACATTTCCTTTAGTAATACTACTAAATAAGTATCTATTGCAAGTAAAAACATGAAATTTGCATGTTTTAAGCTCATCAAAAGTTCCAGTTTTTTTAACAATCTGTCCCAACTATTATATTCATAAATCATAATCAACGATTCGAGGGCGTTTGAAATCGTTACTATTTTCTTTATATTTCAGAAAAATGGTAGGTGAGGCACATGCAGACTTAATCTTCTTGGTTTCCTTTACTTCAAAAGTCTGCTGCGAACTCTAAAACTGATATTTTAACACGCAAACACTACATACTCAAAAATAAATACACACAAAAAGTAATTATAGAAAGTTAATATGAAATAAAAAAACGACACTAATACAAACAAAACTGCTACAACGAAAATGATTATTTAATTTAAATTAATGGACAGAATAACAGAACCATATTTCAAAAAAGCTTACCTTCAGTTAAGACAGGCGAGTATTATGTTTTTTAATAGTTTTTAGATATTCTATAAGCTTTCGAACCGCTTCTGTATCCGAGCATTAATATGTACGATTTGCAAGTTTTATTTACTAAGCTCTTCAGCCGATAGAATGGAGCTCAATTGAGACTGACTCCATTTACAAATAATTTGTTCCTATATATATTTAAGAACTAATGCAATTCAGATCACTGTGCACAAGTGCATTTGGATTACTGGATGTATTTAAAAAGAATTATCTAACTATTTTGTATTTCCTACTTTTAAGTATACCTTACCTATACATAATCTCCTATTTTTAAATTTGATTTATTTTCTAGCTTGATTTTAACATATTTTATTCTAAGTGCTAAGTAAACTTTGCAATACTAAACATTCTAACTTTAAATTATTATACATTTTTTTGAACATTATATTTGAATTAACAAAACAAACAGAACCTTCTAAAAATTGTAAATCTTATATGTAATCAATACAACTTCACTCAACTTAACGTAACGTTATTAACTAAACTAAACTTAATCTATAAATTCGCATGTAATTATATTAAAGTTGCTGTTTTTCTGTTTTACTCTGAAACTTGCTAGTCTGCTGGCATCTTAAAACTAAATAAATATTATAAATAACAACTATTGAAAATAAATAATTCGTTTCACTTCTAATTTGAGATTAAAAAATATTAATTTGGCATAAACACTAAGTTTTTCTTAGTTCTATAAATAAAGTTGATTTTAAATTCGTTTACGTAATTATCAATATTATATAAATTTTCTTTACTTTTAACAATTACTTGAGAGTGTAAAGTGCAAAAATGTACGTAGACTACTACGTTTAACATCTGAATTTTCAGAATTCTGAATTTTTGGAGCTTCTGATTGGCCAGCTGTCATATAAAGTTAGACGACTTTAAGTGAATTTTCGTTACATTTCATTTGAATTTTCAGACAAAAATTCTCATCTGAAAATTCAGAGTAAAGTGTTTGTGGTGGGGGGAATTGGAAGTACATACTATACATATAAGTTGAACTTTATAATTTTCCCTCTAGTTTCTTTGTGATTATTAATTTTCACCCAGAACAAATTAATACTTTTTACATAAAAGAACTTATTGTTTATTGATAAATGAGTTTTAACTCAAAAGATTGACTATTCTTAGAAAAATGTTCCCCGAATTCTCCATCGCAATATTGTGGAATTATTTTTTCATTGAACTTTACATAGTCCTGCTGTATTTTGTTGCTGATTTATTTACATACATACAGTGGTGGCCATAGAATTAGAAACAAGAATTTTGTAACAATAATAAATTGCATAACTTTTTTTTAGGAAATTTGTTGAGGTTCGTTAGTGGTTCTTTTGATAAACCATGAAATATAGCACACTTTTGAATATTTTATAAAAAATAAAAGCGTGACACTAACAGAAGAAAATTAATAGCATTTATTTAACCCAAATCACACCTGGCCATACAATTAGAAACTCAAAGAAAAAATTGGTATTTCATAAAAAATCTTCGATGAAAAGTTAATATTTTGTAGGGAATCCCTTATTCTTTGTCACTGCAGCTAATCTTGCCTGCATACTTTCTACCAAGGCGCGGCATCTTGATGGGGGTATACTCTCCCAGATCTCCTTTATATTTTCAAAAAGTTCCTCAGAATTGTTTGGAATCTTTGACTTTAGCCTTCTCTTCACGTCTGCCCACAAGTTCTCGATAGGATTTTAGTCTGGACTTTGGGCGGGCCAATCCAAAACATTAGTTTTTGTATCAGAAAATCACTGCTTAACAATCCGTGCTGTATGCTTTGGATCGTTATCGTGCTGGAAAACATGAATTTTCTAAAATAACGGTGTTTTATAAACTGTTAGCGTTCAGGGAAACTCATACTCAGAACAAACATGTCACCTGTCAAAGACCAACGGCACAAGCCACACACGCTGGTGCTTACAAAAAAACTTATGATTGATAAAGTGCGTTTAGAATTGTTGTTTCTAATTATATGACCACCACTGTATATCATCTTCAGAACTACTGACGCTTAATTTTTAATTTAAGAATATAATTAATGTTTTATTTTATTTCGTTTTAATGTAAATTCTAGCATTTGACACAACAACTTTCGACTGAAAATACAGATTGTTTGTGCGTTCAACAACATAAAATAATATCTGATTTTGAGATTGTACCTGCCGAGAGATGGGTTTGAAAAAAATGTGTGTTTTTTCACTCTAATCAAAGTAAATATTCAAATGAAGAAAATAAATATAATAAAATTGTTTATGAAGAGAACTACATAACTTTTTAAAAATCAATTCATTCACTAGATCTTTTGCAAAGGGTGTTATGCCGATAAAATTTTATGATTT
This sequence comes from Leucozona laternaria, assembly GCA_932273885.2. Classification (NCBI taxonomy): domain Eukaryota; kingdom Metazoa; phylum Arthropoda; class Insecta; order Diptera; family Syrphidae; genus Leucozona; species Leucozona laternaria. The sequence goes on along the minus strand of OW026368.1, from coordinate 59,755,851 downwards.
AAATTTGTATAGGTACCTATAGGCTAGGCTGCCATCGCTAAGAAAAGTTGTACCTTAAGCAATTTAACTTTTTTTGAAATATATGTATGTATGTATGTATGTGTTGTACCTACATTCATACAAACCTAACATTTTTTAAGGATTTTTTTTTCTTTTTAACGGCCCTTAGTTTCAAAAATTGCCGTTTTCTATACATAACTAGCTGTTACGCCCGGCTTTGCACGGGTAGACAAGCCTGAGCTTCGCATACAAAGTACAAAAGAAAATATAAATTAGTATATTTAGGCTAATTTTTGTAATCGAATACTACTTTTTTATGGGTTTTAATCAACTTCACGTTATGAATGGCTACATATGTAAAAACATGATCCTCTATAAGTCCAACTTTTATTACTTTCCCAACACAGAAAGAAGTTTTGTAATCAAAAACCACTTTTTGGTTGGTATTTCACATTTTTTTATATAACCTTTTCAAACCACTGATGCCACTTTTTATTTTGACCCCATTTCACTCTACAAATAACAAAAATTGAAAAAGAGTATCCCAAAAGCCATTTTATAACCGCCTGCGGCGCCACCTGTTAAACGATAATTGAATTGAACTGAAAAACGAAATAAGTGCCTACAGCGCCACCTGTTGAGAATTTTACGACTTAAATTTTTTCCTAAATTACGAACAAACCCGCAGAAGGAAGTATCCAATTTGGTCCAGTCGTTTTCAAGTTTTAAGCATCCGAACAAACCACTATCCATTTTTATATATAACTAGATGTTACCCGCCCGCTTCGCTGGGCGTAAATTTAACTTTCATTTTTTTTGTGAGACCAAATATGTGTATAACAATACCTGCCATACAATTTGCTTAAGCCTTTTCTCAAAAACGATACACATAATTTGTAATGTCAATTCCTTTCAACAAAAGAATCGATTCTGTTCTTTCTTTTCTGTCAAAACAAACCTTGTATTTTAAGCAAGATTTCACACCGATTTGCACATACACTATAAAGATTTCACATTTCTAATACGTCAAATTGAAAGTTGGGAAATTTTGGAAAGGCAAATTGTTTTTTTTTTTTGTTGCAACGTATTCTAATTAATCCACCGGTGCATATACTTCGGGCACCCAGTACATTTGATGTCGAAAACAGTTATAAACTCTCCTTACAAAATATATCTCTAAATTAAGCTCACCAATATATAAAATAGTAGACGCAAATAGCAACAAGTGACGACTTACCTAGAACGAAAGAAAACATTTTTTTTTTTAATTTGAAGAAGAAGAAAAGAATAATTGTATTTAATAGATCGCAGGCTTAAATTCAATATATCTTATCTGTCAATAAGGACACTCGATTTTTAAATGTAATCCAGTTGTGTTTGAGATTTCCACTCAGTTTTTTTTTTTTTTAAGAACATTTTGACTTTTCCTTACTAATTTTTTGTTATTTTTAAAAGAAAATTTTATGATTGTAAGTATGGAATATAATGTCGTTGAAATCTTCACCCCGACTTTGATTGCAGGCATGTTCTTGGTAGGTCCAATTTTCAATGCATACATTTAGCTGAATTTACTGGATGGCGTTATTATTGTGACTTTGAGGGCATCAATTGTTTGTGGTTTTTAAGCATATATGTACCTCCGATTTAAGATTACATCAAAAGAAAGCGTTAAATCATAAGATCTGAGCGGCATTATTGTTGACGAGTTTTGTATGGATCAGCCAAATTCATTGAATTCTTATTGAACACATATACCCAAGCGATAATGACTATGAGTAACTTTGAACCAATAATCATAATTCTATAAAAATTCTGTATTTCAAAATTATGTACATACATACATAGCTACATAACGGGTGATTTTTTAAGAGGTTTAGAACTTTTAAAAAAAAAAAAAACACACAAAATTCGAAAAAATGAATGAAATATTTATTTGAATCGATAGTTTGAACCTTGCAATTTAATGTTTAAAGATAATTTCATGCAAATGTTGACCGCGGCTGCGTTTCAGGTAGCCCATCCGCTGAGTCCAATTTTGGCATACTCTTTCACACATATCGGCCGGTATCTCACGAATGAATGCATGGATGTTGGCTTCCAGTGCGTCAATCGAAGCGGGCTTGTCCCTATAGACATTAGCCTTGACATACCCCCACAAAAAATAATCTAATGGTGTCAAATCGCACGATCTAGGCGGCCAATTGACCGGCCCGAAACGTGAAATTAACTGTTCACCAAACTCGCCTCGCAATTGCGCCATTGTTTCGCGTGCTGTGTGGCATGTGGCACCGTCTTGTTGAAACCACATATCATGCAAGTCAAGAACTTCCATTTCGGGCAAAAAAAGTTTGTTATCATCGCTCGGTAGCGTTCACCATTGACAGTAACGCTGCGATTCGCATCATCTTTGAAGAAATAGGCCCAATAATGCCGCCGGCCCATAAACCGCACCAAACAGTGGCTTTCACCCAAATCACCCTTTATATGTTCAAAATTCTTTTTTCGAAAACTCTCCTACGAAAATTGAAATTCTCATATTTTACAACTTTCGTAATTTACATTTAAACTTAATGCGATGACAACAGTCGAAACTATAGTAGGTAGATATTTAAAGCACATTGTACACGATTAAACTTATTTGTCAACTTAGTCGGTTGTTGATCAAATCAATCTGTGTGTGGGCAAGGGTTTCAACGAGTTACTTTTGGAATTGCATGTGCCCCCGAAATGTTCCAGCAGCTCATGGATCAGATAATTAAAGGTATACAAAATTGTGATGTTTTTGGACGACTATATTTATATACACAGAAAGAAACAAACATTTAGAAACGGTTAGATACAGAACTTCTACGGCGTTAAGAATCGTTTGGGCTTCGATATAACACAAATTTTCACGACTTGATCGCACGAACTTGCTCTTGTGGCTAAATACTTTGAGGACGCATGACGTATCTATATAAAGGGTCCGCCAAATAACTTCTTTTTTTTTTAAAATGGCGCAAAACATCGAGTGTAGCTTCGGCTGTGTGGCACGTAGCGCCGTCCTGTTGAAACCAAATGTTGCCAATATCCTCCTCTTCAATTTTTGTGAACAAAAATTCGTTCAAAATGGCCCGATAACGATCGCCATTGACTGTAACGGCCACTCTTTGTTCATTTTCGAACTGGACCAAAATCCGCACAAAACAGTGACTCGTTTTGGGTGTATCAGCTTTTCAATGTATGCGTGCGGGTTTTCTGTGCCCCAAATGCGACAATTTTGCTTGTTTACTACCCGCCAAGATCAAAATGAGCTTCATCTGAAAAGATGAGTTTTTTGGTAAAATCGGCATCTTCTCTAAGTCGACCGCAGGCCCACTAGCGTATACACAACCATATTCGTTCAGCGGAAGGATAAAACTAATTATCTGTCAAATCAGACATGAGCTAAGTGTTACCATTCACGAAATAAGCACTAGTTGATGGCGGACCCTTTATTTAACGAGAAAATATTAAGAGTCAAAAGCACTAAAAAATTGATTTTTTGTTTGTATAAAAATGTTTTTAAAAATGTTTAACTCTTGAGAAAGATTGCAAAATTATAACAAAATCGATCTAACCATGGCAAGATATACGCGAATAACCCAAACATAAGAACATTTTCACAAAAAACCTGGAATACCTAATTTCGTTGGGTGATTTTTTTGAGAAAAACTTGAAACGCAGTTTTCTTATAATAGACTTGGTTGGGGAATGTTTAGAATTGGGCTGAATAGCTCAAAAACTGATAAGCTCAACTAACCACCTAACATCTTTAGACAAACAACATGTCTGACAGTTGATTCTGTAGTCATTCAACATTCAACTGAGTTTATGTAGCATCACAGCTTAGTTGACAACTAAATTGAATTCTGTAATGTGTATGGGCTGATATAGTAACTTTCTTCAAATAATAAATAGGATAAACAAAAGGTTTATTCACTGCATGAACCATATAGGAAATATAAATATATTGATTTAATGAAAATTGTATAATTTACAATCTTTTAAGTAAATAGTAAAATAAAAATATTTATAATTATGTATGAAAAAGCCGTTAATAGTGCGTTTTATTATTCGTACATTATCAAAAAAACTCTGTTTTGTAAAAAAAACGCACTTCAATGTTTTTAAAAATGATGTACATAGGTACATCATGTTCACGAAAAATCTGCGCACTTTATAACATTATCAAGATCAAGACGATTTGTTTTTTACAGCATTTTTAATAAGAGAATTTTGAAAACGTGAAAAAGGTTAAAGGCTTTCCAAATATCAAATAAAACATACCACTTAACAATTAACATGTACCCAGAACAAGTCCAAAACTCTACACTAGTAAGAAAACTCAAGAATAGAAAAGACTTTTGATAAGAAACCCAGAAAAAAGTAGTTAATAAAGAAACAAGAAGGAAGGGCCACATCAATAAATAATAACACGTTAAGACATTAAATTCTCTTTCATATCAGTATACGCCGATGACAATAAATCTATAGGTGCATATCCTCCCCTGCCGACTTAATCATTTCCAAAATGAACGCAACTGTTTTTCAACCCGGTGCAAACAAACAAACCTCTCTCCATATGAAGATTGCCTAAGATTTATTAAAATGCAATTCCTTGAACAACGCCGGCGCGGCGGCGTGCGAATGATATTGTCTTTACCTATCAGCTTTTAGCCCTAATATCGATTGGCCTTTTCTTCTCCAAAAAAAATCATTCTCAAAACCAACCCCAACATAGAACAACCTTTTCGATTTTCACCTAAGCTTTATAAATCCTCGTAACCTTCATGACTTTCCCTTAATAGTATGGCGGGCGAACGGAAGATCACCTACCCCATCGGGGCAATGCAAGATTCACTTCCTATTTGGTAGAAAATGGCTAGATATTTACAAAACTGGTGGTCCGACAGACTTTTTCGGGGACAGAAAATGGGCACTTTCGGTACCGATTTTTGATGTTAAGTATTAGTATTGAAAACATACAGATAAAAGTAGATACTGAAAAACTCGGCCCTCGGTGGTCAAACCCGGCAACAAAACAAATTGTTATTTGGTCCATACATACGCTGAGCTGATTCCCCATAAGGATATTTTTGTTCCCTTCGGGAAATTTGTTCACAATCTACATACAGTGTGAGAAGGAAAAGAAGGTAATTATTTTTGTTTTCCTCTGAAATGAATAACAAGAACGAAAAGAAGGTTTTAGTGTTAACAATGCCATTCAAGGCCAAGAGAAAGCGTTCGGTAGACAAAATTTGTTTTTCTTTAAGAGGTACCTACGTATGTAGGTATGTATGTATATAGGTTCATTATGGATTGGTTTTGTATTTTTGTGGTTTCTCAATTGAGGAAGGTGAATATTGATTGTTCAATTTTGTTTTGAATTTATTTTTTTAGTGTCATGACACACGCTTTTCACGCCGTCAATGTAACCTGACAATATTACTTGAACGAGAGTCGATACAGGTTACACTGATTGTAAGTAGACACTTCAATGTTAGTCACAAGTAGGCGAAACTCAAAATTATTTAAATTTTCATATGAATTTCACCTGACGGGATCACATACATAGTGAAACGGTATATATTGTGGAAAGATGTGTGATTTAAGACAATGCAGTCGGGATTTTTAAGTGAATTTATAAACTATGTACATACATCGAAAATGAATGAAATGAATGTTTATGGAAAATCAAATCTAAAGAATATATAAATAAAGATTTAAAGCTAAAATTTGGTCAAACTGCCTCAATCATAAAGGTTAAAAATAAAATTAACAGTCTGAGATTATATTTTCGGGCAGAATTTAAAAAAAATTAACACCTCTTCAAAGTCAGGAGCAGGAGAAGAAGACATTTTTCAGCCAAAATTATTGTATTTTAATAAATTGGCATCTTTGAAAGACCAGGGGGGTCATTCCGTAATTTTTAAAATGATAATCGTCTAAACGATAATCGTGCACGTTATCGTCATCAATTTGCTTTACTTAACACAATCACTATCGTCTCGTTAATCGTTTATTATAAATCACAGTTTGAGAAGGATTGACTTGTCAATCATTGTCATTAATGACAATTCAGTAATTTATTTTTGTGTTGTTTTATGTTTGGAGCAATGAAAAAAAAAACAAAAATGTAAGTTATTTATCCAATATTTATTTGTGAAATATTAAAAAAACATTAAACAATTCTTTTACATTTATGTAGGTCAGTACCGCCCAAGAAATGTTAATTTTTATTAAGAAGTGAAGAGAATGTGAAGCCAAAACTTGATGTCGCCAAACCAAATGGGTTATCCATCTATCCGAAGCTACTTAGAATTAATTAGAAACTGTCTAAAGGCACGTAGTTTCGCGTACGCGAAATTAGTTCTTACACCTAAATAGTTTAGATATATATATACAGTGACGGGTTCTTTAAATCCAAAAAACCTGCATATAACCAACCTTGCACCTACCCCAAATCCAAATCTGTTGTTTATTATTCTGTGAAGGGATCGCACCAGCGATCACTTAATTAATTGCCTCAAACCTCAAAACAATTAATAGAACATTCAACCTGCTTCGATGTTTAATATCCATATTCCCATCGCATTACATTTCATGATCAGCTATAGCAAAGCCAAAGCACAAACAATACAACATTCATATTTCCGTTGGCACACTCAGTGCATTGTGCATATAGCTATAAATAAATGCTCATATAGTTCAACTGGCACCTTCAGTGCACAAGCTATATAATATGACACCAAATATACAACAACACTTTCAGTGATTGAAGAAAAACAAACATAATTAAGGGTCGCTGACTTATGGTAGTAAAATATGCATCATAAGCAAGCTAGCCCAAAACACTTGAAGTGCATGGCTATTATGCTGATGCTGCATTCTATGGGAATTCTTATTGAATATCGAAGTATTGTTGAATACCAATACAGGCATTATTTTATTGACAAATTTTGTATAAAAAGAGAAGAATAAAATTAAAAGACTCACTTCTTATTCTACATTCAAAGATTGTGTTTCACTTGATTAAGCAACTCGCTGGAGTCAAACCAATTTTTGGATATAATTATAGTGATATAGACGCCCTAAAGAGCTACTCGCTTTTGGGTCAAGGTTCACTAGGCTACTCGCCGTACCAAGTCTAAATCACTAAAGAGTAAAAGTACCAATATAAAGCGTTATCCAGCCACAGACTTTGCATGGCGATCTTGCCAGCTCCAAGTTTTCAAACTTTGAGTGGAACCCACCAACAAGCTTTGAGTTCATAAGCAAATAAACACCCTGAACGCTAAAATGTCAACCAATCGTGCCCCAAAGCCTGGATTCGCTGCCGAAGCTCAACGCAAAATGAACTCCAAATATAACGAAGAATTAGCTCAAGAATGTCTAGACGAGTCAATTAACACACCTGGTGACGTGGATGGCTATTTTGAGGTTCTCTTATGTAAGCTCACAAGCTGCCTTCAAGCTCGTTCAGTCAAGAAAATAAATGATATAAAAATGGCATTTAAATGTATGGAAAACATATCCGCTTTCTTAGCTTGTGTAAATAATTGTGGCGTGTCGACACAAGAAACATTGCAGAGTGTTGATCTGTGGGAGAGACAGAATTATAATTCTGTCATAATATGCTTACATTTACATTCATTCGGACGAAAAGCACAAAACTTTGAAAGCCTTTCATTGAACCCAAAGAAGCTGACAAAAATGTTTGAAACTTCAGCGAAGAACAACTCAAAGCTGCCCAACAACAACGGAAACGCAAGGCATATGTAAATTCTTTTTTCACGTACTTATTTAAATTTACATTTACATACCATTCCATTTAAAAATTAAAATATGAAACAATTTAAGAAATCACTAATAATGTATTTAAAGTTAATAATTTTTTTTTATTTTAAGAAAAATGTTTCACTTTTCCTTTCCCCAAAATGTTGCTTTATTATATTTTTTAGTTTATTGGCACCAATTTTTTTTTTTAAATTAAACATTCCTTAAGCAAAACTAGACAATGGAAAAATCATATGAAAAAGGTTTTGAAAGTAGTTGAGTTGAAAATGATAAACAGTTTTAAAGAGGAAGATGAAGATTTTGCAAAAATAAAGGGTACTAGAGTATTAAGTCCAAATCTTATATTGGGATATATTCCAGGAAGTAATTGTTTAATTTTAAACCGGTCCAAGATAAGTACTAATGCCCGATCGGCATCATTTGACAAAATGTTGTTGAGGGACGTACAGAAAAATTGTGAACCGCAAATGAATAATGAAAAGGAATCCAAGAATGGCACTATTGACCGATCAGCATCATTTGACAAAATGTTGTTGAGGGACGTGCGTACAATTTGCGGACCTTTATCAATTAAAAATATTTATATTACTAAAGAAGAATTAAAAAAAATAACAAACGGCCGTCATAAAGAAAAAATAAATATATTAAAGAAAATGATAGAAGGAATATTTAAAGAAAGTAAAATAAAAGTGCACATAATAGATGAAAAAATTAAAATAACAGACCCTTGCAAAATTAAATTAATACTAAATGATTATCATATGTTACCAACGAGTGGACATGCTGGTATAAATCGCATGTTGCGTAACATTAAAAAAAGATATTATTGGACAGGCATGCAAAACGATGTGACGACATACGTTAAGCACTGCCCAATATGTCAACGTAACAAACATATACAACCAAAGAAGCAACCTATGACTATAACGTCAATAGCAGAATCAGGCTTCGATAAAATTTTTCTTGATTTAGTAGGACCCCTTGACGAATCAGAAAATGGGTCAAAATATATTCTTACTCTTCAAGACGAATTAACTAAATTCACTGAAGCAATAACTTTACCAAATAAGGAGGCTAATACAGTAGCTAAAGGGCTCGTCGAATCTTTTATTCTTAGATATGGAGTCCCTGGAACTATAGCATCTGATCAAGGTACCGAGTTTATAAATAAAGTTTTTAAAGATATGTGTAGTTTGTTAAAGATAGAACAACTACAGTCCACTGCTTACCATCATGAAAGCATTGGAGCGTTAGAGAATTCCCATAAAGTTTTAGGAGCTTATCTTAGGAGTTATGTATCGGAAAAACATACAGATTGGAGCAACTGGCTACCCTATTATGTTTTCTGTTACAACACTTCAGTACATTCTGAAACAGGGTACACACCTTTTGAATTAGTATTTGGAAGACAATGTAATTTACCTTCCAATCTCACAAATAAAGTAGATCCAGTGTACAACTACGAAGACTACGTGATAGACTTAAAACACAAACTACAAATAGCTCATAAAGACGCTAGGGATACTTTGATAACAAGAAAATTAATAGGAAGACGAGGTACGATACAGATGTAAAAGCAAAGGCTTCAGATTTTAACGTAGGAAGTCTAGTTTTGTTAAGAAATGAAAATAGAAAAAAGTTAGACCCAATCTATATTGGTCCATACGAAATACTATCTCAAAATGGGGTGAACTGCGATATTAAATATGAAAACAAAACAATGACAGTTCATAAAAATAGATTAAAACCTTTTTATATATATATGTTATTATTGTAGGATCGTTAGAATTAAGAGATTAAATACTAAATATTTGTACATGATTTAAAAAAAAAAAAAAAAAAAAAAAAAAAAAAAAAAAAAAAAAAAAGTTATATAAGATATATAAGTACTTAACTATCATTTAGTTTTATACATAAATTTTATTAACCCGGGTTAACTACATAAAAACTATTAATAAATTAAAATCTATATATTTACAGAAAAAAAATATAATATAAAAAAAAGACAGAAAATTGTAAATACAAACAAAAAAAAAAAAAATCAAATAACAAACTAAGCAAGATCCCTTGATGTACAAGTTTCGCATAAAAAAAGAAGAAATCATTCCATGTTATGATTTCTCCTTTTTATCCCAGGAAGGGTGGTGTGAAGGGATCGCACCAGCGATCACTTAATTAATTGCCTCAAACCTCAAAACAATTAATAGAACATTCAACCTGCTTCGATGTTTAATATCCATATTCCCATCGCATTACATTTCATGATCAGCTATAGCAAAGCCAAAGCACAAACAATACAACATTCATATTTCCGTTGGCACACTCAGTGCATTGTGCATATAGCTATAAATAAATGCTCATATAGTTCAACTGGCACCTTCAGTGCACAAGCTATATAATATGACACCAAATATACAACAACACTTTCAGTGATTCAAGAAAAACAAACATAATTAAGGGTCGCTGACTTATGGTAGTAAAATATGCATCATAAGCAAGCTAGCCCAAAACACTTGAAGTGCATGGCTATTATGCTGATGCTGCATTCTATGGGAATTCTTATTGAATATCGAAGTATTGTTGAATACCAATACAGGCATTATTTTATTGACAAATTTTGTATAAAAAGAGAAGAATAAAATTAAAAGACTCACTTCTTATTCTACATTCAAAGATTGTGTTTCACTTGATTAAGCAACTCGCTGGAGTCAAACCAATTTTTGGATATAATTATAGTGATATAGACGCCCTAAAGAGCTACTCGCTTTTGGGTCAAGGTTCACTAGGCTACTCGCCGTACCAAGTCTAAATCACTAAAGAGTAAAAGTACCAATATAAAGCGTTATCCAGCCACAGACTTTGCAATTCAGTTACTGATGCCAAATCACCATGGCAAGTGAACAACACGTCCAAATGATAAGACTTTAATATAAAAATCTTTTAGGCAACGATGCGTGCGTTGCGTCCATTTTACGGTTTACATGGTTGTCCTTCCAAGCCGATTATCCAAAGTTTGGTGCCCAAATTTGAGTTGACCAATTCAGTGGACAATCAGCCAACGCCTTTGCGTCAACAAAACCCAGGATCGACCGAAAACATCTACCCGCCCTTATTGAAAACCCTATATTTCGTTGCTTCATATGATAAAATGCATAAATTGCTTACAAAACGTCCAAGTTTTTTTTATTGAGAAAATGGTATTGTTTTGTTATAATTTGGCAATCTAGACCTATGTTCTGTAACTCTCGCATCGATAAAATAAGTCGAGAAACGATGAGAAATGGAACAAAACTCACATGATTTGTTTCAATTTTCATCGTTTCTCGACTGATTTTTTCGATGAGAGAGTCAGTTAAATGGGTCCTGGTTCTTCTTAATAATTTAAACAATATTGTATTTAAAAATAAATTTAAAAAAAAAACTTTTTTTCAAATAAAAATCATTCTTTTGGAACTTTTGACTTGTTGCTAACCACAAGAGCACGTTCGTACATCCAGTCGTTTGTATCTGTAAAAGCATAAAAAATAACGTAATTTGATGACGTCTTTTTGGTTTAAAGTGGTCGGACAAGTTTGTCCGACATCTGGATACCTCATTTGTTACCCCATTTTTGTATTGCCCTAATGAGGTAGATTTACATCAAAAACACGGTTTTCCGTTATTGTCGGACAAGCGGAAAGCACCGGGTTTTGTTTGTCCGACCAAAAGTTTTGACATGTATTACAAAAGCTCTTTCGAATTCTATTAAAACTATCCACTGCCCTTATGGTATAACCTAATATCTAACATCAACAACCAGTACCGGAAGTGTCTATTTTCTGCCCAAACGCCCCCGAAAAAGTCTGTCCGACCACCAGTTTTGTAAATGTCTCGCCATTTTCTACCAAATAGGCAGTGAATTTTGCATTGCCCCGATGAGGTAGGTTATCTTACGATCACCTTCCGGACTATAAACTGTATGTTAAGCCTTAAGATAATTGATGTTAGCCTGAAGTTATTTTTTTAAGTGTTGTTGTGGTATTAAACTAATAAGGTTAAACAAACTCTTTGAGGCGGGAGGATGCCCTTAACCCTCTCTCTGCGGGTGTTTTTATGCTTAATTTCTTAACTTTAGTTGTAAGAATCTAGAATCAATTAATTTGATAATTCGCAGGTTCTCCCGTTGATGTTCCTTTTCCTACTTCTGATACTTAATACAGCCTTCGATTCGGTAGGTGTATATTTGTTAAACACGGATACACGAAATCCGAGTAGTTATTACACGCCAAATTAAAGTTCGTACTCTTAATACATCATCATCATCATCGTCGGCTCGACAACCGGGGTCCGGTCCTGGCCTCCTTCAACAAGTCTCTCCACCCATCCCGGTCTCGAGCCGCCGCCATCCAGTTGCGCACCCCAAGGCTCCGGGCGTCCTGGTCTACGCCATCTCTCCATCACAAGCATGGTCTACCACGCTGTCGTCTACCATAGAATGTACCACAAAGAACTTTCCGAGCAGGTTCCTCTTCGCTCATGCGAGCTAGGTGCCCTGCCCACCGGAGTCTACCGAGCTTAATTTTTGTCACGATATCTGCTTCAAGGTAGATTGCGTACAATTCATGACTGTACCGTCTCCGGAATCGGTACTGTTGATACACGTGTATTTATTTGCTTATTATCCGTGTATCCGGTTCTTAAGAATACACGGATCTTAATTACAAGGATTCTTAATACACGGATTGGTTTTTTTATTTTTATCTTTTTAAGGATGGGCTTAAAAGCTTGAAAATTTAAGTGGTGATGAATTTTAATGATTTTTTTGTGAAAAAATTGATTTTCTTATTTAACGTTATGCGGATAAAATCACAGTTTCGCAATGCTTTCTGTACTCAGTTAATAAATATTTAGTCTCTGCATGGGTTGATTTTTCCCTAATGCACAAGTAAATCAAGTAAAAATTATTTTGATATATCACACGATACTGAAGGTATGTGCTCTACGAGTAACACAATCTTAATTTTTAATCAATTGAAAAAAATCCATCGAAATTGAATGATATGTATAGATATAGGTGCACAACTTCAATCCACTAATTCGAAAGACGTTGTTGATGTATTTTTAGCGAATAATTCCCTCTCGATACAAACTGGATTATTTAAAATAAACACGGATATTCAAAATACACGGATCTACGGATGCACGGATACAAGAAATACACGAATTCAAATGTGAATCTTATCAGAACACGTGTATTCGTGTTTTTAAATATCCGTGTAATAGGGGGCTCTTTTGCTTATGAAAACCTGACCTAGTACAAGCATTATTTTAAATTAACTTCTATAATATTTCAAGGAATACGATTTCGTGTTTTCGTATTAGAACTCTTAATGGTGCTGCAATCGCCATAAATTCAGCTTGGAGAAAAAGTACTACGAAAAAGAAGTTAGTACATTTAGTTTTCAAGAAATAGAAGTAGGAGGTAAGGGAGATAATATGTAAGTACAAACGGCGGAAGAGGAAAATAAAAGAAACACTGGAATCATTTTTTTGTTTGTTTTTGAAAGTTTTCATACACAAAAACCTGATTTGAATGCACAACTACCAAACGGAAAGAAAATAGGGTTGGTTTGCAAGTGTGATATGAAAGCAAGAAAAGTTTATCTGCATTGATTATCTATGTATACTATTTTGTATTATTACTTTTGCCTTGCAAATCTTGGGTAGGTGGGTATTTCGATTGTTGTCATATTTAGTTCTAAATTATTAATTTTTTTTTAAAGGCAGAACCGGTCAGTCACTGAAATTGTATGTAAAGGCGCACTAAGATATAGTAAACAGGGTTTAATTGAGCAAGAAACGAAAAACTATATTCTAAATGGGAGGTGCTAGTGTTGATTTTGTTTGATCAAGATAGGTATCTAAAATAACTATAAGAAAGTTATAGATTAATTAAAAATTTTTAGAAAATCGACAAACATTATTGGCAGGGTCCCATTCAGCTTTTTCGCCGCCCTGGGCAAAAATTTAATTTGCCGCCTGTTGCAGTGACAACGTATAAGTAACATGTTTTTGCAGATGCTCCGATTTGGACCCGACTTTTAAAAATAGCGTTTATCATTTCGACCCGTATGCATCTAATATTGTTGGAATTGTATTATATTCACACCCATATGTTAGTCTGATAGGGCTTCTAAACGATTATATCAAATTATATGAGTGTATATGTCATGTATGTGTACATATTTGTTTACAAATTTCTCAGAAACTTCTGATCTATACACGAAAATGTTTTATTGAGTTAGTTTATATTTATGTATACATATTTTGTTACACCGACTTGCGTGACCTTTTTTGCCCTCGGTTTAAATCATTGAAAAAAAGACTAGGAATAATAGTTTTTTTTTTCTTATTTTATTCAAGTAAAAATACACACTAATTAAAATTATGTAAAGCCAAAAATAAATAAATTAGGAACATATATTATTTAATAAATTCATTTCATTCACATTTTTCCTTTTTCACTGCTCTCTTAAATGATAAATTATATATATTAATATTCAACCTTTCAAAATAGATAAATACAAAAATGATTTTTAAATAAATCAAATTTTTGTCTGCGATTATTTAAGTCTTCCTAGTAACTAAAATAATAGTGGTCAATAAAATTTGTTTGTTTGTAGCAAGAACCAACCTATAGGCCGTTTTCGAAAACGTCATCTGCGTAAAAAATGCTTTTGCAGAATGTTCTTAAACGCAAACTGCAAAAGTCTTCTGTTCGAAAACGCAAATCCAAATTCTACTGCATTAGCATTGTGTTCGATAATGCAGTTTGCTAAAGTCACGTGTTCGGAAACATCATCTGCGTTGCAGCTGTGCAGTAAAAAAAAAATGGAAGTGACGAAAGAGACAGACATGGTGGTTCGAGAGATTGTTAGCTAATTAGCATTTTTGGATGTCAGTCAGGGAGTCAGTAAACCGATAAACACGTCGCGGCTGAAAATGACGAGCGAAAGTCAATCTGAAAATTCGGATGAAATTGGATTCTGTTCGAAAACGTCAACTTCGCTTGCAAAAAAATCATTTGACGTTCATCAAAAGACGTTTGTGCAAGCAGGACGATTGCATATTTGACGATTGCAACTTTTGCGTCAAATGACGATCAATTGCCAGTCAAATTGACTTTGATTTGACGTTTTCGAAAACTTTGTTGAAATAGATTACCCTACGTTAAAACATAACCTCGAAAACAGTGAAAAACTATTTTTTTTATTTTCAAAATATCTCAAAAACGTGACGTGGTAGAATATTCCTGACTTCGGATTTGATTTCAGCACATCTCGGCTATTCGGAAAAGTATAAATTGGTATCTGTTACAAAAACTTGTTGACCAGTGTAATTTTCTTCGAACTTTGTGTTCTGCAATTTTTGTAATAATTTCCAATAAATTCATACTGTCGCAAACCTTGTGTTCTATAGACATCATAGCCAGTCCAGATAATCTTTTTTGTGTCATGGACCATGGTAGACCAAAGAAAATTTTGTATTTTTTTTTAATTCAGAAAAGCATCTTTCACCACTTGCTACTGTAGCTGGTAAAGTCAAAAGAATTCTAAGAACAATACTGATATTAAGACCAAATCGTAATTCTTTAATACATTTTAAAACTTCTCTCTCAATTTTTAAATTTTCCCGCCCTCAAACTTTGCCACCCCGGGCAAAGGGGGGGGTGCCCCCTCCTAGATCAGGGCCAGATTATTGGGGAAGGTCACTAAAATTCATACTAAAATCGTAATTTAGTTTATTGAGAACCTCTTTCATAAATATCAAATGACGTAATTTCATACAACAAAAAAGAACAACAGGAATTTTGCATCATTTGCAAGAACAGACAACATCGAACTGAAAGATCAACCAAAATATAGGTATTATAATTCAAACCTTCTTGATTTTTCATACAAAGGTTTTATTAACTTTTATAAAAAAAAAGAATCTACCAACTACATACTGTCTTTCTTGCACACTATTTTTTGTTCAATGGTAATTATATTAAGTTTTGTTAGATATCTTAGGGTGTAAAACTATATTTAAACAGATAAAAGGGTTAAATGGAATGCCTTATTATTATATCTAATTAGTAATATGTAAATACCTACCCCAATTTTTATTTTTTTTTTTAAATCCTTCACTAATAAATTTTTTTTGAATTCACTACAAGCTGTCATTTTTTATATGCCAAATCTTGCACACAAGACGGTGTTCACATTGGACTCACTCCGCGCGACTCATTTTGACATCTCTTTCTTTTATCTCACTCTACACAACTATATTAGAACGTGAGGCAGGATTTTTGATTTTTTTTTTTAAATCCTGCCTCACTAGACTCTCTCTTTCTCATCATGAGTTGGAGTGAGATAAAACAAAGAAATTTCAATATGAGTCGCGCGGAGTGAGTCCAATGTGAACACCGTCCAACGTATCAAAAAAGCTTTCAATAGAAAAATCCCAATCTCATTTTAAACAGATAATATGTATGTATATACATCAAAAACCATCTATCACCTGTGTTATTTTTATGGACGAGACTAGAGACATGCCAATTTATAACAGTTATAAGTTTTTCGCCATTAAAATCGGGCGTGCGTTAACGCGCTTCGCGCGTTGAAAAAAAAAAACTCTGGGTGCCTGAAGCATGCTAACCGGCGGAGGGCCCTGGCCCTGCGGGGCGCATTAACAGTACTTTTGTAAACCAAAAATGTTATAATTGGCATGTCTAGAGTCACCTCCTATTAATTAATTAATGAGTTATTGCATCGATAAATATAGTCAAAAATCACAACTTTGTGTTTTAGATTAAAATATGTACATCGAAAATATATTTTGTGACTTTTTGAAATTAACCGACGAGATGCTCAAATTTTCGTTTGCTATGCAAAAACTATAACAGATTTCCAAAATATGGTTTTACTTTCTATTTACCTACAGATTTACAAAAAATAGTATTCGATATAAAGAAATTTCGATATAACGAATGCACCCTAGCGACATTATATCATTCGTTATAATGGACTACCACTGTAAGTACTAAATTAAAACATACAGCCCTGTTCTGCTAAACGTTCGCGTACACATTTGCATTCTGGGAAGGAAATGATTGTCCCATAATGCGTATAAATTGCATTTTTCAACACTCAACAAATTAGTTTATTAAACAAAGTTGAACTAAAAGATTAATACACAGTTTGTTAGAAGTTTCATTTCAGGTGATAATGGTATAAGCAAATAACTTATTTTATTGTACTTGAATAATTAAATAATCGATGGAAACCTGCGTAAATATGTACTAATCTTAGAGATGATAATTTTCAAATACCTTGTAATTTAGTGCATTAAATTTAAATGTAAATATATACAAAATGTAGTTTGTTTACATATTGCATGTACGTGTCAAGAAATTTGCAATCTCTTCAAATTAGACCATCTTCGAGGGTACACCTTTAACGAAATTTTCCTATTTCTTGGCGGACTGTGGATTTCTTTCCACTTTACTGGCAGTTATGCATTCATTTATTAAGCACTTTTCTGTTCGTATTTAAAAATGATATTTCAACCTATATTTTTCCGTTTTGTCATCTCAGTTCTTATAATAACAATAACAAATAATTTCTATATTTCGGGAAGCATACTTTCGAGATCAGAAATAAATAAAAATGTTGTCTACAATTGTGAAACTAACCATAGTTTATCTCAGGCTCACAGCCGCAGAAAACGTTTTTTGATTTTTCAAGGTGCCGGAGTTTTAAAGGTATAATATAGCTTTATAATATAAACATACAACCATTAAAAATTGAACTTTTATATGTTTTTCAGATGGTTTTAGGGTTCTCCGAACCAGTGAACTTTTTTGACACAGTTCCCTTCCGGCAGCTGGCTGTTAACTACGCATTTCATTTACAATACTCACCACCAACGGTTCCGGTGTATTGGTGGACTTATTTTTACAATAGTACTGCATGGAGGAGTATGGGACAAAGAAAAGTATTACAACGTCACAAAAAAAGTACTAAGGACTTGAAATATTACTTACACGAAAGTTCGTATTTGAATCTTTATAAGAAATTCATTCAACGGGAATATCGACAGCCATCGATTTTGTACGATGTAAGCCGATTTGCTGTGTATAAAGCTATTGAAAAAGTTTTTAATAGGTAACAATATGTACGCCAACCTAATTATTTGAATATAAAAGTAAATTATTTTATTTTTGGTTTACTTAAAAACCAAAATAAAAAAATAGTAATGGATTTCCTGGAGAAAAATGCCTTCTTCGAACAATTTGTGAATTTTCACAAAGTTCATTTTATGAAAATAATTCTGTTCAAGGACTTTTAAACGCCATATTTATGTAAGATATTCAGTTAATAGGAATTTTTTATACAATTGTGTAGACTTAATTTCGTATTTTCTGTCTCTTCTGTCTGAAGTCCTTCGGTAGAAAATATTGATGACATGTTTTTGCGAGCCAAACAATTAGGAAGCCAAGGAAATCAATGTAAGAAGATCTACTGGAGCTGTGAGGATGGCATAAGATGGTTTCAGAATATAATAAAATACATACAGTTGAATTTAAATAAAACATACAAATAAATATCAAAATACACATCGTCATATCAAAACCAACTCTAGTTCTTCTAAACCCATTTCAAGTTTTTTTAGATGACGAAACACATCTCATCTCGGCTTAGTACACATATTTTAATAAGTATATTGCGCAAGTTTAAAGAATCAGATCAAAATGAAAATTTTAGATGAACTAAAAATTAATTCTTAAGAGTTAGACTGGACACATACTGGAGCTGCGGGCAGAGTGGTGATGCGAGAGGTGAACAGAGCGGCAAAAACATAAAAAAGCTGATTAAAAAATGAATATACATAGAAACTAGCCTGGATCCTCTTGATTTGTATCCAAAAATAATTCGACAGAACTCTAGCCTTTATTGATAATCATTTGGAACTAAAGCCTGTACACGCTGTAGAAGAAAAGGATGCAAGCTGTATGCAAAGCCAATAGAATCAGTGAACTCCAGCTACGGATACAATTGGCTGCTCAAGAGATACAAAATTCGGAAGGCACAAGACACTTAAAACGACTGTATTAAAAACGTTGTCGGGCTTGTATAAGTGAAGAAGGGGGGAACAAAAAAAAATTTGGTCAAAGCGCCAACAGTCAAATTAAAAATGCAAATAAATAAAATAAATGTTGTTAAAATAAAAGGTTTATTTTGTATTTATTTTCAACAACGAAAAGGACAATTTTGTGTCGAAAATCATCATGAGCGACGAGGTACAGGAATGCCAACAGCTATCACCGGAAATCTTGCGGAGTCATGAAAAATGCGATAAAAGGGGCACAAATGTGTATCAACACTGGCGGCAGCCACTTCAGATATCATCTTTTCCTCTTAACAGAAGAAAATGTAAAGGTCCAAAAAAAGATTTCCATCACTCGAAATAATTTTTTTTATTTAGTAAAAAAGTAATTCGAAAACAGAATTGGATGTTGGATTGGAGTAAATGGGTCATGTAGTAGAACTTACTTTTTAAACTTTGTGTAACAGTATAGGTGGTAGCCGCCATTGTTTGAATTGTAACCGTTCACTGGAACGAAGAGGGCATCATAAATATTATGTCTGAAGAGATGAGAGTATGTATAAGAGCTATACATTTTTCTTTAATAAATATTTACTCATCCATAATTTTGTATATGGGTATCTTTCTGTGTGGCCCTTTGTTTACATGAAGAAACACTTTGTTATTGAAAATAAATAAATTATAACAGCCCGTCTCGGGGATAACTTTTAAAGAAAATAATTTCATATTTGTCATCTAAAATTTATCCCCTTTCAATCCACATACATATAATTTAATCGTAGGCAGGTCCGTTAGTATTCAAAAAAATTTGTTCTTCAGCTACCATTTAATAATTGTTTCTCGTCGTTGAAAATAATTATTGTCTAATTTAAGTTTTAGAGTCGCTAGATTTTTTTAACTTTCCATTATAAGTTTTGTTAAAATCAAAACATGGGGCTCTAAAGATTAATTTGATTTTTTGACTAAAAAGTATGGATATTGTTATGCCCGAGAGAAAGAAAAAACGATCTGTACACTTCGACTTCTATTTAATTGACCCAAACATAAGTAACTTAAAACTAACATCAAGTGAATGATCTTAATATCTAGTTATTAGTTAAATGAAATGTGAGATGTTAAATTACTAATCAGGGTCAAAACAGTATGTAGAATTCAATATATTTATAACACGCATTTCCCCTTAAAAAGTTTTATTTCCATATACAAAATTTTACTAAATACATTTAAATTTGTACATTTCAGTTGTGGTAAGGTGAAATGTCAAGCGATTAGTAGTGTTTTTTTTTTCTCTCCGCCATATTATTGACTTGTTTCAAAACTAGCTTCATCACAGAACTAGTTTTATTGATGTTTGCAGGTACGTAGGTTAGAATTTATAGTTATTATTTTTATTAAAACATCGTAAAACTTTATTTTTTAAAAGAGATAAATGTTTTCTAGAAAGGTGGTCTAAACTCACAACAAAGGTCTACTCTTATTCTCAAATTACTGCCATAGTAAGTTATGCATTTTATTGCTTCACAATAAATGACCTATTGAAAAAGTTACGATTGCAGCAAACTAAATCGAACCAATGCATTCAGTTGACCTGTTGGGAAACCGAAAGTAAACCAATTGAAAAAGTAAACACAAGCAATATTAATTATGGGTCATAGTTACTCATAGTCATTACTGCTTGGGTATGCTATATGTTCCTACTAGGAGGTAAATGCATTGGCTCAATTAAGATAAGAAAAAGAAATAAAGTAAACAAAAGAATATCATAAAAAAAAGAAATAAAGTAAACAAATTCTTTTGATATAATTTTCACCTCCTCCGACAACTAGTTAGTTTACTTTTTAAAAGTGCAGTCCTGCGTCGAGACATCGGTCGTACCTTTAAATAAAATATTCTTTGATAAATAAAACGGGATAAAATAAAAAACCAAAATAAATCTTTTATTTTATTTGGAACAAAAAAAAAGTCCGCGAATCGAGTCGCGCATAAACACTCGACTCAATAAAACTAAAATTAATCTCTAGATGAGCGGATTCTTACACAAATATCAAACATTGAATGTAGTTTGGCTGACAAACTTTGCCAATTTAAGAGTTATTGTTGTCGACTTGAATTGCGTATAGATTCACTCAAACGAAATCAAATAAGTGCTGATGCCAATCGAAAATGAAACCCCCATGACACGTTTAACAACATCTGTAATGCTATAGAAGTCGACCCTCCAACACTAAAAACAATCTTTAGAGTGCGAGTACGAAAATATATGTAAATCTAATTATAACCGCCATATTATTCACTAGATACATCCAGATTAAAACTTAAATCCAGATGTATTTACATTGAATTTGTATGCTTTACATCTGAATTTAAATTTTTGATCTGGATGAATCGAGTGAATAATATGGCCGTAAGCGTTCTTCATATGATGGCAATATAATTATACAATTTAACGACCAATACCACAAAAATCAGGTAATGAAAACTTGTCTGGATCGCTTTAAGAAAACAAAGTTGGGTTTAATATTGAGAGACATAGCCATAGACTCTGACAAACAAATTTATCTTCACGAAAGTTTAACTAACTTTTTGCCCAGGTGTCGAGTACGCAGAAAAAAGAAAGAAACCGAATGTACATCAACAAGCCTGTGTGTACATAGCTAATAAAAATGCTAGTCGATTCAAATGCAATTGTCAAACAAAAAAACCTACATTGGGTTGGACCTGATCACGTGACTTCGGTACCGCAATGCGTAGTGCAATGGGCTCTGAAAATGCGTGGTCTATGATCAACTCGCAGCCTATAATCACTTCGTGGTAGCTCACTCGAGTGGTTGTTAATTCATTCAAACCTTCAATATTACTTATTTTTATTTTTTTGATTTTACACAATTATTTAGTTATTGATTTTGTATTTACCACTGTTTTATAAAATAATTTAAAACAAAAAAAAATAAATTAAAATAAATTAACATATAAGAAAGACCTCTTAGTTTAGTTTTTGCAGGCAGGAAATTATTTAATTGTGAAAGTGCAGCTCACGATTGTATTTTCTCTGTCTTCTTTCATAATCATTGTTTTCGTCAATTTTTGTTGAAGCTTTCAAGAGTTAATTTCGCATTTTGTCTCTTTTCTTTTTCTAGTACTCTTACATTGTCAAAGTTGGCTCTGTGTCCGCTGTCAAGTGTATTTTGTGAGAGAAAAGTCATTTGTGGTATTATTACAACGCTTTAAAGCCCATTTGCTGAAAGGAATCTTAAATATTTAAGATCAATATAAGTGCATATGTGAAAGTTTACGCTGAGCATAAAGTAGAACATAAGCGTTCTAAGTTGAACATAAATTCAATACAATCTCACTTAATTAGTAAATATTTACAATTCATAGAATATACCTTATGCGAGTCACCCTGTATAAAGAAACAATATAAAATCAAATATTTTTACTTTCAATTTAATATAATTATGTTCATAAATATTAAGAATTTGTTATAATTACATATATTTATAAAAGCAGACTTTCAATTTCGCCGATCAAAACCAAAAAGCAAAAATTTTATTTTTCTGGTAAAGTCGGACAAGTTTCTTGTTGACCGAATTTCAAGTAGAAGATTATAAAACAATTTACAAGACCGGATGGATAAAAAGATTCTGTAGTATGTAGTGCGAAAATAAGGAATATTTGCGAAGAACATTGCATTTCTACGAAGACTTCGGCTATTGGGAATTGGACTTTGTAAATAAATATACTCCTCTTATAAAAAAAACCTTTAAAATTTAAAATAATATAAATGTCTTACCGGAAGAATTTACATCCTTTTAAAAAGAGGCATTGAATTAGCTACTCTACATAAATGTAACTTACAAACATATCTATTCGCTGATTTTTGAATAAGGGTAAGTTGTTGGAGCAAAAAAGCTGTATTGTATTTTCGATTGAAATATAGCATGCACGGCTGTTCTTATTTCCATTCGAATTCTATATCCTCACGTTTTCGAATTTTCGCTGTTCCGAATTCCGTATTCGAAAACGTTTTGCGGATTCGGCAAAACGAATGGATCTACAATCCGCAAAATTTACGTTTTAAATTCGGTTATCTTTTTGTTGGCGGATCACAATTTCGTTTTTGACAGGTCTTGCATACATAACAGCTGATTTCGAAAATCTTTTATTGATCAAGTTGGTAAAACTTAAAGTAAATCCGACTGGAAATCAGAACAATCGTTTTCAATCCGCACGGATTCAATTTTCGTTTCCGTTTTCAAATTCGACCGAATATCAGAACAGCCGTAATAGTAAAAAGTCTTAAAAAAGTTGATTGAGCAAATTGTTTACCCAGAAATGGAAGACAACAAAAGGGGAATTTATATACAGAGGAAACAAAATTGGGCCAAGCACAGAATACTGCTGGACATCTATGTTACTAGTTTTCGGGCTAAGATAAGTGTGGAACCATTTCTACATAAGTCCTCGAAATCCTATTTTGTCCAATTATTTATCTAGTAAAATTGAGTGACTAACCATGTCGAAAGCTTTCGTTACCCTGGGCCTCCACAAGCAATAATTCATTTCATGCATGCAATGAAAATTTTTTAATGCAGACCGCATATTTCATGAAATTACAGATTTCATGAAATCAATTTCAGCAGTTTGCCTTACCATCTCTGTATTAATCAATGCTGAAATAATTCGACGTCTACTTCGGACGGACTGCGCTCAGCACTACATATATGGTTTTTTTTTCATTTCGTTGTTGTATTTTGACTACGCGTCGTGACGCAATTCGAGACAAAAAAGAATCACATTTCGTTTATTAGTATGAGATATATAGGGGCGCGAAAACTCAAAGGTATTTAAAATTGTTTTTTAAGTGAATTGTTTTTTATTATCTATGTATGTATTTATTTGAAATACAAGTGGTTCTAGGCACGAGATGAAATTACAAAAATAACAATGTAAACAAATGGGTTTTGGAGGGTGAAACGTAAGAAAAATTCTCATCTTTGATTGAGTATATTTTTGTTTGAAGTATTGTGGACGCATAACTACAAATTTCTGAAATGAAGTAAGAAATAATAATTTCTTGTGGCGGCGAGGGGTTATGTCAAAAAAGAGCCCATTGCAACAATTTTTATGATCTAAACCTTTCTAAGCAATCGAACAAAAATCCAACAAAGCGTCTTCAATGGCAAGGCCCCAAAAATGAATTCTTCAAAATAATAGGACCAGATTTTTGTTGCAGGCTTTCGAGATAGATGGCAATAATGAAATGGGTTTATAGTTTTTAAGAGATAGATGGCAATAATGAAATGGGTTTATAGTTTTTAATTTCTGATTTACTTCCTTTTTTAAATAAGGGAATATTTAAAGCAGTTTTTAAGCTCTTTGAAAAAATTCCTGATAAAATACTGGAATAAAAAAGAGTGGTCAGTATGTATACCAACAATGTTGGGACCGATATATTTGAGAACTGAATTAGGAATTCTATCTATTCCTTTTACAGAGAATCAATAGTTTTGAGCACTTCAAACCCTGAAAAAGGTTCAAAAAAGAAATTATTTCTATTTATATTACCTGTTCTTGCTTCACTAAAGCAATTACCTACATTTTTTTAGTTTATACCGAAAAATGAATTTTGAAATTTAAAATTAATATTTTTGGTTGAATAAAAATCTAATCTAATCTAATCTACCTAGTTGCTGGATTCATTTGCTATTTCAACAGGGTTTAAGTTTCGTATCAGCAAACGGCTCTTAATCACAAAATGTGTATGTTATTAAAACAAAATTGCAATTTTCCCCTTAATATTTTCACTTCGGAATTTAAAAATTTTGATAAGAAATTTGACGTTCAACGAACAGCTGTAATTGAAAAGGGGCGTAGATGCATACTTGTAGCGAAATTTTATTTTTTTTCTGCAATGCGGACATTTATCTCGTTGCAAAGTAAATGCTTTTTGGACTAACAAATAAATCATAAATGTACTTACATGATAATTTAAAGAATAATTTAACACTTACTGTTTCCCGATAACCCTTCGTATTCTTTTTGGCGGCGAGTACTTTCGAGGTGCATACGGGGCATCTTTCTCGCTTCCTCAATTAAATCAGGCAATATCCACAAAGTTTACTTATAATTAGTGATATTTAATTGCACATTAATTATTTGTATAGAAACCAAAGAAAAAATAGTGGATTCCAGATATAGTTTTCCTATATTAACCCGAGAAGTTATAAGCATTAATTCATGGACCTATCTAAGACAAACATTCTGAATAGTTTCCTCATACTTGAGTTCAAATTACACATTCTGATCAGACTTGAAAATTAATAATTGGGTAAAATAAAATCAGAACTCTCCGCAAAAACCTTTTTGTTATCAGATGCTTTTTATGCAAAATTATTTTACAAATTGAAATTTTTGAGTAAACAAACTGCAATTCAGTATTTAGTTGGCAAATTGCAACCAAAGATCTGT
This sequence comes from Leucozona laternaria, assembly GCA_932273885.2. NCBI lineage: Eukaryota > Metazoa > Arthropoda > Insecta > Diptera > Syrphidae > Leucozona > Leucozona laternaria. The sequence goes on along the minus strand of OW026368.1, from coordinate 59,730,432 downwards.
GCCAAAGATATTCCACTGTTTACCAGAGAATATATATCACAGATTAGCCACATGAAGATGAGAATCCCCGGCAGCCATTTTAATTTGCCAACAAGCTTGAACTGGCAGTTACCAGATAAAAAATGAGAATGTGTGCATAAAAACCTCACACATAGACAGTAGGGATCTTCACATACCTGGTTAAATTGTTGTTGCAATTCACATCTATTCATCGACGCGGGAAGAAATTACAAATACAACAATGTAAACAAATGGGCTTTGGAGGGTGAAACGAAAGAAACATTCTCATCTTCATGTGGCTAATCTGTGATAGATCTCTGCCACCAAATGTCAGAAGTGTCAGTGTGAAATTAAAAAAAAAAAAAATGATCTGACAGCACTTCCTGGTTGGAAAACAAAACCAAATACAGAAGGCACGGCGAGCCAAAAAAGTCGTGTGTTTAATAAAAGTGATTAATATGTAATAAAATTAGTTTTTTTTGTATCAAACACTTGAAAAAAATGTTCACTAAAATGTTTTAACACTAATTAATACGTAATTCGATCGCAAATTTAAGTTTTCAGTTCCAAATACAAAAAATAATCAAATGACCGGATTTTTAGGATGTAAATATTTTCCACTTATGTCGTTTTCGAGTGGACGCTCGGAGCAACTCCTTTTTCACTCCTTTTACTCCAAATTTTCCATTTTCAATAGGAATGGAACAGTTCCGAAATCCAAACGAAAACGACATTACGGACTTTTTTTGTTGTTGTTTTTAGATGTCAAATTAGAAAGAGAAAAGACAAAGACAAATCTTGAAGACCTCTATTGGGCTTTTCGGGAAACTATCTTTGTCTTTTCTCCTTCTTGTTCTTGAGTATTTTGAATTGAATTGAATTTTTATTGAGACTTTTTAAGGAGTTTTACAATTCTTAATACATTACTTAGCGATGCTAAATGTCAAATGCGGCTATACGTATTGCCTGCTTTATCTAGTTACAAGAATGCCAAATGGCTGTAGTTAGATTTTGTCTGCTCTTGCTCAGGAGCAATGTGTATACGATTTTGTGTGACTGAAGGTCACGTTGTGGACTATATATTTACAATTAAAATATCTTACAAACTAACACGCCTGAGTGTATTTATACACACTGAGAGTCCGCCGGTTTATGTGCGCGGACTCTCATATAATCCCATAGTGCTCAAAATCGCAACCAAACTGTTCAGTTGCATGTGCGCGCCTGGCCTTACAGTAACTGTTACTGTTTTTTTTTTTCAAAACTGTGGTCTATGGTGTTTGGCTATGCCAGGCACAACCGACCTCGTTGCGATCCTCTGCCAAAACCCTCTTGTTCTTGAGGTTAAACAAACATAAGTCACGCTCACGTCCCGTTTCCTCGTCGCATTGTGAAGCCTGATTCACAATGCGGCGAGGAAATGAGACGTGAGCGTGACGAAAACTCGTTGTAGTTGTCAATCCAATTTCAAACAATGAAAGCATACCTAGAAACTGGATATACACAATGCGGCGTTTCTCGTCGTCCCGTCACGACAAGAATTCGAAAAATTGAAAAAAAAAGACGCGTCGTGACGACGATTTTCTTTTTTGCTAAGTAATTTACAGATTTTTCAAAAAAGAAATGATCAAATGTATCTAACAAATAAAGTTATTGATAAATCTATTGTTTTGTATGTTATTTTGATTATATTTATTGATTTTTTTTTTTACAAAATTGAGATTTTGTCTTAAAAACGCTCGCTGCATTGTGAATTGGGCGACGATTTTGTAAATAGAAAAAGATGAGAGCGTTTCTCGTCACGCTCACGTCGCGCTTCCTCGTCGCATTGTGAAACAGACTTGAATCAGGCACTTAGAGGATATATAATAGGTTTGTTCGGTTACTTTCCGGACCAAAAATGGCAATCTGTCAAATTTTGAGGAGTGGGGATGAAATTCTCAGACACTGGCCGAGTTCAACGCACATCTGAATATTCAGAATTCTGAATTTTTGAAGCTCTTGATTGGCCAGCTGTCAGAAGTCATCTGAATTTTCAGAACTTTTTCTGACAGCTGGCCAATCAAGAGCTTCAAAAATTCAGAATTCTGAATATTCAGATGTGCGTTGAACTCGGCCACTGTCCAAAAGCACGCGAACGCTTTGAACGAAAAATGTTGCCGTTTTTTTAAACGTCAACAAAAAGTAAACAAAAAGAAGAGCCCTATAGCAAACAAAAAAGTAAACAAAGTGACAAAATTGGAATTACTTTTGTAATTTTACTTTCTTTATTGAATTTTATAATGAAGAAAACAACAGAAGTTGTAATCGTAATTTAACCACAATTAAATTAAAAATCACTCATTTAAATTTCAACAAAGCAAAATTTCCTTAATTTTCAATGCACTACACAATACACAATAGGTTTTGAATAGATATTCTTTATTAAATACATTTTTTGGGAATTATTACACTAATTTCAACCAAAATTCACTTCAACACTCGAAAATAAAACTTAAAGTAAAAGTAAACAACAGCCATTTTGATTTTTTTTGTTGTTCTTTAACAGGCTTTTGACAGAAAACAGAACTTACCAGATTCTGCCCGAAGAAATTTCTCCGGTAATAATTGGCAAAAAGGGGAAATAGTTTTCTCTCTCGCGAGCAC